>JAWQEG010000201.1:1212500-1823750 GCA_033782935.1 Petrolisthes cinctipes
TATATAATAATAAAAAAATAATTCAGCTGTACAATATAAATACAGGTTTTCTGTTATACAAAAAAAAGAAAAAAAATGGGATAATAATATAGTTATCCATAAATAAATAGTAGGGAAGTGCTGACTCTCTCTCTCTCTCTCTCTCTCTCTCTCTCTCTCTCTCATATTTAAATTCAAACAGTTTATTAGCGTCAGAATCTCTCTCTCTCTCTCTCTCTCTCTCTGTGTATGTATGTCTGTATGTCAGAACATACATACATACATACATACACTCTCAAATAATAATAATAATAATAATAATAATAATAATAATAATAGAAAACAAATAATAATTATAATAATGATGATAACAATAATGATGATAATAATGATGATGATGATAATAATGATGATGATGATTAAGATAATGATAATGATAATATGGATGATGCTAATGATGATGATGATAATGATAAGGATGATAATGATGATGATAATGATGATGATGATAATGATGATAATGATGATGATAATTAATATATATATAACACTCTATCTATATATCTATTCATCAGAGAGAGAGAGAGAGAGAGAGAGAGTGGGGGTGGGTAGGAAGGTGGTAGGCTTGGAGGCCTCACGCAGGGAGAGAGAGAGAGAGAGAGAGTCCTCTCTCTCTCTCTCTCTCTCTCTCTTAAAATCATATTTAAATTCAAACAGTTTATTAACCACAGAATCTCTCTCTCTCTCTCTCTCTCTCTCTCTGTATGTATGTATGTATGTATGTGCCTCAGAACATACAGACATACATGCATACACTCTCAAATAATAATAATAATAATAATAATAATAATAATAATTATTATTATTATTATTATTATTATAATGATGATAATAATGATGATGATGATAATAATGATGATTTTGATGATGATAATAATGATGATGATTAAGATGATGATGATAATGATGATGATGATAATATTAATGATGATGATAATGTTGATGATGATAATGATGATGTTGATAATGATGATGAGGAGGAAAATGATGATAATGATGATGATGATGAAGATAATGATGATGATAATGATAATGATAATAATGATGATGATAATGATGATGATAATAATGATAATAATGATGATAATGATGATGATAATAATGATGATAATAATGATGATGATGATAATGATACTGATGATGATAATGATGATGACGATGATAATAATGATGATAATGATGATGATAATATATATATATATATATATATATATATATATATATATATATATAACACTCTATCTATCTATCAATCTATTCATCAGAGAGAGAGAGAGAGTGGGGGAGGGTTGGAAGGTTGTAGGCTGGGAGGCCTCACACACACACAGAGAGAGAGAGAGAGAGAGAGAGAGAGATGGTCCTCTCTCTCTCTCTTAAAATCATATTTAAATTCAAACAGTTTATTAGCAAGAGAATCTCTCTCTCTCTCTCTCTCTCTCTCTCTCTCTCTCTCTCTCTCTCTCTCTGTGTGTGTATGTATGTATTAATGTCTCAGAACATACATACATACACTCTCAAATAATAATGATAATAATAATAATAATAATAATAATAATAATAATTAAAAAAAAAATATATATATTAATAATATTAATAATAATCAATCAGTCAATTAATCAATTAATACAATGAATTAATCAATCAATCCATTTATCTATCTATCTAAAACACACAAACTCACACACACACACAGAGAGAGAGAGAGAGAGAGAGAGAGAATATTTTCAAAATACACGACCAGATGTATAATCACCTCACTCTAACCACTAGGCCACCGACACAATTATTATTATCGTCACAAATGTAGGCTAAGAACAGACGCGAATAATTCGATATTTTGGGGTCTCGGTATTAAAAAATATATATATATATATATATATATATATATATATAATTCGATATTTGGGGGTCCGTCCCAGAAGCGATCTGTACATGCTTTACTCAGTGCTAGAATATTAAAAAAATAGAGGATGAGAATCGAACCGGGGCCATTACATTTCACAGTCCCTCACTCTTTCGTATCGACCACTTCCCCCCCACCACCTCTAGCGACTCATAACGTCTTGCATATTCACCACAAAAACACCCGAAAAGTCCTCATTTGGGTCTCTCTCTCTCTCTCTCTCTCTCTCTCTCTCTCTCTCTCTCTCTCTGCTACAACAATTTACAAATTCCAAGTGAAATACATGCTGAAAAGCGTTCTCTACTCGTTTATATTCTAAATTCAGGCTCAAGATAATAATAATAATAATAATAATAATAATAATAATAAGGAAGGAGACCTGAGTGAATGTGGTCATTGGAGGGGAATCACTTTGTCACCGATAGCTTTGAAAGTGTTTAGTAGTGTTGTTAAATAGGCTGGAGCCAGTGGTTGATGATAGAGTTAGGAACGAGCAGGCCGGTTTTAGAAAGGGACGTGGTTGTATGTAATGATCAAATTTTTCTTATTAGGCATTTAATGCAACAAGTAAATGAAATGAGAGTTCCGTTGAGCTTTTGCTTTGTTGACTTCAAAAAATCATTTGATAGTGTTTCGAGAGGGACTATGGGGAAGATTATGAGGCTTTATGGAATTCCGGAGGAGTTTGTGAAGGTCGTTACGAACATGCATGATGGCACATTTTGTAAAGTGATGGTTGATGGTTGTATGAGTGGTCCGTTTGAAGTCAAGTCAGGTGTGATTCAGGGTGGCATCTTGTCGCCTTTGTAGTTCGTATTGGTCATAGATTACGTAATGAAAAGGGTTGGTATAGAAACTGGTGCAGGTATACTCTGGGGAGAGAATGGGAAGCTCTTGGACCTGGATTATGCAGATGATATAGTTTTGAAGTGTGATGGGCCGGAGGAGATGCAGAGGGTGTTGGATTGTTTAGTGAGAGAGGGCTTAAGGGTGGGTTTGGTTATTAATTGTGGAAAAACTGAAATTATTAATATGAACATGGAAAATGCACAGGACTGTATGATTGGAGGTGTGGTGGTAAAGCAGGTTGAAACGTTTAAATATTTAGGTACCTTTTTAACGAAGGATGGTTCTTTGACCTTAGAATACGAAGAAAGGTTAAGAAAGGCAAATCAGGCAATGGGAATGCTTAAAACTGTTTGGAAGAATAAAAAATTTTCTGTGCATACAAAAATCAAAATTTATAAAGTAATGGTTAGGAGTATACTAACCTACGGTCACGAATCATGGTACAGTACAGCGAATATGGACTGTAAATTCTTGGTGTTTGAAAATAAGGTACTTAGAAGAATATTAGGAATTAAGTGGTGGGATAGGATATCGAATAGCAGAATTAGAGAAATAACAGGGGTGCAGCAAGTTGATGAATATGTTAGGATGTCACGTTGGAAGTGGTTAGGTCATGTGTATAGAAGACATGGGATAGTACGAGATACACTAGGGAGGGTAGCACATGGTACAAGAAGAAGAGGAAGGCCTAGAGAGACGTGGGTGAGAACAATGAGGCGGGAATCGGGAGATGAATGTTGGGGAGATTTGGAGGAGTTGGCTCAGGATAAGGTGTGGTGGCACGAGTTCATTAAGGCCCTATGCATCCCTGTGGGTGCTACAGGAAATGATTGATTGATTGAATAATAATAATAATAATAATAATATTGATAATAATAATAATAATAATAATTAAAAAAAAAAAAAAAAAAAAAAAATATATATATATATATATATATATATATAATAATAATAATAATAATATGTGAGAGAGAGAGAGAGAGAGAGAGAGAGAGAGAGAGAGAGAGAGAGAGAGAGAGTGTGTGAGAGTATATAAGTGAGAGTGAGAAATAATAATAATAATAATAATAATAATATTAATAATATAGTTCAGTTATACAATATAAATACACGTTTTCTATTAAACAATAAAAATATGGAAAAATAATATAGTTATCCGTAAATAAATAGTAGGGAAGTGCTGACTCTCTCTCTCTCTCTCTCTCTCTCTCTCTCTCTCTCTCTCTCTCTCTCTCTCTCTCTCTCTCTCTCTCTCTCTGTGTGTGTGTATGTATGTATGTATGTACGTCAGAACATACATGCATGCATACATACATACATTCTCAAAAAATACTACTAATAATAATATTAATAATAATAGAAAAATAATAATAATAATAATTATTATTATAATGATGATGATAATAATAATGATGAAAATAATGATGATAATGATGATAATAATAATGATGAAAATAATGATGATGATGATAATAATTATGATAATTAAGATGATAATGATATAATGATGATGATGATGATAATGATGATGATGATGATAATAATGATGATGATAATGATGATGATGATAATAATAATGATAATAATGATGATGATGATAATAATGATGATAATGATGATGATGGGAATGATAATGAAAATGATGATGATGATGATAATGAAGATGATGATGATGTTAATGATAATAATAATGATGATGATTATGATGATGATAATAAGGATGATGATAATGTTGATGATGATGATGATAATGATGATAATGATGATGATAATGATGATAATTATATATATATATATATATATATATATATATATATATATATATATATATATATATATATATATATATATATATATATATATATATATATATATAGAGAGAGAGAGAGAGAGAGAGAGAGAGAGAGAGAGAGAGAGAGAGAATATTTTCAAAATACATGACAGAACAAGCTGAAAATCGATATTTTAGGTGCCCAAGTCAATATGTGCATGCATCTTCTGTACCCATTTACATCCCAAATTCAGGCTCAAAACCCCCGAAAATTTGATATATTTGGGTCCCAGAAGCGATCTGTACATGCCTACTCAGTGTTAGAATATTTTACAAAATACAGACCCAAAACATGCTGAAAAATTGATATTATAGTTGCCCAAAGTCAATATGTGTATGCATATTCTGTACCCGTTTACATCCTAAATTCAGGCTGAAAACACCCGAAAATTCCATATTTTTGGGTCCCACAAGCGATATGTACATGCTTACTCAGTGCTTAAACATTTTCAAAATATAGGCCCAAAACAAGCTAAAAATCGATATTTTTGGTGCCCAATGTCGATAGGTGAATGCATCTTCTTTACTCGTTTATATCTCAAATTCAGGCTCAAAACACCCGAAAATTCGATATTTTTGGGTCCCAGAAGCGATCTATACATGCCTACTCAGTGCTAGAATATTTTCAAAATATAAGCCCAAAACATGCTGAAAATCGATATTTTAGGTTTCCAAAGTCGATATGTGCATGTATCTTCAGTACCCGTTTATATCTCAAATTCAGGCTCAAAATACCCGAAAACTCGATATTTTTTGGTGCCAGAACTAATCTGTACACACCTAGTCAGTGCTAGAATGTTTTCAAAATATAGAATAATAACATGCTAAAAATCGATATTTTAGGTGTCTAAAGTCGATATGTGCATGCATCTTCTGTACCCGTTTCTATCCCATATTTGGGCTCAAAACACCCGAAAATTTGATATTTTTTTGTCCCAGATGCGATATGTACATGCATAGTCAGTGCTAGAATATTTTCAAAATACAGGCCCAGAAAAAGCTAAAAATCGATATTTTAGGTTACCAAAGTCAATATGTGCATGCATCTTCTGTACCCGTTTCTATCCCATATTCGGGCTCAAAACACCTGAATATTCGATTTTATTAGGTCCCAGAAGCGATCTGTACATGCCTACTCCGTGTTAGAGTATTTTCAAAATACAGGCCAAAAACATGATGAAATTCGATATTTTATGTGCCCTAAGTCAATATGTGCATGCATCTTCTGTACCCGTTTATATCTCAAATTCAGTCTCAAAACACCCAAAAATTCGAAATTTTTGGGTCCCAGAAGCGATCTGTACATGTCTACTCAGTGCTAGAATATTTTCAAAATATAGGCCCAAAACATGCTAAAAATCGATTTTTTGGGTGCCCAAAGTCAATATGTTCATGCATCTTCTGTACCCGTTTATATCCCAAATTCAGGCTCAAAACACACGAAAATTCGATATATTTAGGTCCCAGATGCGATATGTACATGCATAGTCAGTGCTAGAATATTTTCAAAATACAGACCAAAACATGCTAAAAATCGATATTTTAGGTGCCTAATGTCGATATGTGTATGCATCTTTAGTGCCCGTTTATATCTCAAATTCAGGCACAAAACACCGAAAACTCGATATTTTTTGGTGCCAGAACTAATCTGTACACACTTAGTCAGTGCTAGAATGTTTTCAAAATATAGGCTCATAACATGCTAAAATTCGATATTTTAGGTGTCTAATGTCGATATGTGTATGCATCTTTAGTACCCGTTTATATCTCAAATTCAGGCTCAAAACACCCGAAACCTCGATATTTTTTGGTGCCAGATGCGATATGTACATGCATAGTCAGTGCTAAAATATTTTCAAAATACAGGCCCAAAACATGCTAAAAATCGATATTTTAGGTGCCTAATGTCGATATGTGCATGCATCTTCTGTACCCGTTTATATATCAAATTCAGGCTTAAAACACCCGAATATTCAATTTTATTGGGTCCCAGAAGCGATCTGTACATGACTACTTATTAATAGAATACTTTCAAAATACAGGCCCAAAACATGCTGAAAATCGATAATTCATGTCCCCAAAGTCAATATGTGCATGCATCTTCTGTACCCGTTTATATCTCAAATTCAGTCTCAAAACACCCGAATATTCGATTTAATTAGGCCCAGAAGCGATCTGTACATGGCTACTCAGTGCTAGAATATTTTCAAAATATAGGCTCAAAACATGCTGAAAATCAATATTTTAGGTATCCAAAGTCGATATGAGCATGCATCTTCTGTACCCGTTTATATCTCAAATTCAGGCTCAAAACACCCGAATATTCGATTTTATTTTGGCCAAGAAGTGATCTGTACAAGCATACTCAGTGCTAGAATATTTTCAAAATAAAGGCCCAAAACATGCTAAAAATCGATATTTTAGGTGCCCAAAGTCGATATGTGCATGCATCTTCAGTACCCGTTTATATATCAAATTCAGGCTCAAAACACCCGAAAATTCGATATTTTTGGGTCCCAGAAGCGATATGTACATGCCTACTCCGTTTTAGAGTATTTTCGAAATACAGGCCCAAAACATGCTGAAAATCGATATATTAGGTGCCCAAAGTCAATATGTGCATGCATCTTCTGTACCCGTTTATATCTCAAATTCAGGCTCAAAACACCTGAAAATTCGATATTTTTGAGTCCCAGAAGCGATCTGTACATGCCTACTCAGTGTTAGAATATTTTCAAAATACAGGCCCAAAACATGCTGAAAATAGATATTTTAGGTGCCCATAGTCAATATGTGCATGCATCTTCTGTACCCATTTATATCACAAATTCAGGCTCAAAACACCCGAAAATTCGATATTTTTGGGTCCCAGAAGTGATCTGTACATGTTTACTTAGTGCTAGAATATTTTCAAAATAAAGGCCCAAAGCATGCTGAAAATCGATATTTCATGTGTCCAAGGTCGATATAAGCATGCATCTTCAGTACCTGTTTATATCTCAAATTCAGGCTCAAAACACCCGAAAATTCAATATTTTTGGGTCCCAGAAGCAATCTGTAGATGCCTACTCAGGGCTAGAATATTTTCAAAATATAGGCCCAAAACATGCTAAAAATCGATATTTTGGGTGCCGAAAGTCAATATGTGCATGCATCTTCTGTACCCGTTTTTATCCCAAATTCAGGCTCAAAACACCTGAAAATTCGATATTTGTGGGTCCTAGAATCGTTCTGTACATACCTACTCCTTGCTAGAATGTTTTCAAGATACAGACCCAAAACATGCTCAAAATCGATATTTTAGGTGCAAAAAGTCGATATGTGCATGCATCTTCAGTACCCGTTTATATCTCAAATTCAGGCTCAAAACACCCGAAAATTCGATATTTTTGGGTGTCAGAAGCGATCTGTACATGCCTACTCATTGCTAGAATAATTTCGAAATATAGGCTTAAAACATGCTGAAAATCGATATTTTAAGTGCCCAAAGTCAATATGTGCATGCATCTTCTGTACCCATTTCTATCCCAAATTCCGGCTCAAAACACCCGAAAAATCGATATTTTTTGGTCCCAGAAGCGATTTGTACATGTCTACTCAGTGCTAGAATATTTTCAAAATAAAGGCTCAAAACATGCTGAAAATCGATATTTTATGGGTCCAAAGTCAATATAAGCATGCATCTTCAGTACCTGTTTATATCTCAAATTCATGCTCAAAACACCCGAAAATTCGATATATTTGGGTCCCAGAAATGATCTGTACATGCCTACTCAATGTTAGAATATTTTCAAAGTACAGGCAAAAAAACAACTTGAAAATCGATATTTTAGGTGCCCAAAATCGATATGTGCATGCATCTTCAGTACCCGTTTATATCTTAAATTCAGGCTCAAAACACCCGAAAATTCCATATTTTTGGGTCCCAAAAGCGATCTGTAAATGCTTAGTCAGTGTTAGAGTATTTTATAAAATACAGGCCCAAAACATGCTGAAAATCGATATTTTATGTTCCCAATGTCAATATGTGCATGCATCTTCAGTACCCGTTTGTATCTCAAATTCAGGCTCAGAACACCTGAAAATTCGTTATTTTTGGGTCCCAGAAGCGATATGTACATGCCTACTCAGTGCTAGAATATTTTCAAAATATATGTCCAAAACATGCTACAATTCGATATTTTGGGTGCCCAAAGTCGATATGTGCGTGCATCTTCTGTACCCGTTTATATCTCAAATTCAGGCTCAAAACACTCGAATATTCAATATATTTGGGTCCCAGAAGCGATCTGTAGATGCCTACTCAGGGCTAGAATATTTTCAAAATATAGGCCCAAAACATGCTAAAAATCGATATTTTGGGTGCCGAAAGTCAATATGTGCATGCATCTTCTGTACCCTTTTTTATCCCAAATTCAGGCTCAAAACACCCTAAAATTCGATATTTTTGGGTCCTAGAAACGATCTGTACATACCTACTCCTTGTTAGAATGTTTTCAAGATACAGACCCAAAACATGCTCAAAATCGATATTTTAGGTGCAAAAAGTCGATATGTGCATGCATCTTCAGTACCCGTTTATATCTCAAATTCATGCTCAAAACACCCGAAAATTCGATATTTTTGGGTGCCAGAAGCGATCTGTACATGTTTACTTAGTGCTAGAATATTTTCAAAATAAAGGCCCAAAGCATGCTGAAAATCGATATTTCATGTGTCCAAAATCGATATAAGCATGCATCTTCTGTACCCATTTCTATCCCAAATTTAGGCTCAAAACACCCGAAAATTCGATATTTTTGGGTCCCAGAAGCGATTTGTACAAGTCTACTCAGTGCTAGAATATTTTCAAAATAAAGGCCCAAAACATGCTGAAAATCGATATTTTATGTGTCCAAAGTCAATATTAGCATGCATCTTCAGTACCTGTTTATATCTCAAATTCATGCTCAAAACACCCGAAAATTCGATATATTTGGGTCCCAGAAACGATCTGTACATACCTACTCCTTGCTAGAAATTTTTCAAGATACAAACCCAAAACATGAACAAAATCGATATCTTAGGTGCAAAAAGTCGAAATGTGTATGCATTTTTTTTTTTTTTTTTTTTTTTCTATACCTCAACCTCTGGGCTATAGGCTATCAGTAGCCCGTGACTCTTGCGAGGCCCCGAGATTATTGGGTGTCGCACTTGATGAGACAGTGGAGCTCCGTGGTGATGGTACAGTAGCTTCTCTTCTGTCCCACTAGATGACGACACCTTATTTATCCACGTCACTATATATACCCGTTTATATATGAAATTCAGGCTCAAAACATCCGAAAATTCGATATTTTTTGGTCCCAGAACTAATCTGTACACACCTAGTCAGTGCTAGAATGTTTTCAAAATATAGGCTCAAAACATGGTAAAAGTCGATATTGTACGTGTACAAAGTCGATATGTGCATGCATATTCTGTACCCGTTTATATCCCAAATTCAGGCTCAAAACACCCGAAAAATCGATATTTTTGCTTCCCAGAAGCGATCTGTACATACCTACTCCTTGCAAGAATGTTTTCAAGATACAGACCCAAATCATGCTCAAAATCGATATTATATGTGCAAAAAGTCGATACGTGTATGCATCTTTAGTACACGTTTATATCTCAAATTCAGGCTTAAAACACCCAAAAATGCGATATTTTTGGCTGCCAGAAGCGATCTGTACATGCCTACTTAATGCTAGAATGTTTTCAAAATATAGGCTCAAAACATGCTAAAAATCGATATTTTAGGTGTCCAAAGTCGATATGTGCACGCATCTTCTGTCCCCGTTTATATCCCAAATTCAGGCTAAAAAACCCCGAAAATTTGATATTTTCGGGTCCCAGGAGCGATCTGTCCATACCTACTCAATGCTAGAATATTTTCAAAATATAGGCCAAATACATGCTGAAAATTGATATTTTAGGTGCCCAAAGTCGATATGTTCATGCATCTTCAGTACCCGTTTATATCTCAAATTCAGGCTAAAAAAAGATGAAAATTCGATATTTTTGCGTCCCAAAAGCAATCTGTACATGCCTACTCAGTAATAGAATGTTTTCAAAATACAGGCCCAAAACATGTTGAAAATCGATATTTTAGGTGCCCAAAGTCGATATGTGCATGTATCTTCTGTACCCGTTTACATCTCAAATTCAGGATCAAAACACCTGAAAATTCGATATTTATGGGTCCCAGAAGCGATCTGTACATGCCTACTCAATGTTAGAATATTTTCAAAGTACAGGCAAAAAAACAACTTGAAAATCGATATTTTAGGTGCCCAAAATCGATATGTGCATGCATCTTCAGTACCCGTTTATATCTTAAATTCAGGCTCAAAACACCCGAAAATTCGATATTTTTGGATCCCAGAAGCGTTCTGTACATGCCTACTCCATGTTAGAGTATTTTCAAAATACAGGCCAAAAACATGCTGAAAATCGATATTTTAGGTGCCCAAAGTCAATATGTGCATGCATCTTCTGTGCCCGTTTATATATCAAATTCAGGCTCAAAACAACCGAAAATTCGATATATTTGGTTCCCATAAGCGATCTGTACATGCGTAATCCGTGTTAGAGTATTTTCAAGATACAGGCCCAAAACATGCTGAAATTCGATATTTTATGTGCCCTAAGTCAATACGAGTATGCATCTTCTGTTTCAGTTTATATCCCAAATTCTGGCTCAAAACTCCCGAATATTCGATTTTATTTTGACCCAGAACCGATCTGTACATGCTTACTCCTTGCTAGAATTTTTTCAAGATACAGACCCAAAACATGCTCAAAATCGATATTTTAGGTGCAAAAAGTCAATATGTGCATGCATCTTCTGCACTCGTTTATATCCCAAATTCAACCTCAAACACCCTAAAATTCGATATTTTTGGGTCCCAGAAGCGATCTGTACATGCCTAATCAGTGCTAGAATGTTTTCAAAATATAGGCTCAAAACATGCTAAAAATCTATATTTTAAGTGTCCAAAGTCGATATGTGCATGCATCTTCTGTACCCGTTTATACCTCAAATTCAGGCTCAAAACACCCGAAAATTCGATATTTTTGGGTCCCTGAAGCGATCTGTACATGCCTACTCAGTGCTAGAATATTTTCAAAATATAGGCCCAAAACATGCTAAAAATCGATATTTTAGGTGCCCAAAGTCGATATCTCAAATCCAGGCACAAAACACCCGAAAATTCGATATTTTGGGGTCCCAGAAGCGATCTGTACATGCCTACTCAGTGCTAGAATGTTTTCAAAATACAGGCCCAAAACATGCTAAAAATCGATATTTTAAGTGTCCTAAGTCGATATGTGCATGAATCTTCTGTACCAATTTTTATCTCAAATTCAGGCTCCAAACACCCGAATATTCGATATTTTGGGGTCCCAGAAGCGATCTGTACATACCTACCTAGATACAGGCCCAAAACATGCTGAAAATCCATATTTTAGGTGCCTAAAGTCAATATGTGTATGCATCTTCTGCACCCGTTTATATCCCAAATTCAACCTCAAACACCCGAAAATTCGATATTTTTGGGTCACAGAAGCGATCTGTACATGCCTAATCAGTGCTAGAATGTTTTCAAAATATAGGCTCAAAACATGCTAAAAATCTATATTTTAAGTGTCCAAAGTCGATATGTGCATGCATTTTCTGTACCCGTTTATACCTCAAATTCAGGCTCCAAACACCCGAAAATTCGATATTTTGGGGTCCCTGAAGCGATCTGTACATGCCTACTCAGTGCTAGAATATTTTCAAAATATAGGCTCAAAACATGCTAAAATTCGATATTTTAGGTGCCCAAAGTCGATATCACAAATTCAGGCACAAAACACCCGAAAAATCGATATTTGGGGGTCCCAGAAGCGATCTGTACATGCGTACTCAGATACAGGCCCAAAACATGCTGAAAATCGATATTATTGGTGCCCAAAGTCAATATGTGTATGCATCTTCTGTACCCGTTTATATCTCAAATTCAATCTCCAAACACCCGAAAATTCGATATTTTGGGGTCCCAGAATCGATCTGTACATGCCTACTCAGTACTAGATTGTTTTCAAAATATAGGCTCAAAACATACTAAAAATCGATATTTTAAGTGTCCAAAGTCGATATGTGCATGCATCTTATGTACCCGTTTATATCTCAAATTCAGGCTCAAAACACTCGAAAATTCGATGTTTTCGGGTCCCAGAAGCGATCTGTACATGCCTACTCAGTGCTAGAATGTTTTCAAAATACAGGCCCAAAACATGCTAAAAATCGATATTTTAAGTGTCCTAAGTCGATATGTGCATGCATCTTCTGTACCCATTTTTATCTCAAATTCAGACTCCAAACACCCGAATATTCGATATTTTGGGGTCTCAGAAGCGATCTGTACATACCTACCTAGATACAGGCCCAAAACATGCTGAAAATCGATATTTTAGGTGCCTAAAGTCAATATGTGTATGCATCTTCTGCACCAGTTTATATCCCAAATTCAAACTCAAACACCCGAAAATTCGATATTTTTGGGTCACAGAAGCGATCTGTACATGCCTAATCAGTGCTAGAATGTTTTCAAAATATAGGCTCAAAACATGCTAAAAATCTATATTTTAAGTGTCCAAAGTCGATATGTGCATGCATCTTCTGTACCCGTTTATACCTCAAATTCAGGCTCCAAACATCCGAAAATTCGATATTTTGGGGTCCAAGAAGCGATCTGTACATGCCTACTCCGTGTTAGAGTATTTTCAAAATACAGGCCCAAAACATACTGAAAATCGATCTTTTAGGTGCCCAAAAGTCGATATGTGCATGCATCTTCTGTACCCGTTTATATCTCAAATTCAGTCACAAAACACCCGAAAATTCGATAATTTGGGGTCTCATAAGCAATCTGTACATGCATACTCAGATACAGGCCCAAAACATGCTGAAAATCGATAGTTTTGGTGCCCAAAGTCAATATGTGTATGCATCTTCTGCACCCGTTTATAACCCAAATTCAACCTCAAAACACCCGAAATTCGATATTTTTGGTTCCAAGAAGCGATCTATACATGCCTACTCAGTGCTAGAATGTTTTCAAAATATAGGCTCAAAACATGCTAAAAATCGATATTTTAAGGGTCCAAAGTCGATATGTGCATGCATCTTCAGTACCCGTTTATATCTCAAATTCAGGCTCAAAACCCCAGAAAATTCGGTATTTTTGGGGCCTAGAAGCGATCTGTACATGCCTACTCCTAGTTAGAATGTTTTCAAGATACAGACCCAAAACATGCTCAAAATCGATATTTTAGGTGCCCAAAAGTCGATATGTGCATGCATCTTCATTACCCGTTTATATCTCAAATTCAGGCTCAAAACACCCGAAAATTCGATATTTTGGGGTCCAAAAAGCGATCTGTACATGCCTACTCCGTGTTAGAGTATTTTCAAAATACAGGCCCAAAACATGCTGAAAATCGATATTTTAGTAGACCAAAAGTCAATATGTGCATGCATCTTCTGTACCCGTTTATATCTCAAATTCAGGCTCAAAACACCCGAAAATTCGATATTTTGGGGTCCCAGAAGCAATCTGTACATGCCTACTCGGGTTAGAGTATTTTCAAAATACAGGCCCAAAACATACTGAAAATCGATCTTTTAGGTGCCCAAAAGTCGATATGTGCATGCATCTTATGTACCCGTTTATATATCAAATTCAGTCACAAAACACCCGAAAATTCGATATTTTTTGGTCCTTGAAGCGATCTGTACATGCCTACTCTTAGTAAGAATGTTTTCAAGATACTGACCCAAAACATGCTCAAAATTGATATTTTAGGTGCCCAAAAGTCGATATGTGTATGCATCTTCTGCACCCGTTTATATCTCAAATTCAGGCTCCAAACACCCGAAAATTCGATATTTTGAGGTCCCAGAAGCGATCTGTACATGCCTACTCAGTGCTAGAATATTTTCAAAATATAGGCCCAAAACATGCTAAAAATCGATATTTTAGGTGCCCAAAGTCGATATCTCAATTTCAGTCACAAAACACCTGAAAACTCGATATTTTGGGGTACCAGAAGCGATATGTACATGCCTACTCCGTGTTAGAGTATTTTCAAAATACAGTCCCAAAACATACTGAAAATCGATCTTTTAGGTGCCCAAAAGTCGATATGTGCATGCATCTTCTCTACCCGTTTATATCTCAAATTCAGGCTCCAAACACACGAAAATTCGATATTTTGGGGTCACAGAGGCGATCTGTACATGCCTACTCAGATACAAGCCAAAAGCATGCTGAAAATCGATGTTTTAGGTGCCCAAAGTCAATATGTGTATGCATCTCATGCACCCGTTTATATCATAAATTCAACCTCAAAACACCCGAAAATTCGATATTTTTTGGTCTCAGACGCGATCTGTAGATGCCTACTCAGTGCTAGAATGTTTTTTCAAATTATAGGCTTAAAACATGCTAAAAATCGATATTTTAAGTGTCCAAAGTCGATATGTGCATGCATCTTCTGTACCCGTTTATATATCAAATTCAGGCTCAAAACACCCGAAAATTCGATATTTTGGGGTCCAAGAAGCGATTTGTACATGCCTACTCCGTGTTATAGTATTTTGAAAATCCAGGCCCGAAACATACTGAAAATCGATCTTTTTGGTGCCGAAAGTCGATATCTCAAATTCAGGCACAAAACACCCGAAAATTCGATATTTTGGGGTCCGAGAAGCGATCTGTACACGCCTACTCAAATACAGGCCCAAAACATGCTGAAAATCGATATTTTTGGTGCCCAAAGTCAATATGTGTATGCTTCTTCTGTACCCGTTTATATCTCAAATTCAGGCTCCAAACCCCCGAAAATTCAATATTTTTGAGTCCCAGAAGCGATCTGTACATGCCTACTCAGTGTTAGAATATTTTCAAAATACAGGCCCAAAACATGCTGAAAATCGATATTTTAGGTGCTTAAAGTCAATATGTGCATGCATCTTCTGTAAACATTTATATCACAAATTCAAGCTCAAAACACCCGAAAATTTGATATTTTGGGTCCCAGAAGCGATCTGTACATGCCTACTCAGTGCTAGAATATTTTCAAAATATATGCCCAAAACATGCTAAAAATCGATATTTTAGGTGCCCAAAGTCGAGATCTCAATATCAGGCACAAAACACCCGAAAATTCGATATTTTGGGGTCCCAGAAGCGATCTGTACACGCCTGCTCAGATACAGGCCAAAAACATGCTGAAAATCGATATTTTAGGTTACCAAAGTCAATATGTGTATGCATCTTCTGCACCTGTTTATTTCCCAAATTCAACGTCAAAACCCCCCAAAATTCGATATTTTGGGTCACAGAGGCGATCTGTACATGCCTACTCAGATACAGGCCCTAAACATGCTAAAAAAAATCGATATTTTAGGTTACCAAAGTCAATATGTGTATGCATCCTCTGCACCCGTTTATATCCCAAATTCAACCTCAAAACACCCAAAAATTCGATATTTTAAAGTCCCAGAAGCGATCAATACATGCCTACTCAGTGCTAGAATGTTTTCAAAATATAGGCTTAAAACATGCTAAAATTCGATATTTTAAGTGTCCTATGTCGATATGTGCATGTATCTTCTGTACACGTTTATATCTCAAATTCAATCTCCAAACACCCGAAAATTCGATATTTTGGGGACCCAGAAGCGATCTGTACATGCCTACTCAGTACTATATTGTTTTCAAGATATAGGCTCAAAACATGTTAAAAATCGATATTTTAAGTGTCCAAAGTCGATATGTGCATGCATCTTCTGTACCCGTTTATATCTCAAATTCAGGCTAAAAAAAAAACCGAAAATTCGATATTTTGGGGTCCCAGAAGCGATCTGTACATGCCTACTCCGTGTTATAGTATTTTCAAAATTCAGGCCCGAAACATACTGAAAATCGATCTTTTAGGTGCCCAAAAGTCGATATGTGCATGCATCTTCTGTAAACGTTTTTATCTCAAATTCAGGCTCCAAACACCCGAAAATTCGATATTTTGGGATCACAGTGGCGATCTGTACATGCCTACTCAGATACAGGCCCAAAACATTTCTGAAAATCGATATTTTAGGTGCCCAAAGTCAATATGTGTATGCATCTCCTGCACCCGTTTATATCATAAATTCAACATCAAAACACCCGAAAATTCGATATTTTTTGGTCTTAGACGCGATCTGTAGATGCCTACTCAGTGCTAGAATGTTTTCAAAATATATTCTTAAAACATGCTAAAAATCGATATTTTAAGTGTCCAAAGTCGATATGTGCATCCATCTTCTGTAACCGTTTATATCTCAAATTCATGCTCAAAACACCCGAAAATTCGATATTTTTGGGTCCTAGAAGCGATATGTGCATGCATACTCCTAGTTAGAATGTTTTCAAGATACTGACCCAAAACATGCTCAAAATCGATATTTTAGGTGCCCAAAAGTCGATATGTGTATGCATCTTCTGTACCCGTTTATATCTAAAATTCAGGCTCAAAACACCCATAAATTCGATATTTTGGGGTCCAAGAAGCGATCTGTACATACCTACTCCGTGTTAGAGTATTTTCAAAATACAGGCCAAAAACATGCTGAAAATCGATATTTTATGTGCCCAAAGTCAATATGTGTATGCATCTTCTGTACCCGTTTATATCTCAAATTCAGGCACAAAACTCCTGAAAATTCGATATTTTGGGGTACCAGAAGCGATCTGTACATGCCTACTCAGTACTAGATTGTTTTCTAAATATAGGCTCAAAACATGCCAAAAATCGATATTTTAAGTGTCCAAAGTCGATATGTGCATGCATCTTCTGTACCCGTTTATATCTCAAATTCAGTCTGAAAACAACCGAAAATTCGATATTTTGGGGTCCCCGGAGCAATCTTTACATGCCTACTCCGTGTTAGAGTATTTTCAAAATACAGGCCCAAATCATACTGAAAATCGATCTTTTAGGTGCCCAAAAGTCGATATGTGCATTCATCTTCTGTACCCGTTTATATCTCAAATTCAGTCACAAAACACCCGAAAATTCGATATTTTGGGGTCCTAGAAGCGATCTGTACATGCCTACTCCTAGTTAGAATGTTTTCAAGATACTGACCCAAAACATGCTCAAAATCGATATTTTAGGTGCCCAAAAGTCGATATGTGTATGCATCTTATGTACCTGTTTATATCTCAAATTCAGGCTCAAAACACCCAAAAATTCGATATTTTGGGGTCCAAGAAGCGATCTGTACATGCCTACTTCGTGTTAGAGTATTTTCAAAATACAGGCCCAAAACATACTGAAAATCGATCTTTTAGGTGCCCAAAAGTCGATTTGTTCATGCATCTTATGTACCCGTTTATATCTCAAATTCTGGCTCCAAACACCCGAAAATTCAATATTTTGGGGTTCCAGAAGCGATCTGTACATGCCTACTCAGTACTAGATTGTTTTCAAAATATAGGCTCAAAACATGCTAAAAATCGATATTTTAAGTGTCCAAAGTCGATATGTGCATGCATCTTCTGTACCCGTTTATATTTCAAATTCTGTCACAAAACACCTGAAAATTCGATATTTTGGGGTCACAGAGGCGATCTGTACATGCCTACTCAGATACAGGCCCAAAACATGCTGAAAATCGATATTTTAGTTGCCCAAAGTCAATATGTGTATACATCTCCTGCACCCGTTTATATCATAAATTCAACCTCAAAACACCCGAAAATTCGATATTTTTTGGTCTCATACGCGATCTGTAGATGCCTACTCAGTGCTAGAATGTTTTCAAAATATAGGCTTAAAACATGCTAAAAATTGCTATTTTAAGTGTCCAAAGTCGATATGTGTATGCATCTTCTGTACCCGTTTATTTCTTAAATTCAGGTTCAAAACACCCAAAAATTCGATATTTTGGGGTCCAAGAAGCGATCTGTACATGCCTACTCCGTGTTAGAGTATTTTCAAAATACAGGCCAAAAACATGCTGAAAATCGATATTTTATGTGCCCAAAGTCAATATGTGCATGCATCTTCTGTACCAGTTTATATCTCAAATTAAGGCTCAAAATACCCGAAAATTCGATAATTTGGGGTCCCAGAAGCGTTTTGTACATGCCTACACCGTGCTAGAGTATTCTCAAAATACAGGCCCAAAACATGCTGAAAATCGATATTTTAGGTGCCCAAAGTTAATATGTGTATGTATCTTCTGCACCCGTTTTTATCCCAAATTCAACCTCAAAACATTCCAAAATTCGATATTTTGGGATCCTAGAAGCGACCTGTACATGCCTACTCAGTGCTAGAATGTTTTCAAAATATAGGCTCAAAACATGCTTAAAATCGATATTTTAAGTGTCCTAAGTCGATATGTACATGCTTCTTCAGTACCCATTTATATCTCAAATTCAGGCTCAAAACACACGAAAATTCGATATTTTGGGGTCCCAAAAGCGATCTGTACATGCCTACTCAGTGCTAGAATATTTTCAAAATATAGGCCCAAAACATGCAAAAAAATCGATATTTTAGGTGCCCAAAGTCGATATCTCAAATTCAGGCCCAAAACACACGAAAATTCGATATTTTGGGGTCCCAGAATCGATCTGTACATGCATACTCCGTGTTAGAGTATTTTCAAAATACAGGCCGAAAACATACTGAAAATCGATCTTTTAGGTGCCCAAAAGTCGATATGTGCATGCAACTTCTGTACCCGTTTATATTTCAAATTCAGGCTCAAAACACCCATAAATTCGATATTTTGGGGTCCAAGAAGCGATCTGTACATACCTACTCCGTGTTAGAGTATTTTCAAAATACAGGCCAAAAACATGCTGAAAATCGATATTTTATGTGCCCAAAGTCAATATGTGTATGCATCTTCTGTACCCGTTTATATCTCAAATTCAGGCACAAAACTCCTGAAAATTCGATATTTTGGGGTACCAGAAGCGATCTGTACATGCCTACTCAGTACTAGATTGTTTTCTAAATATAGGCTCAAAACATGCCAAAAATCGATATTTTAAGTGTCCAAAGTCGATATGTGCATGCATCTTCTGTACCCGTTTATATCTCAAATTCAGTCTGAAAACAACCGAAAATTCGATATTTTGGGGTCCCCGGAGCAATCTTTACATGCCTACTCCGTGTTAGAGTATTTTCAAAATACAGGCCCAAATCATACTGAAAATCGATCTTTTAGGTGCCCAAAAGTCGATATGTGCATGCATCTTCTGTACCCGTTTATATCTCAAATTCAGTCACAAAACACCCGAAAATTCGATATTTTGGGGTCCTAGAAGCGATCTGTACATGTATACTCCTAGTTAGAATGTTTTCAAGATACTGACCCAAAACATGCTCAAAATCGATATTTTAGGTGCCCAAAAGTCGATATGTGTATGCATCTTATGTACCTGTTTATATCTCAAATTCAGGCTCAAAACACCCAAAAATTCGATATTTTGGGGTCCAAGAAGCGATCTGTACATGCCTACTTCGTGTTAGAGTATTTTCAAAATACAGGCCCAAAACATTCTGAAAATCGATCTTTTAGGTGCCCAAAAGTCGATTTGTTCATGCATCTTATGTACCCGTTTATATCTCAAATTCTGTCTCCAAACACCCGAAAATTCAATATTTTGGGGTTCCAGAAGCGATCTGTACATGCCTACTCAGTACTAGATTGTTTTCAAAATATAGGCTCAAAACATGCTAAAAATCGATATTTTAAGTGTCCAAAGTCGATATGTGCATGCATCTTCTGTACCCGTTTATATTTCAAATTCTGTCACAAAACACCTGAAAATTCGATATTTTGGGGTCACAGAGGCGATCTGTACATGCCTACTCAGATACAGGCCCAAAACATGCTGAAAATCGATATTTTAGTTGCCCAAAGTCAATATGTGTATACATCTCCTGCACCCGTTTATATCATAAATTCAACCTCAAAACACCCGAAAATTCGATATTTTTTGGTCTCAGACGCGATCTGTAGATGCCTACTCAGTGCTAGAATGTTTTCAAAATATAGGACTAAAACATGCTAAAAATTGCTATTTTAAGTGTCCAAAGTCGATATGTGTATGCATCTTCTGTACCCGTTTATTTCTTAAATTCAGGTTCAAAACACCCAAAAATTCGATATTTTGGGGTCCAAGAAGCGATCTGTACATGCCTATTCCGTGTTAGAGTATTTTCAAAATACAGGCCAAAAACATGCTGAAAATCGATATTTTATGTGCCCAAAGTCAATATGTGCATGCATCTTCTGTACCAGTTTATATCTCAAATTAAGGCTCAAAATACCCGAAAATTCGATAATTTGGGGTCCCAGAAGCGTTTTGTACATGCCTACTCCGTGCTAGAGTATTCTCAAAATACAGGCCCAAAACATGCTGAAAATCGATATTTTAGGTGCCCAAAGTTAATATGTGTATGTATCTTCTGCACCCGTTTTTATCCCAAATTCAACCTCAAAACATTCCAAAATTCGATATTTTGGGATCCTAGAAGCGACCTGTACATGCCTACTCAGTGCTAGAATGTTTTCAAAATATAGGCTCAAAACATGCTTAAAATCGATATTTTAAGTGTCCTAAGTCGATATGTACATGCATCTTCAGTACCCATTTATATCTCAAATTCAGGCTCAAAACACACGAAAATTCGATATTTTGGGGTCCCAAAAGCGATCTGTACATGCCTACTCAGTGCTAGAATATTTTCAAAATATAGGCCCAAAACATGCAAAAAAATCGATATTTTAGGTGCCCAAAGTCGATATCTCAAATTCAGGCCCAAAACACACGAAAATTCGATATTTTGGGGTCCCAGAAGCGATCTGTACATGCCTACTCTGTGTTAGAGTATTTTCAAAATACAGGCCCAAAACATACTGAAAATCGATCTTTTAGGTGCCCAAAAGTCGATATGTGAATGCATATTCTGTACCCGTTTATATCTTAAATTCAGGCTCCAAACACCCGAAAATTCGATATTTTGGGGTCCCAGAAACGATCAGTACATGCCTACTCAGATACAGGCCCAAAACATGCTGAAAGTCGATATTTTAGGTGCCCAATGTCAATATTTGTATTTATCTTCTGCACCCTTTTATATTCCAAATTCAACCTCAAAACACCCGAGAATTCGTTTTTTGGGTCCTACAAGCGATCTGTAAATGCCTACTCAGTGCTAGAATTTTTTCAAAATATAGGCTCAAAACATGCTAAAAATCGATATATTAAGTGTCCAAAGTCGATATGTGCATGCATCTTCAGTTCCCGTTTATATTTCAAATTCAACCTCAAAACACCCGAAATTCGATATTTTTGGGTCCCAGAAGCGATCTATACATGCCTACTCAGTGCTAGAATGTTTTCAAAATATAGGCTCAAAACATGCTAAAAATCGATATTTTAAGGGTCCAAAGTCGATATGTGCATGCATCTTCAGTACCCGTTTATATCTCATATTCACGCTCAAAACACCTGAAAATTCGATATTTTGGGGTCCAAGAAGCGATCTGTACATGCCTACTCAGTACTAGAATATTCTTAAAATATAGGCCCAAAACATGCAAAAAAATCGATATTTTAGGTGCCCAAAGTCGATATCTCAAATTCAGGCTGAAAAAACACACGAAAAATTGATATTTTGGGGTCCCAAAAGCGATCTGTACATGCCTTATCAGTGTTAGAATATTTTCAAAATATAGGCCCAAAACATGCAAAAAAATCGATATTTTAGGTGCCCAAAGTCGATATCTTAAATTCAGGCCCAAAACACCCGAAAATCCGTTATTTTGGGGTCCCAGAATCGATCGGTACATGCATACTCCGTGTTAGAGTATTTTCAAAATACAGGCCGAAAACATACTGAAAATCGATCTTTTAGGTGCCCAAAAGTCGATATGTGCATGCAACTTCTGTACCCGTTTATATCTCAAATTCAGGCTCCAAACACCCAAAAATTTGATATTTTGGGGTCCCTGAAGCGAACTGTACATGCCTACTCAGATACAGGCCCAAAACATGCTGAAAATCGATATTTTAAGTTCTTAAAAGTCGATATGTGCATGCATCTTCAGTACCCGTTTATATCTCAAAATCAGGCTCCAAACACCCAAAAATTCGATTTTGGGGGGTCCCACAAGCGATCTGTACATGCCTACTCAGATACAGGCCAAAAACATGCTAAAAATCGATATTTTAGGTGCCCAAAGTCAATATGTGTATTCATCTTCTGCACCTGTTTATATCCCAAATTCAACCTCAAAATACCCGAAAATTCTATATTCTTGGGTCCCAGAAGCGATCTGTAAATGCCTACTCCATGCTAGAACGTTTTCAAAATATAGGCTCAAAACATGCTTAAAATCTATATTTTAAGTGTCCAAAGTCGATATGTGCATGCATCTTCTGTACCCGTTTATATCTCAAATTCAGGCTCAAAACACCCGAAAATTCGGTATTTTTGGGTCCTAGAAGCGATCTATACATGCCTACTCCTAGTTAGAATGTTTTCAAGATACAGACCAAAAACATGCTTAATATCGATATTTTAGGTGCTCAAATGTCGATATGTGCATGCATCTTCAGTACCCGTTTATATCTCAAATTCAGGCTCAAAACACCCGAAAATTCGATATTATGGGGTCCCAGAAGCGATCTGTACATGCCTACTCCGTGTTAGAGTATTTTCAAAATACAGGCCGAAAACATGCTGAAAATCAATATTTTAGGTGCCCAAAGTTAATATGTGTATGCATCTTCTGCACCCGTTTATATCCCAAATTCAACCTCAAAACATCCGAAAATTCGATATTTTGGGGTCCCAGAAGCGATTTGTAAATGCCTACTCTGTGTTTGAGTATTTTCAGAATACAGGCCCAAAACATACTGAAAATCGATCATTTAGGTGCCCAAAAGTTGATATGTGCATGCATCTTCTGTACCCGTTTATATCTCAAATTCAGGCTCCAAACACCCGAAAATTCGATATTTTGGGGTCCAAGAAACGATCTGTACATGCCTACTCCATGTTAGAGTATTTTCAAAATACAGGCCCAAAACATGCTGAAAATCGGTATTCTAGGTTCCCAAAGTCAATATGTGCAAGCATCTTCTGTACCCGTTTATATCTCAAATTCAGGCTCAAAACACCCGAAAATTCGATATTTTTAGGGTCCCATAAGCGATCTGTACATGCTTACTCAGTGCTAGAATATTTTCAAAAAATAGGCCTAAAACATGCTAAAAATCGATATTTTAGGTGCCCAAAGTCGATATCTCAAATTCAGGCCCAAAACACCCGAAAATTCGATATTTTGGGGTCCCAGAAGCGATCTGTACATGTCTACTCTGTGTTAGAGTATTTTCAAAATACAGGCCCAAAACATACTAAAAATCAAACTTTTAGATGCCCAAAAGTCGATATGTGAATGCATATTCTGTACCCGTTGATATCTGAAATTCAGGCTCCAAACACCCGAAAATTCGATATTTTGGGGTCCCAGAAACGATCTGTACATGCCTATTCAGATACAGGCCCAAAACATGCTGAAAATCGATATTTTAGGTGCCCAAAGTCAATATGTGTATGCATCTTCTGCACCCGTTTATATTCCAAATTCAACATCAAAACACCCGAAAATTCGATATTTTTAGGTCCTAGAAGCGATCTGTAAATGCCTACTCAGTGCTAGAATTTTCTCAAAATATAGACTCAAAACATGCTAAAAATCGATATTTTAAGTGTCCAAAGTCGATTTTTGCATGCATCTTCTGTACCCGTTTATATCTAAAATTCAGGCTCAAAACACCCGAAAATTCGGTATTTTTGGGTCCTACAAGCGATCTGTACATGCCTACTCCTAGTTAGAATGTTTTCAAGATACAGACCCAAAACATGCTCAAAATCGATATATTTGGTGCCCAAAAGTCGATATGTGCATGCATTTTCCGAACCCGTTTATATCTCAAATTCAACCTCAAAACACCCGAAAATTCGTTATTTTTGGGTCCGAGAAGCGATCTGTACATGCCTACTCCGTGATAGAGTATTTTCAAAATAGAGGCCCAAAACATACTAAAAATCTATCTTTTAGGCGCACAAAAGTAAATATGTGTATACATCTTCTGCACCCGTTTATATCCCAAATTCAACCTCAAAACACTCGAAAATTCGATATTTTTGGGTCCCAGAAGCGATCTGTACATGCCTACTCAGTGCTAGAATGTTTTCAAAATATAGGCTCAAAACATGCTAAAAATCGATATTTTAAGTGTCCAAAGTCGATATGTGCATCCATCTTCTGAACCCGTTTATATCTAAAATTCAGGCTCAAAACACCCGAAAATTCGGTATTTTTGGGTCCTACAAGCGATCTGTACATGCCTACTCCTAGTTAGAATGTTTTCAAGATACAGACCCAAAACATGCTCAAAATCAATATATTAGGTGCCCAAAAGTCGATATGTGCATGCATTTTCCGAACCCGTTTATATCTCAAATTCAATCTCAAAACACCCGAAAATTCGTTATTTTTTGGTCCGAGAAGCGATATGTACATGCCTACTCCGTGATAGAGTATTTTCAAAATAGAGGCCCAAAACATACTAAAAATCTATCTTTTAGGTGCACAAAAGTCAATATGTGTATACATCTTCTGCATCCGTTTATATCCCAAATTCAACCTCAAAACACCCGAAAATTCTATATTTTTGGGTCCCAGAAGCGATCTGTACATGTCTACTCAGTGCTAGAATGTTTTCAAAATATAGACTCAAAACATGCTAAAAATCGATATTTTAAGTGTCCAAAGTCGATATGTGCATGCATCTTCTGAACCCGTTTATATCTCAAATTCAGGCTCAAAACCCCCGAAAATTCGGTATTTTTGGGTCCTAGAAGCGATCTATACATGCCTACTCCTAGTTAGAATGTTTTCAAGATACAGACCAAAAACATGCTCAAAATCGATATTTTAGGTTCCCAAATGTCGATATGTGCATGCATCTTCAGTACCCGTTTATATCTCAAATTCAGGCTCAAAACACCCGAAAATTCGATATTTTGGGGTCCCAGAAGCGATCAGTACATGCCTACTCCGTGTTAGAGTATTTTCATAATACAGGCCCAAAACATGCAGAAAATCGATCTTTTAGGTGCCCAAAGTCAATATGTGCATACATCTTCTGTACCCGTTTATATCTCAAATTCAGGCTCAAAACACCAGAAAATTCGATATTTTGGGGTCCCAGAAGCGATCCTGACATGCCTACTCATTGCTAGAATATTTTCAAAATATTGGCCCAAAACATGCTAAAAATCGATATTTTAGGTGCCCGAAGTCGATATCTCAAATTCAGGCACAAAACACCCGAAAATTCGATATTTTGGGGTCCCAGAATCGATCTGTACACGCCTACTCAAATACAGGCCGAAAACATGCTGAAAATCGATATTTTTGGTGCCCAAAGTCAATATGTGTATGCTTCTTCTGTACCCGTTTATATCTTAAATTCAATCTCCAAACACCCGAAAATTCGATATTTTGGGGTCCCAGAAGCGATCTGTACATGCCTACTCAGTTCTAGATAGTTTTCAAAATATAGGCTCAAAACATGCTAAAAATCGATATTTTAAGTGTCCAAAGTCGATATGTGCATGCATCTTCTGTATCCGTTTATATCTCAAAATCAGGCTCAAAACACCCGAGAATTTGGTATTTTTGGGGCCTAGAAGCGATCTATACATGCCTACTCCTAGTTAGAATGTTTTTCAAGATACAGACCAAAAACATGCTCAAAATCGATATTTTAGGTGCCCAAATGTCGATATGTGCATGCATCTTCAGTACCCGTTTATATCTCAAATTCAGGCTCAAAACACCCGAAAATTCGATATTTTGGGGTCCCAGAAGCGATCAGGACATGCCTACTCCGTATTAGAGTATTTTCATAATAAAGGCCCAAAACATGCTGAAAATCGATCTTTTAGGTGCCCAAAGTCAATATGTGCATGCATCTTCTGTACCCGTTTATATCTCAAATTCAGGCTCAAAAAACCCGAAAATTCGATATTTTGGGGTCCCAGAAGCGATCTGTACATGCCTACTCTGTGCTAAAATATTTTCAAAATATAGGCCCAAAACATGCTAAAAATCGATATTTTAGGTGCCCAAAGTCGTTATTTCAAATTCAGGCCCAGAACACCCGAAAATTCGATATTTTGGGGTCCCAGAAGCGATCTGTACTTGCCTACTCCGTGTTAGAGTATTTTCAAAATACAGGCCCAAAACATACTGAAAATCGATCTTTTAGGTTCCCAAAACTCGATATGTGCATGCATCTTCTGTACCCGTTTATATTTCAAATTCAAACTCATAACACCCGAAAATTCGATATTTTGGGGTCCCACAAGCGATCTGTACATGCCTACTCCGTGTTAGAGTATTTTCAAAATACAGGCCCAAAACATACTGAAAATCGATCTTTTAGGTGCCCAAAAGTCGATATGTGAATGCATATTCTGTACCCGTTGATATCTGAAATTCAGGCTCCAAACACCCGAAAATTCGATATTTTGGGGTCCCAGAAACGATCTGTACATGCCTATTCAGATACAAGCCCAAAACATGCTGAAAATCGATATTTTAGGTGCCCAAAGTCAATATGTGTATGCATCTTCTGCACCCGTTTATATTCCAAATTCAACCTCAAAACACCCGAAAATTCGATATTTTTAGGTCCTACAAGCGATCTGTAAATGCCTACTCAGTGCTAGAATTTTCTCAAAATATAGGCTCAAAACATGCTAAAAATCGATATTTTAAGAGTCCAAAGTTGATTTTTGCATGCATCTTCTGTACCCGTTTATATCTAAAATTCAGGCTCAAAACACCCGAAAATTCGGTATTTTTGGGTCCTACAAGCGATCTGTACATGCCTACTCCTAGTTAGAATGTTTTCAAGATACAGACCCAAAACATGCTCAAAATCGATATATTAGGTGCCCAAAATTCGATATGTGCATGCATTTTCCGAACCCGTTTATATCTCAAATTCAACCTCAAAAAACCCGAAAATTCGTTATTTTTGGGTCCGAGAAGCGATCTGTACATGCCTACTCCGTGATAGAGTATTTTCAAAATAGAGGCCCAAAACATACTAAAAATCTATCTTTTAGGTGCACAAAAGTCAATATGTGTATACATCTTCTGCACCCGTTTATATCCCAAATTCAACCTCAAAACACTCGAAAATTCGATATTTTTGGGTCCCAGAAGCGATCTGTACATGCCTACTCAGTGCTAGAATGTTTTCAAAATATAGGCTCAAAACATGCTAAAAATCGATATTTTAAGTGTCCAAAGTCGATATGTGCATGCATCTTCTGAACCCGTTTATATCTCAAATTCAGGCTCAAAACCCCCGAAAATTCGGTATTTTTGGGTCCTAGAAGCGATCTATACATGCCTACTCCTAGTTAGAATGTTTTCAAGATACAGACCAAAAACATGCTCAAAATCGATATTTTAGGTTCCCAAATGTCGATAAGTGCATGCATCTTCAGTACCCGTTTATATCTCAAATTCAGGCTCAAAACACCCGAAAATTCGATATTTTTGGGTCCCAGAAGCGATCTGTACATGTCTACTCAGTGCTAGAATGTTTTCAAAATATAGACTCAAAACATGCTAAAAATCGATATTTTAAGTGTCCAAAGTCGATATGTGCATGCATCTTCTGAACCCGTTTATATCTCAAATTCAGGCTCAAAACCCCCGAAAATTCGGTATTTTTGGGTCCTAGAAGCGATCTATACATGCCTACTCCTAGTTAGAATGTTTTCAAGATACAGACCAAAAACATGCTCAAAATCGATATTTTAGGTTCCCAAATGTCGATATGTGCATGCATCTTCAGTACCCGTTTATATCTCAAATTCAGGCTCAAAACACCCGAAAATTCGATATTTTGGGGTCCCAGAAGCGATCAGTACATGCCTACTCCGTGTTAGAGTATTTTCATAATACAGGCCCAAAACATGCAGAAAATCGATCTTTTAGGTGCCCAAAGTCAATATGTGCATACATCTTCTGTACCCGTTTATATCTCAAATTCAGGCTCAAAACACCAGAAAATTCGATATTTTGGGGTCCCAGAAGCGATCCTGACATGCCTACTCATTGCTAGAATATTTTCAAAATATTGGCCCAAAACATGCTAAAAATCGATATTTTAGGTGCCCGAAGTCGATATCTCAAATTCAGGCACAAAACACCCGAAAATTCGATATTTTGGGGTCCCAGAATCGATCTGTACACGCCTACTCAAATACAGGCCGAAAACATGCTGAAAATCGATATTTTTGGTGCCCAAAGTCAATATGTGTATGCTTCTTCTGTACCCGTTTATATCTTAAATTCAATCTCCAAACACCCGAAAATTCGATATTTTGGGGTCCCAGAAGCGATCTGTACATGCCTACTCAGTTCTAGATAGTTTTCAAAATATAGGCTCAAAACATGCTAAAAATCGATATTTTAAGTGTCCAAAGTCGATATGTGCATGCATCTTCTGTATCCGTTTATATCTCAAAATCAGGCTCAAAACACCCGAGAATTCGGTATTTTTGGGGCCTAGAAGCGATCTATACATGCCTACTCCTAGTTAGAATGTTTTTCAAGATACAGACCAAAAACATGCTCAAAATCGATATTTTAGGTGCCCAAATGTCGATATGTGCATGCATCTTCAGTACCCGTTTATATCTCAAATTCAGGCTCAAAACACCCGAAAATTCGATATTTTGGGGTCCCAGAAGCGATCAGGACATGCCT
The DNA here is from genome assembly GCA_033782935.1 of Petrolisthes cinctipes. NCBI lineage: Eukaryota > Metazoa > Arthropoda > Malacostraca > Decapoda > Porcellanidae > Petrolisthes > Petrolisthes cinctipes. The sequence goes on from JAWQEG010000201.1 coordinate 1,242,072, forward strand.
ACTCCGTATTAGAGTATTTTCATAATAAAGGCCCAAAACATGCTGAAAATCGATCTTTTAGGTGCCCAAAGTCAATATGTGCATGCATCTTCTGTACCCGTTTATATCTCAAATTCAGGCTCAAAAAACCCGAAAATTCGATATTTTGGGGTCCCAGAAGCGATCTGTACATGCCTACTCTGTGCTAAAATATTTTCAAAATATAGGCCCAAAACATGCTAAAAATCGATATTTTAGGTGCCCAAAGTCGTTATTTCAAATTCAGGCCCAGAACACCCGAAAATTCGATATTTTGGGGTCCCAGAAGCGATCTGTACTTGCCTACTCCGTGTTAGAGTATTTTCAAAATACAGGCCCAAAACATACTGAAAATCGATCTTTTAGGTTCCCAAAACTCGATATGTGCATGCATCTTCTGTACCCGTTTATATTTCAAATTCAAACTCATAACACCCGAAAATTCGATATTTTGGGGTCCCACAAGCGATCTGTACATGCCTACTACGTGTTAGAGTATTTTCAAAATACAGGCCCAAAACATACTGAAAATCGATCTTTTAGGTGCCCAAAAGTCGATATGTGAATGCATATTCTGTACCCGTTGATATCTGAAATTCAGGCTCCAAACACCCGAAAATTCGATATTTTGGGGTCCCAAAAACGATCTGTACATGCCTATTCAGATACAAGCCCAAAACATGCTGAAAATCGATATTTTAGGTGCCCAAAGTCAATATGTGTATGCATCTTCTGCACCCGTTTATATTCCAAATTCAACCTCAAAACACCCGAAAATTCGATATTTTTAGGTCCTACAAGCGATCTGTAAATGCCTACTCAGTGCTAGAATTTTCTCAAAATATAGGCTCAAAACATGCTAAAAATCGATATTTTAAGAGTCCAAAGTCGATTTTTGCATGCATCTTCTGTACCCGTTTATATCTAAAATTCAGGCTCAAAACACCCGAAAATTCGGTATTTTTGGGTCCTACAAGCGATCTGTACATGCCTACTCCTAGTTAGAATGTTTTCAAGATACAGACCCAAAACATGCTCAAAATCGATATATTAGGTGCCCAAAATTCGATATGTGCATGCATTTTCCGAACCCGTTTATATCTCAAATTCAGCCTCATAACACCCGAAAATTCGATATTTTTGGGTCCCAGAAGCGATCTGTACATGCCTACTCCGTGATAGAGTATTTTCAAAATAGAGGCCCAAAACATACTAAAAATCGATATTTTAAGTGTCCAAAGTCGATATGTGCATGCATCTTCTGAACCCGTTTATATCTAAAATTCAGGCTCAAAACACCCGAAAATTCGGTATTTTTGGGTCCTACAAGCGATCTGTACATGCCTACTCCTAGTTAGAATGTTTTCAAGATACAGACCCAAAACATGCTCAAAATCGATATATTAGGTGCCCAAAAGTCGATATGTGCATGCATTTTCCGAACCCGTTTATATCTCAAATTCAACCTCAAAACACCCGAAAATTCGTTATTTTTGGGTCCGAGAAGCGATCTGTACATGCCTACTCCGTGATAGAGTATTTTCAAAATAGAGGCCCAAAACATACTAAAAATCTATCTTTTAGGTGCACAAAAGTCAATATGTGTATACATCTTCTGCACCCGTTTATATCCCAAATTCAACCTCAAAACACTCGAAAATTCGATATTTTTGGGTCCCAGAAGCGATCTGTACATGCCTACTCAGTGCTAGAATGTTTTCAAAATATAGGCTCAAAACATGCTAAAAATCGATATTTTAAGTGTCCAAAGTCGATATGTGCATGCATCTTCTGAACCCGTTTATATCTCAAATTCAGGCTCAAAACCCCCGAAAATTCGGTATTTTTGGGTCCTAGAAGCGATCTATACATGCCTACTCCTAGTTAGAATGTTTTCAAGATACAGACCAAAAACATGCTCAAAATCGATATTTTAGGTTCCCAAATGTCGATAAGTGCATGCATCTTCAGTACCCGTTTATATCTCAAATTCAGGCTCAAAACACCCGAAAATTCGATATTTTGGGGTCCCAGAAGCGATCAGTACATGCCTACTCCGTGTTAGAGTATTTTCATAATACAGGCCCAAAACATGCAGAAAATCGATCTTTTAGGTGCCCAAAGTCAATATGTGCATACATCTTCTGTACCCGTTTATATCTCAAATTCAGGCTCAAAACACCAGAAAATTCGATATTTTGGGGTCCCAGAAGCGATCTAGACATGCCTACTCATTGCTAGAATATTTTCAAAATATTGGCCCAAAACATGCTAAAAATCGATATTTTAGGTGCCCGAAGTCGATATCTCAAATTCAGGCACAAAACACCCGAAAATTCGATATTTTGGGGTCCCAGAATCGATCTGTACACGCCTACTCAAATACAGGCCGAAAACATGCTGAAAATCGATATTTTTGGTGCCCAAAGTCAATATGTGTATGCTTCTTCTGTACCCGTTTATATCTTAAATTCAATCTCCAAACACCCGAAAATTCGATATTTTGGGGTCCCAGAAGCGATCTGTATATGCCTACTCAGTTCTAGATTGTTTTCAAAATATAGGCTCAAAACATGCTAAAAATCGATATTTTAAGTGTCCTAAGTCGATATGTGCATGCATCTTCTGTATCCGTTTATATCTCAAATTCAGGCTCAAAACACCCAAAAAATTCGGTATTTTTGGGTCCTAGAAGCGATCTATACATGCCTACTCCTAGTTAGAATGTTTTCAAGATACAGACCAAAAACATGCTCAAAATCGATATTTTAGGTGCCCAAATGTCGATATGTGCATGCATCTTCAGTACCCGTTTATATCTCAAATTCAGGCTCAAAACACCCGAAAATTCGATATTTTGGGGTCCCAGAAGCGATCTGTACATGCCTACTCTGTGCTAAAATATTTTCAAAATATAGGCCCAAAACATGCTAAAAATCGATATTTTAGGTGCCCAAATTCGTTATTTCAAATTCAGGCCCAGAACACCCGAAAATTCGATATTTTGGGGTCCTACAAGCGATCTGTACATGCCTACTCCGTGTTAGAGTATTTTCAAAATACAGGCCCAAAACATACTGAAAATCGATCTTTTAGGTGCCCAAAAGTCGATATGTGAATGCATATTCTGTACCCGTTTATATCTTAAATTCAGGCTCCAAACACCCGAAAATTCGATATTTTGGGGTCCCAGAAACGATATGTACATGCCTACTCAGATACAGGCCCAAAACATGCTGAAAATCGATATTTTAGGTGCCCAAAGTCAATAAGTGTATGCATCTTCTGCACCCGTTTATATTCCTAATTCAACCTCAAAACACCCGAAAATTCGATATTTTTGCGTCCCACAAGCGATCTGTACATGCCTACTCAGTGCTAGAATTTTTTCAAAATATAGGCTCAAAACATGCTAAAAATCGATATTTTAAGTGTCCAAAGTCGATATGTGCATGCATCTTCTGTACCCGTTTATATCTCAAATTCAGGCTCAAAACACCCGAAAATTCGGTATTTTTGGGTCCTACAAGCGATCTGTACATGCCTACTCCTAGTTAGAATGTTTTCAAGATACAGACCCAAAACATGCTCAAAATCGATATATTAGGTGCCCAAAAGTCGATATGTGCATGCATCTTCGGAACCCGTTTATATCTCAAATTCAACCTCAAAACACCCGAGAATTCGTTTTTTTTGGGTCCGAGAAGCGATCTGTACATGCCTACTCCGTGTTAGAGTATTTTCAAAATAGAGGCCCAAAACATACTAAAAATCGATCTTTTAGGTGCACAAAAGTCAATATGTGTATGCATCTTCTGCACCCGTTTATATCCCAAATTCAACCTCAAAACAACCGAAAATTCGATATTTTTGGGTCCCAGAAGCGATCTGTACATGCCTAATCAGTGCTAGAATGTTTTCAAAATATAGGCTTAAAACATGCTAAAAATCGATATTTTAAGTGTCCAAAGTCGATATGTGCATGCATTTTCTGTACCCGTTTATATCTCAAATTCAGGCTCAAAAACCCGAAAATTCAGTATATTTGGGTCCTAGAAGCGATCTATACATGCCTACTCCTAGTTAGAATATTTTCAAGATACAGACCAAAAACATTCTCAAAATCGATATTTTAGGTGACCAAATGTCGATATGTGCATGCATCTTCTGTACCCGTTTATATCTCAAATTCAGGCTCAAAAAACCCGTAAATTCGATATTTTGGGGTCCCAGAAGCGATCTGTACATGCCTACTCCGTGTTAGAGTATTTTCAAAATACAGGCCCAAAACATACTGAAAATCGATCTTTTTGGTGCCCAAAAGTCGATATGTGCATGAGTCTTCTGTACCCGTTTATATCTCAAATTCAGGCTCCAAATACCCGAAAATTCGATATTTTGGGGTCCCAGAAGCGATCTGTACATGCCTACTCAGATGCAGGCCCAAAACATGCTGAAAATTGATATTTTAGGGGCCCAAATTCAATACGTATATGCATCTTCTGCACCCGTTTATATCCCAAATTCAACCTCAAAACACCCAAAAATTCGATATTTTTGGGTCATAGAAACGATCTGTACATGCCTACTCAGTGCTAGAATGTTTTCAAAATATAGGCTCAAAACAAGCAAAAAATCGATATTTTAGGTTCCCAAATGTCGATATGTGCATGCATCTTCAGTACCCGTTTATATCTCAAATTCAGGCTCAAAACACCCCAAAATTCGATATTTTGGGGTCCCAGAAGCGATCAGAACATGCCTACTCCGTGTTAGAGTATTTTCATAATACAGGCCCAAAACATGCTGAAAATCGATCTTTTAGGTGCCCAAAGTCAATATGTGCAATCATCTTCTGTACCCGTTTATATCTCAAATTCAGGCTCAAAAAACCCGAAAATTCGATATTTTGGGGTCCCAGAAGCGATCTGTACTTTGTGCTAAAATATTTTCAAAATATAGGCCCAAAACATGCTAAAAATCGATATTTTAGGTGCCCAAAGTCGTTATTTCAAATTCAGGCCCAGAACACCCGAAAATTCGATATTTTGGGGTCCCAGAAGCGATCTGTACATGCCTACTCCGTGTTAGAGTATTTTCAAAATACAGGCCCAAAACATACTGAAAATCGATCTTTTAGGTTCCCAAAACTCGATATGTGCATGCATCTTCTGTACCCGTTTATATCTCAAATTCAAACTCATAACACCCGAAAATTCGATATTTTGGGGTCCCACAAGCGATCTGTACATGCCTACTCCGTGTTAGAATATTTTCAAAATACAGGCCCAAAACATACTGAAAATCGATCTTTTAGGTGCCCAAAAGTCGATATGTGAATGCATATTCTGTACCCGTTTATATCTTAAATTCAGGCTCCAAACACCCGAAATTTCGATATTTTTGGGTCCCAGAAACGATATGTACATGCCTACTCAGATACAGGCCCAAAACATGCTGAAAATCGATATTTTAGCTGCCCAAAGTCAATATGTGTATGCATCTTCTGCACCCGTTTATATTCCAAATTCAACCTCAAAACACCCGAAAATTCGATATTTTTGCGTCCCAGAAACGATATGTACATACCTACTCCTTGCTAGAAATTTTTCAAGATACAAACCCAAAACATGAACAAAATCGATATTTTAGGTGCAAAAAGTCGATATGTGCATGCATCTTCAGTACCCGTTTATATCTCAAATTCATGCTCAAAACACCCGAAAATTCGATATTTTTGGGTGCCAGAAGCGATCTGTACATGCCTACTCAGTGCTCGAATAATTTCGAAATATAGGCTTAAAACATGCTGAAAATCGATATTTTAAGTGCCCAAAGTCAATATGTGCATGCATCTTCTGTACCCATTTCTATCCCAAATTCAGGCTCAAAACACCCGAAAATTCAGTATTTTTTGGTCCCAGAAGCGATTTGTACATGTCTACTCAGTGCTAGAATATTTTCAAAATAAAGGCCCAAAACATGCTGAAAATCGATATTTTATGGGTCCAAAGTCAATATAAGCATGCATCTTCAGTACCTGTTTATATCTCAAATTCATGCTCAAAACACCCGAAAATTCGATATATTTGGGTCCCAGAAACGATCTGTACATACCTACTCCTTGCTAGAAATTTTTCAAGATACAAACCCAAAACATGAACAAAATCGATATTTTAGGTGCAAAAAGTCGATATGTGCATGCATCTTTAGTTTTTTTTTTTTTTTTTTTTTTTTTTTTCTATACCTCAACCTCGGGGCTATAAGCTATCAGTAGCCCGTGACTCTTGCGAGGCCCCGAGATTATTGGGTGTCGCACTTGATGAGACAGTGGAGCTCCGTGGTGATGGTACCGTAGCTTCTCTTCTGTCCCACTAGATGACGACACCTTATTTATCCACGTCACTATATATACCCGTTTATATGAAATTAAGGCTCAAAACATTCAAAAATTCGATATTTTTTTCGTCCCAGAACTAATCTGTACACACCTAGTCAGTGCTAGAATGTTTTCAAAATATAGGCTCAAAACATGGTAAAAATCGATATTGTAGGTGTACAAAGTCGATATGTGCATGCATATTCTGTACCCGTTTATATCCCAAATTCAGGCTTAAAACACCCGAAAAATCGATATTTTTGCTTCCCAGAAGCGATCTGTACATACCTACTCCTTGCAAGAATGTTTTCAAGATACAGACCCAAATCATGCTCAAAATCGATATTTTATGTGCAAAAAGTCGATACGTGTATGCACGTTTATATCTCAAATTCAGGCTCAAAACACCCGAAAATGCGATATTTTTGGCTGCCAGAAGCGATCTGTACATGCCTACTTAATGCTAGAATGTTTTCAAGATACAGACCCAAAACATGCTAAAAATCGATATTTTAGGTGCCTAAAGTCGATATGTGCATGTATCTTCTGTACCCGTTTACATCTCAAATTCAGGATCAAAACACCTGAAAATTCGATATTTATGGGTCCCAAAAGCGATCTGTACATGCCTACTCAATGTTAGAATATTTTCAAAGTACAGGCAAAAAAACAACTTGAAAATCGATATTTTAGGTGCCCAAAATCGATATGTGCATGCATCTTCAGTACCCGTTTATATCTTAAATTCAGGCTCAAAACACCCGAAAATTCCATATTTTTGCGTCCCAAAAGCGATCTGTAAATGCTTAGTCAGTGTTAGAGTATTTTATAAAATACAGGCCCAAAACATGCTGAAAATCGATATTTTATGTTCCCAATGTCAATATGTGCATGCATCTTCAGTACCCGTTTGTATCTCAAATTCAGGCTCAGAACACCTGAAAATTCGTTATTTTTGGGTCCCAGAAGCGATATGTACATGCCTACTCAGTGCTAGAATATTTTCAAAATATATGTCCAAAACATGCTACAATTCGATATTTTGGGTGCCCAAAGTCGATATGTGCGTGCATCTTCTGTACCCGTTTATATCTCAAATTCAGGCTCAAAACACTCGAATATTCAATATTTTTGGGTCCCAGAAGCGATCTGTAGATGCCTACTCAGGGCTAGAATATTTTCAAAATATAGGCCCAAAACATGCTAAAAATCGATATTTTGGGTGCCGAAAGTCAATATGTGTATGCATCTTCTGTACCCTTTTTTATCCCAAATTCAGGCTCAAAACACCCTAAAATTCGATATTTTTGGGTCCTAGAAATGATCTGTACATACCTACTCCTTGTTAGAATGTTTTCAAGATACAGACCCAAAACATGCTGAAAATCGATATTGTATGTGTCCAAAGTCAATATAAGCATGCATCTTCAGTACCTGTTTATATCTCAAATTCATGCTCAAAACACCCGAAAATTCGATATATTTGGGTCCCAGAAACGATCTGTACATACCTACTCCTTGCTAGAAATTTTTCAAGATACAAACCCAAAACATGAACAAAATCGATATCTTAGGTGCAAAAAGTCGAAATGTGTATGCATTTTTTTTTTTTTTTTTTTTTTTTTTTTTTCTATACCTCAACCTCTGGGCTATAGGCTATCAGTAGCCCGTGACTCTTGCGAGGCCCCGAGATTATTGGGTGTCGCACTTGATGAGACAGTGGAGCTCCGTGGTGATGGTACAGTAGCTTCTCTTCTGTCCCACTAGATGACGACACCTTATTTATCCACGTCACTATATATACCCGTTTATATATGAAATTCAGGCTCAAAACATCCGAAAATTCGATATTTTTTGGTCCCAGAACTAATCTGTACACACCTAGTCAGTGCTAGAATGTTTTCAAAATATAGGCTCAAAACATGGTAAAAATCGATATTGTAGGTGTACAAAGTCGATATGTGCATGCATATTCTGTACCCATATATATATCCCAAATTCAGGCTCAAAACACCCGAAAAATCGATATTTTTGCTTCCCAGAAGCGATCAGTACATACCTACTCCTTGCAAGAATGTTTTCAAGATACAGACCCAAATAATGCTCAAAATCGATATTATATGTGCAAAAAGTCGATACGTGTATGCATCTTTAGTACACGTTTATATCTCAAATTCAGGCTTAAAACACCCAAAAATGCGATATTTTTGGCTGCCAGAAGCGATCTGTACATGCCTACTTAATGCTAGAATGTTTTCAAAATATAGGCTCAAAACATGCTAAAAATCGATATTTTAGGTGTCCAAAGTCGATATGTGCACGCATCTTCTGTCCCCGTTTATATCCCAAATTCAGGCTAAAAAACCCCGAAAATTTGATATTTTTGGGTCCCAGGAGCGATCTGTCCATACCTACTCAATGCTAGAATATTTTCAAAATATAGGCCAAATACATGCTGAAAATTGATATTTTAGGTGCCCAAAGTCGATATGTTCATGCATCTTCAGTACCCGTTTATATCTCAAATTCAGGCTCAAAAAAGATGAAAATTCGATATTTTTGCGTCCCAAAAGCAATCTGTACATGCCTACTTAGTAATAGAATGTTTTCAAAATACAGGCCCAAAACATGTTGAAAATCGATATTTTAGGTGCCCAAAGTCGATATGTGCATGTATCTTCTGTACCCATTTACATCTCAAATTCAGGATCAAAACACCTGAAAATTCGATATTTATGGGTCCCAGAAGCGATCTGTACATGCCTACTCAATGTTAGAATATTTTCAAGGTACAGGCAAAAAAACAACTTGAAAATCGATATTTTAGGTGCCCAAAATCGATATGTGCATGCATCTTCAGTACCCGTTTATATCTTAAATTCAGGCTCAAAACACCCGAAAATTCGATATTTTTGGATCCCAGAAGCGTTCTGTACATGCCTACTCCATGTTAGAGTATTTTCAAAATACAGGCCCAAAACATGCTGAAAATCGATATTTTAGGTGCCCAAAGTCAATATGTGCATGCATCTTCTGTGCCCGTTTATATATCAAATTCAGGCTCAAAACAACCGAAAATTCGATATATTTGGTTCCCATAAGCGATCTGTACATGCGTAATCCGTGTTAGAGTATTTTCAAAGTACAGGCCCAAAACATGCTGAAATTCGATATTTTATGTGCCCTAAGTCAATACGAGTATGCATCTTCTGTTTCAGTTTATATCCCAAATTCTGGCTCAAAACTCCCGAATATTCGATTTTATTTTGACCCAGAACCGATCTGTACATGCTTACTCCTTGCTAGAATTTTATCAAGATACAGACCCAAAACATGCTCAAAATCGATATTTTAGGTGCAAAAAGTCAATATGTGCATGCATCTTCTGCACTCGTTTATATCCCAAATTCAACCTCAAACACCCTAAAATTCGATATTTTTGGGTCCCAGAAGCGATCTGTACATGCCTTAATCAGTGCTAGAATGTTTTCAAAATATAGGCTCAAAACATGCTAAAAATCTATATTTTAAGTGTCCAAAGTCGATATGTGCATGCATCTTCTGTACCCGTTTATACCTCAAATTCAGGCTCAAAACACCCGAAAATTCGATATTTTTGGGTCCCTGAAGCGATCTGTACATGCCTACTCAGTGCTAGAATATTTTCAAAATATAGGCCCAAAACATGCTGAAAATCGATATTTTAGGTGCCCATAAGTCGATATATGCATGCAGCTTCTGTACCCGTTTATATCTCTAATTCAGGCTCCAAACACCCGAAAATTCGATATTTTGGGGTCCAAGAAGCGATCTGTACATGCCTACTCCGTGTTATAGTATTTTGAAAATCCAGGCTTGAAACATACTGAAAATCGATCTTTTTGGTGCCGAAAGTCGATATCTCAAATTCAGGCACAAAACACCCGAAAATTCGATATTTTGGGGTCCGAGAAGCGATCTGTACACGCCTACTCAAATACAGGCCCAAAACATGCTGAAAATCGATATTTTTGGTGCCCAAAGTCAATATGTGTATGCTTCTTCTGTACCCGTTTATATCTCAAATTCAGGCTCCAAACCCCCGAAAATTCAATATTTTTGCGTCCCAGAAGCGATCTGTACATGCCTACTCAGTGTTAGAATATTTTCATAATACAGGCCCAAAACATGCTGAAAATCGATATTTTAGGTGCTTAAAGTCAATATGTGCATGCATCTTCTGTAAACATTTATATCACAAATTCAAGCTCAAAACACCCGAAAATTTGATATTTTGGGTCCCAGAAGTGATCTGTACATGCCTACTCAGTGCTAGAATATTTTCAAAATATATGCCCAAAACATGCTAAAAATCGATATTTTAGGTGCCCAAAGTCGAGATCTCAATATCAGGCACAAAACACCCGAAAATTCGATATTTTGGGTCACAGAGGCGATCTGTACATGCCTACTCAGAAACAGGCCCTAAACATGCTAAAAAAAATCGATATTTTAGGTTACCAAAGTCAATATGTGTATGCATCCTCTGCACCCGTTTATATCCCAAATTCAACCTCAAAACACCCAAAAATTCGATATTTTAAAGTCCCAGAAGCGATCAATACATGCCTACTCAGTGCTAGAATGTTTTCAAAATATAGGCTTAAAACATGCTAAAAATCGATATTTTAAGTGTCCTAAGTCGATATGTGCATGCATCTTCTGTACACGTTTATATCTCAAATTCAATCTCCAAACACCCGAAAATTCGATATTTTGGGGTCCCAGAAGCGATCTGTACATGCCTACTCAGTACTATATTGTTTTCAAAATATAGGCTCAAAACATGTTAAAAATCGATATTTTAAGTGTCCAAAGTCGATATGTGCATGCATCTTCTGTACCCGTTTATATCTCAAATTCAGGCTCCAAACACCCGAAAATTCGATATTTTGGGATCACAGAGGCGATCTGTACATGCCTACTCAGATACAGGCCCAAAACATTTCTGAAAATCGATATTTTAGGTGCCCAAAGTCAATATGTGTATGCATCTCCTGCACCCGTTCATATCATAAATTCAACCTCAAAACACCCGAAAATTCGATATTTTTTGGTCTTAGACGCGATCTATAGATGCCTACTCAGTGCTAGAATGTTTTCAAAATATATTCTTAAAACATGCTAAAAATCGATATTTTAAGTGTCCAAAGTCGATATGTGCATCCATCTTCTGTACCCGTTTATATCTCAAATTCAGGCTCAAAACACCCGAAAATTCGATATTTTTGGGTCCTAGAAGCGATATTTACATGCCTACTCCTAGTTAGAATGTTTTCAAGATACTGTCCCAAAACATGCACAAAATCGATATTTTAGGTGCCCAAAAGTCGATATGTGTATGCATCTTCTGTACCCGTTTATATCTAAAATTCAGTCACAAAACACCCATAAATTCGATATTTTGGGGTCCAAGAAGCGATCTGTACATACCTACTCCGTGTTAGAGTATTTTCAAAATACAGGCCAAAAACATGCTGAAAATCGATATTTTATGTGCCCAAAGTCAATATGTGTATGCATCTTCTGTACCCGTTTATATCTCAAATTCAGGCACAAAACTCCTGAAAATTCGATATTTTGGGGTACCAGAAGCGATCTGTACATGCCTACTCAGTACTAGATTGTTTTCTAAATATAGGCTCAAAACATGCCAAAAATCGATATTTTAAGTGTCCAAAGTCGATATGTGCATGCATCTTCTGTACCCATTTATATCTCAAATTCAGTCTGAAAACAACCGAAAATTCGATATTTTGGGGTCCCCGGAGCAATCTTTACATGCCTACTCCGTGTTAGAGTATTTTCAAAATACAGGCCCAAATCATACTGAAAATCGATCTTTTAGGTGCCCAAAAGTCGATATGTGCATGCATCTTCTGTACCCGTTTATATCTCCAATTCAGTCACAAAACACCCGAAAATTCGATATTTTGGGGTCCTAGAAGCGATCTGTACATGCCTACTCCTAGTTAGAATGTTTTCAAGATACTGACCCAAAACATGCTCAAAATCGATATTTTAGGTGCCCAAAAGTCGATATGTGTATGCATCTTATGTACCTGTTTATATCTCAAATTCAGGCTCAAAACACCCAAAAATTCGATATTTTGGGGTCCAAGAAGCGATCTGTACATGCCTACTTCGTGTTAGAGTATTTTCAAAATACAGGCCCAAAACATACTGAAAATCGATCTTTTAGGTGCCCAAAAGTCGATTTGTTCATGCATCTTATGTACCCGTTTATATCTCAAATTCTGGCTCCAAACACCCGAAAATTCAATATTTTGGGGTTCCAGAAGCGATCTCTACATGCCTACTCAGTACTAGATTGTTTTCAAAATATAGGCTCAAAACATGCTAAAAATCGATATTTTAAGTGTCCAAAGTCGATATGTGCATGCATCTTCTGTACCCGTTTATATTTCAAATTCTGTCACAAAACACCTGCAAATTCGATATTTTGGAGTCACCGAGGCGATCTGTACATGCCTACTCAGATACAGGCCCAAAACATGCTGAAAATCGATATTTTAGTTGCCCAAAGTCAATATGTGTATACATCTCCTGCACCCGTTTATATCATAAATTCAACCTCAAAACACCCGAAAATTCGATATTTTTTGGTCTCAGACGCGATCTGTAGATGCCTACTCAGTGCTAGAATGTTTTCAAAATATAGGCTTAAAACATGCTAAAAATTCGATATTTTGGGGTCCAAGAAGCGATCTGTACATGCCTACTCCGTGTTAGAGTATTTTCAAAATACAGGCCAAAAACATGCTGAAAATCGATATTTTATGTGCCCAAAGTCAATATGTACATGCATCTTCAGTACCCATTTATATCTCAAATTCAGGCTCAAAACACACGAAAATTCGATATTTTGGGGTCCCAGAAGCGATCTGTACATGCCTACTCCGTGCTAGAATATTTTCAAAATATAGGCCCAAAACATGAAAAAAATCGATATTTTAGGTGCCCAAAGTCGATATCTTAAATTCAGGCTCAAAACACACGAAAATTCGATATTTTGGGGTCCCAGAATCGATCTGTACATGCATACTCCGTGTTAGAGTATTTTCAAAATACAGGCCCAAAACATACTGAAAATCGATCTTTTAGGTGCCCAAAAGTCGATATGTGCATCCAACTTCTGTACCCGTTTATATTTCAAATTCAGGCTCCAAACACCCAAAAATTCGATATTTTGGGGTCCATGAAGCGATCTGTACATGCCTACTAAGATACAGGCCCAAAACATGCTGAAAATCGATATTTTAAGTTCTTAAAAGTCGATATGTGCATGCATCTTCAGTACCCGTTTATATCTCAAAATCAGGCTCCAAACACCGAAAAATTCGATTTTGGGGGGTCCCAGAAGCGATCTGTACATGCCTGCTCAGATACAGGCCAAAAACATGCTGAAAATCGATATTTTAGGTGCCCAAAGTCAATATGTGTATGCATTTTCTTCACCTGTTTATATCCCAAATTCAACCTCAAAATACCCGAAAATTCCATATTTTGGGGTCCCAGAAGCGATCTGTAAATGCCTACTCCGTTCTAGAACGTTTTCAAAATATAGGCTCAAAACATGCTACAAATCGATATTTTAAGTGTCCAAAGTCGATATGTGCATGCATCTTCTGTACCCGTTTATATCTCAAATTCAGGCTCAAAACACCCGAAAATTCAGTATTTTTGGGTCCTAGAAGCAATCTATACATGCCTACTCCTAGTTAGAATGTTTTCAAGATACAGACCAAAAACATGCTTAAAATCGATATTTTAGGTGCCCAAATGTCGATATGTGCATGCATCTTCAGTACCCGTTTATATCTCAAATTCAGGCTCAAAACACCCGAAAATTCGATATTTTGGGGTCCCACAAGCGATCAGTACATGCCTACTCCGTGTTAGAGTATTTTCATAATACAGGCTCAAAACATGCTGAAAATCGATCTTTTAAGTGTCCAATGTCGATATGAGCATGCATCTTCTGTACCCGTTTATATCTCAAATTCAGGCTCAAAACACCCGAAAATTCGGTATTTTTGGGTCCTATAAGCGATCTTTACATGCCTACTCCTAGTTAGAATGTTTTCAAGATACAGACCAAAAACATGCTCAAAATCGATATTTTAGGTGCCCAAATGTCGATATGTGCATGCATCTTCAGTACCCGTTTATATCTCAAATTCAGGCTCAAAACACCCGAAAATTCGATATTTTGGGGTCCCAGAAGCGATCAGTACATGCCTACTCCGTGTTAGAGTATTTTCTTAATACAGGCCTAAAACATGCTGAAAATCGATCTTTTAGGTGACCAAAGTCAATATGTGCATGCATCTTCTCTACCCGTTTATATCTCAAATTCAGGCTCCAAACACACGAAAATTCGATATTTTGGGGTCACAGAGGCGATCTGTACATGCCTACTCAGATACAAGCCCAAAGCATGCTGAAAATCGATGTTTTAGGTGCCCAAAGTCAATATGTGTATGCATCTCATGCACCCGTTTATATCATAAATTCAACCTCAAAACACCCGAAAATTCGATATTTTTTGGTCTCAGACGCGATCTGTAGATGCCTACTCAGTGCTAGAATGTTTTTTCAAATTATAGGCTTAAAACATGCTAAAAATCGATATTTTAAGTGTCCAAAGTCGATATGTGCATGCATCTTCTGTACCCGTTTATATATCAAATTCAGGCTCAAAACACCCGAAAATTCGATATTTTGGGGTACAAGAAGCGATCTGTACATGCCTACTCCGTGTTATAGTATTTTGAAAATCCAGGCCCGAAACATACTGAAAATCGATCTTTTTGGTGCCGAAAGTCGATATCTCAAATTCAGGCACAAAACACCCGAAAATTCGATATTTTGGGGTCCGAGAAGCGATCTGTACACGCCTACTCAAATACAGGCCCAAAACATGCTGAAAATCGATATTTTTGGTGCCCAAAGTCAATATGTGTATGCCGCTTCTGTACCCGTTTATATCTCAAATTCAGGCTCCAAACCCCCGAAAATTCAATATTTTTGCGTTCCAGAAGCGATCTGTACATGCCTACTCAGTGTTAGAATATTTTCAAAATACAGGCCCAAAACATGCTGAAAATCGATATTTTAGGTGCTTAAAGTCAATATGTGCATGCATCTTCTGTAAACATTTATATCACAAATTCAAGCTCAAAACACCCGAAAATTTGATATTTTGGGTCCCAGAAGCGATCTGTACATGCCTACTCAGTGCTAGAATATTTTCAAAATATATGCCCAAAACATGCTAAAAATCGATATTTTAGGTGCCCAAAGTCGAGATCTCAATATCAGGCACAAAACACCCGAAAATTCGATATTTTGGGGTCCCAGAAGCGATCTGTACACGCCTACTCAGATACAGGCCAAAAACATGCTGAAAATCGATATTTTAGGTTACCAAAGTCAATATGTGTATGCATCTTCTGCGCCTGTTTATTTCCCAAATTCAACGTCAAAACCCCCCAAAATTCGATATTTTGGGTCACAGAGGCGATCTGTACATGCCTACTCAGATACAGGCCCTAAACATGCTAAAAAAATTCGATATCTTAGGTTACCAAAGTCAATATGTGTATGCATCCTCTGCACCCGTTTATATCCCAAATTCAACCTCAAAACACCCAAAAATTCGATATTTTAAAGTCCCAGAAGCGATCAATACATGCCTACTCAGTGCTAGAATGTTTTCAAAATATAGGATTAAAACATGCTAAAAATCGATATTTTAAGTGTCCTAAGTCGATATGTGCATGCATCTTCTGTACACGTTTATATCTCAAATTCAATCTCCAAACACCCGAAAATTCGATATTTTGGGGTCCCTGAAACGATCTGTACATGCCTACTCAGTACTATATTGTTTTCAAGATATAGGCTCAAAACATGTTAAAAATCGATATTTTAAGGGTCCAAAGTCGATATGTGCATGCATCTTCTGTACCCGTTTATATCTCAAATTCAGGTTAAAAAAAAACCGAAAATTCGATATTTTGGGGTCCCAGAAGCGATCTGTACATGCCTACTCCGTGTTATAGTAATTTCAAAATTCAGGCCCGAAACATACTGAAAATCGATCTTTTAGGTGCCCAAAAGTCGATATGTGCATGCATCTTCTGTACCCGTTTATATCTCAAATTCAGTCACAAAACACCCGAAAATTCGATATTTTGGGGTCCTAGAAGCGATCTGTACATGCCTACTCCTAGTTAGAATGTTTTCAAGATACTGACCCAAAACATGCTCAAAATCGATATTTTAGGTGCCCAAAAGTCGATATGTGTATGCATCTTATGTACCTGTTTATATCTCAAATTCAGGCTCAAAACACCCAAAAATTCGATATTTTGGGGCCCAAGAAGCGATCTGTACATGCCTACTTCGTGTTAGAGTATTTTCAAAATACAGGCCCAAAACATACTGAAAATCGATCTTTTAGGTGCCCAAAAGTCGATTTGTTCATGCATCTTATGTACCCGTTTATATCTCAAATTCTGGCTCCAAACACCCGAAAATTCAATATTTTGGGGTTCCAGAAGCGATCTCTACATGCCTACTCAGTACTAGATTGTTTTCAAAATATAGGCTCAAAACATGCTAAAAATCGATATTTTAAGTGTCCAAAGTCGATATGTGCATGCATCTTCTGTACCCGTTTATATTTCAAATTCTGTCACAAAACACCCGAAAATTCGATATTTTGGGGTCACCGAGGCGATCTGTACATGCCTACTCAGATACAGGCCCAAAACATGCTGAAAATCGATATTTTAGTTGCCCAAAGTCAATATGTGTATACATCTCCTGCACACGTTTATATCATAAATTCAACCTCAAAACACCCGAAAATTCGATATTTTTTGGTCTCAGACGCGATCTGTAGATGCCTACTCAGTGCTAGAATGTTTTCAAAATATAGGCTTAAAACATGCTAAAAATTGCTATTTTAAGTGTCCAAAGTCGATATGTGTATGCATCTTCTGTACCCGTTTATTTCTTAAATTCAGGTTCAAAACACCCAAAAATTCGATATTTTGGGGTCCAAGAAGCGATCTGTACATGCCTACTCCGTGTTAGAGTATTTTCAAAATACAGGCCAAAAACATGCTGAAAATCGATATTTTATGTGCCCAAAGTCAATATGTGCATGCATCTTTTGTACCAGTTTATATCTCAAATTAAGGCTCAAAATACCCGAAAATTCGATAATTTAGGGTCCTAGAAGCGTTTTGTACATGCCTACTCCGTGCTAGAGTATTCTCAAAATACAGGCCCAAAACATGCTGAAAATCGATATTTTAGGTGCCCAAAGTTATGTGTATGTATCTTCTGCACCCGTTTATATCCCAAATTCAACCTCAAAACATTCGAAAATTCGATATTTTGGGATCCTAGAAGCGACCTGTACATGCCTACTCAGTGCTAGAATGTTTTCAAAATATAGGCTCAAAACATGCTTAAAATCGATATTTTAAGTGTCCTAAGTCGATATGTACATGCATCTTCAGTACCCATTTATATCTCAAATTCAGGCTCAAAACACACTAAAATTCGATATTTTGGAGTCCCAAAAGCGATCTGTACATGCCTACTCAGTGCTAGAATATTTTCAAAATATAGGCCCAAAACATGCAAAAAAATCGATATTTTAGGTGCCCAAAGTCGATATCTCAAATTCAGGCCCAAAACACACGAAAATTCGATATTTTGGGGTCCCAGAATCGATCTGTACATGCATACTCCGTGTTAGAGTATTTTCAAAATACAGGCCCAAAACATACTGAAAATCGATCTTTTAGGTGCCCAAAAGTCGATATGTGCATCCAACTCCTGTACCCGTTTATATTTCAAATTCAGGCTCCAAACACCCAAAAATTCGATATTTTGGGGTCCATGAAGCGATCTGTACATGCCTACTAAGATACAGGCCCAAAACATGCTGAAAATCGATATTTTAAGTTCTTAAAAGTCGATATGTGCATGCATCTTCAGTACCCGTTTATATCTCAAAATCAGGCTCCAAACACCGAAAAATTCGATTTTGGGGGGTCCCAGAAGCGATCTGTACATGCCTGCTCAGATACAGGCCAAAAACATGCTGAAAATCGATATTTTAGGTTCCCAAAGTCAATATGTGTATGCATTTTCTTCACCTGTTTATATCCCAAATTCAACCTCAAAATACCCGAAAATTCCATATTTTGGGGTCCCAGAAGCGATCTGTAAATGCCTACTCCGTTCTAGAACGTTTTCAAAATATAGGCTCAAAACATGCTACAAATCGATATTTTAAGTGTCCAAAGTCGATATGTGCATGCATCTTCTGTACCCGTTTATATCTCAAATTCAGGCTCAAAACACCCGAAAATTCAGTATTTTTGGGTCCTAGAAGCAATCTATACATGCCTACTCCTAGTTAGAATGTTTTCAAGATACAGACCAAAAACATGCTTAAAATCGATATTTTAGGTGCCCAAATGTCGATATGTGCACGCATCTTCAGTACCCGTTTATATCTCAAATTCAGGCTCAAAACACCCGAAAATTCGATATTTTGGGGTCCCACAAGCGATCAGTACATGCCTACTCCGTGTTAGAGTATTTTCATAATACAGGCTCAAAACATGCTGAAAATCGATCTTTTAAGTGTCCAATGTCGATATGAGCATGCATCTTCTGTAAACGTTTATATCTCAAATTCAGGCTCAAAACACCCGAAAATTCGGTATTTTTGGGTCCTATAAGCGATCTTTACATGCCTACTCCTAGTTAGAATGTTTTCAAGATACAGACCAAAAACATGCTCAAAATCGATATTTTAGGTGCCCAAATGTCGATATGTGTATGCATCTTCAGTACCCGTTTATATCTCAAATTCAGGCTCAAAACACCCGAAAATTCGATATTTTGGGGTCCCAGAAGCGATCAGTACATGCCTACTCCGTGTTAGAGTATTTTCTTAATACAGGCCTAAAACATGCTGAAAATCGATCTTTTAGGTGACCAAAGTCAATATGTGCATGCATCTTCTCTACCCGTTTATATCTCAAATTCAGGCTCCAAACACACGAAAATTCGATATTTTGGGGTCACAGAGGCGATCTGTACATGCCTACTCAGATACAAGCCCAAAGCATGCTGAAAATCGATGTTTTAGGTGCCCAAAGTCAATATGTGTATGCATCTCATGCACCCGTTTATATCATAAATTCAACCTCAAAACACCCGAAAATTCGATATTTTTTGGTCTCAGACGCGATCTGTAGATGCCTACTCAGTGCTAGAATGTTTTTTCAAATTATAGGATTAAAACATGCTAAAAATCGATATTTTAAGTGTCCAAAGTCGATATGTGCATGCATCTTCTGTACCCGTTTATATATCAAATTCAGGCTCAAAACACCCGAAAATTCGATATTTTGGGGTCCAAGAAGCGATCTGTACATGCCTACTCCGTGTTATAGTATTTTGAAAATCCAGGCCCGAAACATACTGAAAATCGATCTTTTTGGTGCCGAAAGTCGATATCTCAAATTCAGGCACAAAACAC
This sequence comes from Petrolisthes cinctipes, assembly GCA_033782935.1. Classification (NCBI taxonomy): domain Eukaryota; kingdom Metazoa; phylum Arthropoda; class Malacostraca; order Decapoda; family Porcellanidae; genus Petrolisthes; species Petrolisthes cinctipes. The sequence goes on from JAWQEG010000201.1 coordinate 1,262,108, forward strand.
CCGAAAATTCGATATTTTGGGGTCCGAGAAGCGATCTGTACACGCCTACTCAAATACAGGCCCAAAACATGCTGAAAATCGATATTTTTGGTGCCCAAAGTCAATATGTGTATGCTTCTTCTGTACCCGTTTATATCTCAAATTCAGGCTCCAAACCCCCGAAAATTCAATATTTTTGCGTTCCAGAAGCGATCTGTACATGCCTACTCAATGTTAGAATATTTTCAAAATACAGGCCCAAAACATGCTGAAAATCGATATTTTAGGTGCTTAAAGTCAATATGTGCATGCATCTTCTGTAAACATTTATATCACAAATTCAAGCTCAAAACACCCGAAAATTTGATATTTTGGGTCCCAGAAGCGATCTGTACATGCCTACTCAGTGCTAGAATATTTTCAAAATATATGCCCAAAACATGCTAAAAATCGATATTTTAGGTGCCCAAAGTCGAGATCTCAATATCAGGCACAAAACACCCGAAAATTCGATATTTTGGGGTCCCAGAAGCGATCTGTACACGCCTACTCAGATACAGGCCAAAAACATGCTGAAAATCGATATTTTAGGTTACCAAAGTCAATATGTGTATGCATCTTCTGCGCCTGTTTATTTCCCAAATTCAACGTCAAAACCCCCCAAAATTCGATATTTTGGGTCACAGAGGCGATCTGTACATGCCTACTCAGATACAGGCCCTAAACATGCTAAAAAAATTCGATATCTTAGGTTACCAAAGTCAATATGTGTATGCATCCTCTGCACCCGTTTATATCCCAAATTCAACCTCAAAACACCCAAAAATTCGATATTTTAAAGTCCCAGAAGCGATCAATACATGCCTACTCAGTGCTAGAATGTTTTCAAAATATAGGCTTAAAACATGCTAAAAATCGATATTTTAAGTGTCCTAAGTCGATATGTGCATGCATCTTCTGTACACGTTTATATCTCAAATTCAATCTCCAAACACCCGAAAATTCGATATTTTGGGGTCCCTGAAACGATCTGTACATGCCTACTCAGTACTATATTGTTTTCAAGATATAGGCTCAAAACATGTTAAAAATCGATATTTTAAGGGTCCAAAGTCGATAAGTGTATGCATCTTCTGTACCCGTTTATATCTCAAATTCAGGTTAAAAAAAAACCGAAAATTCGATATTTTAGGGTCCCAGAAGCGATCTGTACATGCCTACTCCGTGTTATAGTAATTTCAAAATTCAGGCCCGAAACATACTGAAAATCGATCTTTTAGGTGTCCAAAAGTCGATATGTGCATGCATCTTCTGTACCCGTTTATATCTCAAATTCAGGCTCCAAACACCCGAAAATTCGATATTTTGGGATCACAGAGGCGATCTGTACATGCCTACTCAGATACAGGCCCAAAACATTTCTGAAAATCGATATTTTAGGTGCCCAAAGTCAATATGTGTATGCATCTCCTGCACCCGTTTATATCATAAATTCAACCTCAAAACACCCGAAAATTCGATATTTTTTGGTCTTAGACGCGATCTGTAGATGCCTACTCAGTGCTAGAATGTTTTCAAAATATATTCTTAAAACATGCCAAAAATCGATATTTTAAGTGTCCAAAGTCGATATGTGCATGCATCTTCTGTACCCGTTTATATCTCAAATTCAGTCTGAAAACAACCGAAAATTCGATATTTTGGGGTCCCCGGAGCAATCTTTACATGCCTACTCCGTGTTAGAGTATTTTCAAAATACAGGCCCAAATCATACTGAAAATCGATCTTTTAGGTGCCCAAAAGTCGATATGTGCATGCATCTTCTGTACCCGTTTATATCTCCAATTCAGTCACAAAACACCCGAAAATTCGATATTTTGGGGTCCTAGAAGCGATCTGTACATGCCTACTCCTAGTTAGAATGTTTTCAAGATACTGACCCAAAACATGCTCAAAATCGATATTTTAGGTGCCCAAAAGTCGATATGTGTATGCATCTTATGTACCTGTTTATATCTCAAATTCAGGCTCAAAACACCCAAAAATTCGATATTTTGGGGCCCAAGAAGCGATCTGTACATGCCTACTTCGTGTTAGAGTATTTTCAAAATACAGGCCCAAAACATACTGAAAATCGATCTTTTAGGTGCCCAAAAGTCGATTTGTTCATGCATCTTATGTACCCGTTTATATCTCAAATTCTGGCTCCAAACACCCGAAAATTCAATATTTTGGGGTTCCAGAAGCGATCTCTACATGCCTACTCAGTACTAGATTGTTTTCAAAATATAGGCTCAAAACATGCTAAAAATCGATATTTTAAGTGTCCAAAGTCGATATGTGCATGCATCTTCTGTACCCGTTTATATTTCAAATTCTGTCACAAAACACCCGAAAATTCGATATTTTGGGGTCACCGAGGCGATCTGTACATGCCTACTCAGATACAGGCCCAAAACATGCTGAAAATCGATATTTTAGTTGCCCAAAGTCAATATGTGTATACATCTCCTGCACCCGTTTATATCATAAATTCAACCTCAAAACACCCGAAAATTCGATATTTTTTGGTCTCAGACGCGATCTGTAGATGCCTACTCAGTGCTAGAATGTTTTCAAAATATAGGCTTAAAACATGCTAAAAATTGCTATTTTAAGTGTCCAAAGTCGATATGTGTATGCATCTTCTGTACCCGTTTATTTCTTAAATTCAGGTTCAAAACACCCAAAAATTCGATATTTTGGGGTCCAAGAAGCGATCTGTACATGCCTACTCCGTGTTAGAGTATTTTCAAAATACAGGCCAAAAACATGCTGAAAATCGATATTTTATGTGCCCAAAGTCAATATGTGCATGCATCTTCTGTACCAGTTTATATCTCAAATTAAGGCTCAAAATACCCGAAAATTCGATAATTTAGGGTCCCAGAAGCGTTTTGTACATGCCTACTCCGTGCTAGAGTATTCTCAAAATACAGGCCCAAAACATGCTGAAAATCGATATTTTAGGTGCCCAAAGTTATGTGTATGTATCTTCTGCACCCGTTTATATCCCAAATTCAACCTCAAAACATTCGAAAATTCGATATTTTGGGATCCTAGAAGCGACCTGTACATGCCTACTCAGTGCTAGAATGTTTTCAAAATATAGGCTCAAAACATGCTTAAAATTGATATTTTAAGTGTCCTAAGTCGATATGTACATGCATCTTCAGTACCCATTTATATCTCAAATTCAGGCTCAAAACACACGAAAATTCGATATTTTGGGGTCCCAAAAGCGATCTGTACATGCCTACTCAGTGCTAGAATATTTTCAAAATATAGGCCCAAAACATGCAAAAAAATCGATATTTTAGGTGCCCAAAGTCGATATCTCAAATTCAGGCCCAAAACACACGAAAATTCGATATTTTGGGGTCCCAGAATCGATCTGTACATGCATACTCCGTGTTAGAGTATTTTCAAAATACAGGCCCAAAACATACTGAAAATCGATCTTTTAGGTGCCCAAAAGTCGATATGTGCATCCAACTTCTGTACCCGTTTATATTTCAAATTCAGGCTCCAAACACCCAAAAATTCGATATTTTGGGGTCCATGAAGCGATCTGTACATGCCTACTCAGATACAGGCCCAAAACATGCTGAAAATCGATATTTTAAGTTCTTAAAAGTCGATATGTGCATGCATCTTCAGTACCCGTTTATATCTCAAAATCAGGCTCCAAACACCGAAAAATTCGATTTTGGGGGGTCCCAGAAGCGATCTGTACATGCCTGCTCAGATACAGGCCAAAAACATGCTGAAAATCGATATTTTAGGTGCCCAAAGTCAATATGTGTTTGCATCTTCTTCACCTGTTTATATCCCAAATTCAACCTCAAAATACCCGAAAATTCGATATTTTGGGGTCCCAGAAGCGATCTGTAAATGCCTACTCCGTTCTAGAACGTTTTCAAAATATAGGCTCAAAACATGCTACAAATCGATATTTTAAGTGTCCAAAGTCGATATGTGCATGCATCTTCTGTACCCGTTTATATCTCAAATTCAGGCTCAAAACACCCGAAAATTCAGTATTTTTGGGTCCTAGAAGCAATCTATACATGCCTACTCCTAGTTAGAATGTTTTCAAGATACAGACCAAAAACATGCTCAAAATCGATATTTTAGGTGCCCAAATGTCGATATGTGCATGCATCTTCAGTACCCGTTTATATCTCAAATTCAGGCTCAAAACACCCAAAAATTCGATATTTTGGGGTCCCAGAAGCGATCAGTACATGCCTACTCCGTGTTAGAGTATTTTCTTAATACAGGCCTAAAACATGCTGAAAATCGATCTTTTAGGTGACCAAAGTCAATATGTGCATGCATCTTCTGTACCCGTTTATATCTCAAATTCAGGCTAAAAATCGATATTTTAGATGCCCAAAGTCGATATCTCAAATTTATGCACAAAATACCCGAAAATTCGATATTTTGGGGTCCCAGAAGCGATCTGTACATGCCTACTCCGTGTTAGAGTATTTTAAAAATAAAGGCCCAAAACATACTGAAAATCGATCTTTTAGGTGCCCAAATGTCGATATGTGCATGAATCTTCTGTACCCGTTTATATCTCAAATTCTGGCTCAAAACACCCGAAAATTCGATATTTTGGGGTCCCACAAGCGATCTGTACATGCCTACTCCGTGTTAGATTATTTTCAAAATATAGGCCCAAAACATGCTTAAAATAAATATTTTAGGTACCCAAAAGTCGATATGTGCATGCATCTTCTGTACCCGTTTATATCTCAAATTCAGGCTCCAAACACCCGAAAATTCGATATTTTGGGGTCCAAGAAACGATCTGTACATGCCTACTCCATGTTAGAGTATTTTCAAAATACAGGCCCAAAACATGCTGAAAATCGATATTCTAGGTTCCCAAAGTCAATATGTGCATGCATCTTCTGTACCCGTTTATATCTCAAATTCAGGCTCAAAACACCCGAAAATTCGATATTTTGGGGTCCCATAAGCGATCTGTACATGCCTACTCAGTGCTAGAATATTTTCAAAAAATAGGCCCAAAACATGCTGAAAATCGATATTTTAGGTGCCCAAAGTCGATATCTCAAATTCAGGCCCAAAACACCCGAAAATTCGATATTTTGGGGTCCCAGAAGCGATCTGTACATGCCTACTCTGTGTTAGAGTATTTTCAAAATACAGGCCCAAAACATACTGAAAATCGATCTTTTAGGTGCCCAAAAGTCGATATGTGAATGCATATTCTGTACCCGTTTATATCTTAAATTCAGGCTCCAAACACCCGAAAATTCGATATTTTGGGGTCCCAGAAACGATCAGTACATGCCTACTCAGATACAGGCCCAAAACATGCTGAAAATCGATATTTTAGGTGCCCAAAGTCAATATTTGTATTTATCTTCTGCACCCGTTTATATTCCAAATTCAACCTCAATACACCCGAGAATTCGTTTTTTGGGTCCTACAAGCGATCTGTAAATGCCTACTCAGTGCTAGAATTTTTTCAAAATATATGCTCAAAACATGCTAAAAATCGATATATTAAGTGTCCAAAGTCGATATGTGCATGCATCTTCAGTTCCCGTTTATATTTGAAATTCAACCTCAAAACACCCGAAATTCGATATTTTTGGGTCCCAGAAGCGATCTATACATGCCTACTCAGTGCTAGAATGTTTTCAAAATATAGGCTCAAAACATGCTAAAAATCGATATTTTAAGGGTCCAAAGTCGATATGTGCATGCATCTTCAGTACCCGTTTATATCTCATATTCACGCTCAAAACACCTGAAAATTCGATATTTTGGGGTCCAAGAAGCGATCTGTACATGCCTACTCAGTACTAGAATATTCTTAAAATATAGGCCCAAAACATGCAAAAAAATCGATATTTTAGGTGCCCAAAGTCGATATCTCAAATTCAGGCTAAAAAAACACACGAAAATTTGATATTTTGGGGTCCCAAAAGCGATCTGTACATGCCTTCTCAGTGCTAGAATATTTTTAAAATATAGGCCCAAAACATGCAAAAAAATCGATATTTTAGGTGCCCAAAGTCGATATCTTAAATTCAGGCCCAAAACACCCGAAAATCCGTTATTTTGGGGTCACCGAATCGATCGGTACATGCCTACTCTGTGTTTGAGTATATTCAGAATACAGGCCCAAAACATACTGAAAATCGATCTTTTAGGTGCCCAAAAGTTGATATGTGCATGCATCTTCTGTACCCGTTTATATCTCAAATTCAGGCTCCAAACACCCGAAAATTCGATATTTTGGGGTCCAAGAAACGATCTGTACATGCCTACTCCATGTTAGAGTATTTTCAAAATACAGGCCCAAAACATGCTGAAAATCGATATTCTAGGTTCCCAAAGTCAATATGTGCATGCATCTTCTGTACCCGTTTATATCTCAAATTCAGGCTCAAAACACCCGAAAATTCGATATTTTGGGGTCCCATAAGCGATCTGTACATGCTTACTCAGTGCTAGAATATTTTCAAAAAATAGGCCTAAAACATGCTAAAAATCGATATTTTAGGTGCCCAAAGTCGATATCTCAAATTCAGGCCCAAAACACCCGAAAATTCGATATTTTGGGGTCCCAGAAGCGATCTGTACATGCCTACTCTGTGTTAGAGTATTTTCAAAATACAGGCCCAAAACATACTAAAAATCAAACTTTTAGATGCCCAAAAGTCGATATGTGAATGCATATTCTGTACCCGTTGATATCTGAAATTCAGGCTCCAAACACCCGAAAATTCGATATTTTGGGGTCCCAGAAACGATCTGTACATGCCTATTCAGATACAGGCCCAAAACATGCTGAAAATCGATATTTTAGGTGCCCAAAGTCAATATGTGTATGCATCTTCTGCACCCGTTTATATTCCAAATTCAACCTCAAAACACCCGAAAATTCGATATTTTTAGGTCCTACAAGCGATCTGTACATGCCTACTCAGTGCTAGAATGTTTTCAAAATATAGGCTCAAAACATGCTAAAAATCGATATTTTAAGTGTCCAAAGTCGATATGTGCATGCATCTTCTGAACCCGTTTATATCTAAAATTCAGGCTCAAAACACCCGAAAATTCGGTATTTTTGGGTCCTACAAGCGATCTGTACATGCCTACTCCTAGTTATAATGTTTTCAAGATACAGACCCAAAACATGCTCAAAATCGATATATTAGGTGCCCAAAAGTCGATATGTGCATGCATTTTCCGAACCCGTTTATATCTCAAATTCAACCTCAAAACACCCGAAAATTCGTTATTTTTTGGTCCGAGAAGCGATCTGTACATGCCTACTCCGTGATAGAGTATTTTCAAAATAGAGGCCCAAAACATACTAAAAATCTATCTTTTAGGTGCACAAAAGTCAATATGTGTATACATCTTCTGCACCCGTTTATATCCCAAATTCAACCTCAAAACACCCGAAAATTCTATATTTTTGGGTCCCAGAAGCGATCTGTACATGCCTACTCAGTGCTAGAATGTTTTCAAAATATAGGCTCAAAACATGCTAAAAATTGATATTTTAAGTGTCCAAAGTCGATATGTGCATGCATCTTCTGAACCCGTTTATATCTCAAATTCAGGCTCAAAACCCCCGAAAATTCGGTATTTTTGGGTCCTAGAAGCGATCTATACATGCCTACTCCTAGTTAGAATGTTTTCAAGATACAGACCAAAAACATGCTCAAAATCGATATTTTAGGTTCCCAAATGTCGATATGTGCATGCATCTTCAGTACCCGTTTATATCTCAAATTCAGGCTCAAAACACCCGAAAATTCGATATTTTGGGGTCCCAGAAGCGATCAGTACATGCCTACTCCGTGTTAGAGTATTTTCATAATACAGGCCCAAAACATGCAGAAAATCGATCTTTTAGGTGCCCAAAATCAATATGTGCATACATCTTCTGTACCTGTTTATATCTCAAATTCAGGCTCAAAACACCAGAAAATTTGATATTTTGGGGTCCCAGAAGCGATCTAGACATGCCTACTCATTGCTAGAATATTTTCAAAATATTGGCCCAAAACATGCTAAAAATCGATATTTTAGGTGCCCGAAGTCGATATCTCAAATTCAGGCACAAAACACCCGAAAATTCGATATTTTGGGGTCCCAGAATCGATCTGTACACGCCTACTCAATTACAGGCCGAAAACATGCTGAAAATCGATATTTTTGGTGCCCAAAGTCAATATGTGTATGCTTCTTCTGTACCCGTTTATATCTTAAATTCAATCTCCAAACACCCGAAAATTCGATATTTTGGGGTCCCAGAAGCGATCTGTACATGCCTACTCAGTTCTAGATTGTTTTCAAAATATAGGCTCAAAACATGCTAAAAATCGATATTTTAAGTGTCCAAAGTCGATATGTGCATGCATCTTCTGTATCCGTTTATATCTCAAATTCAGGCTCAAAACACCCGAAAATTCGGTATTTTTGGGTCCTAGAAGCGATCTATACATGCCTACTCCTAGTTAGATCTAATTACCAAGAGGACTACAACAGGCGATGTAACCTTCGATTTTCAGGAGTTCCTGAGCAACGAGTGGGTGAAACCTGGGAGGTAATTGCCAACACGGTAACGAAACTGCTTCAGAACAAGCTACAATTGCCGCCAATGCAGATTGAGAGGGCTCACCGTACCGGTCAGGCCTCTCATGTAACTGGACGTTCTCGTACTATCGTTGCTAGATTCGAGAAGTATGGTGATCGGGAGGCAGTTGTTAGGAACGCCAAGAAATTAAGAGGCACAGGCATCTTCATTAATGATGACCTCTGCCCTGCATCACTTGAGCTGAGGAAGAACCAGATGCCTCGACTAAAACAAGCTAAGGAAGATGGTAAGATTGCTTTCTTTCGACACACGAAGCTGATAATTCGTGAAAAGAATGAGGCCGGTGGTGTTGCTGAACCAGTGAGTCGGGATGGAGGTGATATTGGGATAGCTACAGGTCAGTCTCTTCCTGCTTCTGCTGGGGAACGTCTGAGTGCTGCTGCTGCTCGTGATGGGAATGGTAGTGCTGCTGCTGCTGCTGTAGTTGACAGTGACGATGGTGCTGCTGGTGCTGGGGTTGATGGTGGTGCTGTTGCTCCCGTGAGTGTTACTGGTGTAGCCATGTCCCCTGCCGGTGGTGTTCCGTCTCCTGGTAGACGATATGCTGCGACGGCCTCTGCTCGTGATCGTGGTGTGAGTGGGGTTGGTCAAGGAGCTACGCAGCGTCAGGCAAAGTACCTCCGTAGTGGGAGGAAATAGATGAGTGTGACACTTGACAGCACCTTATAACAAAGTTCCCATTTACCTTTCATTTGACTAATGGATAACTTCATCACCTGTAATGTACTTCCTTTTGCTTCATTGAGTAACGAAGCATTGTATTACACTATTAATCCTCCACTATTGTCCAATTTAAACTTTAAAGAACTAGAATTTCAACCATTTGTTATAGATGATCATAAATACAATAATGATCTTGATGTAGACTCCTTTTATACTAAGTATAGATTGGATTCTATTCCCAAAACAAATTATATTTACCTAGACAATTTTCCTGTGGTTAACAGAAAATTTCTAACCCTATGTAACTTTAATATTAGGTCTATTCCGAAGAATCTCCAGTATTTCAAAGATGTTTTTATAGATAATTGTTCCATAAATATTAATGTAATTGGTCTTACAGAAACTCGACTTGAGCCACATCTTTCCATGCTGTATGACATTCCAGGCTATTCTATGTTTAACAACTCACGTAATGCTCATGGTGGTGGTGTTGCTCTCTATGTGTCTGATAAGTATGAATCATTTTTATTAAATCAATTTACTATTTTAGATACATTTATTGAAACTGTGGGTGTTGAAACAATAATTGCAAGTAGGAAGCATTTATTTGTTTGTGTATATAGACCTCCGAGTGGGGATTTTAAGAAATTTTTAGATACTATGTCGAATATCCTAACAATAGCTCTTGATAAAAATATTAAACGCATTTATATTTTTGGCGATTTTAATGTAAATTTATTGAAACATAGGGAAAATAATGTTGAGGAATTTTTAAATTTGATGTTCTTGTTTTATCTTTTTCCATTAATAACTAAAGCCACCAGAATCACTGAAACAACTGCATCTCTCATTGACCATACGTGGACATCTCAAATTGAAGACAATATTCATAATTATATAATAGAAACAGATATTACCGATCACTTTCCTACCATTTCTCAATTTAAACTTGAATCTAGTTTACATGAGCCTCGTTTTATTTACAAAAGATCAATAACAAATTGCTCAATTGAAAATTTTAATGCTGAACTTAGGAATTTCAATTGGAATGATGTTTTAAACTTCTCTACCTCTAATGATGCTTTTAATACCTTTTTTAATCTATTTAATGAATTATATCAGTTACATTTTCCTGTTAAAAGGTATTCTATAAATAAGAAAAGTGAAATAAGTCCATACATTACACCTGGTCTAAAGAATGGCATAAAAGAAAGAAATAGATTGGAGAGACTTGCTAAGAAATGGCCGATTACATATGGTGAGACATATAAAAACTACAGGAACCAACTAACTTCTATCTTAAGAACTGCAAAGAACACATACTATAAAAATGAACTCAATAACAATCAGGGTAATCCCCATAAACAATGGAAAGTACTTAATCCCCTACTCGGAAGGTCAAACTCTTGTAAATCTAATATACAACTTAGTCCCCAATGTGATGATATCTCAACTAAATTTAATGAACATTTTTTATCACACAATAATGTAACGGAGGATAATGACACCTACAAGCAGTATTTACACAATCCACCTGAGTTTTCTATGTATCTGTCCCCAACCAACAAACATGAGGTTCAAAAATTACTAAATATGACCAAGACAGAAACACCTGGTTATGATGATATATCACCTAAAGTTTTAAAGCATTGTTCCTCCATTATTTCAATTCCGTTGGCACACATAATTAACGTATGTTTAAAATCGGGAAGTTTTCCAGACAATTTAAAACTTGCTAAGGTCCTCCCAATATTTAAATCTGGCAATAGAAAGGATATAAATAATTATCGTCCAATTTCAATATTACCTGCGTTTAGTAAAGTATTTGAAAAAATTATTGCTAATAGACTAATTAATTACCTTGAGAGCCACAAACTTTTGATAGACCACCAACATGGATTTCGGGCCAACTATTCCACAGAATCAGCCATTCTTCAATTAGTCTGTGATGTCTATGGGGGTTTGGAAGACAAATTAAACATATTGGGAATTTTCTTGGATTTATCTAAAGCTTTTGATACTCTTGATCATAATATTTTACTCTATAAACTAAATAATTTAGGCATAAGAGGTATACCATTCAATCTATTTAAAAGTTACCTTTCTAACAGAAAACAATGTGTTTTCACTAATCAATCTTATTCTAAATTGATGTCAATATCTAAGGGTGTTCCACAAGGGTCTGTCTTAGGCCCGTTGCTATTTCTTACTTATATAAATGACATTGTAAATTCCAGTAATATGCTTACATTTATAATATATGCTGATGATACAACCCTTTTGTTGAAAGACCACAATATTGCTTCACTTCATGCTACTGCAATGGTAGAGTTAAAAAAGGTTCACACGTGGATTTACTCAAATAAACTTAGACTTAACATCTCAAAAACATCTTATATTCTCTTTCAAAATAGATCAATCAAAAACTCAATACCTCCTATAACGTTAAACAGTGAAGGTCTAAAACAAGTGAATCACACCAAATTTCTTGGAATCATTGTTGATGAAAACTTAAATTGGAAATTTCATATAGACCACGTTTGTTCAAAAGTATCTAAAGTAATCGGCGTCTTATATAGAGTTAGGCATAACCTGACCATTGAAGCTATGATCAGCATTTATTATACCCTTTGTTACCCTTATTTCACTTATTGTGTCTCTGTGTGGGCATGCACATGGCAATCATTTCTGGGTAAGCTAACTATAGCTCAAAATAAAATTTTTCGATGTATATTTTTCCTTAAAAAATTTGACTCCACAACAGGTGTTTTATCAGAAGCTAAAATTCTGAAATTTCCTACATTACACAAATATTTTACTTTATTGTTGATATATAAAAATGTGGGCAAAAATGATATATTTTCTCTAGTTACCAATACTGCCCATACTAGGAGTAATAATGTGAATCTTGTTTGTCCAGTATTTAGAACTACAATGTTTAAAAATAGTTTAATTAATTTTGGCCCTAAATTGTTTAACTCTTTACCTGTAGATATGAAAACGCTTCTCAAAACCACAAATATAACAAAATACAAAAAGGAAATAAAACAGTATTTATATGACCAACAGAATATTACATAACACAGTTGCTTTGTTTTAGTTTTCTTACAGTTTGATTAATATTTATTTTACTTTTTGATTCTAACTTTGCTGTTTCAGTTTGATTTCTGTTTGCTTTGAATTTCAGTTTGATTTTGATTTATTTGCTTTTATTTTTTTACTGTTTTTTAACTTTACTTTAGTTTTATTGTATCATTTTAATTTCAGTTTTGCTTTTATGTTTTACTGTTTTTTTACTTTACTTTAGTTTTACTGTTTAATTTTAATTTCAGTTTGATTTGATTTATTGTTGCTTTTATGTTTTACTGTTTTTGCTTCTATGTATTACTGTTTTCTAACTTTACTTTAGTTTTACTGTTTCATTATTTTAGTTTGATTTGATTTATTGTTGCTTTTATGTATTACGGTTTTCTAACCTTAATTTAGTTTCACTGTTTCATATTGATTTCAGTTTGATTTGATTTATTGTTTGCTTTTATGTTTTACTGTTTTCTAATTTTACTTTTAGTTTTACTATTTCATTTTAATTTTAGTTTGATTTTGATGTATTGTTTGCTTTTATGTTTAACTGTTTTCTAACTTTACTTTAGTTTTACTGTTTCAATTTAATTTCAGTTTGATTTTGATTTATTGTTTGCTTTTATTTTTTACTGTTTACTAACTTTACTGAGAGTTTTATTGTTTCATTTTAATTTTACTGTTTGTTTTTATTTTTTACTGTTTTCTAACTTTGCAGAAGGTTTTACTATGTCATTCCATTTTCAGTTTGAATTTTATTTACTGTTTTCTTTTATTTTTTACTGTTTTTTTTTTCTTTTACTTTGCTGGGAGTTTTACTGTTCATTTAATTTCAATTTGATTTTGGTTTACTGTTTCCTTTGGTTTGGTCTACTGATTAATTTTGGTTTTTACTTTTTTATTCTGTTTTACTGTATGCTTTTGTGTGTACTATTTGTTTGTTTTTTTGTTTGTTTTTGTTTTTTGGAAATTGAATTCAGTTCTTACTGTTTGCTTTTGTTTGCTGTTTGATTTCATTTGATACAACTGTATGATTATAATGAATCTTTGCTCTAGGTCATGATGAATTTACACATTTATTTTTATCTGTCTGTCATGGAGCTCCTGCTCGACAGACTGTATTGCTAAAATATAATAATTATGTACAGTTCATTGTATTTACTATAATAAGCAATAAACATTACTTACTTACTTACTTACTTACTTACTTAGAATGTTTTCAAGATACAGACCAAAAACATGCTCAAAATCGATATTTTAGGTGCCCAAATGTCGATATGTGCATGCATCTTCAGTACCCGTTTATATCTCAAATTCAGGCTCAAAACACCCGAAAATTCGATATTTTGGGGTCCCAGAAGCGATCAGGACATGCCTACTCCGTGTTAGAGTATTTTCATAATACAGGCCCAAAACATGCTGAAAATCGATCTTTTAGGTGCCCAAAGTCAATATGTGCATGCATCTTCTGTACCCGTTTATATCTCAAATTCAGGCTCAAAAAACCCGAAAATTCGATATTTTGGGGTCCCAGAAGCGATCTGTACATGCCTACTCCGTGTTAGAGTATTTTCAAAATACAGACCCAAAACATACTGAAAATCGATCTTTTAGGTTCCCAAAACTCGATATGTGCATGCATCTTCTGTACCCGTTTATATCTCAAATTCAAACTCATAACACCCGAAAATTCGATATTTTGGGGTCCCACAAGCGATCTGTACATGCCTACTCCGTGTTAGAGTATTTTCAAAATACAGGCCCAAAACATACTGAAAATCGATCTTTTAGGTGCCCAAAAGTCGATATGTGAATGCATATTCTGTACCCGTTTATATCTTAAATTCAGGCTCCAAACACCCGAAAATTCGATATTTTGGGGTCCCAGAAACGATATGTACATGCCTACTCAGATACAGGCCCAAAACATGCTGAAAATCGATATTTTAGGTGCCCAAAGTCAATAAGTGTATGCATCTTCTGCACCCGTTTATATTCCAAATTCAACCTCAAAACACCCGAAAATTCGATATTTTTGCGTCCCACAAGCGATCTGTACATGCCTACTCAGTGCTAGAATTTTTTCAAAATATAGGCTCAAAACATGCTAAAAATCGATATTTTAAGTGTCCAAAGTCGATATGTGCATGCATCTTCTGTACCCGTTTATATCTCAAATTCAGGCTCAAAACACCCGAAAATTCGGTATTTTTGGGTCCTACAAGCGATCTGTACATGCCTACTCCTAGTTAGAATGTTTTCAAGATACAGACCCAAAACATGCTCAAAATCGATATATTAGGTGCCCAAAAGTCGATATGTGCATGCATCTTCGGAACCCGTTTATATCTCAAATTCAACCTCAAAACACCCGAGAATTCGTTTTTTTTGGGTCCGAGAAGCGATCTGTACATGCCTACTCCGTGTTAGAGTATTTTCAAAATAGAGGCCCAAAACATACTAAAAATCGATCTTTTAGGTGCACAAAAGTCAATATGTGTATGCATCTTCTGCACCCGTTTATATCCCAAATTCAACCTCAAAACAACCGAAAATTCGATATTTTTGGGTCCCAGAAGCGATCTGTACATGCCTACTCAGTGCTAGAATGTTTTCAAAATATAGACTTAAAACATGCTAAAAATCGATATTTTAAGTGTCCAAAGTCGATATGTGCATGCATCTTCTGTACCCGTTTATATCTCAAATTCAGGCTTAAAAACCCGAAAATTCAGTATATTTGGGTCCTAGAAGCGATCTATACATGCCTACTCCTAGTTAGAATATTTTCAAGATACAGACCAAAAACATGCTCAAAATCGATATTTTAGGTGCCCAAATGTCGATATGTGCATGAATCTTCTGTACCCGTTTATATCTCAAATTCAGGCTCAAAAAACCCGTAAATTCGATATTTTGGGGTCCCAGAAGCGATCTGTACATGCCTACTCCGTGTTAGAGTATTTTCAAAATACAGGCCCAAAACATACTGAAAATCGATCTTTTTGGTGCCCAAAAGTCGATATGTGCATGAGTCTTCTGTACCCGTTTATATCTCAAATTCAGGCTCCAAATACCCGAAAATTCGATATTTTGGGGTCCCAGAAGCGATCTGTACATGCCTACTCAGATGCAGGCCCAAAACATGCTGAAAATTGATATTTTAGGGGCCCAAAGTCAATACGTATATGCATCTTCTGCACCAGTTTATATCCCAAATTCAACCTCAAAACACCCAAAAATTCGATATTTTTGGGTCATAGAAACGATCTGTACATGCCTACTCCTAGTTAGAATGTTTTCAAAATATAGGCTCAAAACAAGCAAAAAATCGATATTTTAAGTGTCCAAAGTCGATATGTGAATGCATCTTCTGTACCCGTTTATATCTCAAATTCAGGCTCAAAACACCCGAACATTCGATATTTTGGGGTCCCAGAAACGATCAGTACATGCCTACTCCGTGTTAGAGTATTTTCATAATACAGGCCCAAAACATGCAGAAAATCGATCTTTTAGGTGCCCAAAGTCAATATGTGCATACATCTTCTGTACCCGTTTATATCTCAAATTCAGGCTCCAAACACCAGAAAATTCGATATTTTGGGGTCCCAGAAGCGATCTAGACATGCCTACTCATTGCTAGAATATTTTCAAAATATTGGCCCAAAACATGCTAAAAATCGATATTTTAGGTGCACAAAGTCGATATCTCAAATTCAGGCACAAAACACCCGAAAATTCGATATTTTGGGGTCCCAGAATCGATCTGTACACGCCTACTCAAATACAGGCCGAAAACATGCTGAAAATCGATATTTTTTGAGCCCAAAGTCAATATGTGTATGCTTCTTCTGTACCCGTTTATATCTTAAATTCAATCTCCAAACACCCGAAAATTCGATATTTTGGGGTCCCAGAAGCGATCTGTACATGCCTACTCAGTTCTAGATTGTTTTCAAAATATAGGCTCAAAACATGCTAAAAATCGATATTTTAAGTGTCCAAAGTCGATATGTGCATGCATCTTCTGTATCCGTTTATATCTCAAATTCAGGCTCAAAACACCCGAAAATTCGGTATTTTGGGGTCCCAGAAGCGATCAGAACATGCCTACTCCGTGTTAGAGTATTTTCATAATACAGGCCCAAAACATGCTGAAAATCGATCTTTTAGGTGCCCAAAGTCAATATGTGCAATTATCTTCTCTACCCGTTTATATCTCAAATTCAGGCTCAAAAAACCCGAAAATTCGATATTTTGGGGTCCCAGAAGCGATCTGTACTTTGTGCTGAAATATTTTCAAAATATAGGTCCAAAACATGCTAAAAATCGATATTTTAGGTGCCCAAAGTCGTTATTTCAAATTCAGGCCCAGAACACCCGAAAATTCGATATTTTGGGGTCCCAGAAGCGATCTGTACATGCCTACTCCGTGTTAGAGTATTTTCAAAATACAGGCCCAAAACATACTGAAAATCGATCTTTTAGGTTCCCAAAACTCGATATGTGCATGCATCTTCTGTACCCGTTTATATCTCAAATTCAAACTCATAACACCCGAAAATTCGATATTTTGGGGTCCCACAAGCGATCTGTACATGCCTACTTCGTGTTAGAGTATTTTCAAAATACAGGCCCAAAACATACTGAAAATCGATCTTTTAGGTGCCCAAAAGTCGATATGTGAATGCATATTCTGTACCCGTTTATATCTTAAATTCAGGCTCCAAACACCCGAAATTTCGATATTTTGGGGTCCCAGAAACGATATGTACTTGCCTACTCAGATACAGGCCCAAAACATGCTGAAAATCGATATTTTAGGTGCCCAAAGTCAATATGTGTATGCATCTTCTGCACCCGTTTATATTCCAAATTCAACCTCAAAACACCCGAAAATTCGATATTTTTGCGTCCCACAAGCGATCTGTACATGCCTACTCAGTGCTAGAATTTTTTCAAAATATAGGCTCAAAACATGCTAAAAATCGATATTTTAAGTGTCCAAAGTCGATATGTGCATGCATCTTCTGTACCCGTTTATATCTCAAATTCAGGCTCAAAACACCCGAAAATTCGGTATTTTTGGGTCCTACAAGCGATCTGTACATGCCTACTCCTAGTTAGAATATTTTCAAGATACAGACCCAAAACATGCTCAAAATCGATATATTAGGTGCCCAAAAGTCGATATGTGCATGCATCTTCGGAACCCGTTTATATCTCAAATTCAACCTCAAAACACCCGAGAATTCGTTTTTTTTGGGTCCGAGAAGCGATCTGTACATGCCTACTCCGTGTTAGAGTATTTTCAAAATAGAGGCCCAAAACATACTAAAAATCGATCTTTTAGGTGCACAAAAGTCAATATGTGTATGCATCTTCTGCACCCGTTTATATCCCAAATTCAACCTCAAAACAACCGAAAATTCTATATTTTTGGGTCCCAGAAGCGATCTGTACATGCCTACTCAGTGCTAGAATGTTTTCAAAATATAGGCTTAAAACATGCTAAAAATCGATATTTTAAGTGTCCAAAGTCGATATGTGCATGCATCTTCTGTACCCGTTTATATCTCAAATTCAGGCTTAAAAACCCGAAAATTCAGTATATTTGGGTCCTAGAAGCGATCTATACATGCCTACTCCTAGTTAGAATATTTTCAAGATACAGACCAAAAACATGCTCAAAATCGATATTTTAGGTGCCCAAATGTCGATATGTGCATGAATCTTCTGTACCCGTTTATATCTCAAATTCAGGCTCAAAAAACTCGTAAATTCGATATTTTGGGGTCCCAGAAGCGATCTGTACATGCCTACTCCGTGTTAGAGTATTTTCAAAATACAGGCCCAAAACATACTGAAAATCGATCTTTTTGGTGCCCAAAAGTCGATATGTGCATGAGTCTTCTGTACCCGTTTATATCTCAAATTCAGGCTCCAAATACCCGAAAATTCGATATTTTGGGGTCCCAGAAGCGATCTGTACATGCCTACTCAGATGCAGGCCCAAAACATGCTGAAAATTGATATTTTAGGGGCCCAAAGTCAATACGTATATACATCTTCTGCACCCGTTTATATCCCAAATTCAACCTCAAAACACCCAAAAATTCGATATTTTTGGGTCATAGAAACGATCTGTACATGCCTACTCAGTGCTAGAATGTTTTCAAAATATAGGCTCAAAACAAGCAAAAAATCGATATTTTAAGTGTCCATAGTCGATATGTGAATGCATCTTCTGTACCCGTTTATATCTCAAATTCAGGCTCAAAACACCCGAAAATTCGGTTATTTTGGGTCCTAGAAGCAATCTGTACATGCCTACTCCTAGTTAGAATGTTTTCAAGATACAGACCCAAAACATGCTCAAAATCGATATTTTAGGTACCCGAAAGTCGATATGTGCATGCATCTTCAGTACCCGTTTATATCTCAAATTCTGGCTCAAAACACCCGAACATTCGATATTTTGGGGTCCCAGAAACGATCAGTACATGCCTACTCCGTGTTAGAGTATTTTCATAATACAGGCCCAAAACATGCAGAAAATCGATCTTTGAGGTGCCCAAAGTCAATATGTGCATACATTTTCTGTACCCGTTTATATCTCAAATTCAGGCTCCAAACACCAGAAAATTCGATATTTTGGGGTCCCAGAAGCGATATAGACATGCCTACTCATTGCTAGAATATTTTCAAAATATTGGCCCAAAACATGCTAAAAATCGATATTTTAGGTGCACAAAGTCGATATCTCAAATTCAGGCACAAAACACCCGAAAATTCGATATTTTGGGGTCCCAGAATCGATCTGTACACGCCTACTCAAATACAGGCCGAAAACATGCTGAAAATCGATATTTTTTGTGCCCAAAGTCAATATGTGTATGCTTCTTCTGTACCCGTTTATATCTTAAATTCAATCTCCAAACACCCGAAAATTCGATATTTTGGGGTCCCAGAAGCGATCTGTACATGCCTACTCAGTTCTAGATTGTTTTCAAAATATAGGCTCAAAACATGCTAAAAATCGATATTTTAAGTGTCCAAAGTCGATATGTGCATGCATCTTCTGTATCCGTTTATATCTCAAATTCAGGCTCAAAACACCCGAAAATTCGGTATTTTTGGGTCCTAGAAGCGATCTATACATGCCTACTCCTAGTTAGAATGTTTTCAAGATACAGACCAAAAACATGCTCAAAATCGATATTTTAGGTGCCCAAATGTCGATATGTGCATGCATCTTCAGTACCCGTTTATATCTCAAATTCAGGCTCAAAACACCCGAAAATTCGATATTTTGGGGTCCCAGAAGCGATCAGAACATGCCTACTCCGTGTTAGAGTATTTTCATAATACAGGCCCAAAACATGCTGAAAATCGATCTTTTAGGTGCCCAAAGTCAATATGTGCAATCATCTTCTGTACCCGTTTATATCTCAAATTCAGGCTCAAAAAACCCGAAAATTCGATATTTTGGGGTCCCAGAAGCGATCTGTACTTTGTGCTAAAATATTTTCAAAATATAGGTCCAAAACATGCTAAAAATCGATATTTTAGGTGCCCAAAGTCGTTATTTCAAATTCAGGCCCAGAACACCCGAAAATTCGATATTTTGGGGTCCCAGAAGCGATCTGTACATGCCTACTCCGTGTTAGAGTATTTTCAAAATACAGGCCTAAAACATACTGAAAATCGATCTTTTAGGTTCCCAAAACTCGATATGTGCATGCATCTTCTGTACCCGTTTATATCTCAAATTCAAACTCATAACACCCGAAAATTCGATATTTTGGGGTCCCACAAGCGATCTGTACATGCCTACTCCGTGTTAGAGTATTTTCAAAATACAGGCCCAAAACATACTGAAAATCGATCTTTTAGGTGCCCAAAAGTCGATATGTGAATGCATATTCTGTACCCGTTTATATCTTAAATTCAGGCTCCAAACACCCGAAATTTCGATATTTTGGGGTCCCAGAAACGATATGTACTTGCCTACTCAGATACAGGCCCAAAACATGCTGAAAATCGATATTTTAGGTGCCCAAAGTCAATATGTGTATGCATCTTCTGCACCCGTTTATATTCCAAATTCAACCTCAAAACACCCGAAAATTCGATATTTTTGCGTCCCACAAGCGATCTGTACATGCCTACTCAGTGCTAGAATTTTTTCAAAATATAGCCTCAAAACATGCTAAAAATCGATATTTTAAGTGTCCAAAGTCGATATGTGCATGCATCTTCTGTACCCGTTTATATCTCAAATTCAGGCTCAAAACACCCGAAAATTCGGTATTTTTGGGTCCTACAAGCGATCTGTACATGCCTACTCCTAGTTAGAATGTTTTCAAGATACAGACCCAAAACATGCTCAAAATCGATATATTAGGTGCCCAAAAGTCGATATGTGCATGCATCTTCGGAACCCGTTTATATCTCAAATTCAACCTCAAAACACCCGAGAATTCGTTTTTTTTGGGTCCGAGAAGCGATCTGTACATGCCTACTCCGTGTTAGAGTATTTTCAAAATAGAGGCCCAAAACATACTAAAAATCGATCTTTTAGGTGCACAAAAGTCAATATGTGTATGCATCTTCTGCACCCGTCTATATCCCAAATTCAACCTCAAAACAACCGAAAATTCTATATTTTTGGGTCCAAGAAGCGATCTGTACATGCCTACTCAGTGCTAGAATATTTTCAAAATATAGGCTCAAAACATGCTAAAAATCGATATTTTAAGTGTCCAAAGTCGATATGTGCATGCATCTTCTGTACCCGTTTATATCTCAAATTCAGGCTCAAAACACCCGAAAACTCGGTATATTTGGGTCCTAGAAGCGATCTATACATGCCTACTCCTAGTTAGAATATTTTCAAGATACAGACCAAAAACATGCTCAAAATCGATATTTTAGGTGCCCAAATGTCGATATGTGCATGCATCTTCTGTACCCGTTTATATCTCAAATTCAGGCTCAAAAAATCCGTAAATTCGATATTTTGGGGTCCCAGAAGCGATCTGTACATGCCTACTCCGTGTTAGAGTATTTTCAAAATACAGGCCCAAAACATACTGAAAATCGATCTTTTTGGTGCCCAAAAGTCGATATGTGCATGAGTCATCTGTACCCGTTTATATCTCAAATTCAGGCTCCAAATACCCGAAAATTCGATATTTTGGGGTCCCAGAAGCGATCTGTACATGCCTACTCAGATGCAGGCCCAAAACATGCTGAAAATTGATATTTTAGGGGCCCAAAGTCAATACGTGTATGCATCTTCTGCACCCGTTTATATCCCAAATTCAATCTCAAAACACCCAAAAATTCGATATTTTTGGGTCATAGAAAGGATCTGTACATGCCTACTCAGTGCTAGAATGTTTTCAAAATATAGGCTCAAAACAAGCAAAAAATCGATATTTTAAGTGTCCAAAGTCGATATGTGAATGCATCTTCTGTACCCGTTTATATCTCAAATTCAGGCTCAAAACACCCGAAAATTCGATATTTTGGGGTCCCATAAGCGATCTGTACATGCCTACTCAGTTCTAGAATATTTTCAAAATACAGGCCCAAAACATGCTGAAAATCGATATTCTAGGTTCCCAAAGTCAATATGTGCATGCATCTTCTGTTCCCGTTTATATCTCAAATTCAGGCTCAAAACAAACGAAAATTCGATATTTTGGGGTCCCATAAGCGATCTGTACATGCCTACTCAGTGCTAGAATATTTTCAAAAAATAGGACCAAAACATGCTAAAAATCGATATTTTAGGTGCCCAAAGTCGATATCTCAAATTCAGGCCCAAAACACCCGAAAATTCGATATTTTGGGGTCCCAGAAGCAATCTGTACATGCCTACTCTGTGTTAGAGTATTTTCAAAATACAGGCTCAAAATATCTTGAAAATCGATCTTTTAGGTGCCCAAAAGTCGATATGTGGATGCTTATTCTGTACCCGTTTATATCTCAAATTCAGGCTCCAAACACCCGAAAATTCGATATTTTGGGGTCCCAGAAACGATCTGTACATGCCTATTCAGATACAAGCCCAAAACATGCAGAAAATCAATATTTTACGTGCTCAAAGTCAATATGTGTATGCATCTTCTGCACCCGTTTATATTCCAAATTCAACCTCAAAACACCCGTAATTCGATATTTTTGGGTCCCACAAGCGATCTGTACATGCCTACTCAGTGCTAGAATGTTTTCAAAATATAGGCTCAAAACATGCTAAAAATCGATATTTTAAGTGTCCAAAGTCGATATGTGCATGCATCTTCTGTACCCGTTTATATCTCAAATTCAAGCTCAAAACACCCGAAAATTCGGTATTTTTGGGTCCTACAAGCGATCTGTACATGCCTACTCCTAGTTAGAATGTTTTCAAGATACAGACCCTAAACATGCTCAAAATCGATATATTAGATGCCCAAAAGTCGATATGTGCATGCATCTTCGTAACCCGTTTATATCTCAAATTCAACCTCAAAACACCCGAAAATTCGTTATTTTTGGGTCCGAGAAGCGATCTGTACATGCCTACTCCATGTTAGAGCATTTTCAAAATAAAGGCCCAAAACATACTAAAAATCGATCTTTTAGGTGCACAAAAGTCAATATGTGTATGCATCTTCTGCACACGTTTATATCCCAAATTCTACCTCAAAACAACCGAAAATTGTATATTTTTGGGTCCCAGAAGCGATCTGTACATTCCTACTCAGTGCTAGAATGTTTTCAAAATATAGGCTCAAAACATGCTAAAAATCGATATTTTAAATGTCCAAAGTCGATATGTGCATGCATCTTCTGTACCCGTTTATATCTCAAATTCTGGCTCAAAACACCCGAAAATTCGGTATTTTAGGATCCTAGAAGCGATCTGTACATGCCTAATCCTAGTTAGAATGTTTTCAAGATACAGACCCAAAACATGCTCAAAATCGATATTATAGGTGCCAAAAAGTCGATATGTGCATGCATCTTCAGTACGCGCTTATATCTCAAATTCAGGCTCAAAACACCCGAAAATTCGAAACTTTGGGGTCCCAGAAGCGATCTGTACATGCCTACTCCGTGTTAGAGAATTTTCAATTTACAGGCCCAAAACATGCTGAAAATCGATATTTTAGGTGCCCAAAGTCAATATGTGCATGCATCTTCTGTACCCGTTTATATCTCAAATTCAGGCTCAAAAAACCCCGAAAATTCGATATTTTGGGGTCCCAGAAGCGATCTGTACATGCCTACTCAGTGCTAGAATATTTTCAAATTATAGGCCCAAAACATGCTAAAAATCGATATTTTAGGTGCCCAAAGTCGATATCTCAAATTCAGGCACAAATTACCCGAAAATTCGATATTTTGGGGTCCCAGAAGCGATCTGTACACGCCTACTCAAATACAGGCCGAAAACATGCTGAAAATCGATATTTTTGGTGCCCATAGTCAATATGTGTATCCTTCTTCTGTACCCGTTTATATCTCAAATTCAATCTCCAAACACCCGAAAATTCGATATTTTGGGGTCCCAGAAGCGATCTGTACATGCCTACTCAGTACTAGATTTTTTTTTTTTTTTAATATAGGCTCAAAACATGCTAAAAAGCGATATTTTAAGTGTCCAAAGTCGATATGTGCATGCATCTTCTTTACCCGTTTATATCTCAAATTCAGGCTCAAAACACCCGAAAATTCGATATTTTTGTGTCCTAGAAGCGATCTATACATGCCTACTCCTAGTTAGAATGTTTTCAAGATACAGGCCAAAAACATGCTCAAAATCGATATTTTAGGTGCCCAAATGTCGATATGTGAATGCATCTTCGGTACCCGTTTTTATCTCAAATTCAGGCTCCAAACACCCGAAAATTCGATATTTTGGGGTCAAAGAAACGATCTGTACATGCCTACTCCTTGTTAGAGTATTTTCAAAATACAGGCCCAAAACATGCTGAAAATCGATATTCTAGGTTCCCAAAGTCAATATGTGCATGCATCTTCTGTACCCGTTTATATCTCAAATTCAGGCTCAAAACACCCGAAAATTCGATATTTTGGGGTCCCAGAAGCGATCTGTACATGCCTACTCAGTGCTAAAATATTTTCAAAATATAGGCCCAAAACATGCTAAAAATCGATATTTTAGGTGCCCAAAGTCGTTATCTCAAATTCAGGCCCAGAACACCCGAATATTCGATATTTTGGGGTCCCAGAAGCGATCTGTACATGCCTACTCCGTGTTAGAGTATTTTCAAAATACAGGCCCAAAACATACTGAAAATCGATCTTTTAGGTGCCCAAAACTCGATATGTGCATGCATCTTCTGTACCCGTTTATATCTCAAATTCAGGCTCATAACACCCGAAAATTTGATATTTTGGGGTCCCACAAGCGATCTGTACATGCCTACTCAGTGTTAGAGTATTTTCAAAATACAGGCCGAAAACATACTGAAAATCGATCTTTTAGGTGCCCGAAAATCGATATGTGAATGCATATTCTGTACCCGTTTATATCTTAAATTCAGGCTCCAAACACCAAAAAATTCGATTTTTTTCGGGTCCCAGAAACGATCTGTACATGCCTACTCAGATGCAGGCCCAAAACATGCTAAAAATCGATATTTTACGTGCCCAAAGTCAATGTGTGTATGCATCTTCTGCACCCGTTTATATTCCAAATTCAACCTCAAAACACCCGAGAATTCGTTATTTTTGGGTCCCACAAGCGATCTGTACATGCCTACTCCGTGTTAGAGTATTTTCAAAATATAGGCTCAAAACATGCTAAAAATCGATATTTTAAGTGTCCAAAGTCGATATGTGCATGCATCTTCGGAACCCGTTTATATCTCAAATTCAACCTCAAAACACCCGAGAATTCGTTATTTTTGGGTCCAAGAAGCGATCTGTACATGACTACTCCGTGTTAGAGTATTTTCAAAACAGAGGCCCAAAACATACTAAAAATCGATCTTTTAGGTGCACAAAAATCAATATGTGTATGCATCTTCTGCACCCGTTTATATCCCAAATTTAACCTCAAAAACAACCGAAAATTCTATATTTTTGGGTCCCAAAAGCGATCTGTACATGCCTACTCAGTGCTAGAATGTTTTCAAAATATAGGCTCAAAACATGTTAAAAACCGATATTTTAAGTGTCCAAAGTCGATATGTGCATGCATCTTCAGTACCCGTTTATATCTCCAATTCAGGCTCAAAACACCCGAACATTCGATATTTTGGGGTCCCAGAAACAATCTGTAAATGCCTATTCCGTGTTAGAGTATTTTCAAAATACAGGCCCAAAACATGTTGATAATCGATATTTAGGTGCCCAAAGTCAATATGTGCATGCATCTTCTGTTCCAGTTTATATCTCAAATTCAGGCTCAAAACACCCGAAAATTCGATATTTTGGAGTCCCAGAAGCGATCTGTACATGCCTACTCCGTGTTAGAGTATTTTCATAATACAGGCCCAAAACATGCTGAAAATCGATATTTTAGGTGTCCAAAGTTAATATGTGTATGCATCTTCTGCACCCGTTTATATCCCAAATTCAACCTCAAAACATCCGAAAATTCGATATTTTGGGGTCCCAGAAGCGATTTGTACATGCCTACTCTGTGTTAGAGTATTTTCAGAATACAGGCCCAAAACATACTGAAAATCGATCTTTTAGGTGCCCAAAAGTCGATATGTGCATGCATCTTCGGAACCCGTTTATATCTCAAATTCAACCTCAAAATACCCGAGAATTCGTTATTTTTGGGTCCAAGGAGCGATCTGTACATGCCTACTCCGTGTTAGAGTATTTTCAAATTAGAGGCACAAAACATACTAAAAATCGATGTTTTAGGTGCACAAATGTCAATATGTGTATGCATCTTCTGCACCCGTTTATATCCCAAATTCAACCTCAAAACAACCGAAAATTCTATATTTTTGGGTCCCAGAAGCGATAGGTACATGCCTACTCAGTGCTAAAATGT
Organism: Petrolisthes cinctipes; assembly: GCA_033782935.1. NCBI lineage: Eukaryota > Metazoa > Arthropoda > Malacostraca > Decapoda > Porcellanidae > Petrolisthes > Petrolisthes cinctipes. Next base: position 1,288,561 of record JAWQEG010000201.1, read on the forward strand.
TTTCAAAATATAGGCTCAAAACATGCTAAAAATCGATATTTTAAGTGTCCAAAGTCGATATGTGCATGCATCTTCTGTACCCGTTTATATCTCAAATTTAGGCTCAAAACACCCGAAAATTCGGTATATTTGGGTCCTAGAAGCGATCCTTACATGCCTACTCCTAGTTAGAATATTTTCAAGATACAGACCAAAAACATGCTCAAAATTGATATTTTAGGTGCCCAAATGTCGATCTGTTCATGCATCTTCTATACCCGTTTATATCTCAAATTCAGGCTCAAAAAACCTGAAAATTTGATATTTTGGGGTCTCAAAAGCGATCTGTACATGCCTACTCAGTGCTAGAATATTTTCAAAATATAGGCCCAAAACATGCTAAAAATCGAAATTTTACTGTAGGTGCCCAAAATCGATATCTCAAATTCAGGCCCAGAACACCCAAAAATTCGATATTTTGGGGTCCCAGAAGCGATCTGTACATGCCTACTCCGTGTTAGAGTATTTTCAAAATACAGGCCCAAAACATATTGAAAATCGATCTTTTTGGTGCCCAAAAGTCGATATGTGCATGAGTCTTCTGTACCCGTTTATATCTCAAATTCAGGCTCCAAATACCCGAAAATTCGATATTTTGGGGTCCCAGAAGCGATCTGTACATGCCTACTCAGATGCACGCCCAAAACATGCTGAAAATTGATATTTTAGGTGCCCAAAGTCAATACGTGTATGCATCTTCTGCAACCGTTTATATCCCAAATTCAACCTCAAAACACCTAAAAATTAGATATTTTTGGGTCATAGATACGATCTGTACATGCCTACTCAGTGCTAGAATGTTTTCAAAATATAGGCTCAAAACATGCAAAAAATCGATATTTTAAGTGTCCAAAGTCGATATGTGCATGCATCTTCTGTACCTGTTTACATCTCAAATTCAGGCTCAAAACACCCGAAAATTGGGTATTTTTGGGTAGTATAAGCAATCTGTACATGCCTACTCCTAGTTAGAATGTTTTCAAGATACAGACCCAAAACATGCTCAAAATCGATATTTTAGGTGCCCGAAAGTCGATATGTGCATGCATCTTCAGTACCCGTTTATATCTCAAATTCAGGCTCAAAACACCCGAACATTCGATATTTTGGGGTCCCAGAAACAATCTGTAAATGCCTACTCCGTGTTAAAGTATTTTCAAAATACTGGCCCAAAACATGCTGAAAATCGATATTTAGGTGCCCAAAGTCAATATGTGCATGCATCTTCTGTACCAGTTTATATCTCAAATTCAGGCTCAAAACACCCGAAAATTCGATATTTTGGGGTCCCAGAAGCGATCTGTACATGTCTACTCAGTGGTAGAATATTTTCATAATATAGGCCCAAAACATGCTAAAAATCGATATTTTAGGTGCCCAAAGTCGATATCTCAAATTCAGGCCCAAAACACCCGAAAATTCGATATTTTGGGATCCCAGAAGCGATCTGTACATGCCTACACCGTGTTAGAGTATTTTCAAAATACAGGCCCAAAACATACTGAAAATCGATCTTTTAGGTGCCCAAAAGTCGATATTTGCATGCATCTTCTGTACCCGTAGATATCTCAAATTCAGGCTCCAAACACCCGAAAATTCGATATTTTGGGGTACAAGAAACGATCCGTACATGCTTAATCCTAGTTAGAATGTTTTCAAGATACAGACCAAAAACATGCTCAAAAACGATATACTAGGTGCCCAAAAGTCGATATGTGCATGCATCTTCGGAACCCGTTTATATCTCAAATTCAACCTCAAAACACCCGAAAATTCGTTATTTTTGGGTCCGAGAAGCGATCTGTACATGCCTACTCCATGTTAGAGTATTTTCAAAATAGAGGCCCAAAACATACTAAAAATCGATCTTTTAGGTGCACAAAAGTCAATATGTGTATGCATCTTCTGCACCCGTTTATATCCCAAATTCTACCTCGAAATACCCGAAAATTCGATATTTTTGGGTCCCAGAAGCGATCTGTACATGCCTACTCAGTGCTAGAATGTTTTCAAAATATAGGCTCAAAACATGCTAAAAATCGATATTTTAAGTGTCCAAAGTCGATATGTGCATGCATCTTCTGTACACGTTTATATCTCAAATTCAGGCTCAAAACACCCGAAAATTCGGTATTTTTGGGTCCTAGAAGCGATCTGTACATGCCTAATCCTAGTTAGAATGTTTTCAAGAAACAGACCCAAAACATGCTCAAACACGATATTTTAGGTGCCAAAAAGTCGATATGTGCATACATCTTCAGTACGCGTTTATATCTCAAATTCAACCTCAAAACACCCGAGAATTCGTTTTTTTGGGGTCCCAGAAGCGATCTGTACATGCCTACTCCGTGTTGGAGAAATTTTTATTTACAGGCCCAAAACATGCTGAAAATCGATATTTTATGTGCCCAAAGTCAATATGTGTATGCATCTTCTGCACCTGTTTATATCCCAAATTCAACCTCAAAATACCCGAAAATTCGATATTTTTAGTTCCCAGAAGCGATCTGTAAATGCCTAATCTGTGCTAGAACGTTTACAAAATATAGGCTCAAAACATGCTAAAAATCGATATTTTAAGTGTCCTAAGTCGATATGTGCATGCATCTTCTGTACCCGTTTATATCTCAAATTCAGGCTCAAAACACCCGAAAATTCGGTATTTTTGGGTCCTAGAAGCGATCTATACATGCCTACTCCTAGTTAGAATGTTTTCAAGATACAGACCAAAAACATGCTCAAAATCGATATTTTAGGTGCCCGAATGTCGATATGTGCATGCATCTTCAGTACCCGTTTATATCTCAAATTCAGGCTCAAAACACCCGAAAATTCGATATTTTGGGGTCCCAGAAGCGATCAGTACATGCTTACTCCGTGTTAGAGTATTTTCAACATACAGGCCTAAAACATGCTGAAAATTGATCTTTTAGGTCCCCAAAGTCAATATGTGCATGGATCTTCTGTACCCGTTTATATCTAAAATTCAGGCTCAAAAAACCCGAAAATTCGATATTTTGGGGTCCCAGAAGCGATCTGTACATGCCTACTCAGTGCTAGAATATTTTCAAATTATAGGCCCAAAACATGCTAAAAATCGATATTTTAGGTGCCGAAAGTCGATATCTCAAATTCAGGCACAAAACACCCGAAAATTCGATATTTTGGGGTCCCAGAAGCGATCTGTACACGCCTACTCAAATACAGGCCGAAAACATGCTGAAAATCGATATTTTTGGTGTCCTAAGTCAATATGTGTATGCTTCTTCTGTACCCGTTTATATCTCAAATTCAATCTCCAAACACCCGAAAATTCGATATTTTGGGGTCCCAGAAGCGATCTGTACATGCCTACTCAGTACTAGATTGTTTTCAAAATATAGGCTTAAAACATGCTAAAAATCGATATTTTAAGTGTCCAAAGTCGATATGTGCATGCATCTTCTGTACCCGTTTATATCTCAAATTCAGGCTCAAAACACCCGAAAATTCGGTTTTTTTGGGTCCTAGAAGCGATCTATACATGCCTACTCCTAATTAGAATGTTTTCAAGATACAGACCAAAAACATGCTCAAAATCGATATTTTAGGTGCTCAAATGTCGATATGTGCATGCATCTTCAGTACCCGTTTATATCTTAAATTCAGGCTCAAAACACCCGAGAATTCGATATTTTGGGGTCCCAGAAGCGATCTGTACATGCCTACTCAGTACTAGATTGTTTTCAAAATATAGGCTTAAAACATGCTAAAAATCGATATTTTAAGTGTCCAAAGTCGATATGTGCATGCATCTTCAGTACCCGTTTATATCTTAAATTCAGGCTCAAAACACCCGAAAATTCGATATTTTGGGGTCCATGAAGCGATCAGTACATGCCTACTCCGTGTTAGAGTATTTTCATAATTCAGGCCCAAAACATGCTGAAAATCGATCTTTTAGGTGCCCAAAGTCAATATGTGCATGAATCTTCTGTAACCGTTTATATCTCAAATTCAGGCTCAAAAAACCCGAAAATTCGATATTTTGGGGTCCCAGAAAGAATCTGTACATGCCTACTCAGTGCTAAAATATTTTCAAAATATAGGCCCAAAACATGCTAAAAATCGATATTTTTGGTGCCCAAAGACGTTATCTCAAATTCAGGCCCAGAAAACCCGAAAATTCGATATTTTGGGGTCCCAGAAGCGATCGGTACATGCCTACTCCGTGTTAGAGTATTTTCAAAATACAGGCCCAAAACATACTGAAAATCGATCTTTTAGGTGCCCAAAAGTCGATATGTTAATGCCTATTCTGTACCCGTTTATATCTCAAATTCAGGCTCCAAATACCCAAAAATTCGATATTTTGGGGTCCCAGAAGCGATCTGTACATGCCTACTCAGATGCAGGCCCAAAACATGCTGAAAATTGATATTTTAGGTGCCCAAAGTCAATACGTGTATGCATCTTCTGCACCCTTTTATATCCCAAATTCAATCTCAAAACACCCAAAAATTCGATATTTTTGGGTCATAGAAACGATCTGTACATGCCTACTCAGTGCTAGAATGTTTTCAAAATATAGGCTCAAAACATGCAAAAAATCGATATTTTAAGTGTCCAAAGTCGATATGTGCATGCATCTTCTGTACCTGTTTATATCTCAAATTCAGGCTCAAAACACCCGAAAATTGGGTATTTTTGGGTCCTAGAAGCAATCTGTACATGCCTACTCCTAGTTAGAATGTTTTCAAGATACAGACCGAAAACATGCTCAAAATCGATATTTTAGGTGCCCGAAAGTCGATATGTGCATGCATCTTCAGTACCCGTTTATATCTCAAATTCAGGCTCAAAACACACGAACATTCGATATTTTGGGGTCCCAGAAACAATCTGTAAATGCCTACTCCGTGTTAGAGTATTTTCAAAATACAGGCCCAAAACATACTGAAAATCGATCTTTTAGGTACCCAAAAGTTGATATGTGCATGCATCTTCAGTACCCGTTTATATCTTAAATTCAGGCTCAAAACACCCGAAAATTCGATATTTTGGGGTCCCAGAAGCGATCTGTACATGCCTACTCCATTTTAGAGTATTTTCAAAATACAGGCCCAAAACATGCTGAAAATCGATATTCTAGGTTCCCAAAGTCAATATGTGCATGCATCTTCTGTACCCGTTTATATCTCAAATTCAGGCTCAAAACACTCGAAAATTCGATATTTTGGGGTCCCAGAAGCGATCTGTACATGCCTACTCTGTGTTAGAGTATTTTCAAAATACAGGCCCAAAACATACTGAAAATAGATCTTTTAGGTGCCCAAAAGTCGATATGTGAATGCCTATTCTGTACCCGTTTATATCTCAAATTCAAGCTCCAAACACCCGAAAATTCGATATTTTGGGGTCCCAGAAACGATCTGTACATGCCTACTCAGATACAAGCCCATAACATGCTGAAAATCGATATTTTAGGTGCCCAAAGTCAATATGTGTAAGCATCTTCTGCACCCGTTTATATTCCAAATTCAGGCTCAAAACACCCGAAAATTCGATATTTTGGGGTACAAGAAACGATCCGTACATGCTTAATCCTAGTTAGAATGTTTTCAAGATACAGACCAAAAACATGCTCAAAAACGATATACTAGGTGCCCAAAAGTCGATATGTGCATGCATCTTCGGAACCCGTTTATATCTCAAATTCAACCTCAAAACACCCGAAAATTCGTTATTTTTGGGTCCGAGAAGCGATCTGTACATGCCTACTCCATGTTAGAGTATTTTCAAAATAAAGGCCAAAAACATACTAAAAATCGATCTTTTAGGTGCACAAAAGTCAATATGTGTATGCATCTTCTGCACCCGTTTATATCCCAAATTCTACCTCGAAATACCCGAAAATTCGATATTTTTGGGTCCCAGAAGCGATCTGTACATGCCTACTCAGTGCTAGAATGTTTTCAAAATATAGGCTCAAAACATGCTAAAAATCGATATTTTAAGTGTCCAAAGTCGATATGTGCATGCATCTTCTGTACACGTTTATATCTCAAATTCAGGCTCAAAACACCCGAAAATTCGGTATTTTTGGGTCCTAGAAGCGATCTGTACATGCCTAATCCTAGTTAGAATGTTTTCAAGAAACAGACCCAAAACATGCTCAAACACGATATTTTAGGTGCCAAAAAGTCGATATGTGCATACATCTTCAGTACGCGTTTATATCTCAAATTCAACCTCAAAACACCCGAGAATTCGTTTTTTTGGGGTCCCAGAAGCGATCTGTACATGCCTACTCCGTGTTGGAGAAATTTTTATTTACAGGCCCAAAACATGCTGAAAATCGATATTTTATGTGCCCAAAGTCAATATGTGTATGCATCTTCTGCACCTGTTTATATCCCAAATTCAACCTCAAAATACCCGAAAATTCGATATTTTTAGTTCCCAGAAGCGATCTGTAAATGCCTAATCTGTGCTAGAACGTTTACAAAATATAGGCTCAAAACATGCTAAAAATCGATATTTTAAGTGTCCTAAGTCGATATGTGCATGCATCTTCTGTACCCGTTTATATCTCAAATTCAGGCTCAAAACACCCGAAAATTCGGTATTTTTGGGTCCTAGAAGCGATCTATACATGCCTACTCCTAGTTAGAATGTTTTCAAGATACAGACCAAAAACATGCTCAAAATCGATATTTTAGGTGCCCGAATGTCGATATGTGCATGCATCTTCAGTACCCGTTTATATCTCAAATTCAGGCTCAAAACACCCGAAAATTCGATATTTTGGGGTCCCAGAAGCGATCAGTACATGCTTACTCCGTGTTAGAGTATTTTCAACATACAGGCCTAAAACATGCTGAAAATTGATCTTTTAGGTCCCCAAAGTCAATATGTGCATGGATCTTCTGTACCCGTTTATATCTAAAATTCAGGCTCAAAAAACCCGAAAATTCGATATTTTGGGGTCCCAGAAGCGATCTGTACATGCCTACTCAGTGCTAGAATATTTTCAAATTATAGGCCCAAAACATGCTAAAAATCGATATTTTAGGTGCCGAAAGTCGATATCTCAAATTCAGGCACAAAACACCCGAAAATTCGATATTTTGGGGTCCCAGAAGCGATCTGTACACGCCTACTCAAATACAGGCCGAAAACATGCTGAAAATCGATATTTTTGGTGTCCTAAGTCAATATGTGTATGCTTCTTCTGTACCCGTTTATATCTCAAATTCAATCTCCAAACACCCGAAAATTCGATATTTTGGGGTCCCAGAAGCGATCTGTACATGCCTACTCAGTACTAGATTGTTTTCAAAATATAGGCTTAAAACATGCTAAAAATCGATATTTTAAGTGTCCAAAGTCGATATGTGCATGCATCTTCTGTACCCGTTTATATCTCAAATTCAGGCTCAAAACACCCGAAAATTCGGTATTTTTGGGTCCTAGAAGCGATCTATACATGCCTACTCCTAATTAGAATGTTTTCAAGATACAGACCAAAAACATGCTCAAAATCGATATTTTAGGTGCTCAAATGTCGATATGTGCATGCATCTTCAGTACCCGTTTATATCTTAAATTCAGGCTCAAAACACCCGAAAATTCGATATTTTGGGGTCCCAGAAGCGATCTGTACATGCCTACTCAGTACTAGATTGTTTTCAAAATATAGGCTTAAAACATGCTAAAAATCGATATTTTAAGTGTCCAAAGTCGATATGTGCATGCATCTTCAGTACCCGTTTATATCTTAAATTCAGGCTCAAAACACCCGAAAATTCGATATTTTGGGGTCCATGAAGCGATCAGTACATGCCTACTCCGTGTTAGAGTATTTTCATAATTCAGGCCCAAAACATGCTGAAAATCGATCTTTTAGGTGCCCAAAGTCAATATGTGCATGAATCTTCTGTAACCGTTTATATCTCAAATTCAGGCTCAAAAAACCCGAAAATTCGATATTTTGGGGTCCCAGAAAGAATCTGTACATGCCTACTCAGTGCTAAAATATTTTCAAAATATAGGCCCAAAACATGCTAAAAATCGATATTTTTGGTGCCCAAAGACGTTATCTCAAATTCAGGCCCAGAAAACCCGAAAATTCGATATTTTGGGGTCCCAGAAGCGATCGGTACATGCCTACTCCGTGTTAGAGTATTTTCAAAATACAGGCCCAAAACATACTGAAAATCGATCTTTTAGGTGCCCAAAAGTCGATATGTTAATGCCTATTCTGTACCCGTTTATATCTCAAATTCAGGCTCCAAATACCCAAAAATTCGATATTTTGGGGTCCCAGAAGCGATCTGTACATGCCTACTTAGATGCAGGCCCAAAACATGCTGAAAATTGATATTTTAGGTGCCCAAAGTCAATACGTGTATGCATCTTCTGCACCCTTTTATATCCCAAATTCAATCTCAAAACACCCAAAAATTCGATATTTTTGGGTCATAGAAACGATCTGTACATGCCTACTCAGTGCTAGAATGTTTTCAAAATATAGGCTCAAAACATGCAAAAAATCGATATTTTAAGTGTCCAAAGTCGATATGTGCATGCATCTTCTGTACCTGTTTATATCTCAAATTCAGGCTCAAAACACCCGAAAATTGGGTATTTTTGGGTCCTAGAAGCAATCTGTACATGCCTACTCCTAGTTAGAATGTTTTCAAGATACAGACCGAAAACATGCTCAAAATCGATATTTTAGGTGCCCGAAAGTCGATATGTGCATGCATCTTCAGTACCCGTTTATATCTCAAATTCAGGCTCAAAACACACGAACATTCGATATTTTGGGGTCCCAGAAACAATCTGTAAATGCCTACTCCGTGTTAGAGTATTTTCAAAATACAGGCCCAAAACATACTGAAAATCGATCTTTTAGGTACCCAAAAGTTGATATGTGCATGCATCTTCAGTACCCGTTTATATCTTAAATTCAGGCTCAAAACACCCGAAAATTCGATATTTTGGGGTCCCAGAAGCGATCTGTACATGCCTACTCCATTTTAGAGTATTTTCAAAATACAGGCCCAAAACATGCTGAAAATCGATATTCTAGGTTCCCAAAGTCAATATGTGCATGCATCTTCTGTACCCGTTTATATCTCAAATTCAGGCTCAAAACACTCGAAAATTCGATATTTTGGGGTCCCAGAAGCGATCTGTACATGCCTACTCTGTGTTAGAGTATTTTCAAAATACAGGCCCAAAACATACTGAAAATAGATCTTTTAGGTGCCCAAAAGTCGATATGTGAATGCCTATTCTGTACCCGTTTATATCTCAAATTCAAGCTCCAAACACCCGAAAATTCGATATTTTGGGGTCCCAGAAACGATCTGTACATGCCTACTCAGATACAAGCCCATAACATGCTGAAAATCGATATTTTAGGTGCCCAAAGTCAATATGTGTAAGCATCTTCTGCACCCGTTTATATTCCAAATTCAGGCTCAAAACACCCGAAAATTCGATATTTTTGGGTCCCACAAGCGATCTGTACATGCCTACTCCTAGTTAGAATGTTTTTAAGATACAGACCCAAAACATGCTCAAAATCGATATATTAGGTGCCCAAAAGTCGATATGTGCATGCATCTTCGGAACACGTTTATATCTCAAATTCAACCTCAAAACACCCGGAAATTCGTTATTTTTGGGTCCTAGAAGCGATCTATACATGCCTACTCCTAGTTAGAATGTTTTCAAGATACAGACCAAAAACATGCTCAAAATCGATATTTTAGGTGCCCAAATGTCGATATGTGCATGCATCTTCAGTACCCGTTTATATCTCAAATTCAGGCTCAAATCACCGGAAAATGCGATATTTTGGAGTCCCAGAAGCGATCAGTACATGCCTACTCCGTGTTAGAGTATTTTCATAATACAGGCCCAAAACATGCTGAAAATCGATCTTTTAGGTGCCCAAAGTCAATATGTGCATGCATCTTCTGTACCCGTTTATATCTCAAATTAAGGCTCAAAACACCTAAAAATTCGATATTTTGGGGTCCCAGAAGCGATCTGTACATGCCTACTCAGTACTAGATTGTTTTCAAAATATAGGCTCAAAACATGCTAAAAATCGATATTTTAAGTGTCCAAAGTCGATATGTGCATGCATCTTCCGTGCCCGTTTATATCTCAAATTCAGGCTCAAAACACCCGAAAATTCGGTATTTTTGGGTCCTAGAAGCGATCTATACATGCCTACTCCTAGTTAGAATGTTTTCAAGATACAGACCAAAAACATGCTCAAAATCGATATTTTAGGTGCTCAAATGTCGATATGTGCATGCATCTTCAGTACCCGTTTATATCTCAAATTCTGGCTCAAAACACCCGAAAATTCGATATTTTGGGGTCCCAGAAGCGATCTGTACATGCCTACTCAGTACTAGATTGTTTTCAAAATATAGGCTCAAAACATGCTAAAAATCGATATTTTAAGTGTCCAAAGTCGATATGTGCATGCATCTTCTGTACCCGTTTATATCTCAAATTCAGGCTCAAAAAACCCGAAATTTCGATATTTTGGGGTCCCAGAAGTGATCTGTACATGCCTACTCAGTGCTAAAATATTTTCAAAATATAGGCCCAAAACATGCTAAAAATCGATATTTTAGGTGCCCAAAGTCGTTATCTCAAATTCAGGCCCAGAACACCCGAAAATTCGATATTTTGGGGTCCCAGAAGCGATCGGTACATGCCTACTCCGTGTTAGAGTATTTTCAAAATACAGGCCCAAAACATACTGAAAATCGATCTTTTAGGTGCCCAAAGGTCGATATGTGAATGCCTATTCTGTACCCGTTTATATCTCAAATTCAGGCTCCAAATACCCAAAAATTCGATATTTTGGGGTCCCAGAAGCGATCTGTACATGCCTACTCAGATGCAGGCCCAAAACATGCTGAAAATTGGTATTTTAGGTGCCCAAGGTCAATACGTGTATGCATCTTCTGCACCCGTTTATATCCCAAATTCAATCTCAAAACACCCAAAAATTCGATATTTTTGGGTCATAGAAACGATCTGTACATGCCTACACAGTGCTAGAATGTTTTCAAAATATAGGCTCAAAACATGCAAAAAATCGATATTTTAAGTGTCCAAAGTCGATATGTGCATGCATCTTCTGTACCTGTTTATATCTCAAATTCAGGCTTAAAACACCCGAAAATTGGGTATTTTGGGGTCCTAGAAGCAATCTGTACATGCCTACTCCTAGTTAGAATGTTTTCATGATACAGACCCAAAACATGCTCAAAATCGATATTTTAGGTGCCCGAAAGTCGATATGTGCATGCATCTTCAGAACCCGTTTATATCTCAAATTCAGGCTCAAAACACCCGAACATTCGATATTTTCGGGTCCCATAAACAATCTGTAAATGCCTACTCCGTGTTAGAGTATTTTCAAAATACAGGCCCAAAACATGCTGAAAATCGATATTTAGGTGCCCAAAGTCAATATGTGCATGCATCTTCTGTACCAGTTTATATCTCAAATTCAGGCTCAAAAACACCCGAAAATTCGATATTTTGGGGTCCCAGAAGCGATCTGTACATGCCTACTCAGTGCTAGAATATTTTAATAATATAGGCCCAAAACATGCTAAAATCGATATTTTAGGTGCCCAAAGTCGATATCTCAAATTTAGACCCAAAACACCCGAAAATTTGATATTTTGGGATCCCAGAAGCGATCTGTACATGCCTACACCGTGTTAGAGTAGTTTCAAAATACAGGCCCAAAACATACTGAAAATCGATCTTTTAGGTGCCCAAAAGTCGATATTTGCATGCATCTTCTGTGCCCGTAGATATCTCAAATTCAGGCTCCAAACACCCGAAAATTCGATGTTTTGGGGTCCAAGAAACGATCCGTACATGCCTAATCCAAGTTAGAATGTTTTCAAGATACAGACCAAAAACATGCTCAAAATCGATATTTTAGGTGCCCAAAAGTCGATATGTGCATGCATCTTCAGTACCCGTTTATATCTTAAATTCAGGCTCAAAACAACCGAAAATTCGATATTTTGGGGTCCCATAAGCGATCTGTACATGCCTACTCAGTGCTAGAATATTTTCAAAAAATAAGGCCAAAACATGCTAAAAATCGATATTTTAGGTGCCCAAAGTCGATATCTCAAATTCAGGCCCAAAACACCCGAAAATTCGATATTTTGGGGTCCCAGAAGCGATCTGTACATGCCTACTCTGTGTTAGAGTATTTTCAAAATACAGGCCCAAAACATACTGAAAATCGATCTTTTAGGTGCCCAAAAGTCGATATGTGAATGCCTATTCTGTACCCGTTTATATCTCAAATTCAGGCTCCAAACACCCGAAAATTCGATAATTTGGGGTCCCAGAAACGATCTGTACATGCCTACTCAGATACAAGCCCAAAACATGCTGAAAATCGATATTTTAGGTGCCCAAAGTCAATATGTGTAAGCATCTTCTGCACCCGTTTATATTCCATATTCAGGCTCAAAATACCCGAAAATTCGATATATTTGGGTCCCACAAGCGATCTGTACATGCCTACTCCTAGTTAGAATGTTTTTAAGATACAGACCCAAAACATGCTCAAAATCGATATATTAGGTGCCCAAAAGTCGATATGTGCATGCATCTTCGGAACACGTTTATATCTCAAATTCAACCTCAAAACACCCGGAAATTCGTTATTTTTGGGTCCGAGAAGCGATCTATACATGCCTACTCCTAGTTAGAATGTTTTCAAGATACAGACCAAAAACATGCTCAAAATCGATATTTTAGGTGCCCAAATGTCGATATGTGCATGCATCTTCAGTACCCGTTTATATCTCAAATTCAGGCTCAAAACACCGGAAAATACGATATTTTGGAGTCCCAGAAGCGATCAGTACATGCCTACTCCGTGTTAGAGTATTTTCATAATACAGGCCCAAAACATGCTGAAAATCGATCTTTTAGGTGCCCAAAGTCAATATGTGCATGCATCTTCTGTACCCGTTTATATCTCAAATTAAGGCTCAAAACACCCGAAAATTCGATATTTTGGGGTCCCAGAAGCGATCTGTAAATGCCTACTCAGTGCTAGAATATTTTCAAATTATAGGCCTAAAACATGCTAAAAATCGATATTTTAGGTGCCCAAAGCCGATATCTCAAATTCAGGCACAAAACACCAGAAAATTCGATATTTTGGGGTCCCAGAAGCGATCTGTACACGCCTACTCAAATACAGGCCGAAAACATGCTGAAAATCGATATTTTAGGTGCCCAAAGTCGTTATCACAAATTCAGGCCCAGAACACCCGAAAATTCGATATTTTGGGGTCCCAGAAGCGATTTGTACATGCCTACTCCGTGTTAGAGTATTTTCAAAATACAGGCCCAAAACATACTGAAAATCGATCCTTTAGGTGCCCACAACTCGATATGTGCATGCATCTTCCGTACCCGTTTATATCTCAAATTCAGGCTCATAACACCCGAAAATTCGATATTTTGGGGTCCCACAAGCGATCTCTACATGCCTACTCCGTGTTAGAGTATTTTCAAAATACAGGCCCAAAAATGCTGAAAATCGATATTTTAGGTGCCCAAAGTTAATATGTGTATGCATCTTCTGCACCCGTTTATATCCCAAATTCAACATCAAAACATTCGAAAATTCGATATTTTGGGGTCCCAGAAACGATTTGTACATGCCTACTCTGTGTTAGAGTATTTTCAGAATACAGGCCCAAAACATACTGAAAATCGATCTTTTAGGTGCCCAAAAGTCGATATGTGCATGCATCTTGTGTACCCGTTTTTATCTCAAATTCAGGCTCCAAACACCCGAAAATTCGATATTTTGGTGTACAAGAAACGATCTGTACATGCCTACTCCATGTTAGAGTATTTTCAAAATACAGACCCAAAACATGCTGAAAATCGATATTCTAGGTTCGAAAAGTCAATATGTGCATGCATCTTCTGTACCCGTTTATATCTCAAATTCAGGCTCAAAACACCCGAAAATTCGATATTTTGGGGTCCCATAAGCGATCTGTACATGCCTACTCAGTGCTAGAATATTTTGAAAAAATAGGCCCAAAACATGCTAAAAATCTATATTTTAGGTGCCCAAAGTCGATATCTCAAATTCAGGCCCAAAACACCCGAAAATTCGATATTTTGGGGTCCCAGAAGCGATCTGTACATGCCTACTCTGTATTAGAGTATTTTCAAAATACAGGCCCAAAACATACTGATAATCGATCTTTTAGGTGCCCAAAAGTCGATATGTGCATGCTTCTTCTGTACCCGTAGATATCTCAAATTCAGGCTTCAAACACCCGAAAATTCGATATTTTGGGGTCCCAGAAGCGATCTGTACATGCCTACTCCATGTTAGAGTATTTTCAAAATACAGGCCCAAAACATGCTGAAAATCGATATTCTAGGTTCCCAAAGTCGATATGTGAATGCCTATTCTGTACCCGTTTATATCTCAAATTCAGGCTCCAAAAACCCGAAAATTCGATATTTTGGGGTCCCAGAAACGATCTGTACATGCCTACTCAGATACAAGCCCAAAACATGCTGAAAATCGATATTTTAGTGCCCAAAGTCAATATTTGTATGCATCTTCTGCACCCGTTTATATTCCAAATTCAACCTCAAAACACCCGAAAATTCTATATTTTTTGGTCCCACAAGCGATCTGTACATGTCTACTCAGTACTAGAAATTTTTCAAAATATAGGCTCAAAACATGCTAAAAATCGATATTTTAAGTGTCCAAAGTCGATATGTGCATGCATTTTCTGTACCCGTTTATATCTCAAATTCAGGCTCAAACACCCGAAAATTCGGTATTTTGGGGTCCTACAAGCGATCTGTACATGCCTACTCCTAGTTAGAATGTTTTCAAGATACAGACCCAAAACATGCTCAAAATCGATATATTAGGTGCCCAAAAGTCGATATGTGCATGCAACTTCGGAACCCGTTTATATCTCGAATTCAACCTCAAAACACCCGAAAATTCGTTATTTTTGGGTCCGAGAAGCGATTTGTACATGCCTACTCCGTGTTAGAGTATTTTCAAAATAAAGGCCCAAAACATACTAAAAATCGATCTTTTAGGTGCACAAAAGTAAATATGTGTATTCATCTTCTGCACCCGTTTATATCCCAAATTCAACCTCAAAACAACCGAAAATTGTATATTTTTGGGTCCCAGAAGAGATCTGTACCTGCCTACTCAGTGCTAGAATGTTTTCAAAATATAGGCTCAAAACATGCTAAAAATCGATATTTTAAGTGTCCAAAGTCGATATGTGCATGCATCTTCTGTACACGTTTATATCTCAAATTCAGGCTCAAAACTCCCGAAAATTCGGTATTTTTGGGTCCCAGAAGCGATCTGTACATGCCTAATCCTAGTTAGAATGTTTTCAAGATACAGACCCAAAACATGCTCAAAATCGATATTTTAGGTGCCCAAAAGTCGATATGTGCATGCATCTTCAGTACGCGTTTATATCTCAAATTCAGGCTCAAAACACCCGAAAATTCGATATTTTGGGGTCCCAGAAGCGATCAGTACATGCCTACTCAGTGTTAGAGAATTTTCAATTTACAGGCCCGAAACATGCTGAAAATCGATATTTTATGTGCCCAAAGTCAATATTTGTATGCATCTTCTGCACCTGTTTATATCCCAAATTCAACCTCAAAATACCCGAAAATTCGATATTTTTGGGTTCTTAGAAGCGATCTATACATGCCTACTCCTAGTTAGAATGTTTTCAAGATACAAACCAAAAACATGCTCAAAATCGATATTTTAGGTGCCCAAATGTCGATATGTGCATGCATCTTCAGTACCCGTTTATATCTCAAATTCAGGCTCAAAACACCCGAAAATTCGATATTTTGGGGTCCCAGAAGCGATCAGTACATGCCTACTCCGTGTTAGAGTATTTTCATAATACAGGCCTAAAACATGCTGAAAATCGATCATTTAGGTGCCTAAAGTCAATATGTGCATGCATCTTCTGTACCCGTTTATATCTCAAATTCAGGCTCAAAAAACCCGGAAATTCGATATTTTGGGGTCCGAGAAGCGATCTGTACATGCCTACTCAGTGTTAGAATATTTTCAAAATATAGGCACAAAACATGCTAAAAATTGATATTTTAGGTGCCCAAAGTCGATATCTCAAATTCAGGCACAAAACACCCGAAAATTCGATATTTTGGGGTCCCAGAAGCGATCTGTACACGCCTACTCAAATACAGGCCGAAAACATGCTGAAAATCGATATTTTTGGTGCCCAAAGTAAATATGTATATGCTTCTTCTGTACCCGTTTATATCTCAAATTCAATCTCCAAACACCCGAAAATTCGATATTTTGGGGTCCCAGAAGCGATCTGTACATGCCTACTCAGTACTAGATTGTTTTCAAAATATAGGCTCAAAACATGCTAAAAATCGATATTTTAAGTATCCAAAGTCAATATGTGCATGCATCTTCTGTACCCGTTTATATCTCAAATTCAGGCTCAAAACCCGAAAATTCGGTATTTTTGGGTCCTAGAAGCGATCCGAACATGCCTACTCCTAGTTAGAATGTTTTCAAGATACAGACCAAAAACATGCTCAAAATCGATATATTAGGTGCCCAAAAGTCGATATGTGCATGCATCTTCAGTACCCGTTTATATCTCAAATTCAGGCTCAAAACACCCGAAAATTCGATATTTTGGGGTCCCAGAAGCGATCTGTACATGCCTACTCCATGTTAGAGTATTTTCAAAATACCGGCCCAAAACATGCTGAAAATCGATATTCTAGGTTCCCAAAGTCGATATGTGAATGCCTATTCTGTACACGTTTATATCTCAAATTCAGGCTCCAAACACCCGAAAATTCAATATTTTGGGGTCCCAGAAACGATCTGTACATGCCTACTCAGATACAAGCCCAAAACATGCTGAAAATCGATATTTTAGTGCTCAAAGTCAATATGTGTATGCATCTTCTGCACCCGTTTATATTCCAAATTCAACCTCAAAACACCCGAAAATTCTATATTTTTGGGTCCCACAAGCGATCTGTACATGTCTACTCAGTACTAGAAATTTTTCAAAATATAGGCTCAAAACATGCTAAAAATCGATATTTTAAGTGTCCAAAGTCGATATGTGCATGCATTTTCTGTACCCGTTTATATCTCAAATTCAGGCTCAAACACCCGAAAATTCGGTATTTAGGGGTCCTACAAGCGATCTGTACATGCCTACTCCTAGTTAGAATGTTTTCAAGATACAGACCCAAAACATGCTCAAAATCGATATATTAGGTGCCCAAAAGTCGATATGTGCATGCAACTTCGGAACCCGTTTATATCTCAAATTCAACATCAAAACACCCGAAAATTCGTTATTTTTGGGTCCGAGAAGCGATTTGTACATGCCTACTCCGTGTTAGAGTTTTTTCAAAATAAAGGCCCAAAACATACTAAAAATCGATCTTTTAGGTGCACAAAAGTAAATATGTGTATTCATCTTCTGCACCCGTTTATATCCCAAATTCAACCTCAAAACAACCGAAAATTGTATGTTTTTGGGTCCCAGAAGAGATCTGTACATGCCTACTCAGTGCTAGAATGTTTTCAAAATATAGGCTCAAAACATGCTAAAAATCGATATTTTAAGTGTCCAAAGTCGATATGTGCATGCATCTTCTGTACACGTTTATATCTCAAATTCAGGCTCAAAACTCCCGAAAATTCGGTATTTTTGGGTCCTAGAAGCGATCTGTACATGCCTAATCCTAGTTAGAATGTTTTCAAGATACAGACCCAAAACATGCTCAAAATCGATATTTTAGGTGCCCAAAAGTCGATATGTGCATGCATCTTCAGTACGCGTTTATATCTCAAATTCAGGCTCAAAACACCCGAAAATTCGATATTTTGGGGTCCCACAAGCGATCAGTACATGCCTACTCCGTGTTAGAGAATTTTCAATTTACAGGCCCGAAACATGCTGAAAATCGATATTTTATGTGCCCAAAGTCAATATTTGTATGCATCTTCTGCACCTGTTTATATCCCAAATTCAACCTCAAAATACCCGAAAATTCGATATTTTTGGGTTCTTAGAAGCAATCTGTAAATGCCTACTCCGTGCTAGAACGTTTTCAAAATATAGGTTCAAAACATGCTAAAAATCGATATTTTAAGTGTCCAAAGTCGATATGTGCATGCATCTTCTGTACCCGTTTATATCTCAAATTCAGGCTCAAAACACCCTAAAATTCGGTATTTTTGGGTACTAGAAGCGACCTATACATGCCTACTCCTAGTTAGAATGTTTTCAAGATACAAACCAAAAACATGCTCAAAATCGATATTTTAGGTGCCCAAATGTCGATATGTGCATGCATCTTCAGTACCCGTTTATATCTCAAATTCAGGCTCAAAACACCCGAAAATTCGATATTTTGGGGTCCCAGAAGCGATCAGTACATGCCTACTCCGTGTTAGAGTATTTTCATAATACAGGCCTAAAACATGCTGAAAATCGATCATTTAGGTGCCTAAAGTCAATATGTGCATGCATCTTCTGTACCCGTTTATATCTCAAATTCAGGCTCAAAAAACCCGGAAATTCGATATTTTGGGGTCCGAGAAGCGATCTGTACATGCCTACTCAGTGTTAGAATATTTTCAAAATATAGGCACAAAACATGCTAAAAATTGATATTTTAGGTGCCCAAAGTCGATATCTCAAATTCAGGCACAAAACACCCGAAAATTCGATATTTTGGGGTCCCAGAAGCGATCTGTACACGCCTACTCAAATACAGGCCGAAAACATGCTGAAAATCGATATTTTTGGTGCCCAAAGTAAATATGTATATGCTTCTTCTGTACCCGTTTATATCTCAAATTCAATCTCCAAACACCCGAAAATTCGATATTTTGGGGTCCCAGAAGCGATCTGTACATGCCTACTCAGTACTAGATTGTTTTCAAAATATAGGCTCAGAACATGCTAAAAATCGATATTTTAAGTATCCAAAGTCAATATGTGCATGCATCTTCTGTACCCGTTTATATCTCAAATTCAGGCTCAAAACCCGAAAATTCGGTATTTTTGGGTCCTAGAAGCGATCCGAACATGCCTACTCCTAGTTAGAATGTTTTCAAGATACAGACCAAAAACATGCTCAAAATCGATATATTAGGTGCCCAAAAGTCGATATGTGCATGCATCTTCAGTACCCGTTTATATCTCAAATTCAGGCTCAAAACACCCGAAAATTCGATATTTTGGGGTCCCAGAAGCGATCTGTACATGCCTACTCCATGTTAGAGTATTTTCAAAATACCGGCCCAAAACATGCTGAAAATCGATATTCTAGGTTCCCAAAGTCGATATGTGAATGCCTATTCTGTACACGTTTATATCTCAAATTCAGGCTCCAAACACCCGAAAATTCAATATTTTGGGGTCCCAGAAACGATCTGTACATGCCTACTCAGATACAAGCCCAAAACATGCTGAAAATCGATATTTTAGTGCCCAAAGTCAATATGTGTATGCATCTTCTGCACCCGTTTATATTCCAAATTCAACCTCAAAACACCCGAAAATTCTATATTTTTGGGTCCCACAAGCGATCTGTACATGTCTACTCAGTACTAGATATTTTTCAAAATATAGGCTCAAAACATGCTAAAAATCGATATTTTAAGTGTCCAAAGTCGATATGTGCATGCATTTTCTGTACCCGTTTATATCTCAAATTCAGGCTCAAACACCCGAAAACTCGGTATTTTGGGGTCCTACAAGCGATCTGTACATGCCTACTCCTAGTTAGAATGTTTTCAAGATACAGACCCAAAACATGCTCAAAATCGATATATTAGGTGCCCAAAAGTCGATATGTGCATGCAACTTCGGAACCCGTTTATATCTCAAATTCAACCTCAAAACACCCGAAAATTCGTTATTTTTGGGTCCGAGAAGCGATTTGAACATGCCTACTCCGTGTTAGAGTATTTTCAAAATAAAGGCCCAAAACATACTAAAAATCGATCTTTTAGGTGCACAAAAGTAAATATGTGTATTCATCTTCTGCACCCGTTTATATCCCAAATTCAACCTCAAAACAACCGAAAATTGTATATTTTTGGGTCCCATAAGAGATCTGTACATGCCTACTCAGTACTAGAATGTTTTCAAAATATAGGCTCAAAACATGCTAAAAATCGATATTTTAAGTGTCCAAAGTCGATATGTTCATGCATCTTCTGTACACGTTTATATCTCAAATTCAGGCTCAAAACTCCCGAAAATTCGGTATTTTTGGGTCCTAGAAGCGATATGTACATGCCTAATCCTAGTTAGAATGTTTTCAAGATACAGACCAAAAACATGCTCAAAATCGATATTTTAGGTGCCCAAAAGTCGATATGTGCATGCATCTTCAGTACGCGTTTATATCTCAAATTCAGGCTCAAAACACCCGAAAATTCGATATTTTGGGGTCCCAGAAGCGATCAGTACATGCCTACTCCGTGTTAGAGTATTTTAATAATACAGGCCTAAAACATGCTAAAAATCGATATTTTAGGTGCCCAAAGCTGTTATCTCAAATTCAGGCCCAGAACACCCGAAAATTCGATATTTTGGGGTCCCAGAAGCGATCTGTACATGCCTACTCCGTGTTAGAGTATTTTCAAAATACAGGCCCAAAACATACTGAAAATCGATCTTTTACGTACCCAAAAGTCGATATGTGCATGCATCTTCTGTACCCGTTTATATCTCAAATTCAGGCTCCAAATACCCGAAAATTGGATATTTTGGGGTCCCAGAAGCGATCTGTACATGCCTACTCAGATGCAGGCCCAAAACATGCTGAAAATTAATATTTTAGGTGGCCAAAGTCAATACGTGTATGCATCTTCTGCACCCGTTTATATCCTAAATTCAACCTCAAAACACCCAAAAATTCGATATTTTTGGGTCTCAGAAACGATCTGTACATGCCTACTCAGTGCTAGAATGTTTTCAAAATATAGGCTCAAAACATGCAAAAAATCGATATTTTAAGTGTCCAAAGTCGATATGTGCATGGATCTTCTGTACTCGTTTATATCTCAAATTAAGGCTCAAAACACCCGAAAATTGGGTATTTTTGGGTCCTAGAAGCAATCTGTACATGCCTACTCCTAGTTAGAATGTTTTGAAGATACAGACCCAAAACATGCTCAAAATCGATATTTTAGGTGCTTAAAAGCCGATATGTGCATGCATCTTCAGTACCCGTTTATATCTCAAATTCAGGCTCAAAACACCCGAAAATTCGATATTTTGGGGTCCCAGAAGCGATCTGTACATGCCTACTCAGTGCTAGAATATTTTCATAATATAGGCCCAAAACATGCTAAAAATCGATATTTTAGGTGCCCAAAGTCAATATCTCAAATTCAGGCCCAAAACACCCGAAAATTCGATATTTTGGGGTCCCAGAAGCGATTTGTACATGCCTACTCCGTGTTAGAGTATTTTCAAAATACAGGCCCAAAACATACTGTAAATCGATCTTTTAGGTGCCCAAAAGTCGAAATGTGCAAGCATCTTCTGTACCCGCTTATATCTCAAATTCAGGCTCCAAACACCCGAAAATTGGATATTTTGGGGTCCCACAAGCGATCTGTACATGCCTACTCCGTGTTAGAGTATTTTCAAAATACAGGCCCAAAACATGCTAAAAATCGATATTTTAGGTGCCCAAAGTTATTATGTGTATGCATCTTCAGCACCCGTTTATATCTCAAATTCAACCTCAAAACATCCGAAAATTCGATATTTTGGGGTCCCAGAAGCGATTTGTACATGCCTACTCTGTGTTAGAGTATTTTCAGATACAGGCCCAAAACATACTGAAAATCGATCTTTTAGGTGCCCAAAAGTCGATATGTGCATGCATCTTCTGTACCCGTTTATATCTCAAATTCAGGCTCCAAACACCCTAAAATTCGATATTTTGGGGTCCAAGAAACGATCTGTACATGCCTACTCCATGTTAGAGTATTTTCAAAATACAGGTCCAAAACATGATGAAAATCGATATTCTAGGTTCCCAAAGTCAATATGTTCATGCATCTTCTGTACCCGTTTATATCTCAAATTCAGGCCCAAAACACCCGAAAATTCGATATTTTTGGGTCCCACAAGCGATCTGTACATGGCTACACAGTGCTAGAATTTTTTCAAAATATAGGCCCAAAACATACTGAAAATCGATCTTTTAGGTGCCCAAAAGTCGATATGTGCATGCATCTTCTGTACCCATTTATATCTCAAATTCAGGCTCCAAACACTGAAAATTCGATATTTTGGGGTCCAAGAAACGATCTGTACATGCCTACTCCATGTTAGAGTATTTTCAAAATACAGGCCCAAAACATGCTGAAAATCGATCTTTTAGGTGCCCAAAAGTCGATATGTGCATGCATCTTCTGTACCCGTTAATATCTCAAATTAAGGCTCAAAACACCCGAAAATTCATTATTTTTGGGTCCTACAAGCGATCTGTACATGCCTACTCCTAGTTAGAATGTTTTCAAGATACAGACCCAAAACATGCTCAAAATCGATATATTAGGTGCCCAAAAGTCGATATGTGCATGCATCTTCGGAACCCGTTTATATCTCAAATTCAACCTCAAAACACCCAAAAATTCGTTATTTTTGGGTCCGAGAAGCGATCTGTAAATGCCTACTCAGTGCTAGAATGTTTTCAAAATATAGGCTCAAAACATGCTAAAAATCGATATTTTAAGTGTCCAAAGTCAATATGTGCATGCATCTTCTGTACCCGTTTAAATCTCAAATTCAGGCTCAATACACCCGAAAATTCGAAATATTTGGGTCCTAGAAGCGATCTATACATGCCTACTCCTAGTTAGAATGTTTTCAAGATACAGACCAAAAACATGCTCAAAATCGATATTTTAGGTGCCCAAATGTCGATATGTGCATGCATCTTCAGTACCCGTTTATATCTCAAATTCAGGCTCAAAACACCCGAAAATTCGATATTTTGGGGTCCCAGAAGTGATCAGTACATGCCTACTCCGTGTTAGAGTATTTTCATAATACAGGCCCAAAACATGCTGAAAATCGATCTTTTAGGTGCCCAAAGTCAATATGTGCATGCTTCTTCTGTACCCATTTATATCTCAAATTCAGGCTCAAAAATCCCGAAAATTCGATATTTTGGGGTCCCAGAAGCGATCTGTACATGCCTACTCAGTGCTAGAATATTTTCAAAATATAGGCCCAAAACATGCTAAAATCGATATTTTAGGTGCCCAAAGTCGATATCTCAAATTCAGGCACAAAACACCCGAAAATTCGATATTTTGGGGTTCCAGAAGCGATCTGTACACGCCTACTCAAATACAGGCCGAAAACATGCTGAAAATCGATATTTTTGGTGCCCAAAGTCAATATGTGTATGCTTCTTCTGTACCCGTTTATATCTCAAATTCAATCTCCAAACACCCGAAAATTCGATATTTTGGGGTCCCAGAAGCGATCTGTACATGCCTACTCAGTACTAGATTGTTTTCAAAATATAGGCTCAAAACATGCTAAAAATCGATATTTTAAGTGTCCAAAGTCGATATGTGCAAGAATCTTCTGTACCCGTTTATATCTCAAATTCAGGCTCAAAACACCCGAAAATTCGGTATTTTTGGGTCCTAGAAGCGATCTATACATGCCTACTCCTAGTTAGAATGTTTTCAAGATACAGACCAAAAACATGCTCAAAATCGATATTTTAGGTGCCCAAAAGTCGAAATGTGCAAGCATCTTCTGTACCCGCTTATATCTCAAATTCAGGCTCCAAACACCCGAAAATTGGATATTTTGGGGTCCCACAAGCGATCTGTACATGCCTACTCCGTGTTAGAGTATTTTCAAATTACAGGCCCAAAACATGCTGAAAATCGATATTTTAGGTGCCCAAAGTTAATATGTGTATGCATCTTCTGCACCCGTTTATATCCCAAATTCAACCTCAAAACATCCGAAAATTCGATATTTTGGGGTCCCAGAAGCGATTTGTACATGCCTACTCTGTGTTAGAGTATTTTCAGATACAGGCCCAAAACATACTGAAAATCGATCTTTTAGGTGCCCAAAAGTCGATATGTGCATGCATCTTCTGTACCCGTTTATATCTCAAATTCAGGCTCCAAACACCCGAAAATTCGATATTTTGAGGTCCAAGAAACGATCTGTACATGCCTACTACATGTTAGAGTATTTTCAAAATACAGGCCCAAAACATGCTGAAAATCGATATTCTAGGTTCCCAAAGTCAATATGTTCATGCATCTTCTGTACCCGTTTATATCTCAAATTCAGGCTCAAAACACCCGAAAATTCGATATTTTGGGGTCCCATAAGCGATCTGTACATGCCTACTCAGTGCTAGAATATTTTCAAAAAATAGGCCCAAAACATGCTAAAAATCGATATTTAAGGTGCCCAAAGTCGATATCTCAAATTCAGGCCCAAAACACCCGAAAATTCGATATTTTTGGGTCCTACAAGCGATCTGTACATGCCTACTCAGTTCTAGAATTTTTTCAAAATATAGGCTCAAAACATGCTAAAAAATCAATATTTTAAGTGTCCAAAGTAGATATGTTCATGCATCTTCTGTGCCCGTTTATATTTCAAATTAAGGCTCAAAACACCCGAAAATTCGGTATTTTTGGGTCCTACAAGCGATCTGTACATGCCTACTCCTAGTTAGAATGTTTTCAAGATACGGACCCAAAACATGCTCAAAATCGATATTTTAGGTGCCCAAAAGTCGATATGTGCATGCATCTTCTGTACCCATTTATATCTCAAATTCAGGCTCCAAATACCCGAAAATTCGATATTTTGGGGTCCCAGAAGCGATCTGTACATGCCTACTCAGATGCAGGCCCAAAACATGCTGAAAATTAGTATTTTAGGTGGCCAAAGTCAATACGTGTATGCATCTTCTGCACCCGTTTATATCCTAAATTCAACCTCAAAACACCCAAAAATTCGATATTTTTGGGTCTCAGAAACGATCTGTACATGCCTACTCAGTGCTAGAATGTTTTCAAAATATAGGCTCAAAACATGCAAAAAATCGATATTTTAAGTGTCCAAAGTCGATATGTGCATGGATCTTCTGTACCCGTTTATATCTCAAATTAAGGCTCAAAACACCCGAAAATTGGGTATTTTTGGGTCCTAGAAGCAATCTGTACATGCCTACTCCTAGTTAGAATGTTTTCAAGATACAGACCCAAAACATGCTCAAATCGATATTTTAGGTGCCCAAAAGCCGATATGTGCATGCATCTTCAGTACCCGTTTATATCTCAAATTCAGGCTCAAAACACCCGAAAATTCGATATTTTGGGGTCCCAGAAGCGATCTGTAAATGCCTACTCCGTGTTAGAATATTTTCAAATTACAGGCCCAAAACATGCTGATAATCGATATTTTTGGTGCCCAAAGTCAATATGTACATGCATCTTCTGTACCAGTTTATATCTCAAATTCCGGCTCAAAACACACGAAAATTCGATATTTTGGGGGCCCAGAAGAGATCTGTACATGCCTACTCAGTGCTAGAATATTTTCATAATATAGGCCCAAAACATGCTAAAAATCGATATTTTAGGTGCCCAAAGTCGATATCTCAAATTCAGGCCCAAAACACCCGAAAATTCGATATTTTGGGGTCCCAGAAGCGATTTGTACATGCCTACTCCGTGTTAGAGTATTTTCAAAATACAGGACCAAAACATACTGTAAATCGATCTTTTAGGTGCCCAAAAGTCGAAATGTGCAAGCATCTTCTGCACCCGCTTATATCTCAAATTCAGGCTCCAAACACCCGAAAATTGGATATTTTGGGGTCCCACAAGCGATCTGTACATGCCTACTCCGTGTTAGAGTATTTTCAAAATACAGGCCCAAAACATGCTAAAAATCGATATTTTAGGTGCCCAAAGTTATTATGTGTATGCATCTTCAGCACCCGTTTATATCTCAAATTCAACCTCAAAACATCCGAAAATTCGATATTTTGGGGTCCCAGAAGCGATTTGTACATGCCTACTCTGTGTTAGAGTATTTTCAGATACAGGCCCAAAACATACTGAAAATCGATCTTTTAGGTGCCCAAAAGTCGATATGTGCATGCATCTTCTGTACCCGTTTATATCTCAAATTCAGGCTCCAAACACCCGAAAATTCGATATTTTGGGGTCCAAGAAACGATCTGTACATGCCTACTCCATGTTAGAGTATTTTCAAAATACAGGCCCAAAACATGCTGAAAATCGATATTCTAGGTTCCCAAAGTCAATATGTTCATGCATCTTCTGTACCCGTTTATATCTCAAATTCAGGCTCAAAACACCCGAAAATTCGATATTTTGGGGTCCCATAAGCGATCTGTACATGCCTACTCAGTGCTAGAATATTTTCAAAAAATAGGCCCAAAACATGCTAAAAATCGATATTTTAGGTGCCCAAAGTCGATATCTCAAATTCAGGCCCAAAACACCCGAAAATTCGATATTTTTGGGTCCCACAAGCGATCTGTACATGGCTACTCAGTGCTAGAATTTTTTCAAAATATAGGCCCAAAACATACTGAAAATCGATCTTTTAGGTGCCCAAAAGTCGATATGTGCATGCATCTTCTGTACCCGTTTATATCTCAAATTCAGGCTCCAAACACCCGAAAATTCGATATTTTGGGGTCCAAGAAACGATCTGTACATGCCTACTCCATGTTAGAGTATTTTCAAAATACAGGCCCAAAACATGCTGAAAATCGATCTTTTAGGTGCCCAAAAGTCGATAAGTGCATGCATCTTCTGTACCCGTTTATATCTCAAATTAAGGCTCAAAACACCCGAAAATTCATTATTTTTGGGTCCTACAAGCGATCTGTACATGCCTACTCCTAGTTAGAATGTTTTCAAGATACAGACCCAAAACATGCTCAAAATCGATATATTAGGTGCCCAAAAGTCGATATGTGCATGCATCTTCGGAACCCGTTTATATCTCAAATTCGACCTCAAAACACTCAAAAATTCGTTATTTTTGGGTCCGAGAAGCGATCTGTACATGCCTATTCCGTGTTAGAGTATTTTCAAAATAGAGGCCCAAAACATACTAAAAATCGATCTTTTAGGTGCACAAAAGTCAATATGTGTATGCATCTTCTGCACCCGTTTATATCCCAAATTCAACCTCAAAAAAACCGAAAATTCTATATTTTTGGGTCCCAGAAGCGATCTGTACATGCCTACTCAGTGCTAGAATGTTTTCAAAATATAGGCTTAAAACATGCTAAAAATCGATATTTTAAGTGTCCAAAGTCAATATGTGCATGCATCTTCTGTACCCATTTAAATCTCAAATTCAGGCTCAAAACACCCGAAAATTCGGAATTTTTGGGTCCTAGAAGCGATCTATACATGCCTACTCCTAGTTAGAATGTTTTCAAGATACAGACCAAAAACATGCTCAAAATCGATATTTTAGGTGCCCAAATGTCGATATGTGCATGCATCTTCAATACCCGTTTTTATCTCAAATTCAGGCTCAAAACACCCGAAAATTCGATATTTTTGGGTCCCAGAAGTGATCAGTACATGCCTACTCCGTATTAGAGTATTTTCATAATACAGGCCCAAAACATGCTGAAAATCGATCTTTTAGGTGCCCAAAGTCAATATGTGCATGCTTCTTCTGTACCCATTTATATCTCAAATTCAGGCTCAAAAATCCCGAAAATTCGAGATTTTGGGGTCCCAGAAGCGATCTGTACATGCCTACTCAGTGCTAGAATATTTTCAAAATATAGGCCCAAAACATGCTAAAATCGATATTTTAGGTGCCCAAAGTCGATATCTCAAATTCAGGCACAAAACACCCGAAAATTCGATATTTTGGGGTCCCAGAAGCGATCTGTACACGCCTACTCAAATACAGGCCGAAAACATGCTGAAAATCGATATTTTTGGTGCCCAAAGTCGATATGTGCAAGCATCTTCTGTACATGTTTATATCTCAAATTCAGGATCCAAACACCCGAAAATTGGATATTTTGGGGTCCCACAAGCAATCTGTACATGCCTACTCCGTGTTAGAGTATTTTCAAAATACAGGCCCAAAACATGCTGAAAATCGATATTTTAGGTGCCCAAAGTTAATATGTGTATGCATCTTCTGCACCCGTTTATATCCCAAATTCAACCTCAAAACATCCGAAAATTCGATATTTTGGGGTCCCAGAAGCGATTTGTACATGCCTACTCTGTGTTAGAGTATTTTCAGATACAGGCCCAAAACATACTGAAAATCGATCTTTTAGGTGCCCAAAAGTCGATATGTGCATGCATCTTCTGTACCCGTTTATATCTCAAATTCAGGCTCCAAACACCCGAAAATTCGATATTTTGGGGTCCAAGAAACGATCTGTACATGCCTACTCCATGTTAGAGTATTTTCAAAATACAGGCCCAAAACATGCTGAAAATCGATATTCTAGGTTCCCAAAGTCAATATGTTCATGCATCTTCTGTACCCGTTTATATCTCAAATTCAGGCTCAAAACACCCGAAAATTCGATATTTTGGGGTCCCATAAGCGATCTGTACATGCCTACTCAGTGCTAGAATATTTTCAAAAAATAGGCCCAAAACATGCTAAAAATCGATATTTTAGGTGCCCAAAGTCGATATCTCAAATTCAGGCCCAAAACACCCGAAAATTCGATATTTTTGGGTCCTACAAGCGATCTGTACATGCCTAATCAGTGCTAGAATGTTTTCAAAATATAGGCTCAAAACATGCTAAAAATCGATATTTTAAGTGTCCAAAGTCGATATGTGCAAGCATCTTCTGTACCCGTATATATCTCAAATTCAGGCTCAAAACACCCGAAAATTCGGTATTTTTGGGTCCTAGAAGCGATCTATACATGCCTACTCCTAGTTAGAATGTTTTCAAGATACAGACCAAAAACATGCTGAAAATCGATCTTTTAAGTGCCCAAAGTCAATATGTGCATGCATCTTCTGTACCCGTTTATATCTCAAATTCAGGCTCAAAAAACCCAAAAATTCTATATTTTGGGGTCCCAAAAGCGATCTGTACATGCCTACTCAGTGCTAGAATATTTTCAAAATATAGGTCCAAAATATGCTAAAAATCGATATTTTAGGTGCCCAAAGGCGTTATCTCAAATTCAGGCCCAAAACACCCGAAAATTCGATATTTTGGGGGCCCAGAAACGATCTGTACATGCCTACTCCATGTTAGAGTATTTTCAAAATACAGGTCCAAAACATGCTGAAAATCGATATTTTAGGTTCCCAAAGTCAATATGTGCATGTATCTTCTGTACCCGTTTATATCTCAAATTCAGGCTCAAAAGACCCGAAAATTCGATATTTTGGGGTCCCAGAAACGATCTGTACATGCCTACTCATTGCTAGAATATTTTCAAAATATTGGCCCAAAACATGCTAAAAATCGATATTTTAGGTGCCCAAAGTCGATATCTCAAATTCAGGCACAAAACACCCGAAAATTCGATATTTTGGGGTCCCAGAAGCGATCTGTACACGCCTACTCAAATACAGGCCGAAAACATGCTGAAAATCGATATTTTTGGTGCCCAAAGTCAATATGTGTATGCTTCTTCTGTACCCGTTTATATCTCAAATTCAATCTCCAAACACCCGAAAATTCGATATTTTGGGGTCCCAGAAGCGATCTGTACATGCCTACTCAGTTCTAGATTGTTTTCAAAATATAGGCTCAAAACATGCAAAAAATCGATATTTTATGTGTCCAAAATCGATATGTGCATGCATCTTCTGTAGCCGTTTATATCTCAAATTCAGGCTCAAAACACCCGAAAATCTGGTATTTTTGGGTCCTAGAAGCAATCTGTACATGCCTACTCCTAGTTAAAATGTTTTCAAGATACAGACCCAAAACATGCTCAAAATCGATATTTTAGGTGCCCAAAAGTCGATATGTGCATGCATCTTCAGTACCCGTTTATATCTCAAATTCAGGCTCAAAACACCCGAACATTCGATATTTTGGGGTCCCAGAAACGATCTGTAAATGCCTTCTCCGTGTTAGAGTATTTTCAAAATACAGGCCCAAAACATGCTGAAAATCGATATTCTAGGTTCCCAAAGTCAATATGTGCAATCATCTTCTGTACCCGTTTATATCTCAAATTCAGGCTCAAAACACCCGAAAATTCGATATTTTGGGGTCCCATAAGCGATCTGTACACGCCTACTCAGTGCTAGAATATTTTCAAAAAATAAGCACAAAACATGCTAAAAATCGATATTTTAGTTGCCCAAAGTCGATATCTCAAATTCAGTCCCAAAACACACGAAAAAATTCGATATTTTAGGGTCCCAGAAGCGAACTGTACATGCCTACTCTGTGTTAGAGTATTTTCAAATTACAGGCCCAAAACATATTGAAAATCGATCTTTTAGGTGCCCAAAAGTCGATATGTGAATGCCTATTCTGTACCCGTTTATATCTCAAATTCAGGCTCCAAACACCAGAAAATTCGATATTTTGGGGTCCCAGAAACGATCTGTACATGCCTACTCAGATACGAGCCCAAAACATGCTGAAAATCGATATTTTAGGTGCCCAAAGTCAATATGTGTATGCATCTTTGGAACCCGTTTATATTCCAAATTCAACCTCAAAACACCCGAAAATTCGATATTTTTGGGTCCCACAAGCGATCTGTACATGCCTACTCAGTGCTAGAATTTTTTAAAAATATAGGCTCAAAACATGCTAAACATCGATATTTTAAGTGTCCAAAGTCGATATGTGCATGCATCTTCTGTACCCGTTTATATCTCAAATTCAGGCTCAAAACACCCGAAAATTCGGTATTTTTGTGTCCTACAAGCGATCTGTACATGCCTACTCCTAGTTTGAATATTTTCAAGATACAGACCCAAAACATGCTCAAAATCGATATATTAAGTGCCCAAAAGTCGATATGTGCATGCATCTTCGGAACCCGTTTATATCTCAAATTCCACCTCAAAACACCCGAAAATTCGGTATTTTTTGGTACTAGAAGCGATCTATACATGCCTACTCCTAGTTAGATTATTTTCAAGATACAGACCAAAAACATGCTCAAAATCGATATTTTAGGTGCCCAAATGTCGATATGTGCATGCATCTTCTGTACCCGTTTATATCTCAAATTCAGGCTCAAAAAACCCAAAAATTCGCTATTTAGGGGTCCCAGAAGCGATCAGTACATGCCTACTCCGTGTTAGAGTATTTTCATAATACAGGCCCAAAACATGCTGAAAATCGACCTTTTAGGTGCCCAAAGTCAATATGTGCATATATATTCTGTACCCATTTATATCTCAAATTCAGGCTCAAAAAACCCAAAAATTCGCTATTTTGGGGTCCCAGAAGCGATCAGTACATGCCTACTCATTGCTAGAATATTTTCAAAATATAGGCCCAAAACATGCTATAAATCGATATTTTGCTGTAGGTGCCAAAAGTCGATATCTCAAATTCAAGCCCAGAACACCCAAAAATTCGATGTTTTGGGGTCCCAGAAGCGATCTGTACATGCCTACTCCGTGTTAGAGTTTTTTCAAAATACATGCCCAAAATATACTGAAAATCGATCTTTTAGGTGCCCAAAAGTCGATATGTGCATAAGTCTTCTATACCCGTTTATATCTCAAATTCAGGCTCTAAATACCCGAAAATTCGATATTTTGGGGTCCCAGAAGCGATCTGTATACGCCTACTCAGATGCAGGCCCAAAACATGCTGAAAATTGATATTTTAGGTGCCCAAAGTCAATACGTGTATGCATCTTCTGCACCCGTTTATATCCCAAATTCAATCTCAAAATACCCAAAAAATTCGATATTTTGGGGTCCCAGAAACGATCTGTACATGCCTAATCAGTGCTAGAATGTTTTCAAAATATAGGGTCAAAACATGCAAAAAATCGATATTTTAAGTGTCCAAAATCGATATGTGCATGCATCTTCTGTACCCGTTTATATCTCAAATTCAGGCTCAAAACACCCGAAAATCTAGTATTTTTGGGTCCTAGAAGCAATCTGTACATGCCTACTCCTAGTTAGAATGTTTTCAAGATACAGACCCAAAACATGCTGAAAATCGATATTTTAGGTGCCCAAAAGTCGATATGTGCATGCATCTTCAGTACCCGTTTATATCTCAAATTCAGGCTCAAAACACCCGAACATTCGATATTTTGAGGTCCCAGAAACGATCTGTAAATGCCTACTCCGTGTTAGAGTATTTCAAAATACAGGCCAAAAACATGCTGAAAATCGATATTCTAGGTTCCCAAAGTCAATATGTTCATGCATCTTCTGTACCCGTTTATATCTTAAATTCAGGCTCAAAACACCCGAAAATTCGATATTTTGGGTTCCCATAAGCGATCTGTACATGCCTACTCAGTGCTAGAATATTTTCAAAAAATAAGCCCAAAACATGCTAAAAATCGATATTTTAGGTGCCCAAAGTCGATATCTCAAATTCAGACCCAAAACACCAGAAAAATTCGATATTTTAAGGTCCCAGAAGCGATCTGTACATGCCTACTCTGTGTTAGAGTATTTTCAAAATACCGGCCCAAAACATACTGAAAACCGATCTTTTAGGTGCCCAAAAGTCGATATGTGAATGCCTATTCTGTACCCGTTTATATCTCAAATTCAGGCTCCAAACACCCGAAAATTCGATATTTTGGTGTCCCAGAAACGATCTGTACATGCCTACTCAGATACAAGCCCAAAACATGCTGAAAATCGATATTTTAGGTGCTCAAAGTCAATATGTGTATGCATCTTCTGCACCCGTTTATATTTCAAATTCAACCTCAAAACACCCGAAAATTCGATATTTTTGGGTCCCACAAGCGATCTCTACATGCCTACTCAGTGCTAGAAATTTTTCAAAATATAGGCTCAAAACATGCTAAAAATCGATATTTTAAGTGTCCAAAGTCGATATGTGCATCCATCTTCTGTACCCGTTTATATCGCAAATTCAGGCTCAAAACACCCGAAAATTCAATATTTTGGGGTCCAAGAAGCGATCTGTACATGCCTACTCCGTGCTAGAGTATTTTCAAAATACAGGCCCAAAACATGCTGAAAAACGATATTTTAGTTGCCCAAAGTTAATGTGTGTATGCATCTTCTGCAACCGTTTATATCCCAAATTCAAACTCAAAACAACCGAAAATTCGATATTTAGGGGTCCATGAAGCGATAAGTACATGTCTACTCAGATACAGGCCCAAAACATGCTGAAAATCGATATTTTAGGTGCTCTAGGTCAATATGTGTATGCATCTTCTGTACCCGTTTATATCTCAAATTCAGGCTCAAAACACCCGAAAATTCGATATTTTGGGGTCCCAGAAGCGATCTGTACAAGGCTACTCAGTGCTAGAATATTTTTAAAATAAAGGCCCAAAACATGCTAAAATTCGATATTTTAGGTGCCCGAAGTCGATATCTCAAATTCAGATCCAAAACACCCGAAAATTCGATATTTTTGGGTCCCAGAAGCGATCTGTACATGCCTACTCCGTGTTAGAGTATTTTCAATATACAGGCCCAAAACATACTGAAAATCGATCTTTTAGGTGACCTAAGGTCGATATGTGCATGCATCTTCTGTACCCGTTTATATCTCAAATTCTGGCTCCAAACACCCGAAAATTCGATATTTTGGGGTCCCAGAAGCGATCTGTACATGCCTACTCAGATACAGGCCCAAAACATGCTGAAAATCGATATTTTTGGTTCCTAAAGTCAATATGTCTATGCATCTTCTGCACTCGTTTATATCTCAAATTCAACCTCAAAACACCCGAAAATTCAATATTTTTTGGTCTCAGAAGCGATCTGTACATGCCTACTCAGTGCTAGAATGTTTTTAAAATATAGGCTCAAAACATGCTAAAAATCGATATTTTAAGTGTCCAAAGTCGATATGTGCATGCATCTTCTGTACCCGTTTATATCTCAAATTCAGGCTCAAAAAACCCGAAAATTCGGTATTTTTGGTCCCTAGAAGCAATTTGTACATGCCTAATCCTAGTTAGAATGTTTTCAAGATACAGACCCAAAACATGCTCAAAATCGATATTTTAGGTGCCCAAAAGTCGATATGTGCATGCATCTTCACTACCCGTTTATATCTCAAATTCAGGCTCAAAACACCCGAACATTCGATATTTTGGGGTCCCAGAAACGATCTGTAAATGCCTACTCCGTGTTAGAGTATTTTCAAAATACAGGCCCAAAACATGCTGAAAATCGATATTCTAGGTTCCCAAAGTCAATATGTGCAATCATCTTCTGTACCTGTTTATATCTCAAATTCAGGCTCAAAACACCCGAAAATTCGATATTTTGGGGTCCCATAAGCGATCTGTACACGCCTACTCAGTACTAGAATATTTTCGAAAAATAGGCACAAAACATGCTAAAAATCGATATTTTAGTTGCCCAAAGTCGATATCTCAAATTCAGTCCCAAAACACCCGAAAAATTCGATATTTTAGGGTCCCAGAAGCGAACTGTACATGCCTACTCTGTGTTAGAGTATTTTCAAATTACAGGCCCAAAACATATTGAAAATCGATCTCTTAGGTGCCCAAAAGTCGATATGTGAATGCCTATTCTGTACACGTTTATATCTCAAATTCAGGCTCCAAACACCCGAAAATTCGATATTTTGGGGTCCCAGAAACGATCTGTACATGCCTACTCAGATACAAGCCCAAAACATGCTGAAAATCGATATTTTAGGTGCCCAAAGTCAATATGTGTATGCATCTTCGGAACCCGTTTATATTCCAAATTCAACCTCAAAACACCCGAAAGTTCGATATTTTTGGGTCCCACAAGCGATCTCTATATGCCTACTCAGTGTTAGAAATTTTTCAAAATATAGGCTCAAAACATGCTAGAAATCGATATTTTAAGTGTCCAAAGTCGATATGTGCATGCATCTACTGTACCCGTTTATATCTCAAATTCTGGCTCAAAACACCCGAAAATTCGGTATTTTTGTGTCCGACAAGCGATCTGTACATGCCTAATCCTAGTAAGAATGTTTTCAAGATACAGACCCAAAACATGCTCAAAATCGATATTTTAGGTGCCCAAAAGTCGATATGTGCATGCATCTTCTGTACCCGTTTATATCTCAAATTCAGGCTCAAAACACCCGAAAATTCGATATTTTGGGGTCCCAGAAGCGATTAGTACATGCCTACTCCGTGTTAGAGTATTTTCATAATACAGGCCCAAAACATGCTGAAAATCGATCTTTTAGGTGCCCAAAGTCAATATGTGCATATATATTCTGTACCCGTTTATATCTCAAATTCAGGCTAAAAAAAAACGAAAATTCGTTATTTGTGGGTCCCAGAAGCGATCTGTACATGCCTACTCATTGCTAGAATATTTTCAAAATATAGGCCCAAAACATGCTATAAATCGATATTTTGCTGTAGGTGCCAAAAGTCGATATCTCAAATTCAGGCCCAGAACACCCAAAAATTCGATGTTTTGGGGTCCCAGAAGCAATCTGTACATGCCTACTCCGTGTTAGAGTTTTTTCAAAATACATGCCCAAAACATACTGAAAATCGATCTTTTAGGTGCCCAAAAGTCGATATGTGCATAAGTCTTCTGTACCCGTTTATATCTCAAATTCATGCTCTAAATACCCGAAAATTCGATATTTTGGGGTCCCAGAAGCGATCTGTACACGCCTACTCAGATGCAGGCCCAAAACATGCTGAAAATTGATATTTTAGGTGCCCAAAGTCGGTACGTGTATGCATCTTTTGCACCCGTTTATATCCCAAATTCAATCTCAAAATACCCAAAAAATTCGATATTTTGGGGTCCCAGAAACGATCTGTACATGCCTACTCAGTGCTAGAATGTTTTCAAAATATAGGCTCAAAACATGCAAAAAATCGATATTTTAAGTGTCCAAAATCGATATGTGCATGCATCTTCTGTACCCGTTTATATCTCAAATTCCGGCTCAAAACACCCGAAAATCTAGTATTTTTGGGTCCTAGAAGCAATCTGTACATGCCTACTCCTAGTTAGAATGTTTTCAAGAAACAGACCCAAAACATGCTGAAAATCGATATTTTAGGTGCCCAAAAGTCGATATGTGCATGCATCTTCAGTACCCGTTTATATCTCAAATTCAGGCTCAAAACACCCGAACATTCGATATTTTGGGGTCCCAGAAACGATCTGTAAATGCCTACTCCGTGTTAGAGTATTTTCAAAATACAGGCCAAAAACATGCTGAAAATCGATATTCTAGGTTCCCAAAGTCAATATGTGCATGCATCTTCTGTACCCGTTTATATCTCAAATTCAAGCTCAAAACACCCGAAAATTCGATATTTTGGGTTCCCATAAGCGATCTGTACATGCCTACTCAGTGCTAGAATATTTTCAAAAAATAGGCCCAAAACATGCTAAAAATCGATATTTTAAGTGCCCAAAGTCGATATCTCAAATTCAGACCCAAAACACCAGAAAAATTCGATATTTTAAGGTCCCAGAAGCTATCTGTACATGCCTACTCTGTGTTAGAGTATTTTCAAAATACCGGCCCAAAACATACTGAAAACCGATCTTTTAGGTGCCCAAAAGTCGATATGTGAATGCCTATTCTGTACCCGTTTATATCTCAAATTCAGGCTCCAAACAACCGAAAATTCGATATTTCGGTGTCCCAGAAACGATCTGTACATGCCTACTCAGATACAAGCCCAAAACATGCTGAAAATCGATATTTTAGGTGCCCAAAGTCAATATGTGTATGCATCTTCTGCACCCGTTTATATTCCAAATTCAACCTCAAAACACCCGAAAATTCGATATTTTTGGGTCCCACAAGCGATGTCTACATGCCTACTCAGTGCTAGAAATTTTTCAAAATATAGGCTCAAAACATGCTAAAAATCGATATTTTAAGTGTCCAAAGTCGATATGTGCATCCATCTTCTGTACCCGTTTATATCGCAAATTCAGGCTCAAAACACCCGAAAATTCAATATTTTGGGGTCCAAGAAGCGATCTGTACATGCCTACTCCGTGCTAGAGTATTTTCAAAATACAGGCCCAAAACATGCTGAAAAACGATATTTTAGGTGCCCAAAGTTAATGTGTGTATGCATCTTCTGCAACCGTTTATATCCCAAATTCAAACTCAAAACAACCGAAAATTCGATATTTAGGGGTCCATGAAGCGATAAGTACATGTCTACTCAGATACAGGCCCAGAACATGCTGAAAATCGATATTTTAGGTGCACAAGGTCAATATGTGTATGCATCTTCTGTACCCGTTTATATCTCAAATTCAGGCTCAAAACACCCGAAAATTCGATATTTTGGGTTCCCAGAAGCGATCTGTACAAGCCTACTCAGTGCTAGAATATTTTTAAAATATAGGCCCAAAACATGCTAAAAATCGATATTTTAGGTGCCCGAAGTCGATATCTCAAATTCAGGCCCAAAACACCCGAAAAATCGATATTTTGGGGTCCCAGAAGCGATCTGTACATGCCTACTCCGTGTTAGAGTATTTTCAATATACAGGCAAAAAACATACTAAAACCGATCTTTTAGGTGACTAAAAGTCGATATGTGCATGCATCTTCTGTACCCGTTTATATCTCAAATTCAGGCTCCAAACACCCGAAAATTCGATATTTTGGGGTCCCAGAAGCGATCTGTACATGCCTACTCAGATACAGGCCCAAAACATGCTGAAAATCGGTATTTTTGATGCCTAAAGTCAATATGTGTAATCATCTTCTGCACTCGTTTATATCTCAAATTCAACCTCAAAACTCTCGAATATTCGATATTTTTGGGTCCAAGAAGAGATCTGTACATGCCTACTCAGTGCTAGAATATTTTCAAAATATAGGCTCAAAACATGCTAAAAATCGATATTTTAGGTGACCAAAGTTAATATGTGTATGCATCTTCTGCACCCGTTTATATCCCAAATTTAACCTCAAAACACCCGAAAATCCGATATTTTTGGGTCCCAGAAGCGATCTGTACATGCCTACTCAGTGCTAGTATGTTTTTTAAAATATAGGACCAAAACATGCTAAAAATCGATATTTTAGGTGCCCAAAGTCGATATCTCAAATTGAGGCCCAAAACACCCGAAAAATCGATATTTTGGGGTCCCAGAAGCGATCTGTACATGCCTACTCCGTGTTAGAGTATTTTCAATATACAGGCCCAAAAGATACTGAAAATCGATCTTTTAGGTGCCCAAAAGTCGATATGTGCATGCATCTTCTGTACCCGTTTATATCTCAAATTCAGGCTCCAAACACCCGAAAATTCGATATTTTGAGGTCCCAGAAGCGATCTGTACATGCCTACTCAGATAAAGGCCCAAAACATGCTGATAATCGATATTTTTGTTGCCTAAAGTCAATATGTGTATGCATCTTCTGCACTTGTTTATATCTCAAATTCAGGCTCAAAACACCCGAAAATTCGATATTTTGGGGTCCCAGAAGTGATCTGTACATGCCTACTTAGCGCTAGAATATTTCCAAAATATAGGCCCAAAACATGCTAAAAATCGATATTTTAGGTGCCCAAAGTCAATGTGTGTATGCATCTTATGCACTCGTTTATATCTCAAATTCAACCTCAAAACACCTGAAAATTCGATATTTTTGGGTCCCAGAAGCGATCTGTACATGCCTACTCAGTGCTAGAATGTTTTCAAAATATAGGCGCAAAACATGCTAAAAATCGATATCTTAAGGGTCCAAAGTCGATATGTGAATGCTTCTTCTGTACCCGTTTATATCTCAAATTCAGGCTCCAAACACCCGAAAATTCGATATTTTGGGTTCCCTTAAGCGATCTGTACATGCCTACTCAGATACAGGCCCAAAACATGCTGAAAATCGATATTTTATGTGCCCAAAGTCAATATGTGTATGCATCTTATGCACTCGTTTATATCTCAAATTCAGGCTCAAGACGCCCGAAAATTCGATATTTTGGGGTCCCAGAAGTGATCTGTACATGCCTACTTAGCGCTAAAATATTTTCAAAATATAGGCCCAAAACAAGCTAAAAATCGATATTTTAGGTGCCAAAAGTCGATATTTCAAGTTCAGGCCCATTACACCCGAAAATACGTTATTTTTGGGTCCGAGAAGAGATCTGTACATGCCTACTCCGTCTTAGAGTATTTTCATAATACAGGCTCAAAACATGCTAAAAATCGATATTTTAGGTGACCAAAGACAATATGTGTAGGCATCTTCTGCACCCGTTTATATCCCAAATTTAACCTCAAAACACCCGAAAATCCGATATTTTTGGGTCAAAGAAGCGATCTGTACATGCCTACTGAGTGCTAGAATGTTTTCAAAATATAGGCTCAAAACATGCTAAAAATCGATATTTTAAGTGTACAAAGTCGATATGTGCATGCATCTTCTGTACCCGTTTATATCTCAAATTCAGGCTCAAAACACCCGAAAATTCGATATTTTGGGGTCCCAGAAGTGATCTGTTCATGCCTACTTAGCACTAAAATATTTTCAAAATATAGGCTCAAAACAAGCTAAAAATCGATATTTTAGGTTGCCAAAGTCGATATTTCAAGTTCAGGCCCATTACACCCGAAAATTCGTTATTTTTGGGTCCGAGAAGCGATCTGTACATGCCTACTCCGTGTTAGAGTATTTTCATAATAGAGGCCTAAAACATACTAAAAATCGATCTTTTAGTTGCACAAAAGTCAATATGTGTATGCATCTTCTGCACCCGTTTATATCCCAAATTCAACATCAAAAAACCCGAAAATTCGATATTTTTGGGTCCCAGAAACGATCTGTACATGCCTACTCAGTGCTAGAATATTTTCAAAATATAGGCTCAAAACATGCTAAAAATCGATATTTTAGGTGACCAAAGTTAATATGTGTATGCATCTTCTGCACCCGTTTATATCCCAAATTTAACCTCAAAACACCCGAAAATCCGATATTTTTGGGTCCCAGAAGCGATCTGTACATGCCTACTCAGTGCTAGTATGTTTTTTAAAATATAGGACCAAAACATGCTAAAAATCGATATTTTAGGTGCCCAAAGTCGATATCTCAAATTGAGGCCCAAAACACCCGAAAAATCGATATTTTGGGGTCCCAGAAGCGATCTGTACATGCCTACTCCGTGTTAGAGTATTTTCAATATACAGGCCCAAAAGATACTGAAAATCGATCTTTTAGGTGCCCAAAAGTCGATATGTGCATGCATCTTCTGTACCCGTTTATATCTCAAATTCAGGCTCCAAACACCCGAAAATTCGATATTTTGAGGTCCCAGAAGCGATCTGTACATGCCTACTCAGATAAAGGCCCAAAACATGCTGATAATCGATATTTTTGTTGCCTAAAGTCAATATGTGTATGCATCTTCTGCACTTGTTTATATCTCAAATTCAGGCTCAAAACACCCGAAAATTCGATATTTTGGGGTCCCAGAAGTGATCTGTACATGCCTACTTAGCGCTAGAATATTTCCAAAATATAGGCCCAAAACATGCTAAAAATCGATATTTTAGGTGCCCAAAGTCAATGTGTGTATGCATCTTATGCACTCGTTTATATCTCAAATTCAACCTCAAAACACCTGAAAATTCGATATTTTTGGGTCCCAGAAGCGATCTGTACATGCCTAATCAGTGCTAGAATGTTTTCAAAATATAGGCGCAAAACATGCTAAAAATCGATATCTTAAGGGTCCAAAGTCGATATGTGAATGCTTCTTCTGTACCCGTTTATATCTCAAATTCAGGCTCCAAACACCCGAAAATTCGATATTTTGGGTTCCCTTAAGCGATCTGTACATGCCTACTCAGATACAGGCCCAAAACATGCTGAAAATCGATATTTTATGTGCCCAAAGTCAATATTTGTATGCATCTTATGTACTCGTTTATATCTCAAATTCATCCTCAAAACACCCGAAAATTCGATATTTTTGGGTCCCAGAAGCGATCTGTACATGCCTACTCAGTGCTAGAATGTTTTCAAAATATAGGCGCAAAACATGCTAAAAATCGATATCATAAGTGTCCAAAGTCGATATGTTCATGCATCATCTGTACCCGTTTATATGTCACATTCACTCTCCAAACACCCGAAAATTCGATATTTTTGGGTCCCAGAAGCGATCTGTACTCAGTGCTAGAATGTAAAAAAAAAAAAGGCTCAAAACATGCTAAAAATCGATATTTTAAGTGTCCAAAGTCGATATGTGCATGCATCTTCTGTTCCCGTTTATATCTCAAATTCAGGCTCAAAACAACCGAAAATTCGATATTTTTGGGTACCAGAAGTGATCTGTACATGCCAACTTAGCTCTAAAATATTTTCAAAATATAGGCCCAAAACAAGCTAAAAATCGATATTTTAGGTGCCCAAAGTCGATATTTCAAGTTCAGGCCCATTACACCCGAAAATTCGTTATTTTTGGGTCCGAGAAGCGATCTGTACATGCCTAGTCCGTCTTAGAGTATTTTCATAATAGAGGCCTAAAACATACTAAAAATCGATCTTTTAGGTGCACAAAAGTCAATATGTGTATGCATCTTCTGCACCCGTTTATATCCCAAATTTAACCTCAAAACACCCGAAAATCCGATATTTTTGGGTGCCAGAAGCGATCTGTACATGCCTACTCAGTGCTAGTATGTTTTCAAATTATTGGACCAAAACATGCTAAAAATCGATATTTTGGGTGCCCAAAGTCGATATCTCAAATTGAGGCCCAAAACACCCGAAAATTCGATATTTTGGGGTCCCAGAAGCGATCTGTACATGCCTACTCCATGTTAGAGTATTTTCAATATACAGGCCGAAAACATACTGAAAATCGATCTTTTAGGTGCCCAAAAGTCGATATGTGCATGCATCTTGTGTACCCGTTTGTATCTCAAATTCAGGCTCCAAACACCCGAAAATTCGATATTTTGAGGTCCCAGAAGCGATTTTTACATGCCTACTCAGATACAGGCCCAAAACATGCTGATAATCGATATTTTTGGTGCCTAAAGTCAATATGTGTATGCATCTTCTGCACTCGTTTATATCTCAAATTCAACCTCAAAACACTCGAAAGTTCGATATATTTTGGGTCCCAGAAGCGATCTGTACATGCCTACTGAGTGCTAGAACGTTTTCAAAATATAGGCTCACAACATGCTAAAAATCGATATTTTAAGTGTCCAAAGTCGATATGTGCATGCATCTTCTGTACCCGTTTATATCTCAAATTCAGGTTCAAAACACCCGAAAATTCGATATTTTGGGGTCCCAGAAGCGATGTGTACATGCCTACTCCGTGTTAGAATATTTTAAAAATACAGGCCCAAAACATACTGAAAATCGATCTTTTAGGTGCCAAAAAGTCGATATGTGCATGCATCTTCTGTACCCGTTTATATCTCAAATTCAGGCTCCAAACACCCGAAAATTCGATATTTTGGGGTCCCAGAAGCGATCTGTACATGCCTACTCAGTGCTAGAATATTTTTAAAATATAGAACCAAAACATGCTAAAAATCGATATTTTAGGTGCCCAAAGTCGATATCTT
Organism: Petrolisthes cinctipes; assembly: GCA_033782935.1. NCBI lineage: Eukaryota > Metazoa > Arthropoda > Malacostraca > Decapoda > Porcellanidae > Petrolisthes > Petrolisthes cinctipes. Next base: position 1,331,507 of record JAWQEG010000201.1, read on the forward strand.
AAATTGAGGCCCAAAACACCCGAAAATTCGATATTTTGGGGTCCCAGAAGCGATCTGTACATGCCTACTCCGTATTAGAGTATTTTCAATATACAGGCCCAAAACATACTGAAAATCGATCTTTTAGGTGCCCAAAAGTCGATATGTGCATGCATCTTCTGTACCCGTTTATATTTCAAATTCAGGCTCCAAACACCCGAAAATTCGATATTTTGAGGTCCCAGAAGCGATCTGTACATGCGTACTCAGATACAGGCCCAAAACATGCTGATAATCGATAATTTTGGTGCCTAAAGTCAATATGTGTATGCATCTTCTGCACTCGTTTATATCTCAAATTCAACCTCAAAACACTCGCAAGTTCGATTTTTTTGGGTCCCAGAAGCGATCTGTACATGCCTACTGAGTGCTAGAATGTTTTCAAAATATAGGCTCAAAACATGCTAAAAATCGATATTTTAAGTGTCCAAAGTCGATATGTGCATGTATCTTCTGTACCCGTTTATATCTCAAATTCAGGCTCAAAACACCCGAAAATTCGATATTTTGGGGTCCCAGAAGTGATCTGTACATGCCTACTTAGCGCTAGAATATTTTCAAAATATAGGCCCAAAACATGCTAAAAATCGATATTTTAGGTGCCCAAAGTCGATATCTCAAATTGAGGCCCAAAACACCCGAAAATTCGATATTTTGGGGTCCCAGAAGCGATCTGTACATGCCTACTCCATGTTAGAGTATTTTCAATATACAGGCCGAAAACATACTGAAAATCGATCTTTTAGGTGCCCAAAAGTCGATATGTGCATGCATCTTCTGTACCCGTTTGAATCACAAATTCAGGCTCCAAACACCCGAAAATTCGATATTTTGAGGTCCCAGAAGCGATCTTTACATGCCTACTCAGATACAGGCCCAAAACATGCTGATAATCGATATTTTTGGTGCCTAAAGTCAATATGTGTATGCATCTTCTGCACTCGTTTATATCTCAAATTCAACCTCAAAACACTCGAAAGTTCGATATATTTTGGGTCCCAGAAGCGATCTGTACATGCCTACTGAGTGCTAGAACGTTTTCAAAATATAGGCTCAAAACATGCGAAAAATCGATATTTTAAGTGTCCAAAGTCGATATGTGCATGCATCTTCTGTACCCGTTTATATCTCAAATTCAGGTTCAAAACACCCGAAAATTCGATATTTTGGGGTCCCAGAAGCGATGTGTACATGTCTACTCCGTGTTAGAATATTTTAAAAATACAGGCCCAAAACATACTGAAAATCGATCTTTTAGGTGCCAAAAAGTCGATATGTGCATGCATCTTCTGTACCCGTTTATATCTCAAATTCAGGCTCCAAACACCCGAAAATTCGATATTTTGGGGTCCCAGAAGCGATCTGTACATGCCTACTCAGTGCTAGAATATTTTTAAAATATAGAACCAAAACATGCTAAAAATCGATATTTTAGGTGCCCAAAGTCGATATCTCAAATTGAGGCCCAAAACACCCGAAAATTCGATATTTTGGGGTCCCAGAAGCGATCTGTACATGCCTACTCCGTATTAGAGTATTTTCAATATACAGGCACAAAACATACTGAAAATCGATCTTTTAGGTGCTCAAAAGTCGATATGTGCATGCATCTTCTGTACCCGTTTATATTTCAAATTCAGGCTCCAAACACCCGAAAATTCGATATTTTGAGGTCCCAGAAGCGATCTGTACATGCTTACTCAGATACAGGCCCAAAACATGCTGATAATCGATAATTTTGGTGCCTAAAGTCAATATGTGTATGCATCTTCTGCACTCGTTTATATCTCAAATTCAACCTCAAAACACTCGCAAGTTCGATTTTTTTGGGTCCCAGAAGCGATCTGTACATGCCTACTGAGTGCTAGAATGTTTTCAAAATATAGGCTCAAAACATGCTAAAAATCGATATTTTAAGTGTCCAAAGTCGATATGTGCATGTATCTTCTGTACCCGTTTATATCTCAAATTCAGGCTCAAAACACCCGAAAATTTGATATTTTGGGGTCCCAGAAGTGATCTGTACATGCCTACTTAGCGCTAGAATATTTTCAAAATATAGGCCCAAAACATGCTAAAAATCGATATTTTAGGTGCCCAAAGTCGATATCTCAAATTGAGGCCCAAAACACCCGAAAATTCGATATTTTGGGGTCCCAGAAGCGATCTGTACATGCCTACTCCATGTTAGAGTATTTTCAATATACAGGCCGAAAACATACTGAAAATCGATCTTTTAGGTGCCCAAAAGTCGATATGTGCATGCATCTTCTGTACCCGTTTGAATCACAAATTCAGGCTCCAAACACCCGAAAATTCGATATTTTGAGGTCCCAGAAGCGATCTTTACATGCCTACTCAGATACAGGCCCAAAACATGCTGATAATCGATATTTTTGGTGCCTAAAGTCAATATGTGTATGCATCTTCTGCACTCGTTTATATCTCAAATTCAACCTCAAAACACTCGAAAGTTCGATATATTTTGGGTCCCAGAAGCGATCTGTACATGCCTACTGAGTGCTAGAACGTTTTCAAAATATAGGCTCAAAACATGCGAAAAATCGATATTTTAAGTGTCCAAAGTCGATATGTGCATGCATCTTCTGTACCCGTTTATATCTCAAATTCAGGTTCAAAACACCCGAAAATTCGATATTTTGGGGTCCCAGAAGCGATGTGTACATGCCTACTCCGTGTTAGAATATTTTAAAAATACAGGCCCAAAACATACTGAAAATCGATCTTTTAGGTGCCAAAAAGTCGATATGTGCATGCATCTTCTGTACCCGTTTATATCTCAAATTCAGGCTCCAAACACCCGAAAATTCGATATTTTGGGGTCCCAGAAGCGATCTGTACATGCCTACTCAGTGCTAGAATATTTTTAAAATATAGAACCAAAACATGCTAAAAATCGATATTTTAGGTGCCCAAAGTCGATATCTCAAATTGAGGCCCAAAACACCCGAAAATTCGATATTTTGGGGTCCCAGAAGCGATCTGTACATGCCTACTCCGTATTAGAGTATTTTCAATATACAGGCCCAAAACATACTGAAAATCGATCTTTTAGGTGCCCAAAAGTCGATATGTGCATGCATCTTCTGTACCCGTTTATATTTCAAATTCAGGCTCCAAACACCCGAAAATTCGATATTTTGAGGTCCCAGAAGCGATCTGTACATGCTTACTCAGATACAGGCCCAAAACATGCTGATAATCGATAATTTTGGTGCCTAAAGTCAATATGTGTATGCATCTTCTGCACTCGTTTATATCTCAAATTCAACCTCAAAACACTCGCAAGTTCGATTTTTTTGGGTCCCAGAAGCGATCTGTACATGCCTACTGAGTGCTAGAATGTTTTCAAAATATAGGCTCAAAACATGCTAAAAATCGATATTTTAAGTGTCCAAAGTCGATATGTGCATGTATCTTCTGTACCCGTTTATATCTCAAATTCAGGCTCAAAACACCCGAAAATTCGATATTTTGGGGTCCCAGAAGTGATCTGTACATGCCTACTTAGCGCTAGAATATTTTCAAAATATAGGCCCAAAACATGCTAAAAATCGATATTTTAGGTGCCCAAATTCGATATATCAAATTCAGGCCCATAACACCCGAAAATTCTATATTTTGGGATCCCAGAAGCGATGTGTACATGCCTACTCCGTGTTAGAATATTTTAAAAATACAGGCCCAAAAAATACTGAAAATCGATCTTTTAGGTGCCAAAAAGTCGATATGTGCATGCATCTTCTGTACCCATTTATATCTCAAATTCAGGCTCCAAACACCCAAAAACTCGGTATTTTGGGGTCCCAGAAGCAAACTGTACATGCCTACTCAGATACAGGCCCAAAACATGCTGAAAATCGATATTTTATGTGCCCAAAGTCAATATGTGTATGCATCTTATGCACTCGTTTATATCTCAAATTCAACCTCAAATCACCCTAAAATTCGATATTTTTGGGTCCCAGAAGCGATCTGTACATGCCTACTCAGTGTTGGAATGTTTTCAAAATATAGGCGCAAAACATGCTAAAAATCGATATCTTAAGTTTCCAAAGTCGATATGTGCATGCATCTTCTGTACCCGTTTATATCTCAAATTCAGGCTTCAAAAACCCGAAAATTCGATATTTTGGGGTCCCAGAAGCGATCTGTACATCCCTACTCAGATACAGGCCCAAAACATGCTGAAAATCGATATTTTACGTGCCCAAAGTCAATATGTGTATGCATCTTATGCACTCGTTTATATATCAAATTTAATTCAAAACACCCGAAAATTCGATATTTTTGGGTCCCAGAAGCGATCTGTACATGCCTACTCAGTGCTAGAATGTTTTCAAAATATAGGCCCAAAAAATGCTAAAAATCGATATTTTAAGTGTCCAAAGTCGATATGTGCATGCATCTTCTGTACCCGTTTATATCTCAAATTCAGGCTCAAAACACCCGAAAATTCGATATTTTGGGGTCCCAGAAGTGATCTGTACATGCCTACTTAGCGCTAAATTATTTTCAAAATATAGGCCCAAAACATTCTAAAAATCGATATTTTAGATGCCCAAAGTCGATCTTTCAAGTTCAGGCCCATTACACCCGCAAATTCGTTATTTTTTTGTCCCAGAAGTGATCTGTACATGCCTACTTAGCGCTAGAATATTTTCAAAATATAGGCCAAAAACATGCTAAAAATCGATATTTTAGGTGCCCAAATTCGATATTTCAATTTCAGGCCCATAACACCCGAAAATTCGATATTTTGGGGTCCCAGAAGCGATGTGTACATGCCTACTCCGTGTTAGAAAATTTAAAAATACAGGCCCAAAACATACTGACAATCGATCTTTTAGGTGCCAAAAAGTCGATATGTCCATGCATCTTCTGTACCCGTTTATATCTCAAATTCAGGCTCCAAACACCCGAAAATTCGATATTTTGGGGTCCCAGAAGCGATCTGTACATGCCTACTCAGATACAGGCCCAAAACATGCTGAAAATCGATATTTTACGTGCCCAAAGTCAATATGTGTATGCATCTTATGCACTCGTTTATATCTCAAATTCAACCTCAAAACACCCGAAAATTCGATATTTTTGGGTCCCAGATGCGATCTGTACATGCCTACTCAGTGCTAGAATGTTTTCAAAATATAGGCTCAAAACATGCTAAAAATCGATATTTTAAGTGTCCAAAGTCGATATGTGCATGCATCTTCTGTACCCGTTTATATCTCAAATTCAGGCTCAAAACACCCGAAAATTCGAAATTTTGGGGTCCCAGAAGTGATCTGTACATGCCTACTTAGCGCTAAAATATTTTCAAAATATAGGCCCAAAACAAGCTAAAAATCGATATTTTAGGTGCCCAAAGTCGATATTTCAAGTTCAGGCCCATTACACCCGCAAATTCGTTATTTTTGGGTCCGAGAAGCGATCTGTACATGCCTACTCCGTGTTAGAGTATTTTCATAATAGAGGCCTAAAACATACTAAAAATCGATCTTTTAGGTGCACAAAAGTCAATATGTGTATGCATCTTCTGCACCCGTTTATATCCCAAATTCAACATCAAAACACTCGAAAATTCGATATTTTTGGGTCCTTGAAGCGATCTGTACATGCCTACTCAGTGCTAGAATATTTTCAAAATATAGGCTCAAAACATGCTAAAAATCGATATTTTAGGTGACCACAGACAATATGTGGATGCATCTTCTGCACCCGTTTATATCCCGAATTTAACTTCAAAACACTCAAAATCCGATATTTTTGGGTCCCAGAAGCGATGTGTACATGCCTACTCAGTGCTAGTATGTTTTCAAAATATTGGACCAAAACATGCTAAAAATCGATATTTTAGGTGCCCAAAGTCGATATCTCAAATTGAGGCCCAAAACACCCGAAAATTCGATATTTTGGGGTCCCAGAAGCGATCTGTACATGCCTACTCCGTGTTAGAGTATTTTCAATATACAGGCCCAAAACATACTGAAAATCGATCTTTTAGGTGCCAAAAGTCGATATGTGAATGCATCTTCTGTACCCGTTTGTATCTCAAATTCAGGCTCCAAACACCCAAAAATTCGATATTTTGAGGTCCCAGAAGCGATCTGTACATGCCTACTCAGATACAGGTCCAAAACATGCTGATAATCGATATTTTTGGTGCCTAAAGTCAGTATGTGTATGCATCTTCTTCACTCGTTTATATCTCAAATTCAACCTCAATACACTCGAAAGTTCGATATTTTTTGGGTCCCAGAAGAGATCTGTACATGCCTACTGAGTGCTAGAATGTTTTCAAAATATAGGCTCAAAACATGCTAAAAATCGATATTTTAAGTGTCCAAAGTCGATTCGTGCAAGCATCTTCTGTACCCGTTAATATCTCAAATTCAGGTTCAAAACACCCTAAAATTCGATATTTTGGGGTCCCAGAAGCGATGTGTACATGCCTACTCCGTGTTAGAATATTTTAAAAATACAGGCCCAAAACATACTGAAAATCGATCTTTTAGGTGCCCAAAAGTCGATATGTGGATGCATCTTCTGTAAAAGTTTATATATCAAATTCAGGCTCCAAACACCCGAAAATTCGATATTTTGAGGTCCCAGAAGCGATCTGTACATGCCTACTCAGATACAGGCCCAAAACATGCTGATAATCGATATTTTTGGTGCCTAAAGTCAATATGTGTATGCATCTTCTGCACTCGTTTTTTATCTCAAATTCAACCTCAAAACACTCGAAAGTTCGATATGTTTTGGGTCCCAGAAGCGATCTGTACATGCATACTGAGTGCTGGAATGTTTTCAAAATATAGGCCCAAAACATGCTAAAAATCGATATTTTAGGTGCCCAAATTCGATATTTCAAATTCAGGCCCATAACACCCGAAAATTCGATATTTTTTGGTCCCAGAAGCGATGTGTACATGCCTACACCGTGTTAGAATATTTTTAAAATACAGGCCCAAAACATAATGAAAATCGATCTTTTAGGTGCCAAAAAGTCGATATGTGCATGCATCTTCTGTACCCGTTTATATCTCAAATTCAGGCTCAAAACACCCGAAAATTCGATATTTTGGGGTCCCAGAAGTGATCTGTACATGCCTACTTAGCGCTAGAATATTTTCAAAATATATGCCCAAAACATGCTAAAAATCGATATTTTAGGTGCCCAAAGTCGATATCTCAAATTGAGGCCCAAAACACCCGAAAATTCGATATTTTGGGGTCCCAGAAGCGATCTGTACATGCCTACTCCATGTTAGAGTATTTTCAATATACAGGCCGAAAACATACTGAAAATCGATCTTTTAGGTGCCCAAAAGTCGATATGTGCATGCATCTTCTGTACCCGTTTGAATCACAAATTCAGGCTCCAAACACCCGAAAATTCGATATTTTGAGGTCCCAGAAGCGATCTTTACATGCCTACTCAGATACAGGCCCAAAACATGCTGATAATCGATATTTTTGGTGCCTAAAGTCAATATGTGTATGCATCTTCTGCACTCGTTTATATCTCAAATTCAACCTCAAAACACTCGAAAGTTCGATATATTTTGGGTCCCAGAAGCGATCTGTACATGCCTACTGAGTGCTAGAACGTTTTCAAAATATAGGCTCAAAACATGCGAAAAATCGATATTTTAAGTGTCCAAAGTCGATATGTGCATGCATCTTCTGTACCCGTTTATATCTCAAATTCAGGTTCAAAACTCCCGAAAATTCGATATTTTGGTTTCCCAGAAGCGATGTGTACATGCCTACTCCGTGTTAGAATATTTTAAAAATACAGGCCCAAAACATACTGAAAATCGATCTTTTAGGTGCCAAAAAGTCGATATGTGCATGCATCTTCTGTACCCGTTTATATCTCAAATTCAGGCTCCAAACACCCGAAAATTCGATATTTTGGGGTCCCAGAAGCGATCTGTACATGCCTACTCAGTGCTTGAATATTTTTAAAATATAGAACCAAAACATGCTAAAAATCGATATTTTAGGTGCCCAAAGTCGATATCTCAAATTGAGGCCCAAAACACCCGAAAATTCGATATTTTGGGGTCCCAGAAGCGATCTGTACATGCCTACTCCGTATTAGAGTATTTTCAATATACAGGCCCAAAACATACTGAAAATCGATCTTTTAGGTGCTCAAAAGTCGATATGTGCATGCATCTTCTGTACCCGTTTATATTTCAAATTCAGGCTCCAAACACCCGAAAATTCGATATTTTGAGGTCCCAGAAGCGATCTGTACATGCTTACTCAGATACAGGCCCAAAACATGCTGATAATCGATAATTTTGGTGCCTAAAGTCAATATGTGTATGCATCTTCTGCACTCGTTTATATCTCAAATTCAACCTCAAAACACTCGCAAGTTCGATTTTTTTGGGTCCCAGAAGCGATCTGTACATGCCTACTGAGTGCTAGAATGTTTTCAAAATATAGGCTCAAAACATGCTAAAAATCGATATTTTAAGTGTCCAAAGTCGATATGTGCATGTATCTTCTGTACCCGTTTATATCTCAAATTCAGGCTCAAAACACCCGAAAATTCGATATTTTGGGGTCCCAGAAGTGATCTGTACATGCCTACTTAGCGCTAGAATATTTTCAAAATATAGGCCCAAAACATGCTAAAAATCGATATTTTAGGTGCCCAAAGTCGATATCTCAAATTGAGGCCCAAAACACCCGAAAATTCGATATTTTGGGGTCCCAGAAGCGATCTGTACATGCCTACTCCATGTTAGAGTATTTTCAATATACAGGCCGAAAACATACTGAAAATCGATCTTTTAGGTGCCCAAAAGTCGATATGTGCATGCATCTTCTGTACCCGTTTGAATCACAAATTCAGGCTCCAAACACCCGAAAATTCGATATTTTGAGGTCCCAGAAGCGATCTTTACATGCCTACTCAGATACAGGCCCAAAACATGCTGATAATCGATATTTTTGGTGCCTAAAGTCAATATGTGTATGCATCTTCTGCACTCGTTTATATCTCAAATTCAACCTCAAAACACTCGAAAGTTCGATATATTTTGGGTCCCAGAAGCGATCTGTACATGCCTACTGAGTGCTAGAACGTTTTCAAAATATAGGCTCAAAACATGCGAAAAATCGATATTTTAAGTGTCCAAAGTCGATATGTGCATGCATCTTCTGTACCCGTTTATATCTCAAATTCAGGTTCAAAACACCCGAAAATTCGATATTTTGGGGTCCCAGAAGCGATGTGTACATGCCTACTCCGTGTTAGAATATTTTAAAAATACAGGCCCAAAACATACTGAAAATCGATCTTTTAGGTGCCAAAAAGTCGATATGTGCATGCATCTTCTGTACCCGTTTATATCTCAAATTCAGGCTCCAAACACCCGAAAATTCGATATTTTGGGGTCCCAGAAGCGATCTGTACATGCCTACTCAGTGCTAGAATATTTTTAAAATATAGAACCAAAACATGCTAAAAATCGATATTTTAGGTGCCCAAAGTCGATATCTCAAATTGAGGCCCAAAACACCCGAAAATTCGATATTTTGGGGTCCCAGAAGCGATCTGTACATGCCTACTCCGTATTAGAGTATTTTCAATATACAGGCCCAAAACATACTGAAAATCGATCTTTTAGGTGCCCAAAAGTCGATATGTGCATGCATCTTCTGTACCCGTTTATATTTCAAATTCAGGCTCCAAACACCCGAAAATTCGATATTTTGAGGTCCCAGAAGAGATCTGTACATGCTTACTCAGATACAGGCCCAAAACATGCTGATAATCGATAATTTTGGTGCCTAAAGTCAATATGTGTATGCATCTTCTGCACTCGTTTATATCTCAAATTCAACCTCAAAACACTCGCAAGTTCGATTTTTTTGGGTCCCAGAAGCGATCTGTACATGCCTACTGAGTGCTAGAATGTTTTCAAAATATAGGCTCAAAACATGCTAAAAATCGATATTTTAAGTGTCCAAAGTCGATATGTGCATGTATCTTCTGTACCCGTTTATATCTCAAATTCAGGCTCAAAACACCCGAAAATTCGATATTTTGGGGTCCCAGAAGTGATCTGTACATGCCTACTTAGCGCTAGAATATTTTCAAAATATAGGCCCAAAACATGCTAAAAATCGATATTTTAGGTGCCCAAATTCGATATATCAAATTCAGGCCCATAACACCCGAAAATTCTATATTTTGGGATCCCAGAAGCGATGTGTACATGCCTACTCCGTGTTAGAATATTTTAAAAATACAGGCCCAAAAAATACTGAAAATCGATCTTTTAGGTGCCAAAAAGTCGATATGTGCATGCATCTTCTGTACCCATTTATATCTCAAATTCAGGCTCCAAACACCCAAAAACTCGGTATTTTGGGGTCCCAGAAGCAAACTGTACATGCCTACTCAGATACAGGCCCAAAACATGCTGAAAATCGATATTTTATGTGCCCAAAGTCAATATGTGTATGCATCTTATGCACTCGTTTATATCTCAAATTCAACCTCAAATCACCCGAAAATTCGATATTTTTGGGTCCCAGAAGCGATCTGTACATGCCTACTCAGTGCTGGAATGTTTTCAAAATATAGGCGCAAAACATGCTAAAAATCGATATCTTAAGTTTCCAAAGTCGATATGTGCATGCATCTTCTGTACCCGTTTATATCTCAAATTCAGGCTTCAAAAACCCGAAAATTCGATATTTTGGGGTCCCAGAAGCGATCTGTACATCCCTACTCAGATACAGGCCCAAAACATGCTGAAAATCGATATTTTACGTGCCCAAAGTCAATATGTGTATGCATCTTATGCACTCGTTTATATATCAAATTTAATTCAAAACACCCGAAAATTCGATATTTTTGGGTCCCAGAAGCGATCTGTACATGCCTACTCAGTGCTAGAATGTTTTCAAAATATAGGCTCAAAACATGCTAAAAATCGATATTTTAAGTGTCCAAAGTCGATATGTGCATGCATCTTCTGTACCCGTTTATATCTCAAATTCAGGCTCAAAACACCCGAAAATTCGATATTTTGGGGTCCCAGAAGTGATCTGTACATGCCTACTTAGCGCTAAATTATTTTCAAAATATAGGCCCAAAACATGCTAAAAATCGATATTTTAGATGCCCAAAGTCGATCTTTCAAGTTCAGGCCCATTACACCCGCAAATTCGTTATTTTTTTGTCCCAGAAGTGATCTGTACATGCCTACTTAGCGCTAGAATATTTTCAAAATATAGGCCAAAAACATGCTAAAAATCGATATTTTAGGTGCCCAAATTCGATATTTCAATTTCAGGCCCATAACACCCGAAAATTCGATATTTTGGGGTCCCAGAAGCGATGTGTACATGCCTACTCCGTGTTAGAAAATTTAAAAATACAGGCCCAAAACATACTGACAATCGATCTTTTAGGTGCCAAAAAGTCGATATGTCCATGCATCTTCTGTACCCGTTTATATCTCAAATTCAGGCTCCAAACACCCGAAAATTCGATATTTTGGGGTCCCAGAAGCGATCTGTACATGCCTACTCAGATACAAGCCCAAAACATGCTGAAAATCGATATTTTACGTGCCCAAAGTCAATATGTGTATGCATCTTATGCACTCGTTTATATCTCAATTTCAACCTCAAAACACCCGAAAATTCGATATTTTTGGGTCCCAGATGCGATCTGTACATGCCTACTCAGTGCTAGAATGTTTTCAAAATATAGGCTCAAAACATGCTAAAAATCGATATTTTAAGTGTCCAAAGTCGATATGTGCATGCATCTTCTGTACCCGTTTATATCTCAAATTCAGGCTCAAAACACCCGAAAATTCGAAATTTTGGGGTCCCAGAAGTGATCTGTACATGCCTACTTAGCGCTAAAATATTTTCAAAATATATGCCCAAAACAAGCTAACAATCGATATTTTAGGTGCCCAAAGTCGATATTTCAAGTTCAGGCCCATTACACCCGCAAATTCGTTATTTTTGGGTCCGAGAAGCGATCTGTACATGCCTACTCCGTGTTAGAGTATTTTCATAATAGAGGCCTAAAACATACTAAAAATCGATCTTTTAGGTGCACAAAAGTCAATATGTGTATGCATCTTCTGCACCCGTTTATATCCCAAATTCAACATCAAAACACCCGAAAATTCGATATTTTTGGGTCCTTGAAGCGATCTGTACATGCCTACTCAGTGCTAGAATATTTTCAAAATATAGGCTCAAAACATGCTAAAAATCGATATTTTAGGTGACCACAGACAATATGTGGATGCATCTTCTGCACCCGTTTATATCCCGAATTTAACTTCAAAACACTCAAAATCCGATATTTTTGGGTCCCAGAAGCGATGTGTACATGCCTACTCAGTGCTAGTATGTTTTCAAAATATTGGACCAAAACATGCTAAAAATCGATATTTTAGGTGCCCAAAGTCGATATCTCAAATTGAGGCCCAAAACACCCGAAAATTCGATATTTTGGGGTCCCAGAAGCGATCTGTACATGCCTACTCCGTGTTAGAGTATTTTCAATATACAGGCCCAAAACATACTGAAAATCGATCTTTTAGGTGCCAAAAGTCGATATGTGAATGCATCTTCTGTACCCGTTTGTATCTCAAATTCAGGCTCCAAACACCCAAAAATTCGATATTTTGAGGTCCCAGAAGCGATCTGTACATGCCTACTCAGATACAGGTCCAAAACATGCTGATAATCGATATTTTTGGTGCCTAAAGTCAGTATGTGTATGCATCTTCTTCACTCGTTTATATCTCAAATTCAACCTCAATACACTCGAAAGTTCGATATTTTTTGGGTCCCAGAAGAGATCTGTACATGCCTACTGAGTGCTAGAATGTTTTCAAAATATAGGCTCAAAACATGCTAAAAATCGATATTTTAAGTGTCCAAAGTCGATTCGTGCAAGCATCTTCTGTACCCGTTAATATCTCAAATTCAGGTTCAAAACACCCTAAAATTTGATATTTTGGGGTCCCAGAAGCGATGTGTACATGCCTACTCCGTGTTAGAATATTTTAAAAATACAGGCCCAAAACATACTGAAAATCGATCTTTTAGGTGCCCAAAAGTCGATATGTGCATGCATCTTCTGTAAAAGTTTATATATCAAATTCAGGCTCCAAACACCCGAAAATTCGATATTTTGAGGTCCCAGAAGCGATCTGTACATGCCTACTCAGATACAGGCCCAAAACATGCTGATAATCGATATTTTTGGTGCCTAAAGTCAATATGTGTATGCATCTTCTGCACTCGTTTATATCTCAAATTCAACCTCAAAACACTCGAAAGTTCGATATGTTTTGGGTCCCAGAAGCGATCTGTACATGCATACTGAGTGCTGGAATGTTTTCAAAATATAGGCCCAAAACATGCTAAAAATCGATATTTTAGGTGCCCAAATTCGATATTTCAAATTCAGGCCCATAACACCCGAAAATTCGATATTTTTTGGTCCCAGAAGCGATGTGTACATGCCTACACCGTGTTAGAATATTTTTAAAATACAGGCCCAAAACATACTGAAAATCGATCTTTTAGGTGCCAAAAAGTCGATATGTGCATGCATCTTCTGTACCCGTTTATATATCAAATTCAGGCTCCAAACACCCGAAAATTCGATATTTTGGGGTCCCAGAAGCGATCTGTACATGCCTTCTCAGATACAGGTCCAAAACATGCTGAAAATCGATATTTTATGTGCCCAAAGTCACTATGTGTATGCATCTTATGCACTCGTTTATATCTCAAATTCAACCTCAAAACACCCGAAAATTCGATATTTTTGGGTCCCAGAAGCGATCTGTACATGCCTACTCAGTGCTAGAATGTTTTCAAAATATAGGCTCAAAACATGCTAAAAATCGATATCTTAAGTGTCCAAAGTCGATATGTGCATGAATCTTCTGTACCCGTTTATATCTCAAATTCAGGCTCCCAAAACCCGAAAATTCGATATTTTGGGGTCCCAGAAGCGATCTGTACATGCCTACTCAGATACAGGCCTAAAACATGCTGAAAATCGATATTTTATGTGCCCAAAGTCAATATGTGTATGTATCTTATGCACTCGTTTATATCTCAAATTCAACCTCAAAACACCCGAAAATTCGATATGTTTGGGTCCCAGAAGCGATCTGTACATGCCTACTCAGTGCTAGAATGTTTTCAAAATATAGGCTCAAAACATGCTAAAAATCGATATTCAAATTCAGGCTCAAAACATAGAAAATTCGATATTTTGGGGTCCCAGAAGTGATTTGTACATGCCTATTTAGTGCTAAAATATTTTCAAAATATAGGCCCAAAACAAGATAAAAATCGATATTTTAGGTGCCCAAAGTCGATATTTCAAGTTCAGGCCCATTACACCCGAAAATTCGTTATTTTTAGGTCCGAGAAGCGATCTGTACATGCCTACTCAGTGTTAGAGTATTTTCATAATAGAGGCCTAAAACATACTAAAAATCGATCTTTTTGGTGCACAAAAGTCAATATGTGTATGCATCTTCTGCACCCGTTTATATCCCAAATTCAACATCAAAACACCCGAAAATCCGATATTTTTGGGTCCCAGAAGCGATCTGTACATGCCTACTCAGTGCTAGTATGTTTTCAAAATATAGGCTCAAAATATGCTAAAAATAGATATTTTAAGTGTCCAATATGTGCATGCATCTTCTATACCCGTTTATATCTCAAATTCAGGCTCAAAACATCCGAAAATTCGATATTTTAGGGTCCCAGAAGTGATCTGTACATGCCTACTTAGTGCTAGAATATTTTTAAAATATAGGCCCAAAACATACTAAAAATCGATATTTTAGGTGCCCAAAGTTGATATCTCGAATTCAGGCCCAAAACACCCGAAAATTCGATATTTTGGGGTCCCAGAAGCGATCTGTACATTCCTACTCCATGTTACAGTATTTTCAAAATACAGGCTTAAAACATACAGAAAATCGATATTTTAGGTGCCCAAAAGTCGATATGTGCATGCATCTTCTGTACCCATTTATATCTCAAATTCCGGCTCTAAACACCCGAAAATTCGATATTTTGGGGTCCCAGAAGCGATCTGTACATGCCTACTCAGATACAGGCCCAAAACATGCTGAAAATCGTTATTTTAGGTGACCAATGTCAATATGTGTATGCATCTTCTGCACCCGTTTATATACCAAATTCAACCTCAAAACACCCGAAAATTCGATATTTATGAGTCCCAGAAGCAAACTGTACATTCCTACTCAGTGGTAAAAATTTTTCAAAATATAGGCTCAAAACATGCTAAAAATCGATATTTTCAGTGTTCAAAGTCGATATGTGCATGCATCTTCTGTACCCATTTATATCTCAAATTCAGGCTCTAAACACCCGAAAATTCGATATTTTGGGGTCCCAGAAGCGATCTGTACATGCCTACTCAGATACAGGCCCAAAACATGCTGAAAATCGATATTTTAGGTGACCAATGTCAATATGTGTATGCATCTTCTGCACCCGTTTATATACCAAATTCAACCTCAAAACACCCGAAAATTCGATATTTATGAGTCCCAGAAGCAAACTGTACATTCCTACTCAGTGGTAAAATGTTTTCAAAATATAGGCTCAAAACATGCTAAAAATCGATATTTTCAGTGTTCAAAGTCGATATGTGCATGTATCTTCTGTACCCGTTTATATCTCAAATTCAGGCTTAACACACCCGAAAATTCAGTATTTTTGGGTCCTAGAAACGATCTGTACATGCCTACTCCTAGTTAAAATGTTTTCAAGATACAGACCCAAAACATGATTAAAATCGATATTTTAGGTGCCCAAAAGTCGATATGTGCATGCATTTTCAGTACCTGTTTATATCTCAAATTCAGGCTCAAAACACCCGAAAATTCGATATTTTTGGGTCCCAGAAGCAATCTGTACATGCCTACTCCGTGTTAGAGTATTTTCAAAATACAGGCCCAAAACATTCTGAAAATCGATATTTTAGGTGCCCAAAGTCAATATGTGCATGCATTTTCTGTACCCGTTTAAATCTCAAATTCAGGCTCAAAACACCTGAAAATTCGATAATTTGGGGTTACAGAAGCAATCTGTACATGCCTAGTCAGTGCTAGAATGCTTTTAAAATATAGGCCCAAAACATGCTAAAAATCGATATTTTATGTGCCCAAAGTCGATATCTCAAATTCAGGCCCAAAACACCAGAAAATTCGATATTTTGGGGTCACAGACGCGATCTGTACATGCCTACTCAGATACAGGCCCAAAACATGCTGAAAATCGATATTTTAGGTGCCCAAAGTTTATATGTGTATGCATCTTCTGCACCCGTTTATATCCCAAATTCAGGCTCCAAACACCCGAAAATTCGATATTTTGGGGTCCCAGAAGCGAGATATACATGCCTACTAAGATACAGGCCCAAAACATGCTGAACATCGATATTTTAGGTGCCCAAAGTCAATATGTGTATGCATCTTCTGCACCCGTTTATATCCCAAATTCAACCTCAAAACACCCGAAAATTCTATATTTTTGGGTCCCAGAAGCGATCTGTACATGCCTACTCAGTGCTAGAATGTTTTCAAAATATAGGCTCAAAATATGCTAAAAATCGATATTTTAAATGTCCAAAGTCGATATGTGCATGCATCTTCTGTACTCTTTTATATCTCAAATTCATGCTCAAAACACCCGAAAATTCTCTGTTTTTGGGTCTTAGAAGCGATCTGTACATGCCTACTCCTAGTTAGAATGTTCTCAAGATACAGACCCAAAACATGCTCAAAATCGATATTTTAGGTGCCCAAGAGTCGATATGTGCATGCATCTTCTGTATCCGTTTACATCTCAAATTCAGGCTCCAAACACCCGAAAATTCGATATTTTTGGGTCCCAGAAGCGATCTGTACATGCCTACTCAGTGCTAGAATATTTTCAAAATATAGGCCCAAAACATGCTAAAAGTCAATATTTTAGGTGCTCAAAGTCGATATCTCAAATTCAGTCCCAAAACACCCGAAAATTCGATATTTTGGGGTCCCAGACGCAATCTGTACATGCCTACTCAGTGCTAGAATGTTTTAAGAATATAGGCTCAAAACATGCTAAAAATCGATATTTTAAGTGTCAAAAGTCGATATGTGGATGCATCTTCTGTACCCGTTTATATCTCAAATTCAGGCTCCAAACACCCGAAAATTCGATATTTTGGGGTCCCAGAAGCGATCTGTACATGCCTACTCAGATACAGGCCCTAAACATGCTGAAAATCGATATTTTAGGTGCCCAAAGTCAATATGTGCATGCATTTTCTGTACCCGTTTATATCTCAAATTCAAGCTCAAAACACCCGAAAATTCGATTCTTTGGGGTTCCAGAAGCGATCTGTACATGTCTACTCAGTGCTAGAATATTTTCAAAATATAGGCCCAAAACATGCTAAAAATAGATATTTTAGTTGCCCAAAGTCGATATCACAAATTCAGGCCCAAAACACCCGCAAATCCGATATTTTGGGGTCCCAAAAGCAATCTGTACATGCCTACTCCCTGTTAGAGTATTTTCAAAATACAGGCCCAAAACATACAGAAAATCGATATTTTAGGTGCCCAAAAGTCGATATGTGCATGCATCTTCTGTACCCGTTTACATCTCAAATTCAGGCTCCAAACACCCAAAAATTCGATATTTCGGGGTCCCAGAAGCGATCTATACATGCCTACTCAGATACAGGCCCAAAACATACTGAAAATCGATATTTTAGGTGCCCAAAGTCAATATGTGTATGCATCTTCTGCACCCGTTTATATCCCAAATTCAACCTCAAAACACCCGAAAATTCAATATTTCTGGGTCCCAGAAGCGATCTGTACATGCCTAGTCAGTGCTAGAATGTTTTCAAAATAAAGGCTCAAAACATGCTGAAAATCGATATTTTAGGTGCCCAAAGTCAATATGTGTATGCATCTTCTGCACCCGTTTATAACCCAAATTCAACCTCAAAACACCCGAAAATTCGATATTTTTGGGTCACAGAAGCAATCTGTACATGCCTACTGAGTGCTAGAACGTTTTTAAAATATAGGCTCAACACATGCTAAAAATCGATATTTTAAGTGTTTAAAGTCGATATGTGCATGCATCTTCTGTACCCGTTTATATCTCAAATTTAGGCTCAAAACACCCGACAATTCGGTGTTTTTGGGTCCTAGAAGCAATCTGTACATGCCTACTCCGTGTTAGAGTATTTTCAATATACAGGCCCAAAACATACAGAAAATCGATATTTTAGGTGCCCAAAAGTCGATATGTGCATGCATCTTATGTACCCGTTTATATCTTAAATTCAGGCTCAAAACACCCAAAAATTCGGTATTTTTGGGTCCTAAAAGCGATCTGTACATGCCTACTCCTAGTTAGAATGTTTTCAAGATACAGACCAAAAACATGCTGAAAATCGATATTTTAGGTTCCCCAATTCAATATGTGTATGCATCTTCTGAACCCGTTTATATCCCAAATTCAACCTCAAAACACCCGAAAATTCGATATTTTTGGGTCCCAGAAGCGATCTGTACATGCCTACTCCGTGTTAGAGTATTTTCAATATACAGGCCCAAAACATACTGAAAATCGATCTTTTAGGTGCCCAAAAGTCGATATGTGGATGCATCTTCTGTACCCGTTTACATCTCAAATTCAGGCTCCAAACACCCGAAAATTCGATATTTTGGGGTCCCAGAAGCAATCTGTACTTGCCTACTTCGAGTTAGTGTATTTTCAAAATACAGGCCCAAAACATGCTGAAAATCGATATTGTAGGTGACCAAAGTCAATATGTGTATGCATCTTCTGCACACGTTTATATCCCAAATTCAACCTCAAATCACCCGAAAATTCGATATTTTTGGGTCCCACAAGCGATCTGTACATGCCTACTCAGTGCTAGAATGTTTTCAAAATATTGGCTCAAAACATGCTGAAAATTGATATTTTAAGTGTCCAAAGTCGATATGTGCATGCATCTTCTGTACCCGTTTATATCTCAAATTCAGGCTCAAAACACCCGATAATTCGGTATTTTTGGGTCCTAGAAACATTCTGTACATGCCTACTCCTAGTTAGAATGTTTTCAAGATACAGACCCAAAACATGTTAAAAATCGATATTTTGGTGCCCAAAAGTCGATATGTGCATGCATCTTCTATACCCGTTTATATCTCAAATTCAGGCTCCAAACCCCCGAAAATTCGATGTTTTGGGGTCCCAGAACCGATCTGTACTTGCCTACTCCGTGATGGAGTATTTTCAAAATACAGGCCCAAAACATGCTGAAAATCGATATTTTAGGTGACCAAAGTCAATATGTGTATGCATCTTCTTCACCCGTTTATATCCCAAATTCAACCTCTAATCACCCGAAAATTCGATATTTTTGGGTCCCAGAAGCGATCTGTACATGCCTACTCAGTGCTAGAATGTTTTTTGTAAAATATAGGCTCAAAACACCGGAAAATTCGATATTTTGGGGTCCCTTAAGCGATCCGTACATGCATACTCCGTGTTAGAGTATTTTCAATATACAGGCCCAAAACATACTGAAAATCGATCTTTTAGGTACCCAAAACTCGATATGTGGATGCATCTTCTGTACCCGTTTATATCTCAAATTCAGGCTCCAAACACCCGAAAATTCGATATTTTGGGGTCCCAGAAGCGATCTGTACTTGCCTACTCCGTATTATAGTATTTTCAAAATACAGGCCCAAAACATGCTGAAAATCGATATTTTAGGTGACCAAAGTCAATATGAGTATGCATCTTAAGCACCCGTTTATATCCCAAATTCAGGCTCCAAACACCCGAAAATTCGATATTTTTGGGTCCCACAAGCGATCTGTACATGCCTACTTAGTGCTAGAATATTTTCAAAATATAGGCCCAAAACATGCTAAAAATCGATATTTTAGGTGCCCAAAGTCGATATCTCAAATTCAGGCCCAAAACACCCAAAAATTCGATATTTTGGGGTCCCAGAAGCGAACTGTACATGCCTCCTCAGATTCAGGCCCAAAACATACTGAAAATCGATATTTTAGTTGCCCAAAGTCAATATGTGTATGCATCTTCTGCACACGTTTATATCTCAAATTCGACCTCAAATCACCCGAAAATTCGATATTTTTGGGTTCCAGAAGCGATCTGTACATGCCTACTCAGTGCTAGAATGTTTTCAAATTATAGGCTCAAAACATGCTAAAAATCGATATTTTAAGTGTCCAAAGTCGATATGTGCATGCATTTTCTGTACCCTTTTAAATCTTAAATTCAGGCTCAAAACACCCGAAAATTCGGTATTTTTGGGTCCTAGAAGCGATCTGTACATGCCTACTCCTAGTTAGAATGTTTTCAAGATACAGACCAAAAACATGCTCAAAATCGATATTTTAAGTGCCCAAAAGTCGATATGTGCATGCATCTGCAGGACCTGTTTATATCTCATTTTCAGGCTCAAAACATCCGAAAATTCGATATTTTTGGGTCCCAGAAGCGATCTGTACATGCCTACTTAGTGCTAGAATGTTTTCAAAATATAGGCTTAAAACATGCTAAAAATCGATATTTTAGGTGCCCAAAGTCGATATCTCAAATTCAGGCCCAAAACTCCCGAAAATTCGATATTTTGGGGTCCCAGAAGCGATCTGTACTTGCCTACTCCGTGTTAGAGTATTTTCAAAATACAGGCCCAAAACATGCTGAAAATCGATATTTTAGGTGACCAAAGTCAATATGTGTATGCATCTTCTGCACCCGTTTATATCCCAAATTCAACCTCAAAACACCCGAAAATTCGATATTTTTGGGTCCCACAAGCGATCTGTACATGCCTACTCAGTGCTAGAAAATTTTCAAAATATAGGCCCAAAACATACTAAAAATCGATATTTTAGCTGTCCAAAAGTCGATATGTGCATGCATCTTCTGTACCCGTTTATATCTCAAATTCAGGCTCAAAACACCAGAAAATTCGATATTTTGGGGTCCCAGAAGCAATCTGTACATGCCTACTCCGTGTTAGAGTATTTTCAAAATACAGGCCCAAAACATGCTGAATATCGATATTTTAGGTGCACAAAGTCAATATGTGCATGCATCTTCTGTACACGTTTATATCTCAAATTCATGCTCAAAATACCCGAAAATTCGATATTTTGGGGTCCCAGAAGCGATCCGTACATGCCTACTCAGTGCTAGAATATTTTCAAAAAATAGGCCCAAAACATGCTAAAAATCGATATTTTAGGTGCCCAAAGGCGATATCTCAAATTCTGGCCCAAAACACCCGAAAATTCGATATTTTGGGGTCCCAGAAGCGATCTGTACATGCCTACCCTGTGTTAGAGTATTTTCAAAATACAGGCCCAAAACATACAGAAAATCGATATTTAGGTGCCCAAAATTCGATATGTGCATGCATCTTCTGTACCCGTTTATATCTCAAATTCAGGCTCCAAACACCCGAAAATTCGATATTTTGGGGTCCCAGAAGCGATCTGTACATGCCTACTCAGATACATGCCCAAAACATGCTGAAAATCGATATTTTAGGTGCCCAAAGTAAATATGTGTATGCATCTTCTGCACCCGTTTATATCCCAAATGTAGGCTCAAAACACCCGAAAATTTGGTATTTTTGGGTCCTAGAAGTGATCTGTACATGCCTACTCCTAGTTAGAATGTTTTCAAGATACAGACCCAAAACATGCTCAAAATCGATATTTTAGGTGCCCAAAAGTCGATATGTGCATGCATCTTCTGTACCCGTTTATATCTCAAATTCAGGCTCCAAACACCCGAAATTTCGATATTTTAGGGTCCCAAAATCGATCTATACAGGCCCAAAACATGCTGAAAATCGATATTTTAGGTGCCCAAAGTCAATATGTGCATGCATCTTCTGTACCCGTTTATATCTCAAATTCAGGCTCCAAACACCCGATAATTCGATATTTTGAGGTTCCTGAAGCGATCTGTACATGCTTACTCCGTGTTAGTGTTTTCATAATACAGGCCCAAAACATGCTGAAAATCGATATTTTTGGTGCCCAAAGTCAATATGTGTATGCATCTTCTACACCCGTTTATATCCCAAATTCAACCTCAAAACACTCAAAAATTCGATATTTTTGGGTAACAGAAGCGGTCTGTACATGCCTACTCAGTGCTAGAATTTTTTCAAAATATAGGCTTTAAGTCTATATTTTCAAAACATGCTAAAAATCGATATTTTAAGTGTCCAAAGTCGATATGTGCATGTATCTTCTGTACCCGTTTATATCTCAAATTCAGGCTCAAAACACCCGAAAGATCGCTATTTTTGGGTCCTAGAAGCGATCTGTACATGCCTACTCAGATACAGGCCCAAAACATGCTGAAAATCTATATTTTAGGTGCCCAAAGTCAATATGTGTATGCATCTTATGCACCCGTTAATATCCCAAATTGAACCTCGAAAATTCGATATTTTTGGGTCCCAGAAGCGGTCTGTACATGCCTACTCAGTGATAGAATGTTTTCAAAATATAGGCTCAAAACATGCTAAAAATCGATATTTTAATTGTCTAAAAATATTGACTTTGATCACCTAAAATATGGATTTTCAGCATGTATTGGGCCTGTATTTTGAAAATACTCTAAAACGGAGTAGGCATGTACAGATCGCTTCTGGGACCCCCAAATATCGAATTTTCGGGTGTTTGGAGCCTGAATTTGAGATATAAATGGGTAATGAAGATGCATGCACATATCGACTTTTGGGCACATAAAATATCGATTTTCAGCATGTTTTGGGTCTGTATCTTGAAAAAATTCTAACTAGGAGTAGACATTTACAGATTGCTTTTGGGACCCCAAAATATCGATTTTTTTGGTGTTTGGAGCCTGAATTTGAGGTATAAACGGGTACAGAAGATGCATGCACATATCGACTTTTGGGCACCTAAAAGATCGATTTTCAGTATGTTTTGGCCCTGCATTTTGAAAATACTCTAACACGGAGTAGGCATGTACAGATCGCTTTTGGGACCCCAAAATATCGAATTTTCGGGTGTTTTGGGCGTGAATTTGAGATATCGACTTTGGGCACCTAAAATATCGATTTTTAGCATGTTTTGGGCCTATATTTTGAAAATATTCTAGCACTGAGTAGGCATGTACAGATCGTTTCTGAAACCCAAAAACATCGAATTTTCAAGTGTTTTGAGGTTGAATTTGGGATATAAACGGGTGAAGAAGATGCAAACACATATTGACCCTGATCACCTAAACTATGGATTTTCAACATGTTTTGGGCCTGTATTTTGAAAATACTCTAAAACGGAGTAGGCATGTACAGATCGCTTCTGGGATCTCAAAATATCGAATTTTCGGGTGTTTGGAGCCTGAATTTGAGATATAAACGGGTACTGAAGATGCATGCACATATCGACTTTTGGGCTCTTAAAATATCGATTTTGAGCTTGTTTTGGGTCTGTATCTTGAAAACATTCTAACTAGGAGTAGGCATGTACAGTTTGCTTCTAGGACCCAAAAATGCCGAATTTTCGGGTGTTTTGAGCCTGAATTTGAGATATAAACGGGTATAGAAAATGCATGCACATATCGACTTTTGGGCACTTAAAGGATCGATTTTCAGTATGTTTTGGGCCTGCATTTTAAAATACTCTAACACGGAATAGGCATGTACAGATCGTTTCTGGGACCACAAAATATCGAATTTTCGGGTGTTTTGGGCGTGAATTTGAGATATCGACTTTGGGCACCTAAAATATCGATTTTTAGCATGTTTTGGGCCTATATTTTGAAAATATTCTAGCACTGAGTAAGCATGTACAGATCGTTTCTGGGACCCAAAAATATCGAATTTTCAAGTGTTTTGAGGTTGAATTTGGGATATAAACGGGTGCAGAAGATGCAAACACATATTGACTTTGATCACCTAAAATATGGATTTTCAGCATGTTTTGGGCCTGTATTTTGAAAATACTCTAAAACGGAGTAGGCATGTACAGATCGCTTCTGGGACCCCAAAATATCGAATTTTCGGGTGTTTTGAGGTTGAATTTGAGATATAAACGGGTACAGAAGATGCATGCACATATCGGCTTTTGGGCACCTAAATGATCGATTTCCAGTATGTTTTGGGACTGTAATTTGAAAATACTCTAACACGGAGTAGGCATGTACAGATCGCTTCTTAGACCCCAAAATATCGAATTTTCGGGGGTTTTGGGCCTGAATTTGAGATATCGATTTTAAGTCACCTAAAATATCGATTTTTAGCATGTTTTGGGCCTATATTTTGAAAATATTCTAGCACTGAGTAGGCATGTACAGATCGCTTCTGGGACCCCAAAATATCGAATTTTCGGGTGTTTTGAGGTTGAATTTGAGATATAAATGGGAGCAGAAGATGCATACACATATTGACTTTGGTCTCCTAAAATATCAATTTACAGCATGTTTTGGGTCTGTACCTAAGTAGGCATGTACAGATCGCTTCTGGTACCCCAAAATATCGAATTTTCGGGTGTTTGGAGCCTGAATTTGAGATATAAACGGGTTCAGAAGATGCATGCACATATCGACATTTGAGCACCTACAAGATTGATTTTAAGTATGTTTTGGGCCTGTATTTTGAAAATACTCTAACATGGAGTAGGCATGTACAGATCGCTTCTGGGACCCCAAAATATCGATTTTTCGGGTGTTTGGAGCCTGAATTTGAGATATAAACAGGTACAGAAGATGCATGAATATATCGACTTTTGGGCACCTAAAAGATTGATTTTCAGTATGTTTTGGGCCTGCAATTTGAAAATACTCTTGCACGGAGTAGGCATGTAGAGATCGCTTCTGGGACCCCAAAATATCGAATTTTCGGGTGTTTCGAGCCTGAATTTGAGATATCGACTTTGGGCACCTAAAATATCGATTTTTAGCATGTGTTGGGTCTATATTTTGAAAATATTCTAGCACTGAGTAGGTATGTACAGATCGTTTCTGGGACCCCAAAATTACCGAATTTTCGGGTCTTTTGAGCCTGAATTTGAGATATAAACGGGTACAGAAGATGCATGCACATATCGACTTTGGACACTTAAAATATCGATTTTTAGCATGTTTTTAACCTGTATTTTGAAAACATTCTAGCACTGAGTAGGCATGTACAGATTGCTTCTGGGACCGTAAATTTTTGAATTTTCGGGTTTTTTGAGGTTGAATTTTGGATATAAATGGGTGCGGAAGATGCATACACATATTGACTTAGGCACCTAAAATATCGATTTTCAGCATGTTTTGGGTCTGTATCTGAGTAGGCATTTACAAATCGCTTCTTGGACCCCAAAATATCGAATTTTCGGGTGTTTGGAGCCTGAATTTGAGATATAAACGGGTACAGTAGATGCCTGCACATATTGACTTTGGGCATCTAAAATATCAATTTTCAGCATGTTTTGGGCCTGTATCTGAGTAGGCATGTACAGATCGCTTCTGGGACCCCAAAATATCGAATTTTCGGGTGTTTTGAGGTTGAATTTGAGATATAAACGGGTACAGAAGATGCATGCACATATCGGCTTTTGGGCACCTAAATGATCGATTTCCAGTATGTTTTGGGACTGTAATTTGAAAATACTCTAACACGGAGTAGGCATGTACAGATCGCTTCTTAGACCCCAAAATATCGAATTTTCGGGGGTTTTGGGCCTGAATTTGAGATATCGATTTTAAGTCACCTAAAATATCGATTTTTAGCATGTTTTGGGCCTATATTTTGAAAATATTCTAGCACTGAGTAGGCATGTACAGATCGCTTCTGGGACCCCAAAATATCGAATTTTCGGGTGTTTTGAGGTTGAATTTGAGATATAAATGGGAGCAGAAGATGCATACACATATTGACTTTGGTCACCTAAAATATCAATTTACAGCATGTTTTGGGTCTATACCTAAGTAGGCATGTACAGATCGCTTCTGGTACCCCAAAATATCGAATTTTCGGGTGTTTGGAGCCTGAATTTGAGATATAAACGGGTTCAGAAGATGCATGCACATATCGACATTTGAGCACCTACAAGATTGATTTTAAGTATGTTTTGGGCCTGTATTTTGAAAATACTCTAACACGGAGTAGGCATGTACAGATCGCTTCTGGGACCCCAAAATATCGATTTTTCGGGTGTTTGGAGCCTGAATTTGAGATATAAACAGGTACAGAAGATGCATGAATATATCGACTTTTGGGCACCTAAAAGATTGATTTTCAGTATGTTTTGGGCCTGCAATTTGAAAATACTCTTGCACGGAGTAGGCATGTAGAGATCGCTTCTGGGACCACAAAATATCGAATTTTCGGGTGTTTTGGGCGTGAATTTGAGATATCGACTTTGGGCACCTAAAATATCGATTTTTAGCATGTTTTGGGCCTATATTTTGAAAATATTCTAGCACTGAGTAAGCATGTACAGATCGTTTCTGGGACCCAAAAATATCGAATTTTCAAGTGTTTTGAGGTTGAATTTGGGATATAAACGGGTGCAGAAGATGCAAACACATATTGACTTTGATCACCTAAAATATGGATTTTCAGCATGTTTTGGGCCTGTATTTTGAAAATACTCTAAAACGGAGTAGGCATGTACAGATCGCTTCTGGGACCCCAAAATATCGAATTTTCGGGTGTTTTGAGGTTGAATTTGAGATATAAACGGGTACAGAAGATGCATGCACATATCGGCTTTTGGGCACCTAAATGATCGATTTCCAGTATGTTTTGGGACTGTAATTTGAAAATACTCTAACACGGAGTAGGCATGTACAGATCGCTTCTTAGACCCCAAAATATCGAATTTTCGGGGGTTTTGGGCCTGAATTTGAGATATCGATTTTAAGTCACCTAAAATATCGATTTTTAGCATGTTTTGGGCCTATATTTTGAAAATATTCTAGCACTGAGTAGGCATGTACAGATCGCTTCTTGGACCCCAAAATATCGAATTTTCGGGTGTTTTGAGGTTGAATTTGAGATATAAATGGGAGCAGAAGATGCATACACATATTGACTTTGGTCACCTAAAATATCAATTTACAGCATGTTTTGGGTCTGTACCTAAGTAGGCATGTACAGATCGCTTCTGGTACCCCAAAATATCGAATTTTCGGGTGTTTGGAGCCTGAATTTGAGATATAAACGTGTTCAGAAGATGCATGCACATATCGACATTTGAGCACCTACAAGATTGATTTTAAGTATGTTTTGGGCCTGTATTTTGAAAATACTCTAACACGGAGTAGGCATGTACAGATCGCTTCTGGGACCCCAAAATATCGATTTTTCGGGTGTTTGGAGCCTGAATTTGAGATATAAACAGGTACAGAAGATGCATGAATATATCGACTTTTGGGCACCTAAAAGATTGATTTTCAGTATGTTTTGGGCCTGCAATTTGAAAATACTCTTGCACGGAGTAGGCATGTAGAGATCGCTTCTGGGACCCCAAAATATCGAATTTTCGGGTGTTTCGAGCCTGAATTTGAGATATCGACTTTGGGCACCTAAAATATCGATTTTTAGCATGTGTTGGGTCTATATTTTGAAAATATTCTAGCACTGAGTAGGTATGTACAGATCGTTTCTGGGACCCCAAAATTACCGAATTTTCGGGTCTTTTGAGCCTGAATTTGAGATATAAACGGGTACAGAAGATGCATGCACATATCGACTTTGGACACTTAAAATATCGATTTTTAGCATGTTTTTAACCTGTATTTTGAAAACATTCTTGCACTGAGTAGGCATGTACAGATTGCTTCTGGGACCGTAAATTTTTGAATTTTCGGGTTTTTTGAGGTTGAATTTTGGATATAAATGGGTGCGGAAGATGCATACACATATTGACTTAGGCACCTAAAATATCGATTTTCAGCATGTTTTGGGTCTGTATCTGAGTAGGCATTTACAAATCGCTTCTTGGACCCCAAAATATCGAATTTTCGGGTGTTTGGAGCCTGAATTTGAGATATAAACGGGTACAGTAGATGCCTGCACATATTGACTTTGGGCATCTAAAATATCAATTTTCAGCATGTTTTGGGCCTGTATCTGAGTAGGCATGTACAGATCGCTTCTGGGACCCCAAAATATCGAATTTTCGGGTGTTTTGAGGTTGAATTTGAGATATAAACGGGTACAGAAGATGCATGCACATATCGGCTTTTGGGCACCTAAATGATCGATTTCCAGTATGTTTTGGGACTGTAATTTGAAAATACTCTAACACGGAGTAGGCATGTACAGATCGCTTCTTAGACCCCAAAATATCGAATTTTCGGGGGTTTTGGGCCTGAATTTGAGATATCGATTTTAAGTCACCTAAAATATCGATTTTTAGCATGTTTTGGGCCTATATTTTGAAAATATTCTAGCACTGAGTAGGCATGTACAGATCGCTTCTGGGACCCCAAAATATCGAATTTTCGGGTGTTTTGAGGTTGAATTTGAGATATAAATGGGAGCAGAAGATGCATACACATATTGACTTTGGTCACCTAAAATATCAATTTACAGCATGTTTTGGGTCTGTACCTAAGTAGGCATGTACAGATCGCTTCTGGTACCCCAAAATATCGAATTTTCGGGTGTTTGGAGCCTGAATTTGAGATGTAAACGGGTTCAGAAGATGCATGCACATATCGACATTTGAGCACCTACAAGATTGATTTTAAGTATGTTTTGGGCCTGTATTTTGAAAATACTCTAACACGGAGTAGGCATGTACAGATCGCTTCTGGGACCCCAAAATATCGATTTTTCGGGTGTTTGGAGCCTGAATTTGAGATATAAACAGGTACAGAAGATGCATGAATATATCGACTTTTGGGCACCTAAAAGATTGATTTTCAGTATGTTTTGGGCCTGCAATTTGAAAATACTCTTGCACGGAGTAGGCATGTAGAGATCGCTTCTGGGACCCCAAAATATCGAATTTTCGGGTGTTTCGAGCCTGAATTTGAGATATCGACTTTGGGCACCTAAAATATCGATTTTTAGCATGTGTTGGGTCAATATTTTGAAAATATTCTAGCACTGAGTAGGTATGTACAGATCGTTACTGGGACCCCAAAATTACCGAATTTTCGGGTCTTTTGAGCCTGAATTTGAGATATAAACGGGTACAGAAGATGCATGCACATATCGACTTTGGACACTTAAAATATCGATTTTTAGCATGTTTTTAACCTGTATTTTGAAAACATTCTAGCACTGAGTAGGCATGTACAGATTGCTTCTGGGACCGTAAATTTTTGAATTTTCGGGTTTTTTGAGGTTGAATTTTGGATATAAATGGGTGCGGAAGATGCATACACATATTGACTTAGGCACCTAAAATATCGATTTTCAGCATGTTTTGGGTCTGTATCTGAGTAGGCATTTACAAATCGCTTCTTGGACCCCAAAATATCGAATTTTCGGGTGTTTGGAGCCTGAATTTGAGATATAAACGGGTACAGTAGATGCCTGCACATATTGACTTTGGGCATCTAAAATATCAATTTTCAGCATGTTTTGGGCCTGTATCTGAGTAGGCATGTACAGATCGCTTCTGGGACCCCAAAATATCGAATTTTCTGGTGTTTGGAGCCTGAATTTGAGATATAAACGTGTACAGAAGATTCTTGCACATATCGACTTTGGACACTTAAAATATCGATTTTTAGCATGTTTTGAGCCTATATTTTGAAAATATTCTAGCACTGAGTAGGCATGTACAGATCGCTTATGGGACCCAAAAATATCGAATTTTCAAGTGTTTTGGGGTTGAATTTGGGATATAAACGGGTGCAGAAGATGCAAACATATATTGACTTTGATCACCTAAACTACGGATTTTCAGCATGTTTTGGGCCTGTATTTTGAAAATACTCTAAAACGGAGTAGGCATGTACAGATCGCTTCTGGGACCCCAAAATATCGAATTTTCGGGTGTTTGAAGCTGAATTTGAGATATAAACGGGTACTGAAGATGCATGCACATATCGACTTTTGGGCACATAAAATATCGATTTTCAGCATGTTTTGGGTCTGTATCTTGAAAAAATTCTAACTAGGAGTAGACATGTACAGATTGCTTTTGGGACCCCAAAATATCGATTTTTTGGGTGTTTGGAGCCTGAATTTGAGGTATAAACGGGTACAGAAGATGCATCCACATATCGACTTTTGGGCACCTAAAAGATCGATTTTCAGTATGTTTTGGGCCTGCATTTTGAAAATACTCTAACACGGAATAGGCATGTACAGATCGCTTCTGGGACCCCAAAATATCGAATTTTCGGGTGTTTTGGGCGTGAATTTGAGATATCGACTTTGGGCACCTAAAATATCGATTTATAGCATGTTTTGGGCCTATATTTTGGAAATATTCTAGCACTGAGTAGGCATGTACAGATCGTTTCTAGGACCCAAAAATATAGAATTTTCAAGTGTTTTGAGGTTGAATTTGGGATATAAACGGGTACAGAAGATGAATACACATATTGACTTTGGGCACCTAAAATATCGATTTTCAACATGTTTTGGGCCTGTATTTTGAAAATACTCTAACACGGAGTAGGCATGCACAGATCGCTTCTTGGACCCCATAATATCGAATTTTCTGGAGTTTGGAGCCTGAATTTAAGATATAAACAGGTACAGAAGATGCATGAATATATCGACTTTTGGGCATCTTAAAGATTGATTTTTAGTATGTTATAGGCCTGAATTTTGAAAATACTCTAACACGGAGTAGGCATGTACAGATCGCTTCTGGGACCCCAAAATATCAAATTTACGTGTGTTCTGGGCCAGAATTTGAGATATCGACTTTGGGCACCTAAAATATCGATTTTTAGCATGTTTTGGGCCTATATTTTGAAAATATTCTAGCACTGAGAAGGAATGTACAGATCGCTTCTGGGACCGCAAAATATCGATTTTTCGGGTGTTTGGAGCCTGAATTTGAGATATAAACGGGTACAGAAGATGCATGCACATATCGACTTTTGGGCACCTAAAAGATCGATTTTCAGTATGTTTTGGGCCTGTATTTTGAAAACACTCTAACACGGAGTAGGCATGTACAGATAGCTTCTGGGCCCCCGAAATATCGAATTTTCGGGTGTTTTGAGCCTGAATTTGAGATATAAACGGGTACTGAAGATGGATGCACATATCAACTTTTGGGCACCTAAAATATAGATTTTTAGCATGTTTTGGGTCTGTATCTTGAAAACATTTTAACTTGGAGTAGGCATGTACAGATCGCTTCTAGGACCCAAAAATACCGAATTTTCGGGTATTTTGAGCCTGAATTTGAGATATAAACGTATACAGAAGATGCATGCACATATTGACTTTGGACATTTAAAATATCGATTTTTAGCTTGTTTTGAGCCTATATTTTGAAAATATTCTAGCACTGAGCAGGCATGTACAGATCGCTTATGGGACCCCAAAATATCGAATTTTCAAGTGTTTTGAGGTTGAATTTGGGATATAAACGGGTGCAGAAGATGCAAACACATATTGACTTTGATCACCTAAAATATGGATTTTCAGCATGTTTTGGGCCTGTATTTTGAAAATACTCTAAAACGGAGTAGGCATGTACAGATCGTTTCTGGGAACCCAAAATATCGAATTTTCGGGTGTTTTGGCCCTGAATTTGAGATATCTTCTTTGGGCAACTAAAATATCGATTTCTAGCATGTTTTGGGCCTATATTTTGAAAATATTCTAGCACTGAGTAGGCATGTACAGATCGCTTCTAGGATCTCAAAATATCGAATTTTCGGTGTTTGGAGCCTGAATTTGAGATATAAACGTATACAGAAGATGCATGCACATATTGACTTTGGACACCTAAAATATCGATTTTTTTAGCATGTTTTTGGCCTGTATTTTGAAAATACTCTAACACGGAGTAAGCATGTACAGATCGCTTCTGGGACCCCAAAATATCGAATTTTCGGGTGTTTTGGGCCTGAATTTCAGATATTGACTTTTGGCACTTGAAATATAGATTTTTAGAATGTTTTGGGCCTATATTTTGAAAATATTCTTGCACTGAGTAGGCATGTACAGATCGCTTCTGGGACTCCAAAATATCGAATTCTCGGGTGTTTTGAGCCTGAATTTGAGATATAAACGGGTTCAGAAGATGCATGCACATATCGACTTTTGGCACCTAAAAGATCGATTTTCAGTATGTTTTGGGCCTTTAATTTGAAAATACTCTAACACGGAGTAGGCATGTACAGACCGCTTCTGGGACCCCAAAATATCGAATTTTCGGGGGTTTTGGGCCTGAATTTGAGATATCGACTTTAAGGCACCTAAAATATCGATTTTTAGCATGTTTTGGGCGTATATTTTGAAAATATTCTAGCACTGAGTAGGTATGTATAGATAGCTTCTGGGACCCCAAAATATCAAATTTTCGGGTGTTTTGAGCCTGAATTTGAGATAAAAACGGGTACTGAAGATGCATGCACATATCGACTTTTGGGAACCTAAAATATCGATTTCGAGCATATTTTGGGTCTGTATCTTGAAAACATTCTAACTAGGAGTAGGCATGTACAGATCACTTCTAGGACCCAAAAATAACGAATTTTCGGGTGTTTTGAGCCCGAATTTGAGATATAAACGGGTACAGAATATGCATTCACATATCGACTTTGGACACTTAAAATATCGATTTTTAGCATGTTTTGAGCCTATATTTTTAAAACAATCTAGCACTGAGTAGGCATGTACAGATCGCTTCTGGGACCCAAAAATATCGAATTTTCGGGTTTTTTGAGGTTGAATTTGGGATATAAATGGGTGCAGAAGATGCATACACATATTGACTTTGGTCGCCTAAAATATCGATTTACAGCATGTTTTGGGCCTGTACCTGAGTAGGCATGTTCAGATCGCTTCTGGGACCCCAAAATATCGAATTTTCGGGTGTTTGGAGCCTGAATTTGAGATATAAACGGGTAGAGAAGATGCATGCACATATCGACTTTTGGGCACCTACAAGATTGATTTTAAGTATGTTTTGGTCTTGTATTTTGAAAATACTCTAACACGGAGTAGGCATGTACAGATCGCTTCTGGGACCCTAAAATATCGAATTTTCCGGTGTTTTGGGCCTGAATTTGAGATATTGACTTTGGGCACCAAAAATATCGATTTTTAGCATGTTTTGATCCTGTGTTTTGAAAATATTCTAGCACTGAGTAGGCATGTACAGATCGCTTCTGGGACCCCAAAATATTGAATATTCGGGTGTTTTGAGCCTGAATATAAGATATAAACGGGTACAAAAGATACATGCACATATTGACTTTGGGCACCTAAAATATCGATTTTTAGCATGTTTTGGGCCTGTATCTGAGTAGGCATGTACAGATCGCTTCTGGGACCCCAAAATATTGAGTTTTCGGGTGTTTGGATCCTGCATTTGATATATAAACGGGTTCAGAAGATGCATGCACATATCGACTTTTGGGCACTTAAAAGATCGATTTTCAGTATGTTTTGGGCCAGTATTTTGAAAATACTCTAACACGGAGTAGGCATGTACAGATCGTTTCTGGGACCCCAGAATATCGAATTTTCGGGTGTTTTGGCGCTGAATTTGAGATATCTTCTTTGGGCACCTAAAATATCGATTTTTAGCATGTTTTGGGCCTATATTTTGAAAATATTCTAGCACTGAGTAGGCATGTACAGATAGCTTCTGGGATCACAAAATATCGAATTTTCGGGTGTTTTGAGCCTAAATTTGAGATATAAACCGGTACAGAAGATGCATGCACATATTGACTTTGGGCACCTAAAATATCGATTTTTAGCATGTTTTGGGCCTGTATTTTGAAAATACTCTAACAAGGAGTAGGCATGTACAGATCGCTTCTGGGACCCCAAAATATCGAATTTTCTGGTGATTTGAGCCTGAATTTGAGATATAAACGTGTTCTGAAGATGCATGCACATATCAACTTTGGACACTTAAAATATCGATTTTTAACATGTTTTGAGCCTATATTTTGAAAACATTCTAGCACTGGGTAAGCATGTACAGATCGCTTCTGGGACCCAAAAATATCGAATTTTCGGGTGTTTGGAGCCTGAATTTGAGATATAAACGGGTACAGAAGATGCATACACATACTGACTTTGGGCACCTACAAGATCGATTTTCAGTATGTTTTGGGCCTGTATTTTGAAAATACTCTAACACGGAGTAGGCATGTACAGATCGCTTCTAGGACCCCAAAGTATCGAATTTTCGGGTGTTTTGGGCCTGAATTTGAGATACCGACTTTGGGCACTTAAAAATATCGATTTCTAGCATGTTTTGGGCCTATATTTTGAAAATATTCTATCACTGAGTAGGCATGTACAGAGATCGCTTCTGGGACCCCAAAATATCGAATTATCGGGTGTTTTGAGCCAGAATTTGAGATATAAACGGGTACAGAAGATGCATGCACATATTGACTTTGGGCACCTAAAATATCGATTTTCAGCATGTTTTGGGCCTGTATCTGAGTAGGCATGTACAGATCGCTTCTGGGACCCTAAAATATCGAATTTTTGGGTGTTTGGAGCCTGAATTTGAGATATAAACGGGTACAGAAGATGCATGCACATATCGACTTTTGGGCACCTAAAAGATCAATTTTCAGTATGTTTTGGGCCTGTATTTTGAAAATACTCTAACACGGAGTAGGCATGTACAGATCGCTTCTAGGACCCCAAAGTATCGAATTTTCGGGTGTTTTGGGCCTGAATTTGAGATACCGACTTTGGGCACTTAAAAATATCGATTTCTAGCATGTTTTGGGCCTATATTTTGAAAATATTCTATCACTGAGTAGGCATGTACAGAGATCGCTTCTGGGACCCCAAAATATCGAATTATCGGGTGTTTTGAGCCAGAATTTGAGATATAAACGGGTACAGAAGATGCATGCACATATTGACTTTGGGCACCTAAAATATCGATTTTCAGCTTGTTTTGGGCCTGTATCTGAGTAGGCATGTATAGATCGCTTCTGGGACCCTAAAATATCGAATTTTTGGGTGTTTGGAGCCTGAATTTGAGATATAAACGGGTACAGAAGATGCATGCACATATCGACTTTTGGGCACCTAAAAGATCAATTTTCAGTATGTTTTGGGCCTGTATTTTGAAAATACTCTAACACGGAGTAGGCATGTACAGATCGTTTCTGGGACCCCAAAATATCGAATTTTCAGGTGTTTTGGGCCTGAATTTGAGATATCGACTCTGGGCACCTAAAATATCGATTTTTAGCATGTTTTGGGCCTGTATCTGAGTAGGCATTTACAGATCGCTTCTGGGACCCCAAAATATCGAGTTTTCGGGTGTTTTGGTCCTGAATTTGAGATATCGACTTTGGGCTCTTAAAATATCGATTTTTAGCATGTTTTAGGTCTGTATCTTGGAAGCATTATAACTAGGAGTAGGCATGTACAGATCGCTTCTAGGACCCAAAAATACCGAATATTCGGGTGTTTTGAGCTTGAATTTGAGATATAAACGGGTACAGAAGGTGCATGCACATATCGACTTTGGACACTTAAAATATCGATTTTTAGCATGTTTTGAGCCTATATTTTGAAAATATTCTATCACTGAGTAGGCATGTACAGATCGCTTCTGGGACCCAAAAATATCGACTTTTCGGGTGTTTTGAGGTTGAATTTAGGATATAAACGGGTGCAGAAGATGCATACACATATTGACTTTGGGCACCTAAAATATAGATTTTCAGCATGTTTTGGGCCAGTATTTTGAAAATACTCTAACACGGAGTAGGCATGTACAGATCGCTTCTGGGACCCCAAAAAATCGAATTTTCGGGTGTTTTGAGCCTGTATTTGAGATATAAACGGATACTGAAGATGCATCCACATATCGACTTTTGGGCACCTAAAATATCGATTTTGAGCATGTTTTAGGTCTGTATCTAGAAAGCATTCTAACTAGGAGTAGGCATGTACAGATCGCTTCTAGGACCCATAAATACCGAATTTTCGGGTGTTTGGATCCTGAATTTAAGATATAAACGGGTACAGAAGATGCATGCACATATCGACTTTGGACACTTAAAATATCGATTTTCAGTATGTTTTGGGCCAGTATTTTAAAAAGTACTCTAACACTGAATAGGCATGTACAGATCGCTTCTGGGACCCAAAAATATCGAATTTTCGGGTGTTTTGAGCCTGAATTTGAGATATAAACCTGTACAGATGATGTATGCACATATCGACTTTGGACACTTAAAATATCGATTTTTAGCATGTTTTGACCCTATATTTTGAAATCATTTTAGCACTGTGTAGGCAAGTACAGATCGCTTTTGGGACCCAAATATATCAAATTTTCGGGTGTTTTGAGGTTGAATTTGGGATATAAATGGGTTCAGAAGATGCATCCACATATTGACTTTGGGAACCTAAAAAATCGATTTTTAGCAGGTTTTGGGCCTGTTTCTGAGTAGGCATGTGCAGATCGCTTCAACGACCCAAAAATACCAAATTTTCGGGTGTTTGGAGCCTGAATTTGAGATATAAACAGGTACAGTAGATGCATGCACATATTGACTTTTGGCACCTAAAATATCGATTTTCAGCATGTTTTGGGCCTGTATTTTGAAAATACTCTAACACGGAGAAGTCATGCACAGATCGCTTCTGGGATCTCAAAATATCGATTTTTCGGGTGTTTTGAGCCTGAATTTGAGATATTAACGGGTACAGAAGATGCATGCACATATTGACTTTTGGCACCTAAAATATCGATTTTCACCATGTTTTGGGCCTGTATTTTGAAAATACTCTAACACGGAGTAGTCATGTACAGATCGCTTCTGGGACTCCAAAATATTGAATTCTCGGAGGTTTTGAGCCTGAATTTGAGATATAAACGGGTTCAGAAGATGCATGCACATATCGACTTTTGGGCACCTACAAGATCGATTTTCAGTATGTTTTGGGCCTGTATTTTGAAAATACTCTAATACGGAGTAGGCATGTACAGATCGCTTCTGGGACCCCAAAGTTTCGCATTTTCGGGTGTTTTGGGCCTGAATTTGGGATACCGACTTTGGGCACTTAAAAATATCGATTTCTAGCATGTTTTGGGCCTATATTTTGAAAATATTCTATCACTGAGTAGGCATGTACAGATCGCTTCTGGGACCCCAAAATATCGAATTATCGGGTGTTTTGAGCCTGAATTTGAGATATAAACGGGTACAGAAGATGCATGCACATATTGACTTTGGGCACCTAAAATATCGATTTTCAGCATGTTTTGGGCCTGTATCTGAGTAGGCATGTACAGATCGCTTCTGGGACCCTAAAATATCGAATTTTCGGGTGTTTGGAGCCTGAATTTGAGATATAAACGGGTACAGAAGATGCATGCACATATCGACTTTTGGGCACCTAAAAGATCAATTTTCAGTATGTTTTGGGCCTGTATTTTGAAAATACTCTAACACGGAGTAGGCATGTACAGATCGTTTCTGGGACCCCAAAATATCGAATTTTCAGGTGTTTTGGGCCTGAATTTGAGATATCGACTCTGGGCACCTAAAATATCGATTTTTAGCATGTTTTGGGCCTGTATCTGAGTAGGCATGTACAGATCGCTTCTGGGACCCCAAAATTTCGAGTTTTCGGGTGTTTTGGTCCTGAATTTGAGATATCGACTTTGGGCTCTTAAAATATCGGTTTTTAGCATGTTTTAGGTCTGTATCTTGGAAGCATTATAACTAGGAGTGGGCATGTACAGATCGCTTCTAGGACCCAAAAATACCGAATATTCGGGTGTTTTGAGCTTGAATTTGAGATATAAACGGGTACAGAAGGTGCATGCACATATCGACTTTGGACACTTAAAATATCGATTTTTAGCATGTTTTGAGCCTATATTTTGTAAACATTCTAGCACTGAGTAGGCATGTACAGATCGCTTCTGGGACCCAAAAATATCGAATTTTCGGGTGTTTTGAGGTTGAATTTAGGATATAAATGGGTGCAGAAGATGCATACACATATTGACTTTGGGCACCTAAAATATAGATTTTCAGCATGTTTTGGGCCAGTATTTTGAAAATACTCTAACACGGAGTAGGCATGTACAGATCGCTTCTGGGACCCCAAAAAATCGAGTTTTCGGGTGTTTTGAGCCTGAATTTGAGATATAAACGGATACTGAAGATGCATCCACATATCGACTTTTGGGCACCTAAAATATCGATTTTGAGCATGTTTTAGGTCTGTATCTAGAAAGCATTCTAACTAGGAGTAGGCATGTACAGATAGCTTCTAGGACCCATAAATACCGAATTTTCGGGTGTTTTGATCCTGAATTTGAGATATAAACGGGTACAGAAGATGCATGCAAATATCGACTTTGGACACTTAAAATATCGATTTTCAGTATGTTTTGGGCCAGTATTTTAAAAAGTACTCTAACACTGAATAGGCATGTACAGATCGCTTCTGGGACCCAAAAATATCGAATTTTCGGGTGTTTTGAGCCTGAATTTGAGATATAAACCTGTACAGATGATGTATGCACATATCGACTATGGACACTTAAAATATCGATTTTTAGCATGTTTTGACCCTATATTTTGAAATCATTCTAGCACTGTGTAGGCAAGTACAGATCGCTTTTGGGACCCAAATATATCAAATTTTCGGGTGTTTTGAGGTTGAATTTGGGATATAAATGGGTTCAGAATATGCATCCACATATTGACTTTGGGAACCTAAAAAATCGATTTTTAGCAGGTTTTGGGCCTGTATCTGAGTAGGCATGTGCAGATCGCTTCTACGACCCAAAAATACCAAATTTTCGGGTGTTTGGAGCCTGAATTTGAGATATAAACAGGTACAGTAGATGCATGCACATATTGACTTTTGGCACCTAAAATATTGATTTTCAGCATGTTTTGGGCCTGTATTTTGAAAATACTCTAACACGGAGAAGTCATGCACAGATCGCTTCTGGGATCTCAAAATATCGATTTTTCGGGTGTTTTGAGCCTGAATTTGAGATATTAACGGGTACAGAAGATGCATGCACATATTGACTTTGGGCACCTAAAATATCGATTTTCAGGATGTTTTGGGCCTGTATTTTGAAAATACTCTAACACGGAGTAGTCATGTACAGATCGCTTCTGGGACTCCAAA
The DNA here is from genome assembly GCA_033782935.1 of Petrolisthes cinctipes. Taxonomy (NCBI): domain Eukaryota; kingdom Metazoa; phylum Arthropoda; class Malacostraca; order Decapoda; family Porcellanidae; genus Petrolisthes; species Petrolisthes cinctipes. The sequence goes on from JAWQEG010000201.1 coordinate 1,370,982, forward strand.
ATATTGAATTCTCGGGTGTTTTGAGCCTGAATTTGAGATATAAACGGGTTCAGAAGATGCATGCACATATCGACTTTTGGCACCTAAAATATCGATTTTCAGGATGTTTTGGGCTGGTATTTTGAAAATACTCTAACACGGAGTAGGCATCTACAGATCGTTTCTGGGAACCCAAAATATCGAATTTTCGGGTGTTTTGGCCCTGAATTTGAGATATCTTCTTTGGGCACCTAAAATATCGATTTTTAGCATGTTTTGGGCCTATATTTTGAAAATATTCTAGCACTGAGTAGGCATGTACAGATCGCTTCTGGGATCCCAAAATATCGAATTTTCGGGTATTTTGAGCCTAAATTTGAGATATAAACGGGTACAGAAGATGCATGCACATATTGACTTTGGGCACCTAAAATATCGATTTTTAGCATGTTTTGGGCCTGTATTTTGAAAATACTTTAACAAAGAGTAGGCATGTACAGATCGCTTCTGGGACCCCAAAATATCGAATTTTCGGGTGTTTGGAGCCTGAATTTGTGATATAAACGGGTTCAGAAGATTCATGAATATATCGACTTTTGGGCACCTAAAAGATTGATTTTTAGTATGTTTTGGGCCTGAATTTTGAAAATACTCTAACACGGAGTAGGCATGTACAGATCGCTTCTGGGACCCCAAAATATCGAATTTACAGGTGTTTTGGGTCTGAATTTGAGATATCGACTTTAGGCAGCTAAAATATCGATATTCAGCATGTTTTGGGCCTGTATTTTGAAAATACTCTAACACGGAGTATGCATGTACAGATCGCTTCATGGACCCCAAAATATCGAATTTTCGGGTGTTTTGAGCCTGAATTTGAGATATAAAGGGGTACAGAAGATGCATGAACATATTGACTTTGGGCACCTAAAATATCGATTTTGAGCATGTTTTAGGTCTGTATCTTGAAAACATTATAACTAGGAGAAGGCATGTACAGATAGATTCTAGGACCCACAAATACCGAATTTTCGGGTGTTTTGAGCATGAATTTGAGATACAAACGGTTATAGAAGATGCATGCACATATCGACTTTAGACACTTAAAATATCGATTTTCAGTATGTTTTGGGCCAGTATTTTAAAAATACTCTAACACTGAATAGGCATGTACATATCGCTTCTGGGACCCAAAAATATCGAATTTTCGGGTGTTTTGAGCCTGAATTTGAGATATAAACCTGTACAGATGATGCATGCACATATCGACTTTGGACACTTATAATATCGATTTTTAGCATGTTTTGACCCTATATTTTGAAATCATTCTAGCACTGTGTTGGCATGTACAGATCGCTTTTGGGACCCACAAATATCAAATTTTCGGGTGTTTTGAGGTTGAATTTGGGATATAAATGGGTGCAGAAGATGCATACACATATTGACTTTGGGCACCTAAAATACCGATTTTTAGCATGTTTTAGGCCTGTATCTGGGTAGGCATGTGCAGATCGCTTCTACAACCCAAAAATACCAAATTTTCGGGTGTTTGGAGCCTGAATTTGAGATGTAAACAGCTACAGAAGATGCATGCACATATTGACTTTTAGCACCTAAAATATAGATTTTCAGCATGTTTGGGGCCTGTATTTTGAAAATACTCTAACACGGAGAAGGCATGCACAGATCGCTTCTGGGATCTCAAAATATCGAATTTTCGGGTGTTTTGAGCCTGAATTTGAGACATAAACGGGTACAGAAGATGCATGCACATATTGAATTTGGGCACCTAAAATATCGATTTTCAGCATGTTTTGGGCCTGTATCTGAGTAGGCATGTACAGATCGCTTCTGGGACCCCAAAATATCGAATTTTAGGGTGTTTGGAGCCTGAATTTGAGATATAAACGGGTACAGAAGATGCATGCACATATTGACTTTGGGCATCTAAAATATCGATTTTCAGCATGTTTTGGGCCTGTATCTGAGTAGGCATGTACAGATCGCTTCTGGGACCCCAAAATATCGAATTTTCGGGTGTTTTGAGCCTGAATTTGAGATATAAACGGATTCAGAAGATTCATGAATATATCGACTTTTGGGCACCTAAAAGATTGATTTTTAGTATGTTTGGGGCCTGAATTTTGAAAATACTCTAACACGGAGTAGGAATGTCCAGATCGCTTCTGGGACACCAAAATATCGAATTTATGGGTGTTTTGGGCCTGAATTTGAGATATCGACTTTGGGCAGCTAAAGAATCGATATTCAGCATGTTTTGGGCCTGTATTTTGAAAATACTCTAACACGGAGTAGGCATGTACAGATCGCTTCTGGGACCTCAAAATATCGAATTTACGGGTGTTTTGAGCCTGAATTTGAGATATAAAGAGGTGCAGAAGATGCATGCACATATAGACATTAGGCACCTAAAATATCGATTTTGAGCATGTTTTGGGTCTGTATCTTGAAAACATTATAACTAGGAGTAGGCATGTACAGATAGATTCTAGGACCAAAAATACCGAATTTTCGGGTGTCTTAAGCCTGAAGTTGAGATATAAACGGTTACAGAAGATGCATGCACATATAGACTTTGGACACTTAAAATATAGATTTTTAGCATTTTTGAGCCTATATTTTGAAAACATTCTAGCACTGAGTAGGCATGTACAGATCGCTTCTGGGACCCAAAAAATCGAATTTTCGGGTGTTTTGAGGTTGAATTTGGGATTATAAACGGGTGCAGAAGATGCATACACATATTGACTTTGGGCACCTAAAATATCGATTTTCAGCATGTTTTGGGCCTGTATTTTGAAAATACTCTAACACGGAGTAGGCATGTACAGATCGCTTCTGGGACCCCAAAATATCGAATTTTCGGGTGTTTGGAGCCTGAATTTGAGATATAAACAGGTACAGAAGATGCATGCACATATTGACTTTGGGCATCTAAAATATCGATTTTCAGTATGTTTTGGGCCTGTATCTGAATAGGCATGTACAGATCGCTTCTACGACCCAAAAATACCAAACTTTCGGGTGTTTAGAGCCTGCATTTGAGATATAAACATGTACAGAAGATGCATGCACATATTGACTTTGGGCATCTAAAATATAGATTTTCAGCATGTTTTGGGCCTGTATCTGAGTAGGCATGTACAGATCGCTTCTGGGACCCCAAAGTAGCGAATTTTCGGGTGTTTGGAGCCTGAATTTGAGATATAAACGGGTACAGAAGATGCATGCACATATTGACTTTGGGCATCTAAAATATCGATTTTCAGCATGTTTTGGGCCTGTATCTGAGTAGGCATGTACAGATCGCTTCTGGGACCCAAAAATATCGAATTTTCGGGTGTTTTGAGACTGAATTTGAGATATAAAGGGGTACAGAAGATGCATGCACATATTGACTTTGGTCACCTAAAATATCGATTTTGAGCATGTTTTGGGTCTGTATCTTGAAAACATTATAACTAGGAGTAGGCATGTACAGATAGATTCTAGGACCCAAAAATACCGAATTTACGGGTGTTTTAAGCCTGAATTTGAGATATAAACGGTTACAGAAGATGCATGCACATATCGACTTTGGACACTTAAAATATAGAGTTTTAGCATGTTTTGAGCCTATATTTTGAAAACATTCTAGCACTGAGTAGGCATGTACAGATCGCTTCTGGAACCTAAAAAATCGAATTTTCGGGTGTTTTGAGGTTGAATTTGGGATTATAAACGGGTGCAGAAGATGCATACACATATTGACTTTGGGCACTTAAAATATCGATTTTCAGCATGTTTTGGGTCTGTATCTTGAAAATATTAAAACTAGGAGTAGGCATGTACAGATAGATTCTAGGACCCAAAAATACCGAATTTTCGGGTGTTTTGAGCCTGAATTTGAGATATAAACTGTTACAGAAGATGCATGCACATATAGACTTTGGACACTTAAAATATAGATTTTTAGCATGTTTTGAGCCTATATTTTGAAAACATTCTAGCACTGAGTAGGCATCTACAGATCGCTTCTGGGACCCAAAAAATCGAATTTTCGGGTGTTTTGAGGTTGAATTTGGGATTATAAACGGGTGCAGAAGATGCATACTCATATTGACTTTGGGCACCTAAAATATCGATTTTCAGCATGTTTTGGGCCTCTATTTTGAAAATACTCTAACACGGAGTAGGCATGTACAGATCGCTTCTGGGACCCCAAAAAATCGAATTTTCGGGTGTTTTGAGCCTGAATTTGAGATATAAACGGATACTGAAGATGCATGCACATATCGACTTTTGGGCAACTAAAATATCGATTTTGAGCATGTTTTAGGTCTGTATCTTGAAAGCATTCTAACTAGGAGTAGGCATGTACAGATCGCTTCTAGGACCCACAAATACCGAATTTTCGGGTGTTTTGATCCTGAATTTGAGATATAAACGGGTACAGAAGATGCATGCACATATCGACTTTGGACACTTAAAATATCGATTTTTAGCATATTTTGAGCCTATATTTTGAAAACATTCAAGCACTGAGTAGGCATGTACAGATCGCTTCTGGGACCCAAAAAAATCGAATTTTAGGGTGTTTTTAGGTTGAATTTGGGATTATAAACGCGTGCAGAAGATGCATACACATATTGACTTTGTGCACATAAAAAATCGATTTTTAACATGTTTTGGGCCTGTATTTTGAAAATACTCTAACACGGAGTAGGCATGTACAGATCGCTTTGTGGACCCCAAAATATCGAATTTTCGTGTGTTTTTAGCCTGAATTAGAGATATAAACTGGTACTGAAGATGCATGCACATATCGACTTTTGGGCACCTAAAAAATCGATTTTGAGCATGTTTTGGGTTTATATCTTGAAAACATTCTAGCACTGAGTAGGCATGTACAGATCGCTTCTGGAACCCAAAAAATCGAATTTTCGGGTGTTTTGAGGTTGAATTTGGGATTATAAACGGGTGCAGAATATGCATACACATATTGACTTTGGGCACCTAAAATATCGTTTTTCAGCATGTTTTGGGTCTGTATCTTGAAAATATTATAACTAGGAGTAGGCATGTACAGATAGATTTTAGGACCCAAAAATACCAAATTTTCAGGTGTTTTAGGCCTGAATTTGAGATATAAACGGGTACAGAAGATGCATGCACATATCGACTTTGGACACTTAAAATATCGATTTTTAGCATGTTTTGAGCCTATATTTTGAAAACATTCAAGCACTGAGTAGGCATGTACAGATCGCTTCTGGGACCCAGAAAAATCGATTTTTAGGGTGTTTTTAGGTTGAATTTGGGATTATAAACGCGTGCAGAAGATGCATACACATATTGACTTTGTGCACTAAAAAAATCGATTTTTAACATGTTTTGGGCCTGTATTTTGAAAGTACTCTAACACGGAGTAGGCATGTACAGATCGCTTTGTGGACCCCAAAATATCGAATTTTCGTGTGTTTTTATCCTGAATTTGAGATATAAACGGGTACTGAAGATGCATGCACATATCGACTTTTGGGCACCTAAAATATCGATTTTGAGCATGTTTTGGGTTTATATCTTGAAAACATTCTAACTAGGAGTAGGCATGTACAGATCGCTTCTAGGATCCAAAAATACCGAATTTTCGGGTGTTTTAGGCCTGAATTTGAGATATAAACGGGAAATGAAGATGCATGCACATATCGACGTTGGACACCTAAAATATCGATTTTTAGCATGTTTTGGGCCTATATTTTGAAAACATTCAAGCACTGAGTAGCCATGTACAGATCGCTTCTGGGACCCAAAAATATCGAATTTTCGGGTGTTTTGAGATTGAATTTGGGATATAAACGGGTGCAGAAGATGCATACACATATCGACTTTGGGCACCTAAAATATCGGTTTTCAGCATGTTTTGGGCCAGTATCTGAGTAGGCATGCACAGATCGCTTCTGGGACCCCAAAATATAGAATTTTCGGGTGTTTTGAGCCTGAATTTGAGATATAAACGGGTACAGAATATGCATGCACATATCGACTTTTTGCACCTAAAATATCGATTTTCAGTATGTTTTGGGCCTGTATTTTGAAAATACTCTAACATGGAGTAGGCATGTCCAGATAGCTTCTGGTACCCCAAAATATCGATTTTTCGGGTATTTTGTGCCTGAATTTGATATATCGACTTTGGTCACCTAAAATATCGATTTTTAGCATGTTTTGGGCCAATATTATGAAAATATTCTAGTACTGAGTAGGCATGTACATATTCCTTCTCGGACCCCAAAATATCGAATTTTCGGGTGTTTTGAGCCTGCATTTGAGATATAAACGGGTACTGAAGATACATGCACATATCGACTTTTTGCACCTAAAATATCGATTTTGAGCATGTTTTGGGTCTGTATCTTGAAAACATTCTATGAAGGAGTAGGCATGTACAGATCGCTTCTGAGACACAAAAATATCTAATTTTCGGGTGTTTTGAGTCTGAATTTGAGATATAAACGGGTACAGAAGATGCAAGCACATATCGACTTTGGGCACCCAAAATATCGATTTTTAGCATGTTTTGGGCCTGTATCTGAGTAGGCATGTACAGATCGCTTCTGGGACCCCAAAATATCGAATTTTCGGGTGTTTGGAGCCTGAATTTGAGATGTAAACAGCTACAGAAGATGCATGCACATATTGACTTTTAGCACCTAAAATATAGATTTTCAGCATGTTTGGGGCCTGTATTTTGAAAATACTCTAACACGGAGAAGGCATGCACAGATCGCTTCTGGGATCTCAAAATATCGAATTTTCGGGTGTTTTGAGCCTGAATATGTGACATAAACGGGTACAGAAGATGCATGCACATATTGAATTTGGGCACCTAAAATATCGATTTTCAGCATGTTTTGGGCCTGTATCTGAGTAGGCATGTACAGATCGCTTCTGGGACCCCAAAATATCGAATTTTCGGGTGTTTGGAGCCTGAATTTGAGATATAAACGGGTACAGAAGATGCATGCACATATTGACTTTGGGCATCTAAAATATCGATTTTCAGCATGTTTTGGGCCTGTATCTGAGTAGGCATGTACAGATCGCTTCTGGGACCCCAAAATATCGAATTTTCGGGTGTTTTGAGCCTGAATTTGAGATATAAACGGATTCAGAAGATTCATGAATATATCGACTTTTGGGCACCTAAAAGATTGATTTTTAGTATGTTTGGGGCCTGAATTTTGAAAATACTCTAACACGGAGTAGGAATGTCCAGATCGCTTCTGGGACACCAAAATATCGAATTTATGGGTGTTTTGGGCCTGAATTTGAGATATCGACTTTGGGCAGCTAAAGAATCGATATTCAGCATGTTTTGGGCCTGTATTTTGAAAATACTCTAACACGGAGTAGGCATGTACAGATCGCTTCTGGGACCCCAAAATATCGAATTTACGGGTGTTTTGTGCCTGAATTTGAGATATAAAGAGGTGCAGAAGATGCATGCACATATAGACATTGGGCACCTAAAATATCGATTTTGAGCATGTTTTGGGTCTGTATCTTGAAAACATTATAACTAGGAGTAGGCATGTACAGATAGATTCTAGGCCCAAAAATACCGAATTTTCGGGTGTCTTAAGCCTGAAGTTGAGATATAAACGGTTACAGAAGATGCATGCACATATAGACTTTGGACACTTAAAATATAGATTTTTAGCATTTTTGAGCCTATATTTTGAAAACATTCTAGCACTGAGTAGGCATGTACAGATCGCTTCTGGGACCCAAAAAATCGAATTTTCGGGTGTTTTGAGGTTGAATTTGGGATTATAAACGGGTGCTGAAGATGCATACACATATTGACTTTGGGCACCTAAAATATCGATTTTCAGCATGTTATGGGCCTGTATTTTGAAAATACTCTAACACGGAGTAGGCATGTACAGATCGCTTCTGGGACCCCAAAATATCGAATTTTCGGGTGTTTGGAGCCTGAATTTGAGATATAAACAGGTACAGAAGATGCATGCACATATTGACTTTGGGCATCTAAAATATCGATTTTCAGCATGTTTTGGGCCTGTATCTGAGTAGGCATGTACAGATCGCTTCTACGACCCAAAAATACCAAACTTTCGGGTGTTTAGAGCCTGCATTTGAGATATAAACATGTACAGAAGATGCATGCACATATTGACTTTGGGCATCTAAAATATAGATTTTCAGCATGTTTTGGGCCTGTATCTGAGTAGGCATGTACAGATCGCTTCTGGGACCCCAAAGTAGCGAATTTTCGGGTGTTTGGAGCCTGAATTTGAGATATAAACGGGTACAGAAGATGCATGCACATATTGACTTTGGGCATCTAAAATATCGATTTTCAGCATGTTTTGGGCCTGTATCTGAGTAGGCATGTACAGATCGCTTCTGGGACCCCAAAATATCGAATTTTCGGGTGTTTTGAGACTGAATTTGAGATATAAAGGGGTACAGAAGATGCATGCACATATTGACTTTGGTCACCTAAAATATCGATTTTGAGCATGTTTTGGGTCTGTATCTTGAAAACATTATAACTAGGAGTAGGCATGTACAGATAGATTCTAGGACCCAAAAATACCGAATTTACGGGTGTTTTAAGCCTGAATTTGAGATATAAACGGTTACAGAAGATGCATGCACATATCGACTTTGGACACTTAAAATATAGAGTTTTAGCATGTTTTGAGCCTATATTTTGAAAACATTCTAGCACTGAGTAGGCATGTACAGATCGCTTCTGGAACCCAAAAAATCGAATTTTCGGGTGTTTTGAGGTTGAATTTGGGATTATAAACGGGTGCAGAAGATGCATACACATATTGACTTTGGGCACTTAAAATATCGATTTTCAGCATGTTTTGGGTCTGTATCTTGAAAATATTAAAACTAGGAGTAGGCATGTACAGATAGATTCTAGGACCCAAAAATACCGAATTTTCGGGTGTTTTGAGCCTGAATTTGAGATATAAACTGTTACAGAAGATGCATGCACATATAGACTTTGGACACTTAAAATATAGATTTTTAGCATGTTTTGAGCCTATATTTTGAAAACATTCTAGCACTGAGTAGGCATCTACAGATCGCTTCTGGGACCCAAAAAATCGAATTTTCGGGTGTTTTGAGGTTGATTTTGGGATTATAAACGGGTGCAGAAGATGCATACACATATTGACTTTGGGCACCTAAAATATCGATTTTCAGCATGTTTTGGGCCTCTATTTTGAAAATACTCTAACACGGAGTAGGCATGTACAGATCGCTTCTGGGACCCCAAAAAATCGAATTTTCGGGTGTTTTGAGCCTGAATTTGAGATATAAACGGATACTGAAGATGCATGCACATATCGACTTTTGGGCAACTAAAATATCGATTTTGAGCATGTTTTAGGTCTGTATCTTGAAAGCATTCTAACTAGGAGTAGGCATGTACAGATCGCTTCTAGGACCCACAAATACCGAATTTTCGGGTGTTTTGATCCTGAATTTGAGATATAAACGGGTACAGAAGATGCATGCACATATCGACTTTGGACACTTAAAATATCGATTTTTAGCATATTTTGAGCCTATATTTTGAAAACATTCAAGCACTGAGTAGGCATGTACAGATCGCTTCTGGGACCCAAAAAAATCGAATTTTAGGGTGTTTTTAGGTTGAATTTGGGATTATAAACGCGTGCAGAAGATGCATACACATATTGACTTTGTGCACATAAAAAATCGATTTTTAACATGTTTTGGGCCTGTATTTTGAAAATACTCTAACACGGAGTAGGCATGTACAGATCGCTTTGTGGACCCCAAAATATCGAATTTTCGTGTGTTTTTAGCCTGAATTTGAGATATAAACTGGTACTGAAGATGCATGCACATATCGACTTTTGGGCACCTAAAAAATCGATTTTGAGCATGTTTTGGGTTTATATCTTGAAAACATTCTAGCACTGAGTAGGCATGTACAGATCGCTTCTGGAACCCAAAAAATCGAATTTTCGGGTGTTTTGAGGTTGAATTTGGGATTATAAACGGGTGCAGAATATGCATACACATATTGACTTTGGGCACCTAAAATATCGTTTTTCAGCATGTTTTGGGTCTGTATCTTGAAAATATTATAACTAGGAGTAGGCATGTACAGATAGATTCTAGGACCCATAAATACCAAATTTTCGGGTGTTTTGAGCCTGAATTTGAGATATAAACTGATACAGAAGATGCATGCACATATAGACTTTGGACACTTAAAATATAGATTTTTAGCATGTTTTGAGCCTATATTTTGAAAACATTCTAGCACTGAGTAGGCATCTACAGATCGCTTCTGGGACCCAAAAAATCGAATTTTCGGGTGTTTTGAGGTTGAATTTGGGATTATAAACGGGTGCAGAAGATTCATACACATATTGACTTTGGGCACCTAAAATATCGATTTTCAGCATGTTTTGGGCCTCTATTTTGAAAATACTCTAACACGGAGTAGGCATGTACAGATCGCTTCTGGGACCCCAAAATATCGAATTTTCGTGTGTTTGGAGTCTAAATTTGAGATAGAAACGGGTATAGAAGATGCAAGCACATATTGACTTTGGGCACCTAAAATATCGATTTTCAGCATGTTTTGGGCCAGTAATTTGAAAATACTCTAACACGGAGTAGGCATGTACAGATCGCTTTGTGGACCCCAAAATATCGAATTTTCGTGTGTTTTTAGCCTGAATTTGAGATATAAACGGGTACTGAAGATGCATGCACATATCGACTTTTGGGCACCTAAAATATCGATTTTGAGCATGTTTTGGGTTTATATCTTGAAAACATTCTAACTAGGAGTAGGCATGTACAGATCGCTTCTAGGATCCAAAAATACCGAATTTTCGGTTGTTTTAGTCCTGAATTTGAGATATAAACGGGTACAGAAGATGCATGCACATATCGACTTTGGACACTTAAAATATCGATTTTTAGCATGTTTTGAGCCTATATTTTGAAAACATTCAAGCACTGAGTAGGCATGTACAGATCGCTTCTGGGACCCAGAAAAATCGATTTTTAGGGTGTTTTTAGGTTGAATTTGGGATTATAAACGCGTGCAGAAGATGCATACACATATTGACTTTGTGCACTAAAAAAATCGATTTTTAACATGTTTTGGGCCTGTATTTTGAAAATACTCTAACACGGAGTAGGCATGTACAGATCGCTTTGTGGACCCCAAAATATCGAATTTTCGTGTGTTTTTAGCCTGAATTTGAGATATAAACGGGTACTGAAGATGCATGCACATATCGACTTTTGGGCACCTAAAATATCGATTTTGAGCATGTTTTGGGTTTATATCTTGAAAACATTCTAACTAGGAGTAGGCATGTACAGATCGCTTCTAGGATCCAAAAATACCGAATTTTCGGGTGTTTTAGTCCTGAATTTGAGATATAAACGGGAACAGAAGATGCATGCACATATCGACGTTGGACACCTAAAATATCGATTTTTAGCATGTTTTGGGCCTATATTTTGAAAACATTCAAGCACTGAGTAGCCATGTACAGATCGCTTCTGGGACCCAAAAATATCGAATTTTCGGGTGTTTTGAGATTGAATTTGGGATATAAACGGGTGCAGAAGATGCATACACATATCGACTTTGGGCACCTAAAATATCGGTTTTCAGCATGTTTTGGGCCAGTATCTGAGTAGGCATGCACAGATCGCTTCTGGGACCCCAAAATATAGAATTTTCGGGTGTTTTGAGCCTGAATTTGAGATATAAACGGGTACAGAATATGCATGCACATATCGACTTTTTGCACCTAAAATATCGATTTTCAGTATGTTTTGGGCCTGTATTTTGAAAATACTCTAACATGGAGTAGGCATGTCCAGATAGCTTCTGGTACCCCAAAATATCGATTTTTCGGGTATTTTGTGCCTGAATTTGATATATCGACTTTGGTCACCTAAAATATCGATTTTTAGCATGTTTTGGGCCAATATTATGAAAATATTCTAGTACTGAGTAGGCATGTACATATTCCTTCTCGGACCCCAAAATATCGAATTTTCGGGTGTTTTGAGCCTGCATTTGAGATATAAACGGGTACTGAAGATACATGCACATATCGACTTTTTGCACCTAAAATATCGATTTTGAGCATGTTTTGGGTCTGTATCTTGAAAACATTCTATGAAGGAGTAGGCATGTACAGATCGCTTCTGAGACACAAAAATATCTAATTTTCGGGTGTTTTGAGTCTGAATTTGAGATATAAACGGGTACAGAAGATGCAAGCACATATCGACTTTGGGCACCCAAAATATCGATTTTTAGCATGTTTTGGGCCTATATTTTGAAAATACTCTAACACGGAGTAGGCATGTACAGATCGCTTCTGGGACAGAAAAATATCGAATTTTCTGGTGTTTTGAGCCTGAATTTGAGATATAAACGGGTACTGAAGCTGCATGCACATATCGACTTTTTGCACCTAAAATATCGATTTTGAGCATGTTTTGGGTCTTTATTTTAAAAACATTCTAGCAAGGAGTAGGCATGTACAGATCGCTTCTGGGACACAAAAATATCTAATTTTCGGGTGTTTTGAGTCTGAATTTGAGATATAAACGGGTACAAAAGATGTATGCACATATCGACTTTGGACACCAAAAATATCGATTTTTAGCATATTTTAAGTCTTTATTTTGAAAACATTCTAGTACTGAGTAGACATGTACAGATCGCTTCTGGGACCCAAAAATATTGAATTTTCCGTTGTTTTGAACGTGAATTTGAGATTTATATGGGTACTGAAGATGCATGCAGATATCGACTTAATGCACGTAAATTATCAATTTTCAGCATGTTTTGGGTCTGTATCTTGAAAACATTATAACTAGGAGTAGGCATGTACAGATAGATTCTAGGACCAAAAAATACCGAATTTTCGGGTGTTTTGAGCCTTGATTTGAGATATAAAGGGGTACAGAAGATGCATGCACATATTGACTTTGGGCACCTAAAGTAGCGATTTGGAGCATGTTTTGGGTCTGAATCTTGAAAACATTATAACTAGGAGTAGGCATGTACAGATAGCTTCTAGGACCCAAAAATACCGAATTTTCGGGTGTTTTGAGCCTGAATTTGAGATATAAACGGGTACAGAAGATGCATGAATATATCAACTTTTAAGCACCTTAAAGATTTATTTTTAGTATGTTTTGGGCCTGAATTTTGAAAATACTCTAACACGGTTAGTAGGCATGTACAGATCGCTTCTGGGACCCCAAAATATCGAATTTACGGGTGTTTTGTGCCTTAATTTGAGATATCGACTTTGGGCACCTAAAATATCGATATTCAGCATGTTTTGGGCCTGTATTTTGAAAATACTCTAACACGGAGTAGGCATGTACAGATCGCTTCTAGGACCACAAAATATCGAATTTTCGGGTGTTTTGAGCCTGAATTTGAGATATAAAGGGGTACAGAAGATACTTGCACATATTGACTTTGGGCACCTAAAATATCGATTTTGAGCATGTTTTGGGTCTGTATCTTGAAAACATTATAACTAGGAGTAGGCATGTACAGATAACTTCTAGGACCCAAAAATATCGAATTTTCGGGTGTTTTGAGCCTAAATTTGAGATATAAACGGTTACAGAAGATGCATGCACATACCGACTTTGGACACTTAAAATATAGATTTTTAGCAAGTTTTGAAACTATATTTTAAAAACATCCTAGTACTGAGTAGGCATGTACAGATCGCTTCTGGGACCCCCAAAAATCAAATTTTTTTGGTGTTTTGAGGTTGAATTTGGGATTATAAACGGGTGCAGAAGATGCATACACATATTGACTTTGGGCACCTAAAATATCGATTTTCAGCATGTTTTTTGGCCAGTATTTTGAAAATACTCTAACACGGAGTAGGCATGTACAGATCGCTTCAGGGACCCCAAAAATCGAATTTTCGGGTGTTTTGAGCCTGAATTTGAGATATAAACGGATACTGAAGATGCATGCACATATCGACTTATTGGCTCCTAATATATCGATTTTGAGCTTGTTTTGGGTCTGTATCTTGAAAACATTCTAACTAGGAGTAGGCATGTACAGTTCGCTTCTAGGACCCAAAAATACCGAATTTTTGGGTGTTTTGAGCCTGAATTTAAGATATAAACGGGTACAGGAGATGCATGCACATATCGACTTTGGACACTTAAAACATCAATTTTTAGAATGTTTTCAGCCTATTTTTTGAAAACATTCTAGGACTGAGTAGGCATGTACAGATCGCTTCTGGGACCCAAAAATATATAATTTTCGGGTGTTTTGAGATTGAATTTGGGATATAAACGGGTACAGAATATGCATGCACATATCGACTTTGTGCACCTAAAAGATCGATTTTCAGTATGTTTTGGGCCTGTATTTTGAAAATACTCTAACATGGAGTAGGCATGTCCAGATAGCTTCTGGTACCCCAAAATATCAATTTTTCGGGTATTTTGTGCTTGAATTTGATATATCGACTTTGGGCACCTAAAATATCGATTTTTAGCATGTTTTGGGCCTGTATTATGAAAATATTCTAGTACTGAGTAGGCATGTACATATTCCTTCTCGGACCCCAAAATATCGAATTTTCGGGTGTTTTGAGCCTGCATTTGAGATATAAACGGGTACTGAAGATGCATGCATATATCGACATTGGACACTTAAAATATCGATTTTTAGCATGTTTTGGGCCTATATTTTGAAAACATTCTAGCACTGAGTAGCCATGTACAGATCGCTTCTGGGACCCAAAAATATCGAATTTTCGGGTGTTTTGAGATTGAATTTGGGATATAAACGGGTGCAGAAGATGCATACACATATCGACTTTGGGCACCTAAAATATCGGTTTTCAGCATGTTTTGGGCCAGTATCTGAGTAGGCATGCACAGATCGCTTCTGGGACCCCAAAATATCGAATATTCGGGTGTTTTGAGCCTGAATTTGATATATAAACGGGTACAGAATATGCATGCACATATCGACTTTTTGCACCTAAAATATCGATTTTGAGCATGTATTGGGTCTGTATCTTGAAAACATTCTAAGAAGGAGTAGGCATGTACAGATCGCTTCTAGGACCCAAAAATATCGAATTTTCGGGTGTTTTGAGCCTAAATTTGAGATATAAACGGTTACAGAAGATGCATGCACATACCGACTTTGGACACTTAAAATATAGATTTTTAGCAAGTTTTGAAACTATATTTTAAAAACATCCTAGTACTGAGTAGGCATGTACAGATCGCTTCTGGGACCCCAAAAAATCGAATTTATTTGGTGTTTTGAGGTTGAATTTGGGATTATAAACGGGTGCAGAAGATGCATACACATATTGACTTTGGGCACCTAAAATATCGATTTTCAGCATGTTTTGGGCCAGTATTTTGAAAATACTCTAACACGGAGTAGGCATGTACAGATCGCTTCATGGACCCCAAAAATCGAATTTTCGGGTGTTTTGAGCCTGAATTTGAGATATAAACGGATACTGAAGATGCATGCACATATCGACTTATTGGCTCCTAATATATCGATTTTGAGCTTGTTTTGGGTCTGTATCTTGAAAACATTCTAACTAGGAGTAGGCATGTACAGTTCGCTTCTAGGACCCAAAAATACCGAATTTTTGGGTGTTTTGAGCCTGAATTTAAGATATAAACGGGTACAGGAGATGCATGCACATATCGACTTTGGACACTTAAAACATCAATTTTTAGAATGTTTTCAGCCTATTTTTTGAAAACATTCTAGGACTGATTTAGGCATGTACAGATCGCTTCTGGGACCCAAAAATATATAATTTTCGGGTGTTTTGAGATTGAATTTGGGATATAAACGGGTACAGAATATGCATGCACATATCGACTTTGTGCACCTAAAAGATCGATTTTCAGTATGTTTTGGGCCTGTATTTTGAAAATACTCTAACATGGAGTAGGCATGTCCAGATAGCTTCTGGTACCCCAAAATATCAATTTTTCGGGTATTTTGTGCTTGAATTTGATATATCGACTTTGGGCACCTAAAATATCGATTTTTAGCATGTTTTGGGCCTGTATTATGAAAATATTCTAGTACTGAGTAGGCATGTACATATTCCTTCTCGGACCCCAAAATATCGAATTTTCGGGTGTTTTGAGCCTGCATTTGAGATATAAACGGGTACTGAAGATGCATGCATATATCGACATTGGACACTTAAAATATCGATTTTTAGCATGTTTTGGGCCTATATTTTGAAAACATTCTAGCACTGAGTAGCCATGTACAGATCGCTTCTGGGACCCAAAAATATCGAATTTTCGGGTGTTTTGAGATTGAATTTGGGATATAAACGGGTGCAGAAGATGCATACACATATCGACTTTGAGCACCTAAAATATCGGTTTTCAGCATGTTTTGGGCCAGTATCTGAGTAGGCATGCACAGATCGCTTCTGGGACCCCAAAATATCGAATTTTCGAGTGTTTTGAGCCTGAATTTGATATATAAACGGGTACAGAATATGCATGCACATATCGGCTTTTTGCACCTAAAATATCGATTTTGAGCATGTTTTGGGTCTGTATCTTGAAAACATTCTAAGAAGGAGTAGGCATGTACAGATCGCTTCTGGGACACAAAAATATCTAATTTTCGGGTGTTTTGAGCCTGAATTTGATATATAAACGGGTACAGAATATGCATGCACATATCGACTTTGTGCACCTAAAAGATCGATTTTCAGTATGTTTTGGGCCTGTATTTTGAAAATACTCTAACATGGAGTAGGCATGTCCAGATAGCTTCTGGTACCCCAAAATATCGATTTTTCGGGTATTTTGTGCCTGAATTTGATATATCGACTTTGGTCACCTAAAATATCGATTTTTAGCATGTTTTGGGCCAATATTATGGAAATATTCAAGTACTGAGTAGGCATGTACATATTCCTTCTCGGACCTCAAAATATCGAATTTTCGGGTGTTTTGAGCCTGCATTTGAGATATAAACGGGTACTGAAGATACATGCACATATCGACTTTTTGCACCTAAAATATCGATTTTGAGCATGTTTTGGGTCTGTATCTTGAAAACATTCTATGAAGGAGTAGGCATGTACAGATCGCTTCTGAGACACAAAAATATCTAATTTTCGGGTGTTTTGAGTCTGAATTTGAGATATAAACGGGTACAGAAGATGCAAGCACATATCGACTTTGGGCACCCAAAATATCGATTTTTAGCATGTTTTGGGCCTATATTTTGAAAATACTCTAACACGGAGTAGGCATGTACAGATCGCTTCTGGGACACAAAAATATCAAATTTTCTGGTGTTTTGAGCCTGAATTTGAGATATAAACGGGTACAGAAGCTGCATGCACATATCGACTTTTTGCACCTAAAATATCGATTTTGAGCATGTTTTGGGTCTTTATTTTGAAAACATTCTATCAAGGAGTAGGCATGTACAGATCGCTTCTGGGACACAAAAATATCTAATTTTCGGGTGTTTTGAGTCTGAATTTGAGATATAAACGGGTACAAAAGATGTATGCACATATCGACTTTGGACACCAAAAATATCGATTTTTAGCATATTTTAAGTCTATATTTTGAAAACATTCTAGCACTGAGTAGACATGTACAGATCGCTTCTGGGACCCAAAAATATTGAATTTTCCGTTGTTTTGAACGTGAATTTGAGATTTATATGGGTACTGAAGATGCATGCAGATATCGACTTAATGCACGTAAATTATCGATTTTCAGTATGTTTTGGGTCTGTATCTTGAAAACATTATAACTAGGAGTAGGCATGTACAGATAGATTCTAGGACCAAAAAATACCGAATTTTCGGGTGTTTTGAGCCTTGATTTGAGATATAAAGGGGTACAGAAGATGCATGCACATATTGACTTTGGGCACCTAAAATAGCGATTTGGAGCATGTTTTGGGTCTGAATCTTGAAAACATTATAACTAGGAGTAGGCATGTACAGATAGCTTCTAGGACCCAAAAATACCGAATTTTCGGGTGTTTTGAGCCTGAATTTGAGATATAAACGGGTACAGAAGATGCATGAATATATCAACTTTTGGGCACCTAAAAGATTTATTTTTAGTATGTTTTGGGCCTGAATTTTGAAAATACTCTAACACGGTTAGTAGGCATGTACAGATCGCTTCTGGGACCCCAAAATATCGAATTTACGGGTGTTTTGTGCCTTAATTTGAGATATCGACTTTGGGCACCTAAAATATCGATATTGAGCATGTTTTCTGCCTGTATTTTGAAAATACTCTAACACGGAGTAGGCATGTTCAAATCGCTTCTAGGACCACAAAATATCGAATTTTCGGGTGTTTTGAACCTGAATTTGAGATATAAAGGGGTACAGAAGATACTTGCACATATTGACTTTGGGCACCTAAAATATCGATTTTGAGCATGTTTTGGGTCTGTATCTTGAAAACATTATAACTAGGAGTAGGCATGTACAGATAACTTCTAGGACCCAAAAATATCGAATTTTCGGGTGTTTTGAGCCTGAATTTGAGATATAAACGGTTACAGAAGATCCATGCACATACCGACTTTGGACACTTAAAATATAGATTTTTAGCAAGTTTTGAAACTATATTTTAAAAACATCCTAGCACTGAATAGGCATGTACAGATCGCTTCTAGGACCCCAAAAAATCGAATTTTCGGGTGTTTTGAGGTTGAATTTGGGATTATAAACGGGTGCAGAAGATGCATACACATATTGACTTTGGGCACCTAAAATATCGATTTTCAGCATGTTTTGGGCCAGTATTTTGAAAATACTCTAACACGGAGTAGGCATGTACAGATCGCTTCAGGGACCCCAAAAATCGAATTTTCGGGTGTTTTGAGCCTGAATTTGAGATATAAACGGATACTGAAGATGCATGCACATATCGACTTATTGGCTCCTAATATATCGATTTTGAGCTTGTTTTGGGTCTGTATCTTGAAAACATTCTAACTAGGAGTAGGCATGTACAGTTCGCTTTTATGACCCAAAAATACCGAATTTTTGGGTGTTTTGAGCCTGAATTTAAGATATAAACGGGTACAAGAGATGCATGCACATATCGACTTTGGACACACTTAAAACATCAATTTTTAGAATGTTTTCAGCCTATTTTTTGAAAACATTCTAGGACTGAGTAGGCATGTACAGATCGCTTCTGGGACCCAAAAATATATAATTTTCGGGTGTTTTGAGATTGAATTTGGGATATAAACGGGTACAGAATATGCATGCACATATCGACTTTGTGCACCTAAAAGATCGATTTTCAGTATGTTTTGGGCCTGTATTTTGAAAATACTCTAACATGGAGTAGGCATGTCCAGATAGCTTCTGGTACCCCAAAATATCAATTTTACGGGTATTTTGTGCTTGAATTTGATATATCGACTTTGGGCACCTAAAATATCGATTTTTAGCATGTTTTGGGCCTATATTATGAAAATATTCTAGTACTGAGTAGGCATGTGCATATTCCTTCTGGGACCCCAAAATTTCGAATTTTCGGGTGTTTTGAGCCTGCATTTGAGATATAAACGGGTACTAAAGATACATGCACATATCGACTTTTTGCACCTAAAATATCGATTTTGAGCATGTTTTGGGTCTGTATCTTGAAAACATTCTAAGAAGGAGTAGGCATGTACAGATCGCTTCTGGGACACAAAAATATCGAATTTTCGGGTGTTTTGAGCCTGAATTTGAGATATAAACGGGTACAGAAGATGAATGCACATATCGACTTTTTGCACCTAAAATATCGATTTTGAGCATGTTTTTGGTCTGTATCTTGAAAACATTCTAGCAAGGAGTAGGCATGTACAGATCGCTTCTGGGACCCAAAAATACCGAATTTTTGGGTGTTTTGAGCCTGAATTTGAGATATAAACGGGTACAGAAGATGCATGCACATATCGACTTTGGGCACACAAAATAACGATTTTCAGCATGTTTTGGGCCCGTATTGTGAAAATACTCTAACACGGAGTAGGCATGTACCGATTGCTTCTGGGACACAAAAATATCGAATTTTTGGGTGTTTTGAGCCTGAATTTGAGATATAAACGGGTACAGAAGATGCATGCATATATCGACTTTGGGCACCTAAAATATCGATTTTGAGCATGTTTTGTGTCTGTATCTTGAAAACATTCTAAGAAGGAGTAAGCATGTACTGATCGCTTCTGGGACACAAAAATATCTAATTTTCGGGTGTTTTGAGTCTGAATTTGAGATATAAACGGGTACAAAAGATGTATGCACATATCGACTTTGGACACCAAAAATATCGATTTTTAGCATATTTTAAGTCTATATTTTGAAAACATTCTAGCACTGAGTAGACATGTACAGATCGCTTCTGGGACCCAAAAATATTGAATTTTCCGTTGTTTTGAGCGTTAATTTGAGATTTAAACGGGTACTGAAGATGCATGCAGATATCGACTTAATGCACGTAAAATATCAATTTTGAGCATGTTTTAGGTCTGTATCTTGAAAACATTCTAGCAAGGAGTAGGCATGTACAGATCGCTTCTGGGACCCAAAAATACAGAATTTTTTGGGTGTTTTGAGCCTGAATTTGAGATATCTACAGGTAGTAGGGGTTAGGTAGCCCCACCCAGGTAGGTACTACCGCTGAGGCAACGGGAGATTCAAGGAAGTACTTGATTCCATTTTTTCCTACAGGCCCCTGTTGCTGGTTACACATCTTCTGCCTCACACATCTATGGGGAGCCAGGTAATCCCTTACACTACACACACATCCATACAAACTATATTCACTTACACTCCTATCCTTGACATTAACATACCAACTTCTCAACTCAACATGAAAAACAATACAAGCGCAAACACATTTTAAAACTTTATACCATGGCTGATGCAACTCTTAGAGCAAGCGCGGTGGTTTCTCGGATGACCACCACCGGCAGGGCGGGGTCTTTGACACAGGGCCCTCCCGGTCGTCATCACGCGACTGTGTCAGCACCAGCCATGATGCATAAAACAACTGCTCGTCAGCACAATGAATTAATTATGTTTGCAAATGTTCGGGGGCTTCACTCCAACATTAACTCGGTACACTTACTTCTTCAAACCGAAACCCCTAACATTCTTTTCCTCACTGAATGCCAGGTTACTCCCTCTTCTGACCTGACTAACTACAACTTTCCAGGCTATATTTTAATGTCAAATTTTAGATCAAACGGAGGCGTTTGCTGTTTTTATAGATCAACAATATCCTTGGAGAACATTTTCAATCTCGCATCACCAGATTTTGATAACTCAATTTTCAAGCTAAATTCTTCAGGCTTAGTTAAATATTATTGTTGTATTTACCGATAACCAAATGCCTCCCCAGATAATAGCCTCTTTGATTCCCTGACCTCCATTCTTTCTGATTTAAACATTAATGCTGCATCTGATATATCCTTACTGGGTGATTTTAATGTCCACAATGTTGAGTGGCTTACTCATTCGGCCAGAACTGATGAACCTGGGCTTGAATGCGAGTTATTCGCAGACTCATTCAATCTCGCCCAACTAATCAAGCACCCCACTCGCATACCTGATAATCCAGAACATAGACCGCACCTACTTGATTTGTTTCTTACTACCAATCCCGAAACATATAATGTCGAAGTGAAGTCCCCTCTTGGATCCTTAGACCATTGCCTCATTGCAGTCACCTGTTCTCACTCCTCCCTACCCATCCACTCAGAACCCATCCGAGTGACTAAATGGCACTATGATGCTGCAGATTGGGTGGGGTTCCGTGACTTTTTAATTAACATTCCTTGGTCATCATTTTACTCTACTGACTCAGATAGCTTCCTGAACCATATTACTGACTTTATAAAAATAGGAATGGAAACATATATCCCTCACCATCAATACTCAAAAAGATCTAACTCTCCAAAATGGTTTGATCACAGCTGTGCCAGAGCTACAGAACAAAATTCAATAGCCTATAATGCCTATACAAAGTCGAAAACTCTTCAGTCATACAATTATTTCAAAATTGTCAGATGCCATGCTAAAGCTGTTACTAATTTAGCCAAATCTAACTTCATACATAAACAAGTCAATAAATTACTGAATAATCCTAATGATAATAAGATCTTTTGGTCAACAGTAAACTCATTCAAATCTAACTTCAACCATGGTTCATCTATTCCCCCTTTAAAGAATAGCAATGGAAATCTCATATGTGATCCACGTGGTAAAGCAAATCTTTTTTGGCCAATATCTTCGTCACAAATTCAAACCTCAATGACACTGCTCAAAACACTCCCATTTTGAATTTTAACTCCACAGAAAGTCAACCCTTAATAATTCATACAAGACAAGTGCGAACTATTTTGGAGAATCTGTCTATCGACAAAGCTCCAGGGCCAGATGAAATTCCTCCCACTGTATTAAAAAATTGCTCAAAAGAATTAGCTCCAATTCTCTCAAAATTATTTCGTATATGTCCCCATACCTCGTCCTTCCCAGCCGCCTGGAAAGAAGCCAATGTACAACCAATTCCCAAAAAAGGAGCTACCGCAAATCCATCAAATTACAGACCAATTGCCATCACGTCTACTCTCGGTAAAATATTTGAAATAGTTCTTAACAATCACTTTGTAAAGCACCTTGAGAAAAATCATCTGCTAAATGATAAGCAATATGGCTTTAGACAGAGACGATCTACTGTGGACCTGCTCTGTTATTTCACATATAACCTATTCCAATCAACTGATAAACATGGAGAGACTCACACAATTTGCCTTGATATATCTAAAGCCTTTGACAGAGTATGGCACAGATCATTACTGTCTAAGCTTCCACATTATGGCCTTCAATCTTTTGTTCCCCTAATTAATTCATATCTTAGCAACAGAAAATTACTTGTGATGGTAGATGGTCTGTATTCCGACTTTCATCCCATTAATGCTGGTGTTCCTCAAGGAGCGGTCTTGGCTCCAACTTTGTTCCTCATTCATATTAATGATCTTTTGTCAGTTACTCAGAATTCAATTCACTCCTATGCTGATGATTCAACTATTCACAGTTCCTTCTCATTTAATGATAGTTTTCCTCAACACAATATTTTAGAATACAAACTTGCCACTTCAATTTCATTAAATGAAGACTTAACGAAGATCTTTGAATGGGGACAAAACAACCTAGTTTCTTTCAATGCAAATAAAACTAAATACATCCCGTTCTCAAATAGATCAGATAATCAAGATTCTCACATTATTTTCAATAATACAAATATCCCCAAGTCCCACAGCATTGATCTCCTTGGTGTAACTTTAAATGAAAACCTCAGTTGGACTCCCTATGTAAAATCGATTGCCAAAACTGCATCTAGGAAGATGGGACTTTTATACAGAGCTTGTAATTATTTGACTGACGAGCAGTTAGCAGTTATATATAAGAGTCATGTGCGTTCCCAGATGGAATATTGTTCACCTCTGTGGGCTGGTTGTGGATCGGTGGTGTTAAGACAATTAGATAAAATTCAAAACAGAGCTATCAGACTGATCAATAATCCTATGATCACTAATGAATTCCCTCCCTTATCAGTACGTAGAAATGTTGCTTCCCTTGCACTATTTTATAAATACTTTTATAAGAAATGTTCGGATGAACTTGCCCTGATTATACCACCCCTTCGCGTCTTCCCGCGGAGGACTAGGGCAGCTGAGAATGCGCATGAGTTCACACTGACTCCTCCACGTTGCAGGACAACTGCTTACAAACATTCATTTACTCCCCGTACTACTTCCCTGTGGAATTCTCTACCAAGGGAATGTTTTCCAGCAAGTTATAACCCCCAGCAATTTAAATCCAGTTGTTTTAAATATTTTATGAGTGGAGGATGCCAATAGGCAAATGGAACCATTTATTTATTTGTTTTTTCCTTTCCTCCACTCACTATATGTAAAAAAAAAAAAAATATATATAAACGGGTACAGAAAATGCATGCATATATCGACTTTGGGCACCTAAACTATCGATTTTGAGTATGTTTTGGGCCTATATTTTGAAAATACTCTAACACGGATTAAGCATGTACAGATCGCTTCTGGGACCCAAAAATATCGAATTTTCGGGTGTTTTGAGCCTGAATTTGAGATATAAACGGGTACAGAAGATGCATGCACATATCGACATTGGGCACCTAAAATATCGATTTTTAGCATGTTTTGGGCCTATATTTTGAAAATATTCTAGCACTGAGTAGGCATGTACAGATCGCTTCTAGGACCGAAAAATATCGAATTTTCAGGTGTTTTGAACCTGAGTTTGGGATACAAACGGGTACAAAAGATGTATGCACATATCGACTTTGGACACATGAAATATCGATTTTTAGCATGTTTTAAGCCTATATTTTGAAAATACTCTAACACGGAGTAGGCATGTACAGATCGCTTCTGGGACCCAAAAATATTGAATTTTCGGGTGTTCTGACCCTGAATTTGGGATATAAACGGGTACAAAATATGTATGGACATATCGACTTTGGACACATAAAATATCGATTTTTAGCATGTTTCAAGCCTATATTTTGAAAACATTCTAGCACTGAATAGACATGTACAGATCGCTTCGGGGACCCAAAAATATTGATTTTTTGGGTGTTTTGAGCCTGCATTTGAGATATAAACGGGAACAGAAGATACATGCACATATCGACTTTGGGCACCCAAAATATCAATTTTGAGTATGTTTTGGGCCAATATTTTGAAAATATTCTAGCACTGAGTAGGCATGTACAGATCGCTTCTGGGACCCAAAAATATTGAATTTTAGGGTGTTTTGAGCCTGAATTTGGGATATAAACGGGTACAAAAGATGTATGCATATATCGTCTTTGGACACCAAAAATATCGATTTTTAGCATATTTTAAGTCTATATTTTGAAAAACATTCTAGCACTGAATAGACATGTACAGATCGCTTCGGGGACCCAAAAATATCGAATTTTTGGGTGTTTTAAGCCTGCATTTGAGATTTAAACGAGTGCTGAAGATGCATGCATATATCGACTTAATGCACGTAAAATATCAATTTTGAGCATGTTTTGGGTCTGTATCATGAAAACATTAAAGCAAGGAGTAGGCATGTACAGATCGCTTCTGGGACCCAAAAATACCGAATTTATGGGTGTTTTGAGCCTGAATTTGAGATATAAACGAGTATAGAAGATGCATGCACATATCGATTTTGGGCACACAAAATAACGATTTTCAGCATGTTTTGGGCCCGTATTGTGGAAATGCTCTAACACGGAGTAGGCATGTACAGATTGCTTCTGGGACACAAAAATATCAAATTTTTGGGTTATTTTGAGCCAGAACTTGAGATATAAACAAGTACAGAAGATGCATGCACATATCGACTTATGGCACCCAAAATATCGATTTTTAGCATATTTTGGGCCTGTATTTTAAAAATACTCTAGCACTGAGTAGGCATGTACAGATCGCTTCTAAGACACATAAAATATTGAATTTACGGGTGTTCTGAGCATGAATTTGAGATATATAATGGGTACAGAAGATGCATGCACATATCGACTTTGGGCATCCAAAATATCAATTTTTAGCATGTTTTGGGCCTATATTTTGAAAATATTCTAGCAATGTTTATGGATGTACAGATCGCTTCAGGGAACCAAAAATATAGAATTTTCGGGTGTTTTGAGCCTTAATTTTGGGATATAAACGGGTACAGAAGATGCATACACATATTGACTTTGAGAACCTAAAATATCGATTTTGAGCATGTTTTTGGCCATGTATTTTGAAAATACTCTAAGACGGAGTAGGCATGTACAGATCGTTTCAGGGACACAAAAATATCGAATTTTCGGGTGTTTTGAGCCTGAATTTGAGATATAAACGGGTACAGAAGATGCATGCACATATCGACATTGGAAACCTAAAATATCGATTTTTAGCATGTTTTGGGCCTATATTTTGAAAATATTTTAGCACTGAGTAGGCATGTACAGATCGCTTCTGGGACCGAAAAATACCAAATTTTCAGGTGTTTTGAGCCTGAATTTGGGATATAAACGGGTACAAAAGATGCATACACATATTGACTTTAAGAACCTAAAATATCGGTTTTAAGCATGTTTTGGCCCTGTATTTTGAAAATACTCTAACACGGAGTAGGCATGTACAGATCGTTTCTGGGACACAAAAATAACGAATTTTCGGGTGTTTTCAGCCTGAGGTTGAGATATAAACGTGTACAGAAGATGCATGCACATATCGACATTGGGAACCTAAAATATCGATTTTTAGCATGTTTTGAGCCTATATTTTGAAAACATTCTAGCACTTAGTAGGCATGTACAGATCGCTTCTGGAACCCAAAAAGATTGAAATTTCGGGAGTTTTGAGCCTGAATATATGATATAAACAAGTACTAAAAATGCATGCATATATCGACTTTTTGCACCTACAATATCGATTTTGAGCATGTTATGGGTCTGTATCTTGAAAACATTCTAGCATGGAGTAGACATGTACAGATCGCTTCTGGGACCCAAAAATATCAAATTTTCGGGTGTTTTGAGCCTGAATTTAAAATATAAACGGGTACAGAAGATGCATGCACATATCGACTTTGGGCACCCAAAATATCAATTTTGAGTATGTTTTGGGCCAATATTTTGAAAATATTCTAGCACTGAGTAGGCATATACAGATCGCTTCTGGGACCCAAAAATATTGAATTTTCGGGTGTTCTGAGCCTGAATTTGGGATATAAACGGGTACAAAAGATGTATGCACATATCGACTTTGGACACCAAATATATCGATTTTTAGCATATTTTAAGTCTATATTTTGAAAACATTCTAGCACTGAGTAGACATGTACAGATCGCTTCTGGGACCCAAAAATATCGAATTTTTGGGTGTTTTGAGCCTACATTTGAGATTTAAACGGGTACTGAAGATGCATGCATATATCGACTTAATGCACGTAAAATATCAATTTTGAGCATGTTTTGGGTCTGTATTATGAAAACATTCTAGCAAGTAGTAGGCATGTACAGATCGCTTCTGGGACCCAAAAATACCGAATTTCTGGGTGTTTTGAGCCTGAATTTGAGATATAAACGGGTACAGAAGATGCATGCATATATCGACTTTGGGCACCTAAAATATCGATTTTGAGCATGTTTTGGGTCTGTATCTTGAAAACATTCTAAGGGGGAGTAGGCATGTACAGATCGCTTCTCGGAAACAAAAATATCTAATTTTCGGGTGTTTTGAGTCTGAATTTGAGATATAAACGGGTACAGAAGATGCAAGCACATATCGACTTTGGGCACCCAAAATATCGATTTATAGCATGTTTTGGGCCTATATTTTAAAATATACTCTAACACGGAGTAGGCATGTACAGATCGCTTCTGGGACACAAAAATATTGAATTTTTGGGTGTTTTGAGCCTGCATTTGAGATATAAACGGGTACAGAAGATGCATGCATATATCGACTTAATGCACGTAAAATATCAATTTTGAGCATGGTTTGGGTCTGTATCATGAAAACATTAAAGCAAGGAGTAGGCATGTACAGATCGCTTCTGGGACCCAAAAATACCGAATTTTTGGGTGTTTTGAGCCTGAATTTGAGATATAAACGAGTATAGAAGATGCATGCACATATCGATTTTGGGCACACAAAATAACGATTTTCAGCATGTTTTGGGCCCGTATTGTGGAAATGCTCTAACACGGAGTAGGCATGTACAGATTGCTTCTGGGACACAAAAATATCAAATTTTTGGGTTATTTTGAGCCAGAATTTGAGATATAAACAAGTACAGAAGATGCATGCACATATCGACTTATGGCACCCAAAATATCGATTTTTAGCATATTTTGGGCCTGTATTTTAAAAATACTCTAGCACTGAGTAGGCATGTACAGATCGCTTCTAAGACACATAAAATATTGAATTTACGGGTGTTCTGAGCATGAATTTGAGATATATAATGGGTACAGAAGATGCATGCACATATCGACTTTGGGCATCCAAAATATCAATTTTTAGCATGTTTTGGGCCTATATTTTGAAAATATTCTAGCAATGTTTATGGATGTACAGATCGCTTCAGAGAAACAAAAATGTAGAATTTTCGGGTGTTTTGAGCCTTAATTTTGGGATATAAACGGGTACAGAAGATGCATACACATATTGACTTTGAGAACCTAAAATATCGATTTTGAGCATGTTTTTGGCCATGTATTTTGAAAATACTCTAAGACGGAGTAGGCATGTACAGATCGTTTCAGGGACACAAAAATATCGAATTTTCGGGTGTTTTGAGCCCGAATATGAGATATAAACGGGTACAGAAGATGCATGCACATATCGACATTGGAAACCTAAAATATCGATTTTTAGCATGTTTTGGGCCTATATTTTGAAAATATTTTAGCACTGAGTAGGCATGTACAGATCGCTTCTGGGACCGAAAAATACCAAATTTTCAGGTGTTTTGAGCCTGAATTTGGGATATAAACGGGTACAAAAGATGTATGCACATATCGACTTTGGACACCTGAAATATCGATTTTTAGCATGTTTTAAGCCTATATTTTGAAAACATAATAGCAAGGAGTAGGCATGTACAGATCGCTCCTGGGACCCAAAAATATCGAATTTTCGGTTGTTTTGAGCCTGAATTTGAGATATGAACGGGTAAAGAAGATGCATGCACATATCGACTATGGGCACCTAAAATATCGATTTTCAGCATGTTTTGGGCATGTATTTTTAAAATATTCTAGCAATGTGTATGGATGTACAGATCGCTTCTGGGACCCAAAAATATCGAATTTTCCGGAGTTTTGTGCCTTAATTTGAGATTTAAACGGGTACTGAAGATGCATGCAGATATCGCCTTAATGCACGTAAAATATCAAATTTGAGCATGTTTTGGGTCTGTATCTTGAAAACATTCTAGCAAGGAGTAGGCATGTACAGATCGCATCTGGGACCCAAAAATACCGAATTTTTGGGTGTTTTGAGCCTTAATTTGAGATATAAACGGGTACAGAAGATGCATGCACATATCGACTTTGGGCATCCAAAATATCGATTTTTAGCATGTTTTGGGCCTATATTTTGAAAATATTCTAGCAATGTGTATGGATGTACAGATCGCTTCTGGGACCCAAAAATAACGAATTTTCGGGTGTTTTCAGTCTTAATTTGGGATATAAACGGGTACAGAAGATGCATACACATATTGACTTTAAGAACCTAAAATATCGGTTTTGAGCATGTTTTGGCCCTTTATTTTGAAAATACTCTAACACGGAATAGGCATGTACAGATCGCTTCTGGGACACAAAAATAACGAATTTTCGGGTGTTCTGAGCCTGAATTTGGGATATAAACGGGTACAAAAGATGTATGCACATATCGACTTTGGACACCAAATATATCGATTTTTAGCATATTTTAAGTCTATATTTTGAAAACATTCTAGCACTGAGTAGACATGTACAGATCGCTTCTGGTACCCAAAAATATCGAATTTTTGGGTGTTTTGAGCCTACATTTGAGATTTAAACGGGTACTGAAGATGCATGCATATATCGACTTAATGCACGTAAAATATCAATTTTGAGCATGTTTTGGGTCTGTATTATGAAAACATTCTAGCAAGTAGTAGGCATGTACAGATCGCTTCTGGGACCCAAAAATACCGAATTTCTGGGTGTTTTGAGCCTGAATTTGAGATATAAACGGGTACAGAAGATGCATGCATACATCGACTTTGGGCACCTAAAATATCGATTTTGAGCATGTTTTGGGTCTGTATCTTGAAAACATTCTAAGGGGGAGTAGGCATGTACAGATCGCTTCTGGGACACAAAAATATCTAATTTTCGGGTGTTTTGAGTCTGAATTTGAGATATAAACGGGTACAGAAGATGCAAGCACATATCGACTTTGGGCACCCAAAATATCGATTTATAGCATGTTTTGGGCCTATATTTTAAAATATACTCTAACACGGAGTAGGCATGTACAGATCGCTTCTGGGACAGAAAAATATTGAATTTTTGGGTGTTTTGAGCCTGCATTTGAGATATAAACGGGTACAGAAGATGCATGCACATATCGATTTTGGGCACCCAAAATATCAATTTTGAGTATGTTTTGGGCCAATATTTGGAAAATATTCTAGCACTAAGTAGGCATGTACAGATCGCTTCTGGGACCCAAAAATATATAATTTTCGGGTGTTCTGAGCCTGAATTTGGGATATAAACGGGTACAAAAGATGTATGCACATATCGACTTTGGACACCAAAAATATCGATTTTTAGCATATTTTAAGACTATATTTTGAAAACATTCTAGCACTGAGTAGACATGTTCAGATCGCTTCGGGGACCCAAAAATATCGAATTTTTGGGTGTTTTGAGACTGCATTGAGATTTAAACGGGTACTGAAGATGCATGCATATATCGACTTAATGCACGTAAAATATCAATTTTGAGCATGTTTTGGGTCTGTATCATGAAAACATTCTAGCAAGGAGTAGGCATGTAGAGATCGCTTCTGGGACACAAAAATATCTAATTTTCGGGTGTTCCGAGTCTGAATTTGAGATATAAACGGGTACAGAAGATATAAGCACATATCGACTTTGGGCACACAAAATATCGATTTTTGCATGTTTTGGGCCTATATTTTGAAAATACTCTAACACAGAGTAGGCCTGTACAGATCGCTTCTGGGACACAAAAATATCAAATTTTTGGGTGTTTTGATCCAGAATTTGAGATATAAAGGAGTACAGAAGATGCATGCACATATCGACTTAGGGCACCCAAAATATCGATTTTTAGCATATTTTGGGCCTGTATTTAAAAAATACTCTAGCACTGAGTAGGCATGTAAAGATCGCTTCTAAGACACAAAAAATATTGAATTTACGGGTGTTCTGAGCCTGAATTTGAGATATATAATGGGTACAGAAGATGCATGTACATATCGACTTTGAGCAACCAAAATATCAATTTTTAGCATGTTTTGGGCCTATATTTTTTAAAATATTCTAGCAACGTGTATGGATGTACAGATCGCTTCTGGGAACCAAAAATATAGAATTTTCAGGGTGTTTTCAGCCTTAATTTTGGGATATAAACGGGTACAGAAGATGCATACACATATTGACTTTGAGAACCTAAAATATCGATTTTGAGCATGTTTTGGCCCTGTATTTTGAAAATACTCTAAGACGGAGTAGGCATGTACAGATCGTTTAAGGGACACAAAAATATAGAATTTTCGGTTGTTTTGAGCCTGAATTTGAGATATAAACGGGTACAGAAGATGCATGCACATATCGAAATTGGGAACCTAAAATATCGATTTTTAGCATGTTTTGGGCCTATATTTTGAAAAAATTCTAGCACTGAGTAGGCATGTACAGATCGCTTCTGGGACCGAAAAATATCAAATTTTCAGGAATTTTGAGCCTGAATTTGGGATACAAACGGGTACAAAAGATGTATGCACATATCGACTTTGGACACCTGAAATATCGATTTTTTGCATGTTTTAAGCCTATATTTTGAAAACATTCTAGCAAGGAGTAGGCATGTTCAGATCGCTTCTGGGACCCAAAATAATCGAATTTTCCGGTGTTTTGAACGTGAATTTGAGATTTAAACGGGTACTGAAGATGTATGCAGATATCGACTTAATGCACGTAAAATATCCATTTTGAGCATGTTTTGGGTCTGTATCTTGAAAACATTCTCGCAAGGAGTAGGCATGTACAGATCGCTTCTGGGACCCAAAAATACCGAATTTTTGGGTGTTTTGAGCCTGAATATTAGATATAAACGAGTACAGAAGATGCATGCATATATCGACTTTGGGCCACTAAAATATCGATTTTCAGCATGTTTTGGGCCTGTATTTTGAAAGTACTCTAACACGGAGTAGGCATGTACAGATCGCTTTTGGGACCCAAAAATATCGAATTTTCCGGTGTTTTGAGCCTGAATTTGAGATATAAACGGGTACAGAAGATGCATGCACATATCGACCTTTGGCACACAAAATATCGATTTTGAGCTTGTTTTGGGCCCTTATTGTGATAATACTCTAACAGGGAGTACGCATGTACAGATTGCTTCTGGGACACAAAAATATCTAATTTTCGGGAGTTTTGAGCCAGAATTTGAGATATAAACGGGTACAGAATATGCATGCACATATCGAGTTTGGGCAACCAAAATGTCAATTTTGAGTATGTTTTGGGCCAATATTTTGAAAATATTATAGCACTGAGTCGGCATGTATAGATCGCTTCTAAGACACATAAAATATTGAATTTACGGGTGTTCTGAGCCTGAATTTAAGATATATAATGGGTATAGAAGATGCATTCACATATCGACTTTGGGCATCCAAAATATCGTTTTTTAGCATGTTTTGGGCCTATATTTTGAAAATATTCTAGCAATGTGTATGGATGTACAGATCGCTTCTGGGACCCAAAAATATCGAATTTTCGGGTGTTTTGAGCCTGAATTTGAGATATAAACGTGTACAGAAGATGCATGCACATATCGACATTGGGAACCTAAAATATCGATGTTTAGCATGTTTTGAGCCTATATTTTGAAAACATTCTAGCACTTAGTAGGCATGTACAGATCGCTTCTGGACCCAAAAATATTGAAATTTCGAGAGTTTTGAGCCTGAATTTATGATATAAACAAGTACTAAAAATGCATTCATATATCGACTTTTTGCACCTACAATATCGATTTTGAGCATGTTATGGGTCTGTATCTTGAAAACATTCTAGTATGGAGTAGGCATGTACAGATCGCTTCTGGGACCCAAAAATATTGAATTTTCCTTTGTTTTGAGCCTGAATTTGAGATTTAAACGGGTACTGAAGATGCATGCAGATATCGACTTAATGCACGTAAAATATCAATTTTGAGCATGTTTTGGGTCTGTATCTTGAAAACATTCTAGCAAGGAGTAGGCATGTACAGATCGCTTCTGGGACTTAAAAATACCGAATTTTTGGGTGTTTTTAACCTGAATATGAGATATAAACGAGTACAGAAGATGCTTGCATATATCGACTTTGGGCACCTTAAATATAGATTTTCAGCATGTTTTGGGCCTGTATTTTGAAAGTACTCTAACACGGAGTAGGCATGTTCAGATCGCTTCTGGGACCCAAAAATATCGAATTTTCCGGTGTTTTGAGCCTGAATTTGAGATATAAACGGGTACAGAAGATGAATGCACATATCGACTTTGGGCACACAAAATATCGATTTTGAGCATGTTTTGGGCCCGTATTGTGATAATACTCTAACAGGGAGTAGGCATGTACAGATCGCTTCTGGAACCCAAAAATATTTAAATTTCGAGAGTTTTGAGCCTGAATTTAGGATATAAACAAGTACTAAAAATGCAAGCACATAGCGATTTTGGGCACCAAAAATATCGATTTTGAGCATGTTTTGGGTCTATATTTTGAGAATTCTCTAACACGGAGTAGGCATGTACAGATCGGTTCTGGGACACAAAAAATATCAAATTTTCGGGTGTTTTGAGCCTGAATTTTTGATATAAACGGGTACAGAAGATGTATGCACATATCGACTTTGGGCAACCAAAATATCAATTTTGAGTATGTTTTTGGGCAATATTTTGAAAATATTATTCCATGTACAGATCGCTTCTGGGACCCAAAAATATTGAATTTCCCGTTGTTTTGAGCCTGAATTTTTTATTTAAACGGGTACTGAAGTTGCATGCAGACATCGACTTAATGCACGTAAAATATCAATTTTGAGCATGTTTTCGGTCTGTATATTGAAAACATTCTAGCAAGGAGTAGGCATGTAGAGATCGCTTCTGGGACTTAAAAATACCGAATTTTTGGGTGTTTTGAGCCTGAATATGAGATATAAACAAATACAGAAGATGAATGCATATATCGACTTTGCGCACCTAAAATATCGATTTTCAGCATGTCTTGGGCCTGTATTTTGAAAGTACTCTAACACGGAGTAGGCATGTACAGATCGCTTCTGGGACCCAAAAATATCTAATTTTCGGGTGTTTTGAGCCAGAATTTGAGAAATAAACGGGTACAGAAGATGCACGAACATATAGACTTTGGGCACCCAAAATATCGATTTTTATCATATTTTGGGCCTGTAATTTGAAAATACTCTAGCACTGAGTAGGCATGTACAGGTCGCTTCTGGGACACTTAAAATATTGAATTTTTGGGTGTATTGAGCCTGCATTTGCGATATAAACGGGTACTGAAGATGCATGCACATATCGACTTTTCGCACCTAAAATATCGATTTTGAGCATGTTTTGGGTCTGTATCTTGAAAACATTCTAAGAAGGAGTAGGCATGTACAGATCGCTTCTGGGACACAAAAATATCTAATTTTCGGGTGTTTTGAATCTAAATTTGAGATATAAACGGGTACAGAAGATGCAGAGGACACAAGAAGACTAGAAGTGTTTGAAATGAGATGCCTGAGAGCCATAATGGGTATAAGAAGAATACAAAGAGTTACTAATGAACATATAAGAAGAGAACTAAATGTGAATGAAAAAATCACTGAAATAATAAGAAGGAAACGGCTGAAATGGTTTGGACACACAATGAGAAGACCACCAGAGAGTTACATCAGGAGAGCGTATTGGGGAGACTTCACAGCACGGCGACCTAGGGGGAGACCACCTAAACGATGGAAGGACCAAATTCCTGAAGATCTTGGCCTCCCTCTGCATCGATGTGAGGAAATGGCCCTGAACAGGGGAGACTGGTGGGAGGGAGCTGTCAGAGGAAGACGCAGAGCAAGGGGTCGATATGACCTACGCCCTTAATGATGATGATGACAGAAGATGCAAACACATATCGACTTTGGGCACCTAAAATATCAATTTTGAGTATGTTTTGGGCCAATATTTTGAAAATATTCTAGCACTGAGTAGGCATGTACAGATCGCTTCTGGGACCCAAAAATATTGAATTTTCGGGTGACCTGAGCCTGAATTTAGGATATAAACGGGTTCAAGAGATGTATGCACATATCGACGTTGGACACCAAAAATATCGATTTTTAGCATATTTTAAGTCTATATTTTGAAAACATTCTAGCACTGAGTAGACATGTACAGATCGCTTCGGGGACCCAAAAATATCGAATTTTTGGGTATTTTGAGCCTGCATTTGAGATTTAAACGTGTACTGAAGATGCATGCACATATCGACTTTGGGCACACAAAATAACGATTTTCAGCATGTTTTGGGCCCGTATTGTGAAAATACTCGAACACGGAGTAGGCATGTACAGATTGCTTCTGGGACACAAAAATATCGAATTTTTGGGTGTTTTGAGCCAGAATTTGAGATATAAACGGGTACAGAAGATGCATGCACATATCGACTTTGGGCACCCAAAATATTGATTTTTAGCATGTTTTGGGCCTGTATTTTAAAAATATTCTAGCACTGAGTAGGCATGTACAGATCGCTTCTAAGACTCATTAAATATTGAATTTACGGGTGTTCTGAGCCTGAATTTGAGATATATAATGGGTACAGAAGATGCAAGCACATAGCGATTATGGGCACCCAAAATATCGATTTTTAGCATGTTTTGGGCCTATATTTTGAAAATACTCTAACTCGGAGTAGGCATGTACAGATCGCTTCTGGGACACAAAAATATCAAATTTTCGGGTGTTTTAAGCCTGAATTTTAGATATAAACGGGTACAGAAGATGCATGCACATATCGACTTTGGGCAACCAAAATATCAATTTTTAGTATGTTTTGGGGCAATATTTTGAAAATATTATAGCATTGAGTAGGCATGTACAGATCGCTTCTGGGACCCAAAAATATTTAATTTTCCGTTGTTTTGAGCCTGAATTTGAGATTTAAACGGGTACTGAAGATGCATGCTGATATCGACTTAATGCACGTAAAATATCAATTTTGCGCATGTTTTGTGTCTGTATCTTGAAAACATTCTAGCAAGGAGTAGGCATGTAGAGATCGCTTCTGGGACTTAAAAATACCGAGTTTTTGGGTGTTTTGAGCCTGAATATGAGATATAAACGAGTACAGAAGATGCTTGCATATATCGACTTTGGGCACCTTAAATATAGATTTTCAGCATGTTTTGGGCCTGTATTTTGAAAGTACTCTAACACGGAGTAGGCATGTACAGATCGCTTCTGGGACCCAAAAATATCGAATTTTCCGGTCTTTTGAGCCTGAATTTGAAATATAAACGGGTACAGAAGATGCATGCACATATCGACTTCGGCACACAAAATATCGATTTTGAGCATGTTTTGGGCCCGTATTGTGATAATACTCTAACAGGGAGTAGGCATGTACAGATTGCTTCTGGGACACAAAAATATCTAATTTTCGGGTGTTTTGAGCCAGAATTTGAGATATAAACGGGTACAGAAGATACATGCACATATAGACTTTGAGCACCCAAAATATCGATTTTTGGCATATTTAGGGCCTGTATTTTGAAAATACTCTAGCACTGAGTAGGCATGTACAGGTCGCTTCTGGGACACTTAAAATATTAAATTTTTGGGTGTTTTGAGCCTTCATTTGAGATATAAACGGGTACTGAAGATGCATGCACATATCGACTTTTCGCACCTAAAATATCGATTTTGAGCATGTTTTGGGTCTGTATCTTGAAAACATTCTAAGAAGGAGTAGGCATGTACAGATCGCTTCTGGGACACAAAAATATCTAATTTTCGGGTGTTTTGAGTCTGAATTTGAGATATAAACGGGTACAGAAGATGCATGCACATATCGACTTTGGGCACCCAAGATTCCGATTTTTGGCATGTTTTGGGCCTATATTTTGAAAATACTCTAAAACGGAGTAGGCATGTACAGATCGCTTCTAGGACACATAAAATATTGAATTTTCGGGTGTTCTGAGCCTGAATTTGAGATATATAATGGGTACAGAAGATGCATGCACATATCGACTTTAAGCACCCAAAATATCGATTTCTAGCATGTTTTGGGCCTATATTTTGAAAATATTCTAGCAATAAGTAGGCATGTACCGATCGCTTCTGGGACCCAAAAATATCGAATTTTCGGGTGTTTTCAGTCTGAATTTGTGATATAAACGGGTACAGAAGATACATACACATATTGACTTTGGCAACCTAAAATATCGATTTTGAGCATGTTTTGGGTCTGTATCTTCAAAACATTCTAAGAAGGAGTAGGCATGTAGAGATCGCTTCTGGAACACAAAAATATTGAATTTTTGGGTGTTTTGAGTCTGAATTTGAGATATAAACGGGTACAGAAGATGCAAGCACATATCGACTTTGGGCACACAAAAAATCTATTTTTAGCATGTTTTGGGCCTACATTTTGAAAATACTCTAACACGGAGTGGGCATGTACAGATCGCTTCTGGGACCCAAAAACACCGAATTTTTGGGTGTTTTGAGCCTGAATTTAAAATATAAACGGGTACAGAAGATGCATGCACATATCGACTTTGGGCACACAAAATATCGATTTTGAGCATGTTTTGGGCCTGTATTTTGAAAATACTCTAGCACTGAGTAGGCATGTACAGGTCGCTTCTGGGACACTTAAAATATATAATTTTCGGGTGTTCTGAGCCTGAATTTGAGATATATAATGGGTACAGATGATGCATTCACATATCGACTTTGGTCATCCAAAATATCGATTTTGAGCATGTTATGGGTCTGTATCTTGAAAACATACTAGCAAGGAGTAGGCATGTACAGATCGCTTCTGGGACCCAAAAATATCGAATTATCAGGTATTTTGAGCCTGAATTTGAGATATAAACGGGTACAGAAGATGCATGCACATATCGACTTTGGTCACCCAAATAACCGATTTTTAGCATGTTTTGGACCTGTACCTTAAAAATACTGTAACACGGAGTAGGCATGTACAGATCGCTTCTAGGACACATAAAATATTGAATTTTCGGGTGTTCTGAGCCTGAATTTTAGATATATAATGGGTACAGAAGATGCATGCACATATCGACTTTGGGCACCCAAAATATCGATTTTTAGCATGTTTTGGGTCAATATTTTGAAAATACTCTAACACGGAGTAGACATGTACAGATCGCTTCGCGGACCCAAAAATATTGAATTTTTGGGTGTTTTGAGCCTGCATTTGAGATATAAACGGGTACTGAAAATGCATGCACATATCGACTTTTTGCACCTAAAATATCGATTTTAAGCATGTTTTGGGTCTGTATCTTGAAAACATTCTAAGAAGGAGTAGGCATGTACAGATCGCTTCTGGGACGCAAAAATATCTAATTTTCGGGTGTTTTGAGTCTGAATTTGATATATAAACGGGTACAGAAGATGCAAGCACATATCGACTTTGGGCACCCAAAATATCGATTTTTAGCATGCTTTGGGCCTATATCTTGAAAACATTCTAAGAAGGAGTAGGCATGTACAGATCGCTTCTGGGACGCAAAAATATCTAATTTTCGGGTGTTTTGAGTCTGAATTTGATATATAAACGGGTACAGAAGATGCAAGCACATATCGACTTTGGGCACCCAAAATATCGATTTTTAGCATGTTTTGGGCCTATATTTTGAAAATACTCTAACACGGAGTAGACATGTACAGATCGCTTCTGGGACACAAAAATATCTAATTTTCGGGTGTTTTGAGTCTGAATTTGAGATATAAATGGGTACAGAAGATGCAAGCACATATCGACTTTGGGCACCCAAAATATCGATTTTGAGCATGTTTTGGGCCTGTATTTTAAAAATACTCTAACACGAAGTAGGCATGTACAGATCGTTTCTGGGACACAAAAATATCGAATTTTCGGGTGTTTCGAGCCTGAATTTGATATATAAACGGGTACAGAAGATACATGCACATATCGACTTTGGGTAACAAAAATATCAATTTTTAGTATGTTTTGGGCCAATATTTCGAAAATATTCTAGCACTGAGTATGCATCTACAGATCGCTTCTGGGACCCAAAAATATTGAATTTTGGGGTGTTCTGAGCCTGAATTTAGGATATAAACGGGTACAAAAGATGTAAGCACATATTGACTTTGGACACCTAAAATATCGATTTTTATCATATTTTAGGCCTATATTTTGAAAATATTCTAGCACTGAGTAGACATGTACAGATCGCTTCGGGGATCCAAAAATATTGAATTTTTGGGTGTTTTGAGCCTGCATTTGAGATATAAACGGGTACTGAAGATGCATGCACATAGCGACTTTTTGCACCTAAAATATCGATTTTGAGGATGCTTTGGGTCTGTATTTTGAAAACATTCTAGCAAAGAGTAGGAATGTACAGATCGGTTCTGGGACCCAAGAATATCGAAATTATCAATTTTTAGCATGTTTTGAGTCTATATTTTGGAAACATTCTAGAACTGAGTAGCCATGAACAGATCGCTTCTGGGACCCAAAAATATTGAATTTTCGGTTGTTTTGAGCGTGAATTAGAGATTTAAACGGGTACTGAAGATGCATGCAGATATCGACTTAATGCACGTAAAATATCAATTTTGAGCATGTTTTGGGTCTGTATCTTGAAAATATTTTTGCAAGGAGTAGGCATGTACTGATCGCTTCTGGGACACAAAAATACCGAATTATTGGGTGTTTTGAGCCTGAATTTGAGATATAAACGGGTACAGAACATACATGCACATATCGACTTGGGACACTTAAGATATCGATTTTTAGCATGTTTTGAGCCTATATTTTATAAACATTCTAGCACTGAGTAGGCATGTACAGATCGCTTCTGGGACCCAAAAACATCGAATTTTTGGGTGTTTTGAGCCTGAATTTGAGATATAAACGGGTACGGAAGATGCATACACATATTGACTTTTTGCACCTAAAATATCAATTTTGAGCATGTTTTGGGTCTGTATCTTGAAAACATTCTATCAAGGAGTAGGCATGTACAGATCGCTTCAGGGACTTAAAAATACCGAATTTTTGGGTGTTTTGAGCCTGAATATGAGATATAAACGATTACAGAAGATGCATGCATATATCGACTTTGGGCACCTTAAATATCGATTTTCAGCATGTTTTGGGCCTGTATTTTGAAAGTACTCTGACACGGAGTAGGCATGTACACATCGCTTCTGGGACCCAAATATATCGAATTTTCCGGTGTTTTGAGCCTGAATTTGAGATATAAACGGGTACAGAAGATGCATGCACATATCGACTTTGGGCACACAAAAAATCGATTTTTAGCATGTTTTGTGCCCGTATTGTGATAATACTCTAACAGGGAGTAGGCATGTACAGATCGCTTCTGGGACCCAAAAATATTGAATCTTTGGTTGTTTTGAGCCTTCATTTGAGATATAAACGGGTACTGAAGATGCATGCACATATCGACTTTTCCCACCTAAAATATCGATTTTGAGCATGTTTTGGGTCTGTATCTTGAAAACATTCTAAGAAGGAGTAGGCATGTACAGATCGCTTCTGGGACACAAAAATATCTAATTTTCGGGTGTTTTGAGTCTGAATTTGAGATATATACGGTACAGAAGATGCAAGCGCATAATTGACTTTGGGCACCCAAAATATCGATTTTTAGCATGTTTTGGGCCTATATTTTGCAAATACTCAAAAACGGAGTAGGCATGTACAGATCGCTTCTGGAACACAAAAATATCTAATTTTCGGGTGTTTTGAGTCTTAATTTGAGATATAAACGGGTACAGAAGATGCAAGCACATATCGACTTTGGGCACCCAAAATATCGATTTTTAGAATGTTTTGGGCCTATACTTTGAAAATACTCTAACACGGAGTAGGCATGTACAGATCGCTTCTGGGACACAAAAATATCGAATTTTCGGGTGTTTTGAGCCTGAATTTAAGATATAAACGGGTACAGAACATGCATGGACATATCGACTTGGGACACTTAAGATATCGATTTTTAGCATGTTTTGAGCCTATATTTTATAAACATTCTAGCACTGAGTAGGCATGTACAGATCGCTTCTGGGACCCAAAAACATCGAATTTTTGGGTGTTTTGAGCCTGAATTTGAGATATAAACGGGTACGGAAGATGCATACACATATTGACTTTTTGCACCTAAAATATCGATTTTGAACATGTTTTGGGTCTGTATCTTCAAAACATTCTAAGAAAGAGTAGGCATGTACAGATCGCTTCTGGGACACAAAAATATCTAATTTTCGTGTGTTTTGAGTCTGAATTTGAGATATAAACGGGTACAAAAGATGCAAGCACATATCGACTTTGGGCACCCAAAATATTGATTTTCAGCATGTTTTGGGCCTGTATTTTGAAAGTACTCTAACATGGAGTAGGCATGTACAGATCGCTTCTGGGACCCAAAAATATCGAATTTTTGGGTGTTTTGAGCCTGAATTTGAGATATAAACGGGTACAGAAGATGCATACACATATTGACTTTGGCAACCTAAAATATCGATTTTGAGCATGTTTTGGGTCTGTATCTTGAAAACATTCTAAGAAGGAGTAGGCATGTACAGATTGCTTCTGGGACACAAAAATATAGAATTTTCGGGTGTTTTAAGTCTGAATTTGAGATATAAACGGGTACAGAAGATGCATGCACATATCGACTTTGGGCAACCAAAATATCAATTTTGAGTATGTTTTGGGGTAATATTTTGAAAATATTATAGCACTGAGTAGGCATGTACAGATAGCTTCTGGGACCCAAAAATATTGAATTTTCCGTTGTTTTGAGCCTAAATTTGAGATATAAACGGGTACTGAAGATGCATGCACATATCGACTTTTTGCACCTAAAATATCGATTTTTAGCATGTTTTGGGTCTGTATCCTGAAAACATTCTAAGAAGGAGTAGGCATGTACAGATCGCTTCTGGGACACAAAAATATCTAATTTTCGGGTGTTTTGAGCCTGAATTTGAGATATAAACGGGTACAGAAGATGCAAGCACATATCGACTTTGGGCACCCAAAATATAGATTTTGAGCATGTTTTGGGCCTGTATTTTAAAAATACTCTAAGACGGAGTAGCCATGTACAGATCGCTTCTGGGACACAAAAATATCGAATTTTCGGGTGTTTCGAGCCAGCCTGAATTTGATATATAAACGGGTACAGAAGATACATGCACATATCGACTTTGGGTACCAAAAATATCAATTTTTAGTATGTTTTGGGCCAATATTTTGAAAATATTCTAGCACTGAGTATGCATGTACAGATCGCTTCTGGGACCCAAAAATATTGAATTTTGGGGTGTTCTGAGCCTGAATTTGGGATATAAACGGGCACAAAAGATGTATGCACATATCGACTTTGGACACCTAAAATATCGATTTTTATCATATTTTAGGCCTATATTTTGAAAATATTCTAGCACTGAGTAGACATGTACAGATCGCTTCGGGGACCCAAAAATATTAAATTTTTGGGTGTTTTGAGCCTGCATTTGAGATATAAACAGGTACAAAAGATGTATGGACATATCGACTTTGGACAACTAAAATATGGATTTTTAGCATGTTTTAAGCCTATATTTTTGAAAATGTTCTAGCACTGAGTATGCATGTACAGATTGCTTCTGGAACCCAAAAATATTGAATTTTGGGGTGTTCTGAGCCTGAATTTGGGATATAAACGGGTACTGAAGATGCATGCACATATCGACTTTTTGCACCTATAATATCGATTTTGAGCATGTTTTGGGTCTGTATCCTGAAAACATTCTAAGAAGGAGTAGGCATGTACAGATCGCTTCTGGGACGCAAAAATATCTAATTTTCGGGTGTTTTGAGCCTGATTTTGAGATATAAACGGGTACAGAAGATGCATGCACATATCAACTTTGGGCACCCAAAATATCGATTTTTAGCTTTTTTTGGGCCTATACTTTGAAAATACTCTAACACGGAGTAGGCATGTACAGATCGCTTCTGGGACACAAAAATATCGAATTTTCGGGTGTTTTGAGCCTGAATTTGAGATATAAACGGGTACAGAAGATGCATGCACATATCGACTTTGGGCACACAAAATATCGATTTTTAGCATGTTTTGGGCCCGTATTGTGATAATACTCTAACAGGGAGTAGGCATGTACAGATCGCTTCTGGGACCCAAAAATATTGAATCTTTGGTTGTTTTGAGCCTTCATTTGAGATAAAAACGGGTACTGAAGATGCATGCACATATCGACTTTTCCCAACTAAAATATCGATTTTGAGCATGTTTTGGGTCTGTATCTTGAAAACATTCTAAGAAGGAGTAGGCATGTACAGATCGCTTCTGGGACACAAAAATATCTAATTTTCGGGTGTTTTGAGTCTGAATTTGAGATATATACGGTACAGAAGATGCAAGCACATATCGACTTTGGGCACCCAAAATATCGATTTTTAGCATGTTTTGGGCCTATACTTTGAAAATACTCTAACACGGAGTAGGCATGTACAGATC
Source organism: Petrolisthes cinctipes (assembly GCA_033782935.1). NCBI lineage: Eukaryota > Metazoa > Arthropoda > Malacostraca > Decapoda > Porcellanidae > Petrolisthes > Petrolisthes cinctipes. Next base: position 1,414,735 of record JAWQEG010000201.1, read on the forward strand.
GCTTCTGGGAAACAAAAATATCTAATTTTCGTGTGTTTTGAGTCTGAATTTGAGATATAAACGGGTACAGAACATGCATGCACATATCGACTTGGGACACTTAAGATATCGATTTTTAGCATGTTATGAGCCTATATTTTATAAACATTCTAGCACTGAGTAGGCATGTACAGATCGCTTCTGGGACCCAAAAACATTGAATTTTTGGGTGTTTTGAGCCTGAATTTGAGATATAAACGGGTACGGAAGATGCATACACATATTGACTTTTTGCACCTAAAATATCGATTTTGAACATGTTTTGGGTCTGTATCTTCAAAACATTCTAAGAAAGAGTAGGCATGTACAGATCGTTTCTGGGACACAAAAATATCTAATTTTCGGGTGTTTTGAGTCTGAATTTGAGATAAAAAAGGGTACAGAAGATGCAAGCACATATCGACTTTGGGCACCCAAAATATCGATTTTTAGCATGTTTTGGGCCTATACTTTGAAAATACTCTAACACGGAGTAGGCATGTACAGATCGCTTCTGGGAAACAAAAATATCTAATTTTCGTGTGTTTTGAGTCTGAATTTGAGATATAAACGGGTACAAAAGATGCAAGCACATATCGACTTTGGGCACCCAAAATATCGATTTTTAGCATGTTTTGGGCCTATATTTTGAAAATACTCTAACACGGATTAGGTATGTACAGATCGCTTCTGGGACCAAAAAATATTGAATTTTTGTTTGTTTTGAGCCTGAATTTGAGATATAAACTGGTACAGAAGATGCTTTCACATATCGAATTTAGCACTCAAAATATCGATTTTGAGCTTGTTTTGGGCCTGTATTTAAAAAATACTCTAACACGGAGTATGCATGTACAGATCTCTTCTGGGACACAAAAATATCGAATTTTCGGGTGTTTCGAGCCTGAATTTGAGATATAAACGGGTACAGAAGATGCATACACATTTCGACTTTTTGCACCTAAAATATCGATTTTGAGCATGTTTTAGGACTGTATCTTGAAAACATTCTAAGAAGGAGTAGGCATGTACAGATCGTTTCTGGGACACAAAAATATCTAATTTTCGGGTGTTTTGAGTCTGAATTTGAGATATAAAAGGGTACAGAAGATGGAAGCACATATCGACTTTGGGCACCCAAAATATCGATTTTGAGCATGTTTTGGGCCTACATTTTGAAAATACTCTAACACGGAGTAGGCATGTACAGATCGCTTCTGGGACGCAAAAATACCGAATTTTTGGGTATTTTGAGCCTGAATTTAAGATATAAACGGGTACAGAAGATGTATTCATATATCGACTTTGGGCACCAAAACTATCGATTTTCAGCATGTTTTGGGCCTGTATTTTGAAAGTACTCTAACATGGAGTAGGCATGTACAGATCGCTTCTGGGACGCAAAAATATCTAATTATTGGGTATTTTGAGCCTGAATTTGAGATATAAAAGGGTACAGAAGATGCAAGCACATATCGGCTTTGGGCAACCAAAATATCAATTTTGAGTATGTTTTGGGGCAATATTTTGAAAATATTATAGCACTGAGTAGGCATGTACAGATAGCTTCTGGGACCCAAAAATATTGAATTTTCCGTTGTTTTGAGCCTAAATTTGAGATTTAAACGGGTACTGAAGATGCATGCAGACATCGACTTAATGCACGTAAAATATCAATTTTGAGCATGTTTTGGGTCTGTATCTTGAAAACATTCTATCAAGGAGTAGGCATGTACAGATCGCTTCTGGGACTTAAAAATACCGATTTTTTGGGTGTTTTGAGCTTGAATATGAGATATAAACGAGTACAGAAGATGCATGCATATATCGACTTTGGGCACCCAAAATATCGATTTTTAGCATGTTTTGGGCCTATATTTTGCAAATACTCTAACACGGAGTAGGCATGAACAGATCGCTTCAAGGACACATAAAATATTGAATTTTTGGGTGTTCTGAGCCTGAATTTGAGATATATAATGGGTACAGAAGATGCATGCACATATCGACTTTGGACACCCAAAAGATCGATTTTTAGCATGTTTTGGGCCTATATTTTGAAAATATTCTAGCAATAAGTAGGCATGTACAGATCGCTTCTGGGACCCAAAAATATCGAATTTTTGGGTGTTTTGAGCCTGAATTTGAGATATAAAAGGGTACAGAAGATGCAAGCACATATCGACTTTGGGCACACAAAATATCAATTTTTAGCATGTTTTGGGCCTATATTTTGAAAATACTCTAACACGGAGTAGGCATGTGCAGATCGCTTCTGGGACCCAAAAATATTGAATTTTCGGGTGTTCTAAGCTTGAATTTGGGATATAAACGGGTACAAAAGATGTATGGACATATCGACTTTGGACAACTAAAATATGGATTTTTAGCATGTTTTAAGCCTATATTTTGAAAATATTCCAGCACTGAGCATGCATGTACAGATCGCTTCTGGGACGCAAAAATATCTAATTTTCGGGGGTTTTGAGTCTGAATTTGAGATATAAACGGGTACAGAAGATGCAAGCACATATAAACTTTGGGCACCCAAAATATCGATTTTTAGCATGTTTTGGGCCTATACTTTGAAAATACTCTAACACGGAGTAGGCATGTACAGATCGCTTCTGGGACACAAAAATATTGAATTTTTGGGTGTTTTGAGCCTGCATTTGAGATATAAACGGGTACTGAAGATGCATGCACATATCGACTTTTTGCACCTAAAATATCGATTTTGAGCATGTTTTGGGTCTGTATCCTGAAAACATTCTAAGAAGGAGTAGGCATGTACAGATCGCTTCTGGAACACAAAAATATCTAATTTTCGGGTGTTTTGAGCCTGAATTTGAGATATAAACGGGTACAGAAGATGCAAGCACATATCGACTTTGGGCACCCAAAATATCGATTTTGAGCATGTTTTGGGCCTGTATTTTAAAAATACTCTAAGACGAAGTAGGCATGTACAGATCGCTTCTGGGACACAAAAATATCGAATTTTCGGGTGTTTCGAGCCAGCCTGAATTTGATATATAAACGGGTACAGAAGATACATGCACATATCGACTTTGGGTACCAAAAATATCAATTTTTAGTATGTTTTGGGCCAATATTTTGAAAATATTCTAGCACTGAGTATGCATGTACAGATCGCTTCTGGGACCCAAAAATATTGAATTTTGGGGTGTTCTGAGCCTGAATTTGGGATATAAACGGGCACAAAAGATGTATGCACATATCGACTTTGGACACCTAAAATATCGATTTTTATCATATTTTAGGCCTATATTTTGAAAATATTCCAGCACTGAGTATGCATGTATAGATCGCTTCTGGGACGCAAAAATATCTAATTTTCGGGGGTTTTGAGTCTGAATTTGTGATATAAACGGGTACAGAAGATGCAAGCACATATAAACTTTGGGCACCCAAAATATCGATTTTTAGCATGTTTTGGGCCTATACTTTGAAAATACTCTAACACGGAGTAGGCATGTACAGATCGCTTCTGGGACACAAAAATATTGAATTTTTGGGTGTTTTGAGCCTGCATTTGAGATATAAACAGGTACAAAAGATGTATGCACATATCGACTTTGGACAACTAAAATATGGATTTTTAGCATGTTTTAAGCCTATATTTTGAAAATGTTCTAGCACTGAGTATGCATGTACAGATTGCTTCTGGAACCCAAAAATATTGAATTTTGGGGTGTTCTGAGCCTGAATTTGGGATATAAACGGGTACTGAAGATGCATGCACATATCGACTTTTTGCACCTAAAATATCGATTTTGAGCATGTTTTGGGTCTGTATCCTGAAAACATTCTAAGAAGGAGTAGGCATGTACAGATCGCTTCTGGGACGCAAAAATATCTAATTTTCGGGTGTTTTGAGCCTGATTTTGAGATACAAACGGGTACAGAAGATGCATGCACATATCAACTTTGGGCACCCAAAATATAGATTTTTAGCTTTTTTTGGGCCTATACTTTGAAAATAATCTAACACGGAGTAGGCATGTACAGATCGCTTCTGGGACACAAAAATATCGAATTTTCGGGTGTTTTGAGCCTGAATTTGAGATATAAACGGGTACAGAAGATGCATGCACATATCGACATTTTGCACATAAAATATCGATTTTTAGCATGTTTTGGGCCTATATTTTGAAAATACTCTAACACGGAGTAGGCATGTACAGATCGCTTCTGGGACACAAAAATATCTAATTTTCGGGTGTTTTGAGCCTGAATTTGAGATATAAACGGATACAGAAGATGCAAGCACATATCGACTTTGGGCACCCAAAATATCGATTTTGAGCATGTTTTGGGCCTGTATTTTATAAATACTCTAAGACGAAGTAGGCATGTACAGATCGCTTCTGGGACACAAAAATATCGAATTTTCGGGAGTTTCGAGATTGAATTTGATATATAAACGGGTACAGAAGATACATGCACATATCGACTTTGGGTACCAAAGATATCGATTTTTAGTATGTTTTGGGCCAATATTTTGAAAATATTCTAGCACTGAGTATGCATGTACAGATCTCTTATGGGACCCAAAAATATTGAATTTTGGGGTGTTCTGAGCCTGAATTTGGGATATAAACGGGCACAAAAGATGTATGCACATATCGACTTTGGACACCTAAAATATCGATTTTTATCATATTTTAGGCCTATATTTTGAAAATATTCTATCACTGAGTAGACATGTACAGATCGCTTCGGGGAACCAAAAATATTGAATTTTTGGGTGTTTTGAGCCTGCATTTGAGATATAAACGGGTACAAAAGATGTATGGTCATATCGACTTTGGACAACTAAAATATGGATTTTTAGCATGTTTTAAGCCTATATTTTGAAAATGTTCTAGCACTGAGTATGCATGTACAGATTGCTTCTGGAACCCAAAAATATTGAATTTTTTGGGTGTTCTGAGCCTGAATTTGGGATATAAACGGGCACAAAAGATGTATGCACATATCGACTTTGGACACCTAAAATATCGTTTTTTATCATATTTTAGGCCTATATTTTGAAAATATTCTAGCACTGAGTAGACATGTACAGATCGCTTCGGGGACCCAAAAATATTGAATTTTTTATGTGTTTTGAGCCTGCATTTGAGATATAAACGGGTACTGATGATGCATGCACATATCGACTTTTTGCACCTAAAATATCGATTTTGAGCATGTTTTGGGTCTGTATCTTGAAAACATTCTAAGAAGGAGTAGGCATGTACAGATCGCTTCTGGGACGCAAAAATATCTAATTTTCGGGTGTTTTGAGTCTGAATTTGAGATATAAACGGGTACAGTAGATGCATGCACATATCGACTTTGGGCACCCAAAATATCGATTTTTAGCATGTTTTGGGCCTATATTTTGAAAATACTCTAACACGGAGTAGGCATGTACAGATCGCTTCTGGGACACAAAAATATCGAATTTTTGGGTATTTTGAGCCTGAATTTGAGATATAAACGGGTACAGAAGATGCATGCACATATCGACATTTTGCACATAAAATATCTATTTTTAGCATGTTTTGGGCCTATATTTTGAAAATACTCTAACACGGAGTAGGCATGTACAGATCGCTTCTGGGACACAAAAATATCTAATTTTCGGGTGTTTTGAGCCTGAATTTGAGATATAAACGGGTACAGAAGATGCAAGCACATATCGACTTTGGGCACCCAAAATATCGATTTTGAGCATGTTTTGGGCCTGTATTTTAAAAATACTCTAAGACGAAGTAGGCATGTTCAGATCGCTTCTGGGACACAAAAATATCGAATTTTCGGGTGTTTCGAGCCTGAATTTGATATATAAACGGGTACAGAAGATACATGCACATATCGACTTTGGGTACCAAAAATATCAATTTTTAGTATGTTTTGGGCCAATATTTCGAAAATATTCTAGCAATGAGTATGCATGTACAGATCGCTTCTGGGACCCAAAAATATTGATTTTTGGGGTGTTCTGAGCCTGAATTTGGGATATAAACGGGCACAAAAGATGTATGCACATATCGACTTTGGACACCTAAAATATCGATTTTTATCATATTTTAGGCTTATATTTTGAAAATATTCTAGCACTGAGTAGACATGTACAGATCGCTTCGCGGACCCAAAAATATTGAATTTTTGGGTGTTTTGAGCCTGCATTTGAGATATAAACGGGTACTGAAGATGCATGCACATATTGACTTTTTGCACCTAAAATATCGATTTTGAACATGTTTTGGGTCTGTATCATCAAAACATTCTAAGAAGGAGTAGGCATGTACAGATCGCTTCTGGGACACAAAAATATCTAATTTTCGTGAGTTTTGAGTCTGAATTTGAGATATAAACGGGTACAAAAGATGCAAGTACATATCGACTTTGGGCACCCAAAATATCGATTTTTAGCATGTTTTCGGCCTATATTTTGAAAATACTCTAACACGGAGTAGGCATGTACAGATCGCTTCTGGGACACAAAAATATCGAATTTTTGGGTGTTTTGAGCCTGAATTTGAGATATAAACGGGTACAGAAGATGCATGCACATATCGACTTTTTGCACCTAAAATATCGATTTTGAGCATGTTTTGGGTCTATATTTTGAAAACATTCTAGCAAAGAGTAGGCATGTAGAGATTGCTTCTGGGACCCAAAATTATCGAATTTTCGGGTGTTTCGAGCCTGAATTTGGGATATAAACGGGCACAAAAGATGTATGCACATATCGACTTTGGACAACTAAAATATGGATTTTTAGCATGTTTTAAGCCTATATTTTGAAAATGTTCTAGCACTGAGTATGCATGTACAGATTGCTACTGGAACCCAAAAATATTGAATTTTGGGGTGTTCTGAGCCTGAATTTGGGATATAAACGGGTACTGAAGATGCATGCACATATCGACTTTTTGCACCTAAAATATCGATTTTGAGCATGTTTTGGGTCTGTATCCTGAAAACATTCTAAGAAGGAGTAGGCATGTACAGATCGCTTCTGGGACGCAAAAATATCTAATTTTCGGGGGTTTTCAGCCTGAATTTGAGATATAAACGGGTACAGAAGATGCATGCACATATCAACTTTGGGCACCCAAAATATCGATTTTTAGCATGTTTTGGGCCTAAACTTTGAAAATAATCTAACACGGAGTAGGCATGTACAGATCGCTTCTGGGAAACAAAAATATCGAATTTTCGGGTGTTTTGAGCCTGAATTTGAGATATAAACGGGTACAGAAGATGCATGCACATATCGACATTTTGCACATAAAATATCGATTTTTAGCATGTTTTGTGCCTATATTTTGAAAATACTCTAACACGGAGTAGGCATGTACAGATCGCTTCTGGGACACAAAAATATCTAATTTTCGGGTGTTTTGAGCCTGAATTTGAGATATAAACGGGTACAGAAGATGCAAGCACATATCGACTTTGGGCACCCAAAATATCGAATTTGAGCATGTTTTGGGCCTGTATTTTAAAAATACTCTAAGACGAAGTAGGCATGTACAGATCGCTTCTGGGACACAAAAATATCGAATTTTCGGGTGTTTCGAGCCTGAATTTGATATATAAACGGGTACAGAAGATACATGCACATATCGACTTTGGGTACCAAAAATATCGATTTTTAGTATGTTTTGGGCCAATATTTTGAAAATATTCTAGCACTGAGTATGCATGTACAGATCGCTTCTGGGACCCAAAAATATTGAATTTTGGGGTTTTCTGAGCCTGAATTTGGGATATAAACGGGCACAAAAGATGTATTCACATATCGACTTTGGACACCTAAAATATCGATTTTTATCATATTTTAGGCCTATATTTTGAAAATATTCTAGCACTGAGGTGACATGTACAGATCGCTTCGGGGACCCAAAAATATTGAATTTTTGGGTGTTTTGAGCCTGCATTTGAGATATAAACGGGTACAAAAGATGTATGGACATATCGACTTTGGACAACTAAAATATGGATTTTTAGCATGTTTTAAGCCTATATTTTGAAAATGTTCTAGCACTGAGTATGCATGTACAGATTGCTTCTGGAACCCAAAAATATTGAATTTTGTGGTGTTCTGAGCCTGAATTTGGGATATAAACGGGCACAAAAGATGTATGCACATATCGACTTTGGACACCTAAAATATCGATTTTTATCATATTTTAGGCCTATATTTTGAAAATATTCTAGCACTGAGTAGACATGTACAGATCGCTTCGCGGACCCAAAAATATTGAATTTTTGGGTGTTTTGAGCCTGCATTTGAGATATAAACGGGTACTGATGATGCATGCACATATCGACTTCTTGCACCTAAAATATCGATTCTGAGCATGTTTTGGGTCTGTATCTTGAAAACATTCTAAGAAGGAGTAGGCATGTACAGATCGCTTCTGGGACGCAAAAATATCTAATTTTCGGGTGTTTTGAGTCTGAATTTGAGATATAAACGGGTACAGTAGATGCAAGAACATATCGACTTTGGGCACCCAAAATATCGATTTTTAGCATGTTTTCGGCCTATATTTTGAAAATACTCTAACACGGAGTAGGCATGTACAGATCGCTTCTGGGACCCAAAAATATCGAATTTTCGGGTGTTTTGAGCCTGCATTTGAGATATAAACGGGTACAAAAGATGTATGGACATATCGACTTTGGACAACTAAAATATGGATTTTTAGCATGTTTTAAGCCTATATTTTGAAAATGTTCTAGCACTGAGTATGCATGTACAGATTGCTACTGGAACCCAAAAATATTGAATTTTGGGGTGTTCTGAGCCTGAATTTGGGATATAAAAGGGTACTGAAGATGCATGCACATATCGACTTTTTGCACCTAAAATATCGATTTTGAGCATGTTTTGGGTCTGTATCCTGAAAACATTCTAAGAAGGAGTAGGCATGTACAGATCGCTTCTGGGACGCAAAAATATCTAATTTTCGGGGGTTTTGAGTCTGAATTTGAGATATAAACGGGTACAGAAGATGCATGCACATATCAACTTAGGGCACCCAAAATATCGATTTTTAGCATGTTTTGGGCCTAAACTTTGAAAATAATCTAACACGGAGTAGGCATGTACAGATCGCTTCTGGGACACAAAAATATCGAATTTTCGGGTGTTTTGAGCCTGAATTTGAGATATAAACGGGTACAGAAGATGCATGCACATATCGACATTTTGCACATAAAATATCGATTTTTAGCATGTTTTGTGCCTATATTTTGAAAATACTCTAACACGGAGTAGGCATGTACAGATCGCTTCTGGGACACAAAAATATCTAATTTTCGGGTGTTTTGAGCCTGAATTTGAGATATAAACGGGTACAGAAGATGCAAGCACATATCGACTTTGGGCACCCAAAATATCGAATTTGAGCATGTTTTGGGACTGTATTTTAAAAATACTCTAAGACGAAGTAGGCATGTACAGATCGGTTCTGGGACACAAAAATATCGAATTTTCGGGTGTTTCGAGCCTGAATTTGATATATAAACGGGTACAGAAGATACATGCACATATCGACTTTGGGTACCAAAAATATCGATTTTTAGTATGTTTTGGGCCAATATTTTGAAAATATTCTAGCACTGAGTATGCATGTACAGATCGCTTCTGGGACCCAAAAATATTGAATTTTGGGGTTTTCTGAGCCTGAATTTGGGATATAAACGGGCACAAAAGATGTATTCACATATCGACTTTGGACACCTAAAATATCGATTTTTATCATATTTTAGGCCTATATTTTGAAAATATTCTAGCACTGAGGTGACATGTACAGATCGCTTCGGGGACCCAAAAATATTGAATTTTTGGGTGTTTTGAGCCTGCATTTGAGATATAAACGGGTACAAAAGATGTATGGACATATCGACTTTGGACAACTAAAATATGGATTTTTAGCATGTTTTAAGCCTATATTTTGAAAATGTTATAGCACTGAGTATGCATGTACAGATTGCTTCTGGAACCCAAAAATATTGAATTTTGGGGTGTTCTGAGCCTGAATTTGGGATATAAACGGGCACAAAAGATGTATGCACATATCGACTTTGGACACCTAAAATATCGATTTTTATCATATTTTAGGCCTATGTTTTGAAAATATTCTAGCACTGAGTAGACATGTACAGATCGCTTCGCGGACCCAAAAATATTGAATTTTTGGGTGTTTTGAGCCTGCATTTGAGATATAAACGGGTACTGATGATGCATGCACATATCGACTTCTTGCACCTAAAATATCGATTCTGAGCATGTTTTGGGTCTGTATCTTGAAAACATTCTAAGAAGGAGTAGGCATGTACAGATCGCTTCTGGGACGCAAAAATATCTAATTTTCGGGTGTTTTGAGTCTGAATTTGAGATATAAACAGGTACAGTAGATGCAAGAACATATCGACTTTGGGCACCCAAAATATCGATTTTTAGCATGTTTTCGGCCTATATTTTGAAAATACTCTAACACGGAGTACAGATCGCTTCTGGGACCCAAAAATATCGAATTTTTGGGTGTTTTGAGCCTGAATTTGAGATATAAACGGGTACAGAAGATGCATGCACATATCGACATTTTGCACATAAAATATCGATTTTTAGCATGTTATAGGCCTATATTTTGAAAATATTCTAACACGGAGTAGGCATGTACAGATCGCTTCTGGGACACAAAAATATCTAATTTTCGGTGTTTTGAGCCTGAATTTGAGATATAAACGGGTACAGAAAATACATGCACATATCGACTTTGGGTACCAAAAATATCAATTTTTAGTATGTTTTGGGCCAATATTTTGAAAATATTCTAGCACTGAGTAGACATGTACAGATCGCTTCGGGGACCCAAAAATATTGAATTTTGGGGTGTTCTGAGCCTGAATTTGGGATATAAACGGGTACTAAAGATGTATGCACATATTGACTTTGGACACCTTAAATATCGATTTTTATCATATTTTAGGCCTATATTTTGAAAATATTCTAGCACTGAGTAGGCATGTACAGATCGCTTCGGGGACCCAAAAATATTGAATTTTTGGGTGTTTTGAGCCTGTATTTGAGATATAAACGGGTACAAAAGATGTATGGTCATATCGACTTTGGACAACTAAAATATGGATTTTTAGCATGTTTTAAGCCTATATTTTGAAAATGTTCTAGCACTGAGTATGCATGTACAGATCGCTTCTGGGACCCAAAAATATTGAATTTTGGGGTGTTTTGAGCCTGAATTTGGGATATAAACGGGCACAAAAGATGTATGGACATATCGACTTTGGACAACTAAAATATGGATTTTTAGCATGTTTTAAGCCTATATTTTGAAAATGTTCTAGCACTGAGTATGCATGTACAGATTGCTTCTGGAACCCAAAAATATTGAATTTTGGGGTGTTCTGAGCCTGAATTTGGGATATAAACGGGCACAAAAGATGTATGCACATATCGACTTTGGACACCTAAAATATCGATTTTTATCATATTTTAGGCCTATGTTTTGAAAATATTCTAGCACTGAGTAGACATGTACAGATCGCTTCGCGGACCCAAAAATATTGAATTTTTGGGTGTTTTGAGCCTGCATTTGAGATATAAACGGGTACTGATGATGCATGCACATATCGACTTCTTGCACCTAAAATATCGATTCTGAGCATGTTTTGGGTCTGTATCTTGAAAACATTCTAAGAAGGAGTAGGCATGTACAGATCGCTTCTGGGACGCAAAAATATCTAATTTTCGGGTGTTTTGAGTCTGAATTTGAGATATAAACGGGTACAGTAGATGCAAGAACATATCGACTTTGGGCACCCAAAATATCGATTTTTAGCATGTTTTCGGCCTATATTTTGAAAATACTCTAACACGGAGTAGGCATGTACAGATCGCTTCTGGGACACAAAAATATCGAATTTTCGGGTGTTTTGAGCCTGAATTTGAGATATAAACGGGTACAGAAGATGCATGCACATATCGACATTTTGCACATAAAATATCTATTTTTAGCATGTTTTGGGCCTATATTTTGAAAATACTCTAACACGGAGTAGGCATGTACAGATCGCTTCTGGGACACAAAAATATCTAATTTTCGGGTGTTTTGAGCCTGAATTTGAGATATAAACGGGTACTGAAGATGCAAGCACATATCGACTTTGGGCACCCAAAATATCGATTTTGAGCATGTTTTTGGCATGCATTTTAAAAATACTCTAAGACGAAGTAGGCATGTTCAGATCGCTTCTGGGACACAAAAATATCGAATTTTCGGGTGTTTCGAGCCTGAATTTGATATATAAACGGGTACAGAAGATACATGCACATATCGACTTTGGGTACCAAAAATATCAATTTTTAGTATGTTTTGGGCCAATATTTTGAAAATATTCTAGCACTGAGTATGCATGTACAGATCGCTTCTGGGACCCAAAAATATTGATTTTTGGGGTGTTCTGAGCCTGAATTTGGGATATAAACGGGCACAAAAGATGTATGCACATATCGACTTTGGACACCTAAAATATCGATTTTTATCATATTTTAGGCCTATATTTTGAAAATATTCTAGCACTGAGTAGACATGTACAGATCGCTTCGCGGACCCTAAAATATTGAATTTTTGGGTGTTTTGAGCCTGCATTTGAGATATAAACGGGTACTGAAGATGCATGCACATATTGACTTTTTGCACCTAAAATATCGATTTTGAACATGTTTTGGGTCTGTATCTTGAAAACATTCTAAGAAGGAGTAGGCATGTACAGATCGCTTCTGGGACACAAAAATATCTAATTTTCGTGCGTTTTGAGTCTGAATTTGAGATATAAACGGGTACAGAAGATGCAAGCACATATCGACTTTGGGCACCCAAAATATCGATTTTTAGCATGTTTTCGACCTATATTTTGAAAATACTCTAACACGGAGTAGGCATGTACAGATCGCTTCTGGGACACAAAAATATCGAATTTTAGGGTGTTTTGAGTCTTAATTTGAGATATAAACGGGTACAGAAGATGCATGCACATATCGACTTTTTGCACCTAAAATATCGATTTTGAGCATGTTTTGGGTCTATATTTTGAAATCATTCTAGCAAAGAGTAGGCATGTACAGATTGCTTCTGGGACCCATAAATATCGAATTTCGGGTGTTTTGAGCCTGAATTTGAGATATAAACGGGTACAGAAGATGCATGCACATATCGACATTTTGCACATAAAATATCGATTTTTAGCATGTTATAGGCCTATATTTTGAAAATATTCTAACACGGAGTAGGCATGTACAGATCGCTTCTGGGACACAAAAATATCTAATTTTCGGTGTTTTGAGCCTGAATTTGAGATATAAACGGGTACAGAAAATACATGCACATATCGACTTTGGGTACCAAAAATATCAATTTTTAGTATGTTTTGGGCCAATATTTTGAAAATATTCTAGCACTGAGTATGCATGTACAGATCGCTTCTGGGACCCAAAAATATTGAATTTTGGGGTGTTCTGAGCCTGAATTTGGGATATAAACGGGTACTAAAGATGTATGCACATATTGACTTTGGACACCTTAAATATCGATTTTTATCATATTTTAGGCCTATATTTTGAAAATATTCTAGCACTGAGTAGACATGTACAGATCGCTTCGGGGACCCAAAAATATTGAATTTTCGGGTGTTTTGAGCCTGTATTTGAGATATAAACGGGTACTAAAGATGTATGCACATATTGACTTTGGACACCTTAAATATCGATTTTTATCATATTTTAGGCCTATATTTTGAAAATATTCTAGCACTGAGTAGACATGTACAGATCGCTTCGGGGACCCAAAAATATTGAATTTTGGGGTGTTTTGAGCCTGTATTTGAGATATAAACGGGTACAAAAGATGTATGGTCATATCGACTTTGGACAACTAAAATATGGATTTTTAGCATGTTTTAAGCCTATATTTTGAAAATGTTCTAGCACTGAGTATGCATGTACAGATCGCTTCTGGGACCCAAAAATATTGAATTTTGGGGTGTTTTGAGCCTGAATTTGGGATATAAACGGGCACAAAAGATGTATGCACATATCGACTTTGGACACCTAAAATATCGATTTTTATCATATTTTAGGCCTATATTTTGAAAATATTCTAGCACTGAGTAGACATGTACAGATCGCTTCGGGGACCCAAAAATATTGAATTTTTGGGTGTTTTGAGGCTGCATTTGAGATATAAACGGGTACAAAAGATGTATGGACATATCGACTTTGGACAACTAAAATATGGATTTTTAGCATGTTTTAAGCCTATATTTTGAAAATGTTCTAGCACTGAGTATGCATGTACAGATTGCTTCTGGAACCCAAAAATATTGAATTTTGGGGTGTTCTGAGCCTGAATTTGGGATATAAACGGGCACAAATGATGTATGCACATATCGACTTTGGACACCTAAAATATCGATTTTTATCATATTTTAGGCCTATATTTTGAAAATATTCTAGCACTGAGTAGACATGTACAGATCGCTTCGCGGACCCAAAAATATTGAATTTTTGGGTGTTTTGAGCCTGCATTTGAGATATAAACGGGTACTGATGATGCATGCACATATCGACTTTGGACAACTAAAATATGGATTTTTAGCATGTTTTAAGCCTATATTTTGAAAATGTTCTAGCACTGAGTATGCATGTACAGATTGCTTCTGGAACCCAAAAATATTGAATTTTGGGGTGTTCTGAGCCTGAATTTGGGATATAAACGGGCACAAATGATGTATGCACATATCGACTTTGGACACCTAAAATATCGATTTTTATCATATTTTAGGCCTATATTTTGAAAATATTCTAGCACTGAGTAGACATGTACAGATCGCTTCGCGGACCCAAAAATATTGAATTTTTGGGTGTTTTGAGCCTGCATTTGAGATATAAACGGGTACTGATGATGCATGCACATATCGACTTTTTGCACCTAAAATATCGATTTTGAGCATGTTTTGGGTCTGTATCTTGAAAACATTCTAAGAAGGAGTAGGCATGTACAGATCGCTTCTGGGACGCAAAAATATCTAATTTTCGGGTGTTTTGAGTCTGAATTTGAGATATAAACGGGTACAGTAGATGCAAGCACATATCGACTTTGGGCACCCAAAATATCGATTTTTAGCATGTTTTCGGCCTATATTTTGAAAATACTCTAACACGGAGTAGGCATGTACAGATCGCTTCTGGGACACAAAAATATCTAATTTTCGGGTGTTTTGAGCCTGAATTTGAAATATAAACGGGTACAGAAGATGCATGCACATATCGACATTTTGCACATAAAATATCGATTTTTAGCATGTTTTGGGCCTATATTTTGAAAATACTCTAACACGGAGTAGGCATGTACAGATCGCTTCTGGGACACAAAAATATCTAATTTTCGGGTGTTTTGAGCCTGAATTTGAGATATAAACGGGTACAGAAGATGCAAGCACATATCGACTTTGGGCACCCAAAATATCGATTTTGAGCATGTTTTGGGCCTGTATTTTAAAAATACTCTAAGACGAAGTAGGCATGTTCAGATCGCTTCTGGGACACAAAAATATCGAATTTTCGGGTGTTTCGAGCCTGAATTTGATATATAAACGGGTACAGAAGATACATGCACATATCGACTTTGGGTATCAAAAATATCAATTTTTAGTATGTTTTGGGCCAATATTTTGAAAATATTCTAGCACTGAGTATAAATGTACAGATCGCTTCTGGAACCCAAAAATATTTATTTTTGGGGTGTTCTGAGCCTGAATTTGGGATATAAACGGGCACAAATGATGTATGCACATATCGACTTTGGACACCTAAAATATCGATTTTTATCATATTTTAGGCCTATATTTTGAAAATATTCTAGCACTGAGTAGACATGTACAGATCGCTTCGCGGACCCAAAAATATTGAATTTTTGGGTGTTTTGAGCCTGCATTTGAGATATAAACGGGTACAGAAGATGCATGCACATATTGACTTTTTGCACCTAAAATATCGATTTTGAACATGTTTTGGGTCTGTATCTTCAAAACATTCTAAGAAGGAGTAGGCATGTACAGATCGCTTCTGGGACACAAAAATATCTAATTTTCGTGTGTTTTGAGTCTGAATTTGAGATATAAACGGGTACAGAAGATGCAAGCACATATCGACTTTGGGCACCCAAAATATCGATTTTTAGTATGTTTTCGGCCTATATTTTGAAAATACTCTAACACGGAGTAGGCATGTACAGATCGCTTCTGGGACACAAAAATATCGAATTTTAGGGTGTTTTGAGCCTGAATTTGACATATAAACGGGTACAGAAGATGCATGCACATATCGACATTTTGCACATAAAATTTTGATTTTTAGCATGTTTTGGGCCTATATTTTGAAAATATTCTAACACGGAGTATTCATGTACAGATCGCTTCTGGGACACAAAAATATCTAATTTTCGGGTGTTTTGAGCCTGAATTTGAGATATAAACGGGTACAGAAAATACATGCACATATCGACTATGGGTACCAAAAATATCAATTTTTAGTATGTTTTGGGCCAATATTTTGAAAATATTCTAGCACTGAGTATGCATGTACAGATCGCTTCTGGGACCCAAAAATATTGAATTTTGGGGTGTTCTGAGCCTGAATTTGGGATATAAACGGGTACAAAAGATGTATGCACATATTGACTTTGAACACCTTAAATATCGATTTTTATCATATTTTATGCCTATATTTTGAAAATATTCTAGCACTGAGTAGACATGTACAGATCGCTTCGGGGACCCACAAATATTGAATTTTTGGGTGTTTTGAGCCTGTATTTGAGATATAAACGGGTACAAAAGATGTATGGTCATATCGATTTTGGACAACTAAAATATGGATTTTTAGCATGTTTTAAACCTATATTTTGAAAATGTTCTAGCACTGAGTATGCATGTACAGATTGCTTCTTGGACCCAAAAATATTGAATTTTGGGGTTTTCTGAGCCTGAATTTGGGATATAAACGGGCACAAAAGATGTATGCACATATCGACTTTGGACACCTAAAATATCGATTTTTATCATATTTTTGGACTATATTTTGAAAATATTGTAGCACTGAGTAGACATGTACAGATCGCTTCGGGGACACAAAAATATTGAATTTATGGGTGTTTTGAGCCTGCATTTGAGATATAAACGGGTACTGAAGATGCATGCACATATCGACTTTTTGCACCTAAAATATCGATTTTGAGCATGTTTTGGGTCTGCATCTTGAAAACATTTTAAGAAGGAGTAGGCATGTACAGATCGCTTCTGGGACGCAAAAATATCTAATTTTCGGGTGTTTTGAGTCTGAATTTGAGATATAAACGGGTACAGAAGATGCAAGCACATATCGACTTTGGGCACCCAAAATATCGATTTTTAGCATGTTTTGGGCCTATATTTTGAATGTACTCTAACACGGAGTAGGCATGTACAGATCGCTTCTGGGACACAAAAATATCGAATTTTCGGGTGTTTTGAGCCTGAATTTGAGATATAAACGGGTACAGAAGATGCATGCACATATCGACATTTTCCACATAAAATATCGATTTTTAGCATGTTTTGGGCCTATATTTTGAAAATACTCTAACACGGAGTAGGCATGTACAGATCGCTTCTGTGACACAAAAATATCTAATTTTCGGGTGTTTTGAGCCTGAATTTGAGATATAAACGGGTACAGAAGATGCAAGCACATATCGACTTTGGGAACCCAAAATATCGATTTTTAGCATGTTTTGGGCCTGTATTTTAAAAATACTCTAGCACGAAGAACGCATGTACAGATCGCTTCTGGGACGCAAAAATATCGAATTTTCGGGTGTTTTGAGCCTGAATTTGATATATAAACGGGTACAGAAGATACATGCACATATCGACTTTGGGTACCAAAAATAACAATTTTTAGTATGTTTTGGGCCAATATTTTGAAAATATTCTAGCATTGAGTATGCATGTACAGATTGCTTCTGGGACCCAAAAATATTGAATTTTGGGGTGTTCTGAGCCAGAATTTGGGATATAAACGGGTACAAAAGATGTATGCACATATTGACTTTGGACACCTAAAATATCGATTTTTATCATATTTTAGGCCTATATTTTGAAAATATTCTAGCACTGAGTAGACATGTACAGATCGCTTCGGGGACCCAAAAATATTGAATTTTTGGGTGTTTTGAGCCTGCATTTGAGATATAAACGGGTACTGAAGATGCATGCACATAGCGACTTTTTGCACCTAAAATATCGAGTTTGAGCATGCTTTGGGTCTGTATTTTGAAAACATTCTAGCTAAGAGTAGGCATGTACAGATCGGTTCTGGGACCCAAGAATATCGAAATTATCGATTTTTAGCATGTTTTGAGCCTATATTTTGAAAAACATTCTAGAACTGAGTAGGCATGTACAGATCGCTTCTGGGACCCAAAAATATTGAATTTTCCGTTGTTTTGAGCGTGAATTTGAGATTTAAACGGGTACTGAAGATGCATGCAGATATCGACTTAATGCACGTAAAATATCAATTTTGAGCATGTTTTGGGTCTGTATCTTGAAAACATTTTTGCAAGGAGTAGGCATGTACAGATCGCTTCTGGGACACAAAAATACCGAATTTTTGGGTGTTTTGAGCCTGAATTTGAGATATAAACGGGTACAGAACATGCATGCACATATCGACTTGGGACACTTAAGATATCGATTTTTAGCATGTTTTGAGCCTATATTTTATAAACATTCTAGCACTGAGTAGGCATGTACAAATCGTTTCTGGGACCAAAAAACATCGAATTTTTGGGTGTTTTGAGCCTGAATTTGAGATATAAACGGGTACAGAAGATGCATACACATATTGACTTTTTGCACCTAAAATATCGATTTTGAACATGTTTTGGGTCTGTATCTTCAAAACATTCTAAGAAGGAGTAGGCATGTACAGATCGCTTCTGGGACACAAAAATATCTAATTTTCGTGTGTTTTGAGTCTGAATTTGAGATATAAACGGGTACAGAAGATGCAAGCACATATCGACTTTGGGCACCCAAAATATCGATTTTTAGCATGTTTTGGGCCTATATTTTGAAAATACTCTAACACGGAGTAGGCATGTACAGATCGCTTCTGGGACACAAAAATATCGAATTTTCGGGTGTTTTGAGCCTGAATTTGAGATATAAACGGGTACAGAAGATGCATGCACATATCGACATTTTGCACATAAAATATCTATTTTTAGCATGTTTTGGGCCTATATTTTGAAAATACTCTAACACGGAGTAGGCATGTACAGATCGCTTCTGGGACACAAAAATATCTAATTTTCGGGTGTTTTGAGCCTGAATTTGAGATATAAACGGGTACTGAAGATGCAAGCACATATCGACTTTGGGCACCCAAAATATCGATTTTGAGCATGTTTTGGGCATGTATTTTAAAAATACTCTAAGACGATGTAGGCATGTTCAGATCGCTTCTGGGACACAAAAATATCGAATTTTCGGGTGTTTCGAGCCTGAATTTGATATATAAACGGGTACAGAAGATACATGCACATATCGACTTTGGGTACTAAAAATATCAATTTTTAGTATGTTTTGGGCCAATATTTTGAAAATATTCTAGCACTGAGTATGCATGTACAGATCGCTTCTGGGACCCAAAAATATTGATTTTTGGGGTGTTCTGAGCCTGAATTTGGGATATAAACGGGCACAAAAGATGTATGCACATATCGACTTTGGACACCTAAAATATCGATTTTTATCATATTTTAGGCCTATATTTTGAAAATATTCTAGCACTGAGTAGACATGTACAGATCGCTTCGCGGACCCTAAAATATTGAATTTTTGGGTGTTTTGAGCCTGCATTTGAGATATAAACGGGTACTGAAGATGCATGCACATATTGACTTTTTGCACCTAAAATATCGATTTTGAACATGTTTTGGGTCTGTATCTTGAAAACATTCTAAGAAGGAGTAGGCATGTACAGATCGCTTCTGGGACACAAAAATATCGAATTTTCGTGCGTTTTGAGTCTGAATTTGAGATATAAACGGGTACAGAAGATGCAAGCACATATCGACTTTGGGCACCCAAAATATCGATTTTTAGCATGTTTTCGACCTATATTTTGAAAATACTCTAACACGGAGTAGGCATGTACAGATCGCTTCTGTGACACAAAAATATCGAATTTTAGGGTGTTTTGAGCCTGAATATGAGATATAAACAGGTACAGAAGATGCATGCACATATCGACTTTTTGCACCTAAAATATCGATTTTGAGCATGTTTTGGGTCTATATTTTGAAAACATTCTAGCAAAGAGTAGGCATGTACAGATTGCTTCTGGGACCCAAAAATATCGAATTTTCGGGTGTTTTGAGCCTGAATTTGAGATATAAACGGGTACAGAAGATACATGCACATATCGACATTTTGCACATAAAATTTCGATTTTTAGCATGTTTTGGGCCTATATTTTGAAAATATTCTAACACGGAGTAGGCATGTACAGATCGCTTCTGGGACACAAAAATATCTAATTTTCGGGTGTTTTGAGCCTGAATTTGAGATATAAACGGGTACAGAAAATACATGCACATATCGACTATGGGTACCAAAAATATCAATTTTTAGTATGTTTTGGGCCAATATTTTGAAAATATTCTAGCACTGAGTATGCATGTACAGATTGCTTCTGGGACCCAAAAATATTGAATTTTGGGGTGTTCTGAGCCTGAATTTGGGATATAAACGGGTACAAAAGATGTATGCACATATTGACTTTGAACACCTTAAATATCGATTTTTATCATATTTTATGCCTATATTTTGAAAATATTCTAGCACTGAGTAGACATGTACAGATCGCTTCGGGGACCCAAAAATATTGAATTTTTGGGTGTTTTGAGCCTGTATTTGAGATATAAACGGGTACAAAAGATGTATGGTCATATCGATTTTGGACAACTAAAATATGGATTTTTAGCATGTTTTAAGCCTATATTTTGAAAATGTTCTAGCACTGAGTATGCATGTACAGATTGCTTCTTGGACCCAAAAATATTGAATTTTGGGGTTTTCTGAGCCTGAATTTGGGATATAAACGGGCACAAAAGATGTATGCACATATCGACTTTGGACACCTAAAATATCGATTTTTATCATATTTTTGGCCTATATTTTGAAAATATTGTAGCACTGAGTAGACATGTACAGATCGCTTCGGGGACACAAAAATATTGAATTTATGGGTGTTTTGAGCCTGCATTTGAGATATAAACGGGTACTGAAGATGCATGCACATATCGACTTTTTGCACCTAAAATATCGATTTTGAGCATGTTTTGGGTCTGTATCTTGAAAACATTTTAAGAAGGAGTAGGCATGTACAGATCGCTTCTGGGACGCAAAAATATCTAATTTTCGGGTGTTTTGAGTCTGAATTTGAGATATAAACGGGTACAGAAGATGCAAGCACATATCGACTTTGGGCACCCAAAATATCGATTTTTAGCATGTTTTGGGCCTATTTTTTGAATGTACTCTAACACGGAGTAGGCATGTACAGATCGCTTCTGGGACACAAAAATATCGAATTTTCGGGTGTTTTGAGCCTGAATTTGAGATATAAACGGGTACAGAAGATGCATGCACATATCGACATTTTCCACATAAAATATCGATTTTTAGCATGTTTTGGGCCTATATTTTGAAAATACTCTAACACGGAGTAGGCATGTACAGATCGCTTCTGTGACACAAAAATATCTAATTTTCGGGTGTTTTGAGCCTGAATTTGAGATATAAACGGGTACAGAAGATGCAAGCACATATCGACTTTGGGAACCCAAAATATCGATTTTTAGCATGTTTTGGGCCTGTATTTTAAAAATACTCTAGCACGAAGAACGCATGTACAGATCGCTTCTGGGACGCAAAAATATCGAATTTTCGGGTGTTTTGAGCCTGAATTTGATATATAAACGGGTAC
This sequence comes from Petrolisthes cinctipes, assembly GCA_033782935.1. Lineage (NCBI taxonomy): Eukaryota > Metazoa > Arthropoda > Malacostraca > Decapoda > Porcellanidae > Petrolisthes > Petrolisthes cinctipes. Next base: position 1,436,897 of record JAWQEG010000201.1, read on the forward strand.
AGAAGATACATGCACATATCGACTTTGGGTACCAAAAATATCAATTTTTAGTATGTTTTGGGCCAATATTTTGAAAATATTCTAGTACTGAGTATGCATGTACAGATCGCTTCTGGGACCCAAAAATATTGAATTTTGGGGTGTTCTGAGCCTGAATTTGGGATATAAACGGGTACAAAAGATGTATGCACATATTGACTTTGAACACCTTAAATATCGATTTTTATCATATTTTATGCCTATATTTTGAAAATATTCTAGCACTGAGTAGACATGTACAGATCGCTTCGGGGACCCAAAAATATTGAATTTTTGGGTGTTTTGAGCCTGTATTTGAGATATAAACGGGTACAAAAGATGTATGGTCATATCGATTTTGGACAACTAAAATATGGATTTTTAGCATGTTTTAAGCCTATATTTTGAAAATGTTCTAGCACTGAGTATGCATGTACAGATTGCTTCTTGGACCCAAAAATATTGAATTTTGGGGTTTTCTGAGCCTGAATTTGGGATATAAACGGGCACAAAAGATGTATGCACATATCGACTTTGGACACCTAAAATATCGATTTTTATCATATTTTTGGCCTATATTTTGAAAATATTGTAGCGCTGAGTAGACATGTACAGATCGCTTCGGGGACACAAAAATATTGAATTTATGGGTGTTTTGAGCCTGCATTTGAGATATAAACGGGTACTGAAGATGCATGCACATATCGACTTTTTGCACCTAAAATATCGATTTTGAGCATGTTTTGGGTCTGTATCTTGAAAACATTTTAAGAAGGAGTAGGCATGTACAGATCGCTTCTGGGACGCAAAAATATTGAATTTTCGTGTGTTTTGAGTCTGAATTTGAGATATAAACGGGTACAGAAGATGCAAGCACATATCGACTTTGGGCACCCAAAATATCGATTTTTAGCATGTTTTGGGCCTATATTTTGAATGTACTCTAACACGGAGTAGGCATGTACAGATCGCTTCTGGGACACAAAAATATCGAATTTTCGGGTGTTTTGAGCCTGAATTTGAGATATAAACGGGTACAGAAGATGCATGCACATATCGACATTTTCCACATAAAATATCGATTTTTAGCATGTTTTGGGCCTATATTTTGAAAATACTCTAACACGGAGTAGGCATGTACAGATCGCTTCTGTGACACAAAAATATCTAATTTTCGGGTGTTTTGAGCCTGAATTCGAGATATAAACGGGTACAGAAGATGCAAGCACATATCGACTTTGGGAACCCAAAATATCGATTTTTAGCATGTTTTGGGCCTGTATTTTAAAAATACTCTAGCACGAAGAACGCATGTACAGATCGCTTCTGGGACGCAAAAATATCGAATTTTCGGGTGTTTTGAGCCTGAATTTGATATATAAACGGGTACAGAAGATATATGCACATATCGACTTTGGGTACCAAAAATATCAATTTTTAGTATGTTTTGGGCCAATATTTTGAAAATATTCTAGCACTGAGTATGCATGTACAGATCGCTTCTGGGACCCAAAAATATTGAATTTTGGGGTGTTCTGAGCCTGAATTTGGGATATAAACGGGTACAAAAGATGTATGCACATATTGACTTTGAACACCTTAAATATCGATTTTTATCATATTTTATGCCTATATTTTGAAAATATTCTAGCACTGAGTAGACATGTACAGATCGCTTCGGGGACCCAAAAATATTGAATTTTTGGGTGTTTTGAGCCTGAATTTGAGATATAAACGGGTACAAAAGATGTATGGTCATATCGATTTTGGACAACTAAAATATGGATTTTTAGCATGTTTTAAGCCTATATTTTGAAAATGTTCTAGCACTGAGTATGCATGTACAGATTGCTTCTTGGACCCAAAAATATTGAATTTTGGGGTTTTCTGAGCCTGAATTTGGGATATAAACGGGCACAAAAGATGTATGCACATATCGACTTTGGACACCTAAAATATCGATTTTTATCATATTTTTGGCCTATATTTTGAAAATATTGTAGCACTGAGTAGACATGTACAGATCGCTTCGGGGACACAAAAATATTGAATTTATGGGTGTTTTGAGCCTGCATTTGAGATATAAACGGGTACTGAAGATGCATGCACATATCGACTTTTTGCACCTAAAATATCGATTTTGAGCATGTTTTGGGTCTGTATCTTGAAAACATTTTAAGAAGGAGTAGGCATGTACAGATCGCTTCTGGGACGCAAAAATATCTAATTTTCGGGTGTTTTGAGTCTGAATTTGAGATATAAACGGGTACAGAAGATGCAAGCACATATCGACTTTGGGCACCCAAAATATCGATTTTTAGCATGTTTTGGGCCTATATTTTGAATGTACTCTAACACGGAGTAGGCATGTACAGATCGCTTCTGGGACACAAAAATATCGAATTTTCGGGTGTTTTGAGCCTGAATTTGAGATATAAACGGGTACAGAAGATGCATGCACATATCGACATTTTCCACATAAAATATCGATTTTTAGCATGTTTTGGGCCTATATTTTGAAAATACTCTAACACGGAGTAGGCATGTACAGATCGCTTCTGTGACACAAAAATATCTAATTTTCGGGTGTTTTGAGCCTGAATTTGAGATATAAACGGGTACAGAAGATGCAAGCACATATCGACTTTGGGAACCCAAAATATCGATTTTTAGCATGTTTTGGGCCTGTATTTTAAAAATACTCTAGCACGAAGAACGCATGTACAGATCGCTTCTGGGACGCAAAAATATCTAATTTTCGGGTGTTTTGAGCCTGAATTTGAGATATAAACGGGTACTGAAGATGCAAGCACATATCGACTTTGGGCACCCAAAATATCGATTTTGAGCATGTTTTGGGCATGTATTTTAAAAATACTCTAAGACGAAGTAGGCATGTTCAGATCGCTTCTGGGACACAAAAATATCGAATTTTCGGGTGTTTCGAGCCTGAATTTGATATATAAACGGGTACAGAAGATACATGCACATATCGACTTTGGGTACTAAAAATATCAATTTTTAGTATGTTTTGGGCCAATATTTTGAAAATATTCTAGCACTGAGTATGCATGTACAGATCGCTTCTGGGACCCAAAAATATTGATTTTTGGGGTGTTCTGAGCCTGAATTTGGGATATAAACGGGCACAAAAGATGTATGCACATATCGACTTTGGACACCTAAAATATCGATTTTTATCATATTTTAGGCCAATATTTTGAAAATATTCTAGCACTGAGTAGACATGTACAGATCGCTTCGCGGACCCTAAAATATTGAATTTTTGGGTGTTTTGAGCCTGCATTTGAGATATAAACGGGTACTGAAGATGCATGCACATATTGACTTTTTGCACCTAAAATATCGATTTTGAACATGTTTTGGGTCTGTATCTTGAAAACATTCTAAGAAGGAGTAGGCATGTACAGATCGCTTCTGGGACACAAAAATATCTAATTTTCGTGCGTTTTGAGTCTGAATTTGAGATATAAACGGGTACAGAAGATGCAAGCACATATCGACTTTGGGCACCCAAAATATCGATTTTTAGCATGTTTTCGACCTATATTTTGAAAATACTCTAACACGGAGTAGGCATGTACAGATCGCTTCTGGGACACAAAAATATCGAATTTTAGGGTGTTTTGAGCCTGAATATGAGATATAAACAGGTACAGAAGATGCATGCACATATCGACTTTTTGCACCTAAAATATCGATTTTGAGCATGTTTTGGGTCTATATTTTGAAAACATTCTAGCAAAGAGTAGGCATGTACAGATTGCTTCTGGGACCCAAAAATATCGAATTTTCGGGTGTTTTGAGCCTGAATTTGAGATATAAACGGGTACTGAAGATGCAAGCACATATCGACTTTGGGCACCCAAAATATCGATTTTGAGCATGTTTTGGGCATGTATTTTAAAAATACTCTAAGACGAAGTAGGCATGTTCAGATCGCTTCTGGGACACAAAAATATCGAATTTTCGGGTGTTTCGAGCCTGAATTTGATATATAAACGGGTACAGAAGATACATGCACATATCGACTTTGGGTACTAAAAATATCAATTTTTAGTATGTTTTGGGCCAATATTTTGAAAATATTCTAGCACTGAGTATGCATGTACAGATCGCTTCTGGGACCCAAAAATATTGATTTTTGGGGTGTTCTGAGCCTGAATTTGGGATATAAACGGGCACAAAAGATGTATGCACATATCGACTTTGGACACCTAAAATATCGATTTTTATCATATTTTAGGCCAATATTTTGAAAATATTCTAGTACTGAGTAGACATGTACAGATCGCTTCGCGGACCCTAAAATATTGAATTTTTGGGTGTTTTGAGCCTGCATTTGAGATATAAACGGGTACTGAAGATGCATGCACATATTGACTTTTTGCACCTAAAATATCGATTTTGAACATGTTTTGGGTCTGTATCTTGAAAACATTCTAAGAAGGAGTAGGCATGTACAGATCGCTTCTGGGACACAAAAATATCTAATTTTCGTGCGTTTTGAGTCTGAATTTGAGATATAAACGGGTACAGAAGATGCAAGCACATATCGACTTTGGGCACCCAAAATATCGATTTTTAGCATGTTTTCGACCTATATTTTGAAAATACTCTAACACGGAGTAGGCATGTACAGATCGCTTCTGGGACACAAAAATATCGAATTTTAGGGTGTTTTGAGCCTGAATATGAGATATAAACAGGTACAGAAGATGCATGCACATATCGACTTTTTGCACCTAAAATATCGATTTTGAGCATGTTTTGGGTCTATATTTTGAAAACATTCTAGCAAAGAGTAGGCATGTACAGATTGCTTCTGGGACCCAAAAATATCGAATTTTCGGGTGTTTTGAGCCTGAATTTGAGATATAAACGGGTACAGAAGATGCATGCACATATCGACATTTTGCACATAAAATTTCGATTTTTAGCATGTTTTGGGCCTATATTTTGAAAATATTCTAACACGGAGTAGGCATGTACAGATCGCTTCTGGGACACAAAAATATCTAATTTTCGGGTGTTTTGAGGCTGAATTTGAGATATAAACGGGTACAGAAAATACATGCACATATCGACTTTGGGTACCAAAAATATCAATTTTTAGTATGTTTTGGACCAATATTTTAAAAATATTCTAGCACTGAGTATGCATGTACAGATCGCTTCTCGGACCCAAAAATATTGAATTTTCGGGTGTTCTGAGCCTGAATTTGGGATATAAAAGGGTACTAAAGATGTATGCACATATTGACTTTGGACACCTTAAATATCGATTTTTATCATATTTTAGGCCTATATTTTGAAAATATTCTAGCACTGAGTAGACATGTACAGATCGCTTCGAGGACCCAAAAATATTGAATTTTCGGGTGTTTTGAGCCTGTATTTGAGATATAAACGGGTACAAAAGATGTATGGTCATATCGACTTTGGACAACTAAAATATGGATTTTTAGCATGTTTTAAGCCTATATTTTGAAAATATTCTAGCACTGAGTATGCATGTACAGATTGCTTCTTGGACCCAAAAATATTGAATTTTGGGGTTTTCTGAGCCTGAATTTGGGATATAAACGGGCACAAAAGATGTATGCACATATCGACTTTGGACACCTAAAATATCGATTTTTATCATATTTTAGGCCTATATTTTGAAAATATTGTAGCACTGAGTAGACATGTACAGATCGCTTCGGGGACACAAAAATATTGAATTTATGGGTGTTTTGAGCCTGAATTTGAGATATAAACGGGTACTGATGATGCATGCACATATCGACTTTTTGCACCTAAAATATCGATTTTGAGCATGTTTTGGGTCTGTATCTTGAAAACATTTTAAGAAGGAGTAGGCATGTACAGATCGCTTCTGGGACGCAAAAATATCTAATTTTCGGGTGTTTTGAGTCTGAATTTGAGATATAAACGGGTACAGAAGATGCAAGCACATATCGACTTTGGGCACCCAAAATATCGATTTTTAGCATGTTTTGGGCCTATATTTTGAAAGTACTCTAACACGGAGTAGGCATGTACAGATCGCTTCTGGGACACAAAAATATCGAATTTTCGGGTGTTTTGAGCCTGAATTTGAGATATAAACGGGTACAGAAGATGCATGCACATATCGACATTTTGCACATAAAATATCGATTTTTAGCATGTTTTGGGCCTAAATTTTGATAATACTCTAACACGGAGTAGGCATGTACAGATCGCTTCTGTGACACAAAAATATCTAATTTTCGGGTGTTTTGAGCCTGAATTTGAAATATAAACGGGTACAGAAGATGCAAGCACATATCGACTTTGGGAACCCAAAATATCGATTTTTAGCATGTTTTGGGCCTGTATTTTAAAAATACTCTAGCACGAAGAACGCATGTACAGATCGCTTCTGGGACGCAAAAATATCGAATTTTCGGGTGTTTCGAGCCTGAATTTGATATATAAACGGGTATAGAAGATACATGCACATATCGACTTTGGGTACCAAAAATAACAATTTTTAGTATGTTTTGGGCCAATATTTTGAAAATATTCTAGCACTGAGTATGCATGTACAGATTGCTTCTTGGACCCAAAAATATTGAATTTTGGGGTTTTCTGAGCCTGAATTTGGGATATAAACGGGCACAAAAGATGTATGCACATATCGACTTTGGACACCTAAAATATCGATTTTTATCATATTTTTGGCCTATATTTTGAAAATATTCTAGCACTGAGTAGACATGTACAGATCGCTTCGGGGACCCAAAAATACTGAATTTTTGGGTGTTTTGAGCCTGCATTTGAGATATAAACGGGTACTGAAGATGCATGCACATAGCGACTTTTTGCACCTAAAATATCGAGTTTGAGCGTGCTTTGGGTCTGTATTTTGAAAACATTCTAGCTAAGAGTAGGCATGTACAGATCGGTTCTGGGACGCAAAAATATCTAATTTTCGGGTGTTTTGAGTCTGAATTTGAGATATAAACGGGTACAGAAGATGCAAGCACATATCGACTTTGGGCACCCAAAATATCGATTTTTAGCATGTTTTGGGCCTATTTTTTGAATGTACTCTAACACGGAGTAGGCATGTACAGATCGCTTCTGGGACACAAAAATATCGAATTTTCGGGTGTTTTGAGCCTGAATTTGAGATATAAACGGGTACAGAAGATGCATGCACATATCGACATTTTCCACATAAAATATCGATTTTTAGCATGTTTTGGGCCTATATTTTGAAAATACTCTAACACGGAGTAGGCATGTACAGATCGCTTCTGTGACACAAAAATATCTAATTTTCGGGTGTTTTGAGCCTGAATTTGAGATATAAACGGGTACAGAAGATGCAAGCACATATCGACTTTGGGAACCCAAAATATCGATTTTTAGCATGTTTTGGGCCTGTATTTTAAAAATACTCTAGCACGAAGAACGCATGTACAGATCGCTTCCGGGACGCAAAAATATCGAATTTTCGGGTGTTTTGAGCCTGAATTTGATATATAAACGGGTACAGAAGATACATGCACATATCGACTTTGGGTACCAAAAATATCAATTTTTAGTATGTTTTGGGCCAATATTTTGAAAATATTCTAGTACTGAGTATGCATGTACAGATCGCTTCTGGGACCCAAAAATATTGAATTTTGGGGTGTTCTGAGCCTGAATTTGGGATATAAACGGGTACAAAAGATGTATGCACATATTGACTTTGAACACCTTATATATCGATTTTTATCATATTTTATGCCTATATTTTGAAAATATTCTAGCACTGAGTAGACATGTACAGATCGCTTCGGGGACCCAAAAATATTGAATTTTTGGGTGTTTTGAGCCTGTATTTGAGATATAAACGGGTACAAAAGATGTATGGTCATATCGATTTTGGACAACTAAAATATGGATTTTTAGCATGTTTTAAGCCTATATTTTGAAAATGTTCTAGCACTGAGTATGCATGTACAGATTGCTTCTTGGACCCAAAAATATTGAATTTTGGGGTTTTCTGAGCCTGAATTTGGGATATAAACGGGCACAAAAGATGTATGCACATATCGACTTTGGACACCTAAAATATCGATTTTTATCATATTTTTGGCCTATATTTTGAAAATATTGTAGCACTGAGTAGACATGTACAGATCGCTTCGGGGACACAAAAATATTGAATTTATGGGTGTTTTGAGCCTGCATTTGAGATATAAACGGGTACTGAAGATGCATGCACATATCGACTTTTTGCACCTAAAATATCGATTTTGAGCATGTTTTGGGTCTGTATCTTGAAAACATTTTAAGAAGGAGTAGGCATGTACAGATCGCTTCTGGGACGCAAAAATATCTAATTTTCGTGTGTTTTGAGTCTGAATTTGAGATATAAACGGGTACAGAAGATGCAAGCACATATCGACTTTGGGCACCCAAAATATCGATTTTTAGCATGTTTTGGGCCTATATTTTGAATGTACTCTAACACGGAGTAGGCATGTACAGATCGCTTCTGGGACACAAAAATATCGAATTTTCGGGTGTTTTGAGCCTGAATTTGAGATATAAACGGGTACAGAAGATGCATGCACATATCGACATTTTCCACATAAAATATCGATTTTTAGCATGTTTTGGGCCTATATTTTGAAAATACTCTAACACGGAGTAGGCATGTACAGATCGCTTCTGTGACACAAAAATATCTAATTTTCGGGTGTTTTGAGCCTGAATTTGAGATATAAACGGGTACAGAAGATGCAAGCACATATCGACTTTGGGAACCCAAAATATCGATTTTTAGCATGTTTTGGGCCTGTATTTTAAAAATACTCTAGCACGAAGAACGCATGTACAGATCGCTTCTGGGACGCAAAAATATCGAATTTTCGGGTGTTTTGAGCCTGAATTTGATATATAAACGGGTACAGAAGATATATGCACATATCGACTTTGGGTACCAAAAATATCAATTTTTAGTATGTTTTGGGCCAATATTTTGAAAATATTCTAGCACTGAGTATGCATGTACAGATCGCTTCTGGGACCCAAAAATATTGAATTTTGGGGTGTTCTGAGCCTGAATTTGGGATATAAACGGGTACAAAAGATGTATGCACATATTGACTTTGAACACCTTAAATATCGATTTTTATCATATTTTATGCCTATATTTTGAAAATATTCTAGCACTGAGTAGACATGTACAGATCGCTTCGGGGACCCAAAAATATTGAATTTTTGGGTGTTTTGAGCCTGAATTTGAGATATAAACGGGTACAAAAGATGTATGGTCATATCGATTTTGGACAACTAAAATATGGATTTTTAGCATGTTTTAAGCCTATATTTTGAAAATGTTCTAGCACTGAGTATGCATGTACAGATTGCTTCTTGGACCCAAAAATATTGAATTTTGGGGTTTTCTGAGCCTGAATTTGGGATATAAACGGGCACAAAAGATGTATGCACATATCGACTTTGGACACCTAAAATATCGATTTTTATCATATTTTTGGCCTATATTTTGAAAATATTGTAGCACTGAGTAGACATGTACAGATCGCTTCGGGGACACAAAAATATTGAATTTATGGGTGTTTTGAGCCTGCATTTGAGATATAAACGGGTACTGAAGATGCATGCACATATCGACTTTTTGCACCTAAAATATCGATTTTGAGCATGTTTTGGGTCTGTATCTTGAAAACATTTTAAGAAGGAGTAGGCATGTACAGATCGCTTCTGGGACGCAAAAATATCTAATTTTCGGGTGTTTTGAGTCTGAATTTGAGATATAAACGGGTACAGAAGATGCAAGCACATATCGACTTTGGGCACCCAAAATATCGATTTTTAGCATGTTTTGGGCCTATATTTTGAATGTACTCTAACACGGAGTAGGCATGTACAGATCGCTTCTGGGACACAAAAATATCGAATTTTCGGGTGTTTTGAGCCTGAATTTGAGATATAAACGGGTACAGAAGATGCATGCACATATCGACATTTTCCACATAAAATATCGATTTTTAGCATGTTTTGGGCCTATATTTTGAAAATACTCTAACACGGAGTAGGCATGTACAGATCGCTTCTGTGACACAAAAATATCTAATTTTCGGGTGTTTTGAGCCTGAATTTGAGATATAAACGGGTACAGAAGATGCAAGCACATATCGACTTTGGGAACCCAAAATATCGATTTTTAGCATGTTTTGGGCCTGTATTTTAAAAATACTCTAGCACGAAGAACGCATGTACAGATCGCTTCTGGGACGCAAAAATATCGAATTTTCGGGTGTTTTGAGCCTGAATTTGATATATAAACGGGTACAGAAGATACATGCACATATCGACTTTGGGTACCAAAAATAACAATTTTTAGTATGTTTTGGGCCAATATTTTGAAAATATTCTAGCATTGAGTATGCATGTACAGATTGCTTCTGGGACCCAAAAATATTGAATTTTGGGGTGTTCTGAGCCAGAATTTGGGATATAAACGGGTACAAAAGATGTATGCACATATTGACTTTGGACACCTAAAATATCGATTTTTATCATATTTTAGGCCTATATTTTGAAAATATTCTAGCACTGAGTAGACATGTACAGATCGCTTCGGGGACCCAAAAATATTGAATTTTTGGGTGTTTTGAGCCTGCATTTGAGATATAAACGGGTACTGAAGATGCATGCACATAGCGACTTTTTGCACCTAAAATATCGAGTTTGAGCATGCTTTGGGTCTGTATTTTGAAAACATTCTAGCTAAGAGTAGGCATGTACAGATCGGTTCTGGGACCCAAGAATATCGAAATTATCGATTTTTAGCATGTTTTGAGCCTATATTTTGAAAAACATTCTAGAACTGAGTAGGCATGTACAGATCGCTTCTGGGACCCAAAAATATTGAATTTTCCGTTGTTTTGAGCGTGAATTTGAGATTTAAACGGGTACTGAAGATGCATGCAGATATCGACTTAATGCACGTAAAATATCAATTTTGAGCATGTTTTGGGTCTGTATCTTGAAAACATTTTTGCAAGGAGTAGGCATGTACAGATCGCTTCTGGGACACAAAAATACCGAATTTTTGGGTGTTTTGAGCCTGAATTTGAGATATAAACGGGTACAGAACATGCAAGCACATATCGACTTGGGACACTTAAGATAACGATTTTTAGCATGTTTTGAGCCTATATTTTATAAACATTCTAGCACTGAGTAGGCATGTACAAATCGTTTCTGGGACCAAAAAACATCGAATTTTTGGGTGTTTTGAGCCTGAATTTGAGATATAAACGGGTACAGATGATGCATACACATATTGACTTTTTGCACCTAAAATATCGATTTTGAACATGTTTTGGGTCTGTATCTTCAAAACATTCTAAGAAGGAGTAGGCATGTACAGATCGCTTCTGGAACACAAAAATATCTAATTTTCGTGTGTTTTGAGTCTGAATTTGAGATATAAACGGGTACAGAAGATGCAAGCACATATCGACTTTGGGCACCCAAAATATCGATTTTTAGCATGTTTTGGGCCTATATTTTGAAAATACTCTAACACGGTGTAGGCATGTACAGATCGCTTCTGGGACACAAAAATATCGAATTTTCGGGTGTTTTGAGCCTGAATTTGAGATATAAACGGGTACAGAAGATGCATGCACATATCGACATTTTGCACATAAAATATCTATTTTTAGCATGTTTTGGGCCTATATTTTGAAAATACTCTAACACGGAGTAGGCATGTACAGATCGCTTCTGGGACACAAAAATATCTAATTTTCGGGTGTTTTGAGCCTGAATTTGAGATATAAACGGGTACTGAAGATGCAAGCACATATCGACTTTGGGCACCCAAAATATCGATTTTGAGCATGTTTTGGGCATGTATTTTAAAAATACTCTAAGACGAAGTAGGCATGTTCAGATCGCTTCTGGGACACAAAAATATCGAATTTTCGGGTGTTTCGAGCCTGAATTTGATATATAAACGGGTACAGAAGATACATGCACATATCGACTTTGGGTACTAAAAATATCAATTTTTAGTATATTTTGGGCCAATATTTTGAAAATATTCTAGCACTGAGTATGCATGTACAGATCGCTTCTGGGACCCAAAAATATTGATTTTTGGGGTGTTCTGAGCCTGAATTTGGGATATAAACGGGCACAAAAGATGTATGCACATATCGACTTTGGACACCTAAAATATCGATTTTTATCATATTTTAGGCCAATATTTTGAAAATATTCTAGCACTGAGTAGACATGTACAGATCGCTTCGCGGACCCTAAAATATTGAATTTTTGGGTGTTTTGAGCCTGCATTTGAGATATAAACGGGTACTGAAGATGCATGCACATATTGACTTTTTGCACCTAAAATATCGATTTTGAACATGTTTTGGGTCTGTATCTTGAAAACATTCTAAGAAGGAGTAGGCATGTACAGATCGCTTCTGGGACACAAAAATATCTAATTTTCGTGCGTTTTGAGTCTGAATTTGAGATATAAACGGGTACAGAAGATGCAAGCACATATCGACTTTGGGCACCCAAAATATCGATTTTTAGCATGTTTTCGACCTATATTTTGAAAATACTCTAACACGGAGTAGGCATGTACAGATCGCTTCTGGGACACAAAAATATCGAATTTTAGGGTGTTTTGAGCCTGAATATGAGATATAAACAGGTACAGAAGATGCATGCACATATCGACTTTTTGCACCTAAAATATCGATTTTGAGCATGTTTTGGGTCTATATTTTGAAAACATTCTAGCAAAGAGTAGGCATGTACAGATTGCTTCTGGGACCCAAAAATATCGAATTTTCGGGTGTTTTGAGCCTGAATTTGAGATATAAACGGGTACTGAAGATGCAAGCACATATCGACTTTGGGCACCCAAAATATCGATTTTGAGCATGTTTTGGGCATGTATTTTAAAAATACTCTAAGACGAAGTAGGCATGTTCAGATCGCTTCTGGGACACAAAAATATCGAATTTTCGGGTGTTTCGAGCCTGAATTTGATATATAAACGGGTACAGAAGATACATGCACATATCGACTTTGGGTACTAAAAATATCAATTTTTAGTATGTTTTGGGCCAATATTTTGAAAATATTCTAGCACTGAGTATGCATGTACAGATCGCTTCTGGGACCCAAAAATATTGATTTTTGGGGTGTTCTGAGCCTGAATTTGGGATATAAACGGGCACAAAAGATGTATGCACATATCGACTTTGGACACCTAAAATATCGATTTTTATCATATTTTAGGCCAATATTTTGAAAATATTCTAGTACTGAGTAGACATGTACAGATCGCTTCGCGGACCCTAAAATATTGAATTTTTGGGTGTTTTGAGCCTGCATTTGAGATATAAACGGGTACTGAAGATGCATGCACATATTGACTTTTTGCACCTAAAATATCGATTTTGAACATGTTTTGGGTCTGTATCTTGAAAACATTCTAAGAAGGAGTAGGCATGTACAGATCGCTTCTGGGACACAAAAATATCTAATTTTCGTGCGTTCTGAGTCTGAATTTGAGATATAAACGGGTACAGAAGATGCAAGCACATATCGACTTTGGGCACCCAAAATATCGATTTTTAGCATGTTTTCGACCTATATTTTGAAAATACTCTAACACGGAGTAGGCATGTACAGATCGCTTCTGGGACACAAAAATATCGAATTTTAGGGTGTTTTGAGCCTGAATATGAGATATAAACAGGTACAGAAGATGCATGCACATATCGACTTTTTGCACCTAAAATATCGATTTTGAGCATGTTTTGGGTCTATATTTTGAAAACATTCTAGCAAAGAGTAGGCATGTACAGATTGCTTCTGGGACCCAAAAATATCGAATTTTCGGGTGTTTTGAGCCTGAATTTGAGATATAAACGGGTACAGAAGATGCATGCACATATCGACATTTTGCACATAAAATTTCGATTTTTAGCATGTTTTGGGCCTATATTTTGAAAATATTCTAACACGGAGTAGGCATGTACAGATCGCTTCTGGGACACAAAAATATCTAATTTTCGGGTGTTTTGAGGCTGAATTTGAGATATAAACGGGTACAGAAAATACATGCACATATCGACTTTGGGTACCAAAAATATCAATTTTTAGTATGTTTTGGGCCAATATTTTGAAAATATTCTAGCACTGAGTATGCATGTACAGATCGCTTCTCGGACCCAAAAATATTGAATTTTCGGGTGTTCTGAGCCTGAATTTGGGATATAAACGGGTACTAAAGATGTATGCACATATTGACTTTGGACACCTTAAATATCGATTTTTATCATATTTTAGGCCTATATTTTGAAAATATTCTAGCACTGAGTAGACATGTACAGATCGCTTCGAGGACCCAAAAATATTGAATTTTCGGGTGTTTTGAGCCTGTATTTGAGATATAAACGGGTACAAAAGATGTATGGTCATATCGACTTTGGACAACTAAAATATGGATTTTTAGCATGTTTTAAGCCTATATTTTGAAAATATTCTAGCACTGAGTATGCATGTACAGATTGCTTCTTGGACCCAAAAATATTGAATTTTGGGGTTTTCTGAGCCTGAATTTGGGATATAAACGGGCACAAAAGATGTATGCACATATCGACTTTGGACACCTAAAATATCGATTTTTATCATATTTTAGGCCTATATTTTGAAAATATTGTAGCACTGAGTAGACATGTACAGATCGCTTCGGGGACACAAAAATATTGAATTTATGGGTGTTTTGAGCCTGAATTTGAGATATAAACGGGTACTGATGATGCATGCACATATCGACTTTTTGCACCTAAAATATCGATTTTGAGCATGTTTTGGGTCTGTATCTTGAAAACATTTTAAGAAGGAGTAGGCATGTACAGATCGCTTCTGGGACGCAAAAATATCTAATTTTCGGGTGTTTTGAGTCTGAATTTGAGATATAAACGGGTACAGAAGATGCAAGCACATATCGACTTTGGGCACCCAAAATATCGATTTTTAGCATGTTTTGGGCCTATATTTTGAAAGTACTCTAACACGGAGTAGGCATGTACAGATCGCTTCTGGGACACAAAAATATCGAATTTTCGGGTGTTTTGAGCCTGAATTTGAGATATAAACGGGTACAGAAGATGCATGCACATATCGACATTTTGCACATAAAATATCGATTTTTAGCATGTTTTGGGCCTATATTTTGATAATACTCTAACACGGAGTAGGCATGTACAGATCGCTTCTGTGACACAAAAATATCTAATTTTCGGGTGTTTTGAGCCTGAATTTGAAATATAAACGGGTACAGAAGATGCAAGCACATATCGACTTTGGGAACCCAAAATATCGATTTTTAGCATGTTTTGGGCCTGTATTTTAAAAATACTCTAGCACGAAGAACGCATGTACAGATCGCTTCTGGGACGCAAAAATATCGAATTTTCGGGTGTTTCGAGCCTGAATTTGATATATAAACGGGTATAGAAGATACATGCACATATCGACTTTGGGTACCAAAAATAACAATTTTTAGTATGTTTTGGGCCAATATTTTGAAAATATTCTAGCATTGAGTATGCATGTACAGATCGCTTCTGGGACCCAAAAATATTGAATTTTGGGGTGTTCTGAGCCAGAATTTGGGATATAAACGGGTACAAAAGATGTATGCACATATTGACTTTGGACACCTAAAATATCGATTTTTATCATATTTTAGGCCTATATTTTGAAAATATTCTAGCACTGAGTAGACATGTACAGATCGCTTCGGGGACCCAAAAATACTGAATTTTTGGGTGTTTTGAGCCTGCATTTGAGATATAAACGGGTACTGAAGATGCATGCACATAGCGACTTTTTGCACCTAAAATATCGAGTTTGAGCGTGCTTTGGGTCTGTATTTTGAAAACATTCTAGCTAAGAGTAGGCATGTACAGATCGGTTCTGGGACCCAAGAATATCGAAATTATCGATTTTTAGCATGTTTTGAGCCTATATTTTGAAAAAACATTCTAGAACTGAGTAGGCATGTACAGATCGCTTCTGGGACCCAAAAATATTGAATTTTCCGTTGTTTTGAGCGTGAATTTGAGATTTAAACGGGTACTGAAGATGCATGCAGATATCGACATTTTGCACATAAAATATCGATTTTGAGCATGTTTTGGGTCTGTATCTTGAAAACATTTTTGCAAGGAGTAGGCATGTACAGATCGCTTCTGGGACACAAAAATACCGAATTTTTGGGTGTTTTGAGCCTGAATTTGAGATATAAACGGGTACAGAACATGCATGCACATATCAACTTGGGACACTTAAGATATCGATTTTTAGCATGTTTTGAGCCTATATTTTATAAACATTCTAGCACTGAGTAGGCATGTACAAATCGTTTCTGGGACCAAAAAACATCGAATTTTTGGGTGTTTTGAGCCTGAATTTGAGATATAAACGGGTACAGAAGATGCATACACATATTGACTTTTTGCACCTAAAATATCGATTTTGAACATGTTTTGGGTCTGTATCTTCAAAACATTCTAAGAAGGAGTAGGGATGTACAGATCGCTTCTGGGACACAAAAATATCTAATTTTCGTGTGTTTTGAGTCTGAATTTGAGATATAAACGGGTACAGAAGATGCAAGCACATATCGACTTTGGGCACCCAAAATATCGATTTTTAGCATGTTTTGGGTCTATATTTTGAAAACATTCTAGCAAAGAGTAGGCATGTACAGATTGCTTCTGGGACCCAAAAATATCGAATTTTCGGGTGTTTTGAGCCTGAATTTGAGATATAAACGGGTACAGAAGATGCATGCACAAATCGACATTTTGCACATAAAATATCGATTTTTAGCATGTTTTGGGCCTATATTTTGAAAATATTCTAACACGGAGTAGGCATGTACAGATCGCTTCTGGGACACAAAAATATTGAATTTTAGGGTGTTTTGAGCCTGTATTTGAGATATAAACGGGTACAAAAGATGCATGCACATATCGACTTTTTGCACCTAAAATATCGATTTTGAGCATGTTTTGGGTCTGTATCTTGAAAACATTCTAAGAAGGAGTAGGCATGTACAGATCGCTTCTGGGACGCAAAAATATCTAATTTTCGGGTGTTTTGAGTCTGAATTTGAGATATAAACGGGTACAGAAGATGCAAGCACATATCGACTTTGGGCACCCAAAATATCGATTTTTAGCATGTTTTGAGCCTATATTTTGAAAGTACTCTAACACGGAGTAGGCATGTACAGATCGCTTCTGGGACACAAAAATATCGAATTTTTGGGTGTTTTGAGCCTGAATTTGAGATATAAACGGGTACAGAAGATGCATGCACATATCGACATTTTGCACATAAAATATCGATTTTTAGCATGTTTTGGGACTATATTTTGAAAATACTCTAACACGGAGTAGGCATGTACAGATCGCTTCTGGGACACAAAAATATCTAATTTTCGTGTGTTTTGAGTCTGAATTTGAGATATAAACGGGTACAGAAGATGCAAGCACATATCGACTTTGGGCACCCAAAATATCGATTTTTAGCATGTTTTGGGTCTATATTTTGAAAACATTCTAGCAAAGAGTAGGCATGTACAGATTGCTTCTGGGACCCAAAAATATCGAATTTTCGGGTGTTTTGAGCCTGAATTTGAGATATAAACGGGTACAGAAGATGCATGCACAAATCGACATTTTGCACATAAAATATCGATTTTTAGCATGTTTTGGGCCTATATTTTGAAAATATTCTAACACGGAGTAGGCATGTACAGATCGCTTCTGGGACACAAAAATATTGAATTTTAGGGTGTTTTGAGCCTGTATTTGAGATATAAACGGGTACAAAAGATGCATGCACATATCGACTTTTTGCACCTAAAATATCGATTTTGAGCATGTTTTGGGTCTGTATCTTGAAAACATTCTAAGAAGGAGTAGGCATGTACAGATCGCTTCTGGGACGCAAAAATATCTAATTTTCGGGTGTTTTGAGTCTGAATTTGAGATATAAACGGGTACAGAAGATGCAAGCACATATCGACTTTGGGCACCCAAAATATCGATTTTTAGCATGTTTTGAGCCTATATTTTGAAAGTACTCTAACACGGAGTAGGCATGTACAGATCGCTTCTGGGACACAAAAATATCGAATTTTTGGGTGTTTTGAGCCTGAATTTGAGATATAAACGGGTACAGAAGATGCATGCACATATCGACATTTTGCACATAAAATATCGATTTTTAGCATGTTTTGGGACTATATTTTGAAAATACTCTAACACGGAGTAGGCATGTACAGATCGCTTCTGGGACACAAAAATATCTAATTTTCGGGTGTTTTGAGCCTTAATTTGAGATATAAACGGATACAGAAGATGCAAGCACATATCGACTTTGGGTACCAAAAATATCAATTTTTAGTATGTTTTGGGCCAATATTTTGAAAATATTCTAGCACTGAGTATGCATGTACAGATCGCTTCTGGGACCCAAAAATATTGAATTTTAGGGTGTTTTGAGCCTGTATTTGAGATATAAACGGGTACAAAAGATGCATGCACATATCGACTTTTTGCACCTAAAATATCGATTTTGAGCATGTTTTGGGTCTATATTTTGAAAACATTCTAGCACTGAGTAGACATGTACAGATCGCTTCGGGGACCCAAAAATATTGAATTTTTGGGTGTTTTGAGCCTGTATTTGAGATATAAACGGGTACATAAGATGTATGGACATATCGACTTTGGACAACTAAAATATGGATTTTTAGCATGTTTTAAGCTTATATTTTGAAAATGTTCTAGCACTGAGTATGCATGTACAGATTGCTTCTGGGACCCAAAAATATTGAATTTTGGGGTGTTCTGAGCCTTAATTTGGGATATAAACGGGCACAAAAGATGTATGCACATATCGACTTTGGACACCTAAAATATCGATTTTTATCATATTTTAGGCCTATATTTTGAAAATATTCTAGCACTGAGTAGACATGTACAGATCGCTTCGCGGACCCAAAAATATTGAATTTTTGGGTGTTTTGAGACTGCATTTGAGATATAAACGGGTACTGAAGATGCAAGCACATATCGACTTTGGGCACCCAAAATATCGATTTTGAGCATGTTTTGGGCCTATATTTTGAAAATACTCTAACACGGAGTAGCCATGTATAGATCGCTTCTGGAACACAAAAATATCGAATTTTCGGGTGTTTTGAGCCTGAATTTGAGATATAAACGGGTACAGAAGATGCATGCACATATCGACATTTTGCACATAAAATATCGATTTTTAGCATGTTTTGGGTCAATATTTTGAAAATACTCTAACACGGAGTAGCCATGTACAGATCGCTTCTGGGTCACAAAAATATCTAATTTTCGGGTGTTTTGAGCCTGAATTTGAGATATAAACGGGTACAGAAGATGCAAGCACATATCGACTTTGGGCACCCAAAATATCGATTTTGAGCATGTTTTGGGCCTGTATTTTAAAAATGCTCTAGCACGAAGTAGGCATGTACAGATCGCTTCTGGGACACAAAAATATAGAATTTTCGGGTGTTTCGAGCCTGAATTTGATATATAAACGGGTACAGAAGATACATGCACATATCGACTTTGGGTACCAAAAATATCAATTTTTAGTATGTTTTGGGCCAATAATTTGAAAATATTCTAGCACTGAGTATTCATGTACAGATCGCTTCTGGGACCCAAAAATATTGAATTTTGGGGTGTTCTGAGCCTGAATTTGGGATATAAACGGGTACAAAAGATGTATGCACATATTGACTTTGGACACCTAAAATATCGATTTTTATCATATTTTAGGCCTATATTTTGAAAATATTCTAGCACTGAGTAGACATGTACAGATCGCTTCGGGGACCCAAAAATTCAATATTTTTGGGTGTTTTGAGCCTGCATTTGAGATATAAACGGGTACTGAAGATGCATTCACATATCGACTTTTTGCACCAAAAATATCGATTTTGAGCATGTTTTGGGTCTGTATCTTGAAAACATTCTAAGAAGGAGTAGGCATGTACAGATCGCTTCTGGGACGCAAAAATATTTAATTTTCGGGTGTTTTGAGTCTGAATTTGAGATATAAACGGGTACAGAAGATGCAAGCACATATCGACTTTGGGCACCCAAAATATCGATTTTTAGCATGTTTTGGGCCTATATTTTGAAAATACTTTAACACGGAGTAGGCATGTACAGATCGCTTCTGGGACACAAAAATATCGAATTTTTGGGTGTTTTGAGCCTGAATTTGAGATATAAACGGGTACAGAAGATGCATGCACATATCGACATTTTGCACATAAAATATCGATTTTTAGCATGTTTTGGGCCTATATTTTGAAAATACTCCAACACGGAGTAGGCATGTACAGATCGCTTCTGGGACACAAAAAAATCGAATTTTCGGGTGTTTCGAGCCTGAATTTGATATATAAACGGGTACAGAAGATACATGCACATATCGACTTTGGGTACCAAAAATATCAATTTTGAGCATGTTTTGGGCCAATATTTTGAAAATATTCTAGCACTGAGTATGCATGTACAGATCGCTTCAGGGACCCAAAAATATTAAATTTTGGGGTGTTCTGAGCCTGAATTTGGGATAAAAACGGGTACAAAAGATGTATGCACATATTGACTTTGGACACCTAAAATATCGATTTTTATCATATTTTAGGCCTATATTTTGAAAATATTCTAGCACTGAGTAGACATTTACAGATCGCTTCGGGGACCCAAAAATATTGAATTTTCGGGTGTTTTGAGCCTGAATTTGAGATATAAACGGGTACAGAAGATGCATGCACATATCGACTTTTTGCACCTAAAATATCGATTTTGAGCATGTTTTGGGTCTATATTTTGAAAACATTCTAGCACTGAGTAGACATGTACAGATCGCTTCGGGGACCCAAAAATATTGAATTTTTGGGTGTTTTGAGTCTGTATTTGAGATATAAACGGGTACAAAAGATGTATGGACATATCGACTTTGGACAACTAAAATATGGATTTTTAGCATGTTTTAAGCCTATATTTTGAAAATGTTCTAGCACTGAGTATGCATGTACAGATTGCTTCTGGGACCCAAAAATATTGAATTTTGGGGTGTTATGAGCCTTAATTTGGGATATAAACGGGCACAAAAGATGTATGCACATATCGACTTTGGACACCTAAAATATCGATTTTTATCATATTTTAGGCCTATATTTTGAAAATATTGTAGCACTGAGTAGACATGTACAGATCGCTTCGCGGACCCAAAAATATTGAATTTTTGGGTGTTTTGAGACTGCATTTGAGATATAAACGGGTACTGAAGATGCATGCACATATCGACTTTTTGCACCTAAAATATCGATTTTGAGCATGTTTTGGGTCTGTATTTTGAAAACATTCTAAGAAGGAGTAGGCATGTACAGATCGCTTCTGGGACACAAAAATATCTAATTTTCGGGTATTTTGAGTCTGAATTTGAGATATAAACGGGTACAGAAGATGTAAGCACATATCGACTTTGGGCACCCAAAATATCGATTTTTAGCATGTTTTGGGCCTATATTTTGAAAATACTCTAACACGGAGTAGCCATGTACAGATAGCTTCTGGAACACAAAAATATCGAATTTTCGGGTGTTTTGAGCCTGAATTTGAGATATAAACGGGTACAGAAGATGCATGCACATATCGACATTTTGCACATAAAATATCGATTTTTAGCATGTTTTGGGTCAATATTTTGAAAATACTCTAACACGGAGTAGGCATGTACAGATCGCTTCTGGGTCACAAAAATATCTAATTTTCGGGTGTTTTGAGCCTGAATTTGAGATATAAACGGGTACAGAAGATGCAAGCACATATCGACTTTGGGCACCCAAAATATCGATTTTGAGCATGTTTTGGGCCTGTATTTTAAAAATGCTCTAGCACGAAGTAGGCATGTACAGATCGCTTCTGGGACACAAAAATATAGAATTTTCGGGTGTTTCGAGCCTGAATTTGATATATAAACGGGTACAGAAGATACATGCACATATCGACTTTGGGTACCAAAAATATCAATTTTTAGTATGTTTTGGGCCAATAATTTGAAAATATTCTAGCACTGAGTATTCATGTACAGATCGCTTCTGGGACCCAAAAATATTGAATTTTGGGGTGTTCTGAGCCTGAATTTGGGATATAAACGGGTACAAAAGATGTATGCACATATTGACTTTGGACACCTAAAATATCGATTTTTATCATATTTTAGGCCTATATTTTGAAAATATTCTAGCACTGAGTAGACATGTACAGATCGCTTCGGGGACCCAAAAATTCAATATTTTTGGGTGTTTTGAGCCTGCATTTGAGATATAAACGGGTACTGAAGATGCATTCACATATCGACTTTTTGCACCAAAAATATCGATTTTGAGCATGTTTTGGGTCTGTATCTTGAAAACATTCTAAGAAGGAGTAGGCATGTACAGATCGCTTCTGGGACGCAAAATTATTTAATTTTCGGGTGTTTTGAGTCTGAATTTGAGATATAAACGGGTACAGAAGATGCAAGCACATATCCACTTTGGGCACCCAAAATATCGATTTTAGCATGTTTTTGGCCTATGTTTTGAAAATACTTTAACACGGAGTAGGCATGTACAGATCGCTTCTGGGACACAAAAATATCGAATTTTCGGGTGTTTTGAGCCTGAATTTGAGATATAAACGGGTACAGAAGATGCATGCACATATCGACATTTTGCACATAAAATATCGATTTTTAGCATGTTTTGGGCCTATATTTTGAAAATACTCCAACACGGAGTAGGCATGTACAGATCGCTTCTGGGACACAAAAATATCGAATTTTCGGGTGTTTCGAGCCTGAATTTGATATATAAACGGGTACAGAAGATACATGCACATATCGACTTTGGGTACCAAAAATATCAATTTTTAATATGTTTTGGGCCAATATTTTGAAAATATTCTAGCACTGAGTATGCATGTACAGATCGCTTCTGGGACCCAAAAATATTGAATTTTGGGGTGTTCTGAGCCTGAATTTGGGATAAAAACGGGTACAAAAGATGTATGCACATATTGACTTTGGACACCTAAAATATCGATTTTTATCATATTTTAGGCCTATATTTTGAAAATATTCTAGCACTGAGTAGACATGTACAGATCGCTTCGGGGACCCAAAAATATTGAATTTTTGGGTGTTTTGAGCCTGCATTTGAGATATAAACGGGTACTGAAGATGCATGCACATAGCGACTTTTTGCACCTAAAATATCGATTTTGAGCATGCTTTGGGTCTGTATTTTGAAAACATTCTAGCTAAGAGTAGGCATGTACAGATCAGTTCTGGGACCCAAGAATATCGAAATTATCGATTTTTAGCATGTTTTGAGCCTATATTTTGAAAAACATTCTAGAACTGAGTAGGCATGTACAGATCGCTTCTGGGACACAAAAATATCGAATTTTCGGGTGTTTTGAGCCTGAATTTGAGATATAAACGGGTACAGAAGATGCATGCACATATCGACATTTTGCACATAAAATATCGATTTTTAGCATGTTTTTGGCCTATATTTTGAAAATACTCTAACACGGAGTAGGCATGTACAGATCGCTTCTGGGACACAAAAATATCTAATTTTCGGGTGTTTTGAGCCTGAATTTGAGATATAAACGGGTACAGAAGATGCAAGCACATATAGACTTTGGGCACCCAAAATATCGATTTTTAGCATGTTTTGGGTCTGTATTTTGAAAATACTCTAGCACGAAGTAGGCATGTACAGCTCGCTTCTGGGACACAAAAATATAGAATTTTCGGGTGTTTCGAGCCTGAATTTGATATATAAACAGGTACAGAAGATACATGCACATATCGACTTTTGGTACCAAAAATATCAATTTTTAGTATGTTTTGGGCCAATATTTTAAAAAATATTCTAGCACTGAGTATTCATGTACAGATCGCTTCTGGGACCCAAAAATATTGAATTTTGGGGTGTTCTGAGCCTGAATTTGGGATATAAACGGGTACAAAAGATGTATGCACATATTGACTTTGGACACCTAAAATATCGATTTTTATCATATTTTAGGCCTATATTTTGAAAATATTCTAGCACTGAGTAGACATGTACAGATCGCTTCGGGGACCCAAAAATTCAATATTTTTGGGTGTTTTGAGCCTGCATTTGAGATATAAACGGGTACTGAAGATGCATTCACATATCGACTTTTTGCACCAAAAATATCGATTTTGAGCATGTTTTGGGTCTGTATCTTGAAAACATTCTAAGAAGGAGTAGGCATGTACAGATCGCTTCTGGGACGCAAAAATATTTAATTTTCGGGTGTTTTGAGTCTGAATTTAAGATATAAACGGGTACAGAAGATGCAAGCACATATCGACTTTGGGCACCCAAAATATCGATTTTTAGCATGTTTTTGGCCTATATTTCGAAAATACTTTAACACGGAGTAGGCATGTACAGATCGCTTCTGGGACACAAAAATATTGAATTTTCGGGCGTTTTGAGCCTGAATTTGAGATATAAACGGGTACAGAAGATGCATGCACATATCGACATTTTGCACATAAAATATCGATTTTTAGCATGTTTTGGGCCTATATTTTGAAAATACTCCAACAAGGAGTAGGCATGTACAGATCGCTTCTGGGACACAAAAATATCGAATTTTC
Source organism: Petrolisthes cinctipes (assembly GCA_033782935.1). Taxonomy (NCBI): domain Eukaryota; kingdom Metazoa; phylum Arthropoda; class Malacostraca; order Decapoda; family Porcellanidae; genus Petrolisthes; species Petrolisthes cinctipes. The sequence goes on from JAWQEG010000201.1 coordinate 1,461,794, forward strand.
GGGTGTTTCGAGCCTGAATTTGATATATAAACGGGTACAGAAGATACATGCACATATCGACTTTGGGTACCAAAAATATCAATTTTTAGTATGTTTTGGGCCAATATTTTGAAAATATTCTAGCACTGAGTATGCATGTACAGATCGCTTCTGGGACCCAAAAATATTGAATTTTGGGGTGTTCTGAGCCTGAATTTGGGATAAAAACGGGTACAAAAGATGTATGCACATATTGACTTTGGACACCTAAAATATCGATTTTTATCATATTTTAGGCCTATATTTTGAAAATATTCTAGCACTGAGTAGACATGTACAGATCGCTTCGGGGACCCAAAAATATTGAATTTTTGGGTGTTTTGAGCCTGCATTTGAGATATAAACGGGTACTGAAGATGCATGCACATAGTGACTTTTTGCACCTAAAATATCGATTTTGAGCATGCTTTGGGTCTGTATTTTGAAAACATTCTAGCTAAGAGTAGGCATTTACAGATCAGTTCTGGGACCCAAGAATATCGAAATTATCGATTTTTAGCATGTTTTGAGCCTATATTTTGAAAAACATTCTAGAACTGAGTAGGCATGTACAGATCGCTTCTGGGACACAAAAATATCGAATTTTCGGGTGTTTTGAGCCTGAATTTGAGATATAAACGGGTACAGAAGATGCATGCACATATCGACATTTTGCACATAAAATATCGATTTTTAGCATGTTTTTGGCCTATATTTTGAAAATACTCTAACACGGAGTAGGCATGTACAGATCGCTTCTGGGACACAAAAATATCTAATTTTCTGGTGTTTTGAGCCTGAATTTGAGATATAAACGGGTACAGAAGATGCAAGCACATATCGACTTTGGGCACCCAAAATATCGATTTTTAGCATGTTTTGGGCCTTTATTTTGAAAATACTCTAGCACGAAGTAGGCATGTACAGCTCGCTTCTGGGACACAAAAATATCGAATTTTCGGGTGTTTCGAGCCTGAATTTGATATATAAACAGGTACAGAAGATACATGCACATATCGACTTTTGGTACCAAAAATATCAATTTTTAGTATGTTTTGGGCCAATATTTTGAAAATATTCTAGCACAGAGTATTCATGTACAGATCGCTTCTGGGACCCAAAAATATTGAATTTTGGGGTGTTCTGAGCCTGAATTTGGGATATAAACGGGTACAAAAGATGTATGCACATATTGACTTTGGACACCTAAAATATCGATTTTTATCATATTTTAGGACTATATTTTGAAAATATTCTAGCACTGAGTAGACATGTACAGATCGCTTCAGGGACCCAAAAATTCAATATTTTTGGGTGTTTTGAGCCTGCATTTGAGATATAAACGGGTACTGAAGATGCATTCACATATCGACTTTTTGCACCAAAAATATCGATTTTGAGCATGTTTTGGGTCTGTATCTTGAAAACATTCTAAGAAGGAGTAGGCATGTACAGATCGCTTCTGGGACGCAAAAATATTTAATTTTCGGGTGTTTTGAGTCTGAATTTGAGATATAAACGGGTACAGAAGATGCAAGCACATATCGACTTTGGGCACCCAAAATATCGATTTTTAGCATGTTTTTGGCCTATATTTTGAAAATACTTTAACACGGAGTAGGCATGTACAGATCGCTTCTGGGACACAAAAATATCGAATTTTCGGGTGTTTTGAGCCTGAATTTGAGATATAAACGGGTACAGAAGATGCATGCACATATCGACATTTTGCACATAAAATATAGATTTTTAGCATGTTTTGGGCCTATATTTTGAAAATACTCCAACACGGAGTAGGCATGTACAGATCGCTTCTGGGACACAAAAATATCGAATTTTCGGGTGTTTCGAGCCTGAATTTGATATATAAACGGGTACAGAAGATACATGCACATATCGACTTTGGGTACCAAAAATATCAATTTTTAGTATGTTTTGGGCCAATATTTTGAAAATATTCTAGCACTGAGTATACATGTACAGATCGCTTCTGGGACCCAAAAATATTGAATTTTGGGGTGTTCTGAGCCTGAATTTGGGATAAAAACGGGTACAAAAGATGTATGCACATATCGACTTGGGACACTTAAGATATCGATTTTTAGCATGTTTTGAGCCTATATTTTATAAACATTCTAGCACTGAGTAGGCATGTACAAATCGTTTCTGGGACCCAAAAACATCGAATTTTTGGGTGTTTTGAGCCTGAATTTGAGATATAAACGGGTACAGAAGATGCATACACATATTGACTTTTTGCACCTAAAATATCGATTTTGAACATGTTTTGGGTCTGTATCTTCAAAACATTCTAAGAAGGAGTAGGCATGTACAGATCGCTTCTGGGACACAAAAATATCTAATTTTCGTGTGTTTTGAGTCTGAATTTGAGATATAAACGGGTACAGAAGATGCAAGCACATATCGACTTTGGGCACCCAAAATATCGATTTTTAGCATGTTTTGGGCCTATATTTTGAAAATACTCTAACACGGAGTAGGCATGTACAGATCGCTTCTGGGACACAATATTATCGAATTTTCGGGTGTTTTGAGCCTGAATTTGAGATATAAACGGGTACAGAAGATGCATGCACATATCGACTTTTTGCACCTAAAATATCGATTTTGAGAATGTTTTGGGTATATATTTAGGAAACATTCTAGCAAAGAGTAGGCATGTACAGATTGCTTCTGAGACCCAAAAATATCGAATTTTCGGGTGTTTTGAGTCTGAGTTTGAGATATAAACGGGTACAGAAGATGCATGCACATATCGACATTTTGCACATAAAATATCGATTTTTAGCATGTTTTGGGCCTATATTTTGAAAATAATCTAACACGGAGTAGGCATGTACAGATCGCTTCTGGGACACAAAAATATCTAATTTTCGGGTGTTTTGAGCCTGAATTTGAGATATAAACGGATACAGAAGATGTATGCGCATATTGACATTGGACACCTAAAATATCGATTTTTATCATATTTTAGGCCTATATTATGAAAATATTCTAGCACTGAGTAGACATGTACAGATCGCTTCGGGGACCCAAAAATATTGAATTTTTGGGTGTTTTGAGCCTGTATTTGAGATATAAACGGGTACAAAAGATGTATGGACATATCGACTTTGGACAACTAAAATATGGATTTTTAGCATGTTTTAAGCCTATATTTTGAAAATGTTCTAGCACTGAGTATGCATGTACAGATTGCTTCTGGGACCCAAAAATATTGAATTTTGTGGTGTTCTGAGCCTGAATTTGGGATATAAACGGGCACAAAAGATGTATGCACATATCGAGTTTGGACACCTAAAATATCGATTTTTATCATATTTTAGGCCTATATTTTGAAAATATTCTAGCACTGAGTAGACATGTACAGATCGCTTCGCGGACCCAAAAATATTGAATTTTTGGGTGTTTTGAGCCTGCATTTGAGATATAAACGGGTACTGAAGATGCATGCACATAGCGACTTTTTGCACCTAAAATATCGATTTTGAGCATGCTTTGGGTCTGTATTTTGAAAACATTCTAGCTAAGAGTAGGCATGTACAGATCGGTTCTGGGACCCAAGAATATCGAAATTATCGATTTTTAGCATGTTTTGAGCCTATATTTTGAAAAACATTCTAGAACTGAGTAGGCATGTACAGATCGCTTCTGGGACCCAAAAATATTGAATTTTCCGTTGTTTTGAGAGTGAATTTGAGATTTAAACGGGTACTGAAGATGCATGCAGATATCGACTTAATGCACGTAAAATATCAATTTTGAGCATGTTTTGGGTCTGTATCTTGAAAACATTTTTGCAAGGAGTAGGCATGTACAGATCGTTTCTGGGACACAAAAATACCGAATTTTTGGGTGTTTTGAGCCTGAATTTGAGATATAAACGGGTACAGAACTTGCATGCACATATCGACTTGGGACACTTAAGATATCGATTTTTAGCATGTTTTGAGCCTATATTTCATAAACATTCTAGCACTGAGTAGGCATGTACAGATCGTTTCTGGGACCCAAAAATATCGAACTTTTGGGTGTTTTGAGCCTGAATTTGAGATATAAACGGGTACAGAAGATTCATACCCATATTAACTTTTTGCACCTAAAATATCGATTTTGAACATGTTTTGGGTCTGTATCTTCAAAACATTCTAAGAAGGAGTAGGCATGTACAGATCGCTTCTGGGACACAAAAATATCGAATTTTCGGTTTTTTTGAGCCTGAATTTGAGATATAAACGGGTACAGAAGATGCATGCATATATCGACTTTTTGCACCAAAAATATCGATTTTGAACATGTTTTGGGTCTGTATCTTCAAAACATTCTAAGAAGGAGTAGGCATGTACAGATCGCTTCTGGGACCCAAAAATATCGAATTTTCGGGTGTTTTCAGCCTGAATTTGGGATATAAACGGGTACAGAAGATACATACACATATTGACTTTGGCAACCTAAAATATCGATTTTGAGCATGTTTTGGGTCTGTATCTTGAAAACAATTTAGCAAGGAGTAGGCATGTACAGATCACTTCTGGGACACAAAAAATATTGAATTTTCGGGTGTTTTGAGCCTGAATTTGAGATATAAACTGATACAGAAGATGCATGCATATATCGACTTTGGGAACCTAAACTATCGATTTTCAGCATGTTTTTGGCCCGTATTGTGAAAATACTCTAACACGGAGTAGGCATGTACAGATTGCTTCTGGGACACAAAAATATCTAAGTTTTGGGTGTTTACAGCCAGAATTTAAGATATAAACGTGTACAGAAGATGCATGCACATATCGACTTTAGCAACCAAAATATCGATTTTGAGAATGTTTTGGGCCTGTATTTTGAAAATACTCTAACATGAAGTAGGCATGTACAGATCGCTTCAGGGACACAAAAATATCGAATTTTCGGGTGTTTGGAGCCAGAATTTGAGATATAAATGGGTACAGAAGATGCATGCACATATCGACTTTGGACAACTAAATTATCGATTTTCAGTATGTTTTGAGCCAATATTTTGAAAAAATTCTTGCACTGAGTAGGCATGTACAGATCGCTTCTGGGACCCAATAATATTTAATTTTCCGTTGTTTTGAGCGTGAATTTGAGATTTAAACGGGTACTGAAGATGCATGCAGATATCGACTTAATGTACGTAAAATATCAATTTTGAGCATGTTTTGGGTCTGAGTCTTGAAAACATTCTAGCAAGGAGTAGGCATTTACAGATCGCTTCTGGGACCCAAAAATACCGAATTTTCGGGTGTTTTGAGCCTGAATTTGAGATATAAACGGGTACAGAAGATGCATGTATATATCGACTTTGGGCACCTAAACTATCGATTTTCAGCATGTTTTGGGCCTATATTTTGAAAATATTCTAGCAATGAGTAGGCATGTACAGATCGCTTCTGGGACCCAAAAATATCGAATTTTCGGGTGTTTTCAGCCTGAATTTTGGATATAAACGGGTACAGAAGATGCATGCACATATCGACTTTAGCACTAAAAATATCGATTTTTAACATGTTTTGGGCCTGTATTTTGAAAATACTCTAACACGAAGTAGGCATGTAAAGTTCGCTTTTGGGACCCCAAAATATCGAATTTTCGGGTGTTTTGAGCCTGTATTTGAGATATCGACTTTGGGCACCTAAAATATCGATTTTTAGCATGTTTTGGGCCTATATTCAAAAAATATTCTAGCACTAAGTAGGCATGTACAGATCACTTCTGGGACCTCATAATATAGAATTTTCGGGTATTTTGAGTCTGAATTTGAGATATAAACGGGTATAGAAGATGCATGCACATTTTGACTTTGGACACTTAAAATATCGATTTTTAGCATGTTTTGAGCCTATATTTTGAAAACATTCTACCACTAAGTAGGCATGTACAGATCGCTTCTGGGACCCAAGAATATCGAATTTTCGGGTGGTTTGAGGTTGAATTTGGGATATAAACGGGTGCAGAAGATGCATACACATATTGACTTTGGGCACCTAAAATATAGATTTTCAGCATGTGTTGGGTCTGTATCTGAGTAGGTATGTACAGATCGCTTCAGGGACCCCATAATATCGAATTTTCGGGTGTTTGGAGCCTGAATTTGAGATATAAACGGGTACAGAAGATTCATGCACATATCGACTTTTGGGCACCTAAAATATCGATTTTCAGTATGTTTTGGGCCTGTATATTGAAAATACTTTAACACGGAGTAGGCATGTACAGTTCGCTTCTGGGACCCCAAAATATCGAATTTTCGGGTGTTTTGAGCCTGAATTTGAGATATCGACTTTGGGCACCTAAAATATCGATTTTTAGCATGTTTGGTGCCTATATTTTGAAAACATTCTAGCACTGAGTAGGCATGTACAGATCGCTTTTGGGAACCAAAAATATCGAATTTTCGGTTGTTTTGAGGTTGAATTTGGGATATAAACGGGTGCAGAAGATGCATACACATATTGACTTTTGTCACCTAAAATATCGATTTTCAGCATGTTTTGGGCCTGTATTTTGAAAATATTCTAACACGGAGTAGGCAAGTACAGATCGCTTCTGGGACCCAAAAATATCGAATTTTCGGGTGTTTGGAGCCTGAATTTGAGATATAAACGGGTACAGAAGATGCATCCATATATCGACTTTTGGGCACCTAAAAGATCGATTTTCAGTATGTTTTGGGCCTGAATTTGAGATACCTAATTTGTGCACCTAAATTATCGATTTTTAGCATGTTTCGGGCCTATATTTTGAAAATATTCTAGCACTGAGTAGGCATGTACAGATCGCTTCTAGGACCCCAAAATATAGAATTTTCGGGTGTTTTGAGCCTGAATTTAAGATATATACGGGTACAGAAAATGCATGCACATATTGACTTTGGGCACCTAAAATATCGATTTTCAGCATGTTTTGGGCCTGTATTTTGAAAATACTCTAACACAGAGTAGGCAGGTACAGATATCTTCTGGGACCCAAAACTATAGAATTTTTGGGTGTTTTGAGTCTGAATTGGAGATATAATCAGGTACTGAAAATGTATGCACATATTGACTTTTGGGCACCTAAAATATCGATTTTTAAGCATGTTTTGGGTCTGTATCTTAAAAACATTCTAACTAGGAGTAGGCATGTACAGATCGCTTCTAGGACCAAAAAATACCGAATTTTCGGGTGTTTTGAGCCTGAATTTGAGATATAAACGGGTATAGAAGATGCATGCACATATCGACTTTGGACACTTAAAATATCGATTTTTAGCATGTTTTGAGCCTATATTTTGAAAACATTCTAGCACTTAGTAGGCATGTACAAATCGCTTCTGGGACAAAAGAATATAGAATTTTCGGGAGTTTTGAGTTTGAATTTGGGATATAAACGAGTGCAGAAGATGCATACACATATTGACTTTGGGCACCTAAAATATCGATTTTCAGCATGTTTTGGGTCTGTATTGTAGTAGGCATGTACAGATCGCTTCTGGTACCCCAAAATATCAAATTTTCGGGTGTTTAGAGCCTGAATTTGAGATATAAACGGGTACAAAAGATGCATGCACATATCGACTTTTGGGCACCTAAAAGATCGATTTTCAGTATGTTTTGGGCCTGTTTTTTGAAAATACTCTAACACGGAGTACGCATGTACAGTTCGCTTCTGGGACCCCAAAATATCGAATTTTCGGGTGTTTTGAGCCTGAATTTGAGATATCGACTTTGGGCACCTAAAATATTGATTTTTAGCATGTTTTGGTACTATATTTTCAAAATATTCTAGCACTAAGTAGGCGTGTAGAGATCACTTCTGGGACCCTAAAATATTGAATTTTCGGGGGTTTTGAGCCTGAATTTGAGATATAAACTGGTACAGGAGATGCATGCACATATCGACTTTGGACACTTAAAATATCGATTTTTAGCATGTTTTGAGCCTATATTTTGAAAAATTTCTAGTACTGCGTAGGCATGTACAGATCGCTTCTGGGACCCAAAAATATCGAATTTTCGGGTGTTTTGAGGTTGGATTTGGGATATAAACGGGTGCAGAAGATTCATACACATATTGACTTTGGTCACCTAAAATATCGATTTTCAGCATGTTTTGGGCCTGTATTTTGAAAATACTCTAACACGGAGTAGGCAAGTACAGATCGCTTCTGGGACCCCTAAATATCGAATTTTAGAGTGTTTGGAGCCTGAATTTGAGATATAAACGGGTACAGAAGATGCATCCACTTATCGACTTCTGGGCACCTAAAAGATCGATTTTCAGTATGTTTTGGGCCTGTATTTTGAAAATACTCTAACACGGAGTAGGCATGTACAGATCGCTTCTGGGACCCCAAAATATCGAATTTTCGTGTGTTTTGGGCCTGAATTTGTGATATCGATTTTGGGCGCCTAAAATAACGATTTTTAGCATGTTTTGGGCCTATGTTTTGAAAATAATCTAGCACTGACCAAGCATGTACAGATCGCTTCTGGGACCCCAAAATATCGAATTTTCGGGAGTTTGGAGCTTGAATTTGAGATATAAACGAGTACAGAAGATGCATGCACATATCAACTATTGTGCACCTAAAATATCGATTTTCTGTATGTTTTGGGCCTGTATTTTGAAAATACTCTATCACGGAGTAGGCATGTAGAGATCGCTTCTGGGACCCCAAAATATCGAATTTTCGGGTGTTTTGAGCCTGAATTTGAGATATCGACTTTGGGCACCTAAAATATCGATTTTTAGCATGTTTTGGGCTTATATTTTGAAAATATTCTAGCACTAAGTAGGCATGTACAGATCACTTCTAGGACCCTAAAATATCGAATTTTCGGGGGTTTTGAGCCTGAAATTGAGATATAAACACGTACTGAAGATGCATGCACATATCGACTTTTTATCACATAAAATATCGATTTGGAGCATGTGTTGGGTCTGTATCTTGAAAACATTTTAACTAGGAGTAGGCATGTACAGATCGCTTCTGGGACCCAAAAATATCGAATTTTCGGGTGTTTTGAGCCTGAATTTCAGATATAAACAGGAACGGAAGATGCATGCACATATCGACTTTTGGGCACCAAAAATATCGATTTTGAGCATGTTTTGGGTCTGAATCTTGAAAAAATTCTAACTAGGAGTAGACATGTACAAATCGCTTCTAGGACCCAAAAATACCGAATTTTCGGGTGTTTTGAGCCTGAATTTGAGATATAAACGGGTACAGAAGATGCATGCACATATCGACTTTGGAAACTTAAAATATCAATTTTTAGCATGTTTTGAGCCTATATTTTGAAAACATTCTAGCACTGAGTAGGCATGTACAGATCGCTTCTGGGACCCCAAAATATCGAATTTTCGGGTGTTTTGAGCCTGAATTTGAGATATAAACGGGTACAGAAGATGCATTCACATATTGACTTTGGTCACCTAAAATATCGACTTTCAGCATGTATTTTGTCTGTATTTTGAAAATACTCTAACACGGAGTAGGCATGTACATATCGCTTCTGGGACCCAAAAATATCGAATTTTCGTATGTTTTGTGCCTGAATTTGAGATATAAACGGGTACTGAAGATGCATGCACATATCGACTTTTGGGCACCTAAAATATCGATTTTGAGCATGTTTTGGGTCTATATCTTGTAAACCTTCTAACTAGGAGTAGGCAAGTACAGATCGCTTTTAGTACCCAAAAATACCGAATTTTCGGGTGTTTTAAGCCTGAATTTGAGATATAAACGGGTACAGAAGATGCATGCATATATCGACTTTGGACACTTATAATAAAGATTTTAGCATGTTTTGAGCCTATATTTTGAAAACATTCTAGCACTGAGTAGGCATGTACAGATCGCTTCTGGGACCCAAAAATATCGAATTTTCGGGTGTTTTGAGGTTGAATTTGAGATATAAACGGGTGCAGAAGATGCATAACATATTGACTTTGGGCACCTAAAATATCGATTTTCAGCATGTTTTGGGCCTGTATCTGAGTAGGCATGTACAGATCGCTTCTTAGACCCTAAAATATCGAATTTTCGGGTGTTTGGAGCCTTAATTTGAGATATAAACAGGTACAAAAAATGCATGCACATATCGACTTTTGGGCACCTAAAAGATCGATTTACAGTATGTTTTGGGCCTGTATTTTGAAAATACTCTAACACGGAGTAGGCATGTACAGTTCGCTTCTTGGACCCCAAAATATCGAATTTTCGGGTGTTTTGGGCCTGAATTTGAGATATCGACTTTAGGCACCAAAAATATCGATTTATATCATGTTTTGAGCCTATATTTTTAAAATATTCTAGTACTAAGTAGGCATGTACAGATCACTTCTGGGACCCCAAAATATCGAATTTTCGGGTGTTTTGAGCCTGAATTTGAGATATAAACGGGTACAGAAGATGCATGCACATATTGACTTTGGGCACCTAAAATATTGATTTTTAGCATGGTTTGGGCCTGTATTTTGAAAATACTCTAACACGAAGGAGGCATGTACAGATCGCTTCTGGGACACCAAAATATCGAATTTTCGGGTGATTTGACACTGAATTTGAGATATAAACACGTACTTAAGATGCATGCACATATCGACTTTTTATCACATAAAATATCGATTTGGAGCATGTGTTGGGTCTGTATCTTGAAAACATTTTTACTAGGAGTAGGCATGTACAGATCGCTTCTGGGAGCCAAAAATATCGAATTTTCGGGTGTTCTGAGCCTGAATTTCAGATATAAACAGGAACGGAAGATCCATGCACATATCGACTTTTGAGCACCTAAAATATCGATTTTGAGCATGTTTTGGGTCTGTATCTTGAAAAAATTCTAACTAGGAGTAGACATGTACAAATCGCTTCTAAGACCCAAAAATACCGAATTTTCGGGTGTTTTGATCCTGAATTTGAGATATAAACGGGTACAGAAGATGCATGCACATATCGACTTTTTGGCACATAAAATATCGATTTTGAGCATGTGTTGGGTATGTATCTTGAAAACATTAACTAGGAGTAGGCATGTACAGATCGCTTCTGGGACCCAAAAATATCGAATTTTCGGGTGTTTTGAGCATGAATTTCAGATATAAACGGGTGCAGAAGATGCATAACATATTGACTTTGGGCACCTAAAATATCGATTTTCAGCATGTTTTGGGCCTGTATCTGAGTAGGCATGTACAGATCGCTTTTGGGACCCCAAAATATCGAATTTTCGGGTGTTTGGAGTCTCAATTTGAGATATAAACAGGAACAGAAGATGCATGCACATATCGACTTTTGGGCACCTAAAAGATCGATTTACAGTATGTTTTGGGCCAGTATTTTGAAAATACTCTAACACGGAGTAGGCATGTACAGTTCGCTTCTTGGACCCCAAAATATCGAATTTTAGGGTGTTTTGGGTCTGACTTTGAGATATCGACTTTGGGCACCTAAAATATCGATTTTTCGGGTGTTTGGAGCCTCAATTTGAGATAAAAACAGGTACAGAAGATGCATGCACATATCGACTTTTGGGCACCTAAAAGATCGATTTACAGTATGTTTTGGGCCTGTATTTTGAAAATACTCTAACACGGAGTAGGCATGTACAGACCACTTCTGGGAACCCAAAATATCGAATTTTCGGGTGTTTTGAGCCTGAATTTCAGATATAAACAGGTACTGAAGATGCATGCACAAAACTTTTGGGCGCCTAAAATATCGATTTTGAGCATGTTTTGGGTCTGTATCTTGAAAACATTCTAACTAGGAGTAGGCATGTACAGATCGCTTCTGGGACCCCAAAATATCGAATTTTCGGGTGTTTTGGGCCTGAATTTGTGATATCGACTTTGGGCACCTAAAATATCGATTTTTAGCATGTTTTGGGCCTATATTTTGAAAATAATCTAGCACTGAGTAGGCAGGTACAGATCGCTTCTGGGACCCCAAAATATCAAATTTTCGGGTGTTTTGGGCCTGAATTTGAGATATCGACTTTGGGCACCTAAAATATCGATTTTAGCATGTTTTGGGTCTGTATCTTGAAAACATTCTAACTAGGAGTAGGCATGTACAGATTGCTTCTAGGACCCAAAAATTCCGAATTTTCGGGTGTTTTGAGGTTGAATTTGGGATATAAACGAGTGCAGAAGATGCATACACATATTGACTTTGGGCACCTAAAATATCGATTTTCAGCATGTTTTGGGTCTGTATCTGAGTAGACATGTACAGATCGCTTCTGGGACCCAAAAATATCGAAATTTTGGGTGTTTTGGGCCTGAATTTGAGATATCGACTTTGGGCACCTAAAATATCGATTTTTAGAAGGTTTTGGGTCTATATTTTGAAAATATTCTAGCACTAAGTAGGCATGTACAGATCACTTCTGGGACCCCAAAATATCGAATTTTCAGGTATTTTGAGCCTGAATTTGAGATTTAAACGGGTACAAAAAATGCATGCACATATTGACTTTGGGCACCTAAAATATCGATTTACTGTATGTTTTATGCCTGTATTTTAAAAATTCTCTAACACGGAGTAGGCATGTACAGATCGCTTCTGGGACCCAAAAATATTGAATTTTCGGATGTTTTGAGGTTGAATTTAGGATATAAACGGGTACAGAAGATGCATCCACATATAGAATTTTGGGCACCTAAAAGATCGATTTAAAGTATGTTTTGGGCCTGTACATTGAAAATACTCTAACACGGAGTAGGCATGTACAGATCGCTTCTGGGACCCCAAAATATCGAGTTTTCGGGTGTTTTGGGCCTGAATTTGTGATATCGACTTTGGGCACCTAAAATATCGATTTTTAGCATGTTTTGGGCCTATATTTTGAAAATAATCTAGCACTGAGTAGGCATGTACAGATCGCTTCTGGGACCAAAAAATATCGAATTTTCGGGTGTTTGGAGCTTGAATTTGAGATTTAAACGAGTACAGAAGATCATTGCACATATCGACTTTTGGGCACCTATAATATCGATTTTCTGTATGTTTTGGGCCCGTATTTTGAAAATACTCTAACACGGAGTAGGCATGTACAGATCGCTTCTGGGACCCCAAAATATCGAATTTTCGGGTGTTTTGGGCAGGAATATGAGATATCGACTTTGGGCACCTAAAATATCGATTTTTAGCATGTTTTGGGCCTATATTTTGAAAATATTCTAGCACTGTGTAGGCATGTACAGATCGCTACTGGGACCCCAAAATATCGAATTTTCGGGTGTTTTGAGGTTGAATTTGGGAAATAAACGTGTACAGAAGATGCTTCCACATATCGACTTTTGGGCACCTAAAAGATCGATTTTCAGTATGTTTTGGGCCTGTATATTGAAAATACTCTATCACGGAGTAGGCATGTACAGATCGCTTCTGAGTCCCCAAAATATCAAATTTTCGGGTGTTTTGGGCCTGAATTTGAGATATCGACTTTGGGCACCTAAAATATCGATTTTTAGCATGTTTTGGGCCTAAATTTTGAAAATTTTCTAGCACTGAGTAGGCATGCACAGATCGCTTCTGGGACCCCAAAATATCGAATTTTCAGGTATTTTGAGCCTGAATTTGAGATTTAAACGGGTACAAAAAATGCATGCATATATTGACTTTGTGCACCTAAAATATCGATTTTCTGTATGTTTTGGGCCTGTATTTTGAAAATACTCTAACACGGAGTAGGCAAGTACAGATCGCTTCTGGGACCCCAAAATATCAAATTTTCGGGTGTTTTGAGCATGAATTTGAGATATAAACAAGTACTGAAGATGCATGCACATAACGACTTTTGGGCACCTAAAATATCGATTTTGAGCATGTTTCGGTCTGTAACTTTAAAACATTTTATCTAGGAGTAGGCACGTACAAATCGCTTCTAGGACCCAAAAATACCGAATTTTAGGGTGTTTTGAGCCTGAATTTGAGAGATAAACGGGTACAGAAGATCCATGCACGTATCGACTTTGGACACTTAAAATATCGATTTTTAGCATGTTTTGAGCCTATATTTTGAAAACATTCTAGGACTGAGTAGGCATGTACAGATCGCTTCTGGGACAAAAAAATATGGAATTTTCGGATGTTTTGAGGTTGAATTTGGGATATAAACGGGTGCAGAAGATGCATACACATATTGACATAGGTCACCTAAAATATCAATTTTCTGCATGTTTTGGGCCTGTATTTTGAAAATACTCTAACACGGAGTAGGCAAGTACAGATTGCTTCTGGAACCCCAAAATATCGATATTTCGGGTGTTTGGAGCCTGAATTTGAGATATAAACGGGTACAGAAGATGCATGCACATATCGACTTTTGGGCACCTAAAATATCGATTTTCTGTATGTTTTGGGCCTGTATTTTGAAATTACTCTAACACGGAGTAGGCATGTACAGATCGATTCTGGGACCCCAAAATATCGAGTTTTCGGGTGTTTTGGGCCTGAATTTGAGATATCGACTTTGGGCATCTAAAATATCGATTTTTAGCATGTTTTGGGCCTACATTTGGAAATATTCTAGCACTAAGTAGGCATGTACATATCGCTACTGGGACCCCAAAATATCGAATTTTCGGGTGTTTTGAGCCTGAATTTGAGATATAATCGGGTACAAAAAATGCATGCACATATTGACTTTGGGCACCTAAAATATCGATTTTCAGCATGTTTTGGGCCTGTATTTTAAAAATACTCTAACACGGAGTAGGCATGTACAGATTGCTTCTGGGACCTAAAAATATCAAATTTTCCGGTGTTTTGAGCCTGAATTTGAGATATAAACAGGTACTGAAGATCCATGCACATATCGACTATTGGGCACCTAAAATATCGACTTTTAGCATGGTTTGGGCCTGTTTTTTGAAAATACTCTAACACGAAGGAGGCATGTACAGATCGCTTATGGGACCCCAAAATATCGAATTTTGGGGTGATTTGACACTGAATTTGAGATATAAACACGTACTGAAGATGCATGCACATATCGACTTTTTAGCACATAAAATATCGATTTTGAGCATGTGTTGGGTCTGTATTTTGAAAACATTTTAACTAGAAATAGGCATGTACAGATCGCTTCTGGGACCCAAAAATATCGAATTTTCGGGTGTTTTGAGCCTGAGTTTCAGATATAAACAGGTACTGAAGATGCATGCACATATCGACTTTTGGGCACCTAAAATATCGATTTTGAGCATGTTTTGTGTCTGTATCTTGAAAAAATTCTAACTAGGAGTAGACATGTACAAATCGCTTCTAGGACCCAAAAATACCGAATTTTCGGGTGTTTTGAGCCTGAATTTGAGATATAAACGGGTACAGAAGATGCATGCACATATCGACTTTGGACACTTAAAATATCGATTTTTAGCATGTTTTGAGCCTATATTTTAAAAACATTCTAGCACTGAGTAGGCAAGTACAGATCGCTTCTGGGACCCAAAAATATCGAGTTTTCGGGTGTTTGGAGCCTGAATTTGAGATATAAACGGGTAGAGAAGATGCATGCACATATCGACTTTTGGGCACCTAAAATATCGATTTTCTGTATGTTTTGTACCTGTATTTTGAAATTACTCTAACACGGAGTAGGCATGTACAGATCGCTTCTAGGACCCCAAAATATCGAATTCTCGGGTGTTTTGGGCCTGAATTTGTGATATCGACTTTGGGCACCTAAAATATGGTTTTTTTGCATGTTTTGGGCCTATATTTTGAAAATAATCTAGCACTGAGTAGGCATGTACAGATCGCTTCTGGGACCCCAAAATATCGTATTTTCGGGTGTTTTGAGCCTGAATTTGAGATATAAACATGTACAGAAGATGCATGCACATATCGACTTTTGGGCACCTAAAATATCGATTTTGAGCATGTTTTGGGTCTGTATCTTGTAAACATTCTAACTAGGAGTAGGCAAGTACAGATCGCTTCTAGTACCCAAAAATGCCGAGTTTTCGGGTGTTTTGAGCCTGAATTTGAGATGTAAACGGGTACAGAAGATACATGCACAATTCGACTTTGGACACTTATAATAAAGATTTTTAGCATGTTTTGAACCTATATTTTAAAATAATTCTAGCACTGAGTAGGCATGTACAGATCGTTTCTGGGACCTAAAAATATCGAATTTTCGGGTGTTTTTAAGTTGAATTTGAGATATAAACGGATGCAGAAGATGCATAACATATTGACTTTGGGCACCTAAAATATCGATTTTCAGCATGTTTTGGGCCTGTATCTGAGTAGGCATGTACAGATCGCTTTTGGGACCCCAAAATATCGAATTTTCGGGTGTTTGGAGTCTCAATTTGAGATATAAACAGGTACAGAAGATGCATGCACATATCGACTTTTGGACACCTAAAAGATCGATTTACAGTATGTTTTGGGCCAGTATTTTGAAAATACTCTAACACGGAGTAGGCATGTACAGATCGCTTCTGGGACCCCAAAATATCGAATTTTCGGGTGTTTTGAGCATGAATTTCAGATATAAACAGGTACTGAAGATGCATGCACATAACTTTTGGGCACCTAAAATATCGATTTTGAGCATGTTTTGGGTCTGTATCTTGAAAACATTCTAACTAGGAGTCGGCATGTACAGATCGCTTCTGGGACCCCAAAATATCGAATTTTCGGGTGTTTTGAGCCTGAATTTCAGATATAAACAGATACTGAAGATGCATGCACATAACTTTTGGGCACCTAAAATATCGATTTTGAGCATGTTTTGGGTTTGTATCTTGAAAACATTCTAACTATGAGTAGGCATGTACAGATCGCTTCTGGGACCCCAAAATATCGAATTTTCGGGTGTTTTGGGCCTGAATTTGTGATATCAACTTTGGGCACCTAAAATATCGATTTTTAGCATGTTTTGGGACTATATTTTGAAAATAATCTAGCACTGAGTAGGCAGGTACAGATCGCTTCTGGGACCCCAAAATATCGAATTTTCGGGTGTTTTGAGGTTGAAATTGGGATATAAACGAGTACAGAAGATGCATGTACATATCGACTTTTGGGCACCTAAAAGATCGATTTTCAGTATGTTTTGGGCCTGTATATTGAAAATACTCTAACACGGAGTAGGCATGTAGAGATCGCTTCTGAGACCCCAAAATATCGAATTTTCGGATGTTTTGGGCCTGAATTTGAGATATCGACTTTGGGCACCTAAAATATCAATTTTAGCATGTTTTGGGCCTATATTTCGAAAATATTCTAGCACTGAGTAGGCATGTACAGATCGCTTCTGGGACCCTAAAATATCGAATTTTCAGGTGTTTTGAGCCTGAATTTGAGATTTAAACGGGTACAAAAAATGCATGCACATATTGACTTTGGGCACCTAAAATATCGATTTTCTGTATGTTTTGGGCCTGTATTTTGAAAACATTCTAGTACTGAGTAGGCATGTACAGATCGCTTCATGGACCCAAAAATATCGAATTTTCGGATGTTTTGAGGTTGAATTTAGGATATAAACGGGTACAGAAGATGCATCCACATATAGACTTTTGGGCTCCTAAAAGATCGATTTTAAGTATGTTTTGGGCCTGTATATTGAAAATACTCTAACACGGAGTAGGCATGTACAGATCGCTTCTGGGACCCCAAAATATCGAATTTTCGGGTGTTTTGGGCCTGAATTTGTGATATCGACTTTGGGCACCTAAAATATCGATTTTTAGCATGTTTTGGGCCTATATTTTGAAAATAATCTAGTACTGAGTAGGCATGTACAGATCTCTTCTGGGACCCCAAAATATCGATTTTTCGGGTGTTTTGAGGTTGAATTTGGGATATAAACGGGTACAGAAGATGCATAAGCATATCGACTTTTGGGCACCTAAGAGATCGATTTTTAGTATGTTTTGGGCCTGTATATTGAAAATACTCTAACACGGAGTAGGCATGTACAGATCGCTTCTGAGACCCCAAAATATCGAATTTCCGGGTGTTTTGGGCCTGAATTTGAGATATCGACTTTGGGCACCTAAAATATCGATTTTTAGCATGTTTTGGGCCTAAAATTTGAAAATATTCTAGCACTGAGTAGGCATGTACAGATTGCTTCTGAGACCCCAAAATATCGAATTTTCAGGTGTTTTGAGCCTGAATTTAAGATTTAAACGGGTACAAAAAATGCATGCATATATTGACTTTGGGCACATCAAATATCGATTTTCTGTATGTTTTGGGCCTGTATTTAGAAAATACTCTAACACGGAGTAGGCATGTACAGATCGCTTCTGGGACCCAAAAATATCGAATTGTTGGGTGTTTTGGGCCTGAATTTGAGATATCGACTTTGGGCACCTAAAATATCGATTTTTAGCATGTTTTGGGCCTATATTTTGAAAACATTCTAGCACTAAGTAGGCATGTACAGATCGCTTCTGGGACCCCAGAATATCGAATTTTCGGGTGTTTGGAGCCTGAATTTGAGATATAAACGAGTACAGAAGATGAATGCACATATCGACTTTTGGGCACCTAAAATTTCGATTTTCTGTATGTTTTGGGCCTGTATTTTGAAAATACTCTAACACGGAGTAGGCATGTACAGATCTCTTCTGGGACCCCAAAATATCGAATTTTCGGGTGTTTTGGGCTTGAATTTGAGACATCGACTTTTGTCACCTAAAATATCGATTTTTGGCATGTTTTGAGCCTATATTTTGAAAACATTCTAGCACTGAGTAGGCATGTACAGATCGCTTCTCGGACCCAAAAATATCGAATTCTCGGGTGTTTTGAGGTTGAATTTGGGACATAAACGGGTGCAGAAAATGCATACACATATTGACTTTGGGCACCTAAAATATCGATTTTCATCATGTTTTGGGCCTGTATCTAAATAGGCATGTACAGATCGCTTTTGGGACCCCAAAATATCGAATTTTCGGGTGTTTTGGGCTTGAATTTGAGACATCGACTTTGGTCACCTAAAATATCGATTTGTAGCATGTTTTGGGCCTATATTTTGAAAATATTCTAGCACTGAGTAGGCATGTACAGATCGCTTCTGGGACCCCATAATATCGAATTTTCGGGTGTTTTAAGCCTGAATTTGAGATATAAACGGGTACAGAAGATGCATCCACATATCGACTTTGGACACTTAAAATATCGATTTTTAGAATGTTTTCAGCCTATATTTTGAAAACATTCTAGCACTAAGTAGGCATGTACAGATCGATTCTGGAACCCAAAAATATCGAACTTTCGGGTGTTTTGAGCCTGAATTTGAGATATAAACGGGTAGAGAAGATGCATCCACATATCGACTTTTGGTCACCTAAAAGATTGATTTTCAGTATGTTTTGGGCCTGTATATTGAAAATACTCTAACACGGAGTAGGCATGTACAGATCGCTTCTGGGACCCCAAAAATATCGAACTTTCGGGTGTTTTGAGCCTGAATTTGAGATATAAACGGGTAGAGAAGATGCATCCACATATCGACTTTTTGCACCTAAAAGATCGATTTTCAGTATGTTTTGGGCCTGTATTTTGAAAATACTCTAATAACGGAGTAGGCATGTACTGATCGCTTCTGGGACCCCAAAATATCGAATTTTCGGGTGTTTTGGGCCTGAATTTGAGATATCGACTTTGGTCACCTAAAATATCGATTTTTAGCATATTTTGGGCCTATAATTTGAAAATATTCTAGCACTGAGTAGGCATGTACAGATCGCTTCTGGGACCCCAAAATATCGAATTTTCGGGTGTTTTGAGCCTGAATTTGAGATATAAACGGGTACACAAAATGCATGCACATATTGACTTTGGACACTTAAAATATCGATTTTTAGAATGTTTTCAGCCTATATTTTGAAAACATTCTAGCACTGAGTAGGCATGTACAGATCGCTTCTGGAACCCAAAAATATCGAACTTTCGGGTGTTTTGAGGTTGAATTTGAGATATAAACGAGTGCGGAAGATGCATACACATATTGACTTTGGGCACCTAAAATATCGATTTTCAGCATGTTTTGGGACTGTATCTGAGTAGGCATGTACAGATCGCTTCTGGGACCCCAAAATATCGAATTTTCGGGTGTTTGGAGGCAGAATTTGAGATATATGCAGGTACAGAAGATGCATGCACATATCGACGTTTGGGCACCTAAAGATCGATTTTCAGTATGTTTTGGGCCTGTATTCTGAAAGTACTCTAACACGGAGTAGGCATGTATAGATCGCTTCTTGGACCCAAAAATATCGATCTTTCGGGTGTTTTGGGCCTGAATTTGGGATATAAACGGGTGCAGAAGATGCATACACATATTAACTTTGGTCACCTAAAATATCGATTTGCAGCATGTTTTGAGCCTATATTTTGAAAACATTCTAGCACTGAGTAGGCATGTACAGATCGCTTCTGGGACCCAAAAATATCAAATTTTCGGGTGTTTTGAGGTTGAATTTGGGACAAAAACGTGTGCATAAGATGCATACACATATTATCTTTGGGCACCTAAAATATCTATTTTATCATGTTTTGTGCCTGTATCTTAAAAGGCATGTACAGATCGCTTCTGGGACCCCAAAATATCGAATTTTCGGGTGCTTGGAGCCTGAATTTGAGATATTAACGGGTACAGAAGATGCATGCACAATTCGACTTTTGGGCACCTAAAATATCGATTTTCAGTATGTTTTGGGCCTGTATTTTGAAAATACTCTAATAATGGAGTAGGCATGTACAGATCGCTTCTGGGACCCCAAAATATCGAATTTTCGGGTGTTTTGGGCCTGAATTTGAGATATCGACTTTGGTCACCTAAAATATCGATTTTTAGCATGTTTTGGGCCTATAATTTGAAAATATTCTAGCACTGAGTAGGCATGTACAGATCGCTTCTGGGACCCCAAAATATCGAATTTTCGGGTGTTTTGAGCCTTAATTTGAGATATAAACGGGTACATAAAATGCATGCACATATTGACTTTGGGCACCTAAAATATCGATTTTCAGCATGTTTTGGGCCTGTATTTTGAAAATACTCTAACACGGAGTAGGCATGTACAGAGTGCTTCTGGGACCCAAAAATATCGAATTTTCGGGTGTTTAGAGCCTGAATTTGAGATATAAACAAGTACTGAAGATGCATGCACATATCGACTTTGGGCACTTAAAATATCTATTTTCAGCATGTTTTGAGCCTATATTTTAAAAACATTCTAGCACTGAGTAAGCATGTACAGATCGCTTCTGGTACCCAAAAATATCGAATTTTCGGGTGTTTTGAGGTTGAATTTTGGATATAAACGGGTGCAGAAAGATGCATCCACATATTGACTTTGGGCACCTAAAATATCGATTTTCAGTATGTTTTGGGCCTGTATTTTGAAAATACTCTAACACGGAGTAGGCATGTACAGATCGCTTCTGGGACCCTAAAATATGAAATTTTCGGGTGTTTTGAGGTTGAATTTGAGATATAAACGAGTGAAGAAAATGCATACACATATTGACTTTGGGCACCTAAAATATCGATTTTCAGCATGTTTTTGGCCTGTATCTGAGTAGGCATGTACAGATCGTTTCTGGGACCCCAAAATATTGAATTTTCGGGTGTTTGGAGCCTGAATTTGAGATATAAACGGGTATAGAAGATGCATCCAAATATCGACTTTTGGGCACCTAAAAGATCGATTTTCAGTATGTTTTGGGACTGTATTTTGAAAATACTCTAACACGAAGTAGGCATGTACAGATCGGTTCTTGGACCCAGAAATATCGAATTTTCGGGTGTTTGGAGCCTGAATTTAAGATATATGCGGGTACAGAAGATGCATGCACATATCGACTTTTGGGCACCTAAAAGAATGATTTTCAGTATGTTTTGGGCCTGTATTTTGAAAATACTCTAACACGAAGTAGGCATGTACAGATCGCTTGTGGGACCCAAAAATATCGAATTTTCGGGTGTTTTGGGCCTGAATTTGGGATATAAACGGGTGCAGAAGATGCATCCACATATCGACTTTTGTGCACCTAAAAGATCGATTTTCAGTATGTTTTGGGCCTGTATATTGAAAATACTCTAACACGGAGTAGGCATGTGCAGATCGCTTCTGGGACCCCAAAATATCGAATTTTTGGGTGTTTTGGGCCTGAATTTGAGATATCGACTTTGGGCACCTAAAATATCGATTTTTAGCATGTTTTGGGCCTATATTTTGAAAATATTCTAGCACTAAGTAGGCATGTACAGATCACTTCTGGGACCCCAAAATATCAATATTTCGGGTGTTTTGAACCTGAATTTGAGATATAAACGGGTACAGAAGATGCATGCACATATCGACTTTTGGGCAACTAAAATATCGATTTTGAGCATGTTTTGGGTCTGTATCTTGAAAACATTCTAACTAGGAGTAGGTATGTACAGTTCGCTTCTGGGACCTCAAAATATCGAATTTTTGGGTGTTTTGTTCCTGAATTTGAGATATCGACTTTGGGCACACAAAATATCTATTTTTAGCATATTTTGGACCTATATTTTGAAAATATTCTAGCACTAAGTAGGCATGTATAGATCACTTCTGGGACCCCAAAATATCGAATTTTCGTATATTTTGAGGCTAAATTTGAGATATAAACGGGTGCAGAAGATGCATGCACATATTGACTTTTGGTCACCTAAAAGATCGATTTTTTTTAGTATGTTTTGGGCCTGAATTTTGAAAATACACTAACACGGAGTAGGCATGTATAGATCGCTTCTGGTATCGAAAAATATCAAATTTTCGGGTGTTTTGGGCAAAAATTTGGGATATAAACGGGTGCAGAAGATGCATACACATATTGTATTTGGTCACCTACAATATCGATTTTCTGCATGTTTTGAGCCTGTATTTTGAAAATACTCTAACACGGCGTAGGCAAGTACAGATCGCTTTTGGGGCCACAAAATATCGAATTTACGGGTGTTTGGAGCCTGAATTTGAGATATAAACGGGTACATAAGATGCATCCACATTTCGACTTTTGGGCACCTAAAAGATCGATTTTCAGTATCTTTTGGGCCTGTATACTGAAAATATTCTAACACGGAGTACGCATGAACAGATCGCTTCTGGGACCCCAAAATATCGAATTTTCGGGTGTTTTGGGCCTGAATTTGAGATATCGACTTTGGGCACCTAAAATATCGATTGTTAGCATGTTTTGGGCCTATAATGTGAAAATATTCTAGCTCTAATTAGGCATGAACAGATCACTTCTGGGACCCCAAAATATCGAATTTTCGGGTGTTTTGAGCCTGAATTTGAGATATAAACGGGTAGAGAAGATGCATGCACATATCGATTTTGGATACTTAAAATATCGATTTTTAGCATGTTTTGAGGCTATATTTTGAAAACATTCTAGCACTGAGTAGTCATGTACAGATCGTTTCTGGGACCCAAAAATATCGAATTTTCGGGTGTTTTGAGGTTGAATTTGGGATATAAACGGGTGCAGAAGATGCATACACATGTTGACTTTGTTCACCTAAAATATCAATTTTCAGCATGTTTTGGACTTGTATTTTGAAAATACTCTAACACGAAGTAGGCATGTACAGATCGCTTCTGGGACCCCAAAATATTGAATTTTCGGGTGTTTTGGGCATGTATTTGAGATATTGTCTTTGGGCACCTAAAATATCGATTTTTAGCATGTTTTGGGCCTATATTTTGAAAATATTCTAGCACTGAGTAGGCATGTACAGATCGTTTCTGGGACCCCAAAATATCGAATTTTCGGGTGTTTTGAGCTTGAATTTGAGATATAAACGGGTACAGAAGATGCATGCACATATCGAGTTTTGGGCACCTAAAATATCGATTTTCAGTATGTTTTGGGCCTGTATTTTGAAAATACTCAAACACGGAGTAGGCATTTACAGATCGCTTCTGGGACCCAAACATATCGAATTTTCGGGTGTTTTGGGCCTGAATATGGGATATAAACGGGTACAGAAGATGCATCCACATTTCGACTTTTGGGCACCTAAAAGATCGAGTTTCAGTATGTTTTGGGCCTGTATATTGAAAATATTCTAACACGGAATAGGCATGTACAGATCGCTTCTGGGACCCCAAAATATCGAATTTTCGGGTGTTTTGGGCCTGAATTTGAGATATCGACTTTGGGCACTTAAAATATCGATTGTTAGCATGTTTTGGGCCTATAATTTGAAAATATTCTAGCTCTAATTAGGCATGTACAGGTCACTTCTGGGACCCCAAAATATCGAATTTTCGGGTGTTTTGAGCCTGAATTTGAGATATAAACGGGTACAGAATATGCATACACATATTGACTTTGGACACTTAAAATATCGATTTTCAGCATGTTTTGAGGCTATATTTCGAAAACATTCTAGCACTGAGTAAGCATGTACAGATCGTTTCTGGGACCCAAAAATATCGAATTTTCGGGTGTTTTGAGGTTGAATTTGGGATATAAACGGGTGCAGAAGATGCATGCACATATCGACTTTTGGGCAACTAAAATATCGATTTTGAGCATGTTTTGGGTCTGTATCTTGAAAACATTCTAACTAAGAGTAGGCATGTACAGTTCGCTTCTGGGACCTCAAAATATCGAATTTTCGGGTGTTTTGGGCCTGAATTTGAGATATCGACTTTGGGCACCTAAAATATCGATTTTTAGCATATTTTGGGCCTATATTTTGAAAATATTCTAGCACTAAGTAGGCATGTACAGATCATTTCTGGGACCCCAAAATATCGAATTTTCGTATATTTTGAGGCTGAATTTGAGATATAAACGGGTACAGAAGATGCATGCACATATTGACTTTTGGTCACCTTAAAGATCGATTTTTTTATTATGTTTTGGGCCTGAATTTTGAAAATACTCTAACACGGAGTAGGCATGTACAGATCGCTTCTGGGATCCAAAAATATCAAATTTTCGGTTGTTTTGGGCCAGAATTTGGGATATAAACGGGTGCAGTAGATGCATACACATATTGAATTTGGTCACCTAAAATATCGATTTTCAGTATGTTTTGGGCCTGTATTTTGAAAATACTCTACCACGGAGTAGGCAAGTACAGATCGCTTGTGGGACCCCAAAATATCGAATTTTCGGGTGTTTGGAGCCTGAATTTGAGATATAAACGGGTACAGAAGATGCATCCACATTTCGACTTTTGGGCACCTAAAAGATCGATTTTCAGTATGTTTTGGGCCTGTATACTGAAAATATTCTAACACGGAGTAGGCATGTACAGATCGCTTCTGGGACCCCAAAATATCGAATTTTCGGGTGTTTTGGGCCTGAATTTGAGATATCGACTTTGGGCACCTAAAATATCGATTGTTAGCATGTTTTGGGCCTATAATGTGAAAATATTCTAGCTCTAATTAGGCATGTACATACCACTTCTGGGACCTCAAAATATCGAATTTTCGGGTATTTTGAGTCTGAATTTGAGATATAAACGGGTACAGAAGATGCATGCACATATCGATTTTGGACACTTAAAATATCGATTTTTAGCATGTTTTGAGGCTATATTTTGAAAACATTCTAGCACTGAGTAGTCATGTACAGATCGTTTCTGGGACCCAAAAATATCGAATTTTCGGGTGTTTTGAGGTTGAATTTGGGATATAAACGGGTGCAGAAGATGCATACACATGTTGACTTTGTTCACCTAAAGTATTAATTTTCAGCATGTTTTGGACTTGTATTTTGAAAATACTCTAACACGAAGTAGGCATGTACAGATCGCTTCTGGGACCCCAAAATATTGAATTTTCGGGTGTTTTGGGCATGTATTTGAGATATTGTCTTTGGGCACCTAAAATATCGATTTTTAGCATGTTTTGGGCCTATATTTTGAAAATATTCTAGCACTGAGTAGGCATGTACAGATCGTTTCTGGGACCCCAAAATATCGAATTTTCGGGTGTTTTGAGCTTGAATTTGAGATATAAACGGGTACAGAAGATGCATGCACATATCGACTTTTGGGCACCTAAAATATCGATTTTCAGTATGTTTTGGGCCTGTATTTTGAAAATACTCTAACACGGAGTAGGCATTTACAGATCGCTTCTGGGACCCAAAAATATCGAATTTTCGGGTGTTTTGGGCCTGAATTTGGGATATAAACGGGTATAGAAGATGCATCCACATTTCGACTTTTGGGCACCTAAAAGATCGATTTTCAGAATGTTTTGGGCCTGTATATTGAAAATATTCTAACACGGAATAGGCATGTACAGATCGCTTCTGGGACCCCAAAATATCGAATTTTCGGGTGTTTTGGGCCTGAATTTGAGATATCGACTTTGGGCACCTAAAATATCGATTGTTAGCATATTTTGGGCCTATAATTTGAAAATATTCTAGCTCTAATTAGGCATGTACAGGTCATTTCTGGGACCCCAAAATATCGAATTTTCGGGTGTTTTGAGCCTGAATTTGAGATATAAACGGATACAGAATATGCATACACATATTGACTTTGGACACTTAAAATATCGATTTTCAGCATGTTTTGAGGCTATATTTTGAAAACATTCTAGCACTGAGTAAGCATGTACAGATCGTTTCTGGGACCCAAAAATATCGAATTTTCGGGTGTTTTGAGGTTGAATTTGGGATATAAACGGGTGCAGAAGATTCATGCACATATCGACTTTTGGGCAACTAAAATATCGATTTTGAGCATGTTTTGGGTCTGTATCTTGAAAACATTCTAACTAAGAGTAGGCATGTACAGTTCGCTTCTGGGACCTCAAAATATCGAATTTTCGGGTGTTTTGGGCCTGAATTTGAGATATCGACTTTGGGCACCTAAAATATCGATTTTTAGCATATTTTGGGCCTATATTTTGAAAATATTCTAGCACTAAGTAGGCATGTACAGATCATTTCTGGGACCCCAAAATATCGAATTTTCGTATATTTTGAGGCTGAATTTGAGATATAAACGGGTACAGAAGATGCATGCACATATTGACTTTTGGTCACCTTAAAGATCGATTTTTTTATTATGTTTTGTTCCTGAATTTTGAAAATACTCTAACACGGAGTAGGCATGTACAGATCGCTTCTGGGATCCAAAAATATCAAATTTTCGGTTGTTTTGGGCCAGAATTTGGGATATAAACGGGTGCAGTAGATGCATACACATATTGACTTTGGTCACCTAAAATATCGATTTTCAGTATGTTTTGGGCCTGTATTTTGAAAATACTCTACCACGGAGTAGGCAAGTACAGATCGCTTGTGGGACCCCAAAATATCGAATTTTCGGGTGTTTGGAGCCTGAATTTGAGATATAAACGGGTACAGAAGATGCATCCACATTTCGACTTTTGGGCACCTAAAAGATCGATTTTCAGTATGTTTTGGGCCTGTATACTGAAAATATTCTAACACGGAGTAGGCATGTATAGATCGCTTCTGGGACCCCAAAATATCGAATTTTCGGGTGTTTTGGGCCTGAATTTGAGATATCGACTTTGGGCACCTAAAATATCGATTGTTAGCATGTTTTGGGCCTATAATGTGAAAATATTCTAGCTCTAATTAGGCATGTACATACCACTTCTGGGACCTCAAAATATCGAATTTTCGGGTATTTTGAGCCTGAATTTGAGATATAAACGGGTACAGAAGATGCATGCACATATCGACTTTGGACACTTAAAATATTAATTTTTAGCATGTTTTGAGCCTATATTTTGAAAACATTCTAGCACTGAGTAGGCATGTACAGATCGCTTCTGGGACCCCAAAATATCCAATTTTCGGGTGTTTTGGACCGGAATTTGAGATATCGACTTTGGGCACCTAAAATATCGATTTTTAGCATGTTTTGGGCCTATATTTTGAGAATATTCTAGCACTGAGTAGGCATGTACAGATCGCTTCTGGGACCCCAAAATATCGAATTTTCGGGTGTTTTGAGCCAGAATTTGAGATATAAACGGGTACAGAAGATGCATGCACATATCGTCTTTTGGGCACCTAAAATATCGATTTTGAGCATGTTTTGGGTCTGTATCTTGAATACATTCTAACTAGGAGTAGGCATGTTCAGATCGCTTCTAGTACCCAAAAATACCAAATTTTCGGGTGTTTTTAGCCTGAATTTGAGATATAAACGGGTACAAAAGATGCATGCACATATCGACTTTCGACACTTAAAATATCGATTTTTAGCATGTTTTGAGCCTATATTTTGAAAACATTCTAGCACTGAGTAGGCATGTACAGATCGCTTCTGGGACCCAAAAATATCGAATTTTCTAGTGTTTTGAGGTTGAATTTGGGATATAAACGGGTGCAGAATATGCATACGCATATTAACTTTGGTCACCTAAAATATCGATTTTCAGCATGTTTGGGGCCTGTATTTTGAAAATACTCTAACACGGCGTAGGCAAGTACAGATCGCTTTTGGGACCCCAAAATATCGAATTTACGTTTGTTTGGAGCCTGAATTTGAAATATAAACGGGTACAGAAGATGCATCCACATACCGACTTTTAGGCACCTAAAAGATCAATTTTCAGTATAATTTGGGCCTGTATATTGAAAATACTCTAAAACGGAGTAGGCAAGTACAGATCGCTTCTGGCACCCCAAAACATCGAATTTTCGGGTGTTTTGGGCCAGAATTTGAGATATCGACTTTGAACACCTAAAATATCGATTTTAGCATGTTTTGGGCCTATATTTTGAAAATATTCTAGCACTAAGTAGGCATGTACAGATCACTTCTGGGACCCCAAAATATCGAATTTTCGGGTGTTTTGAGCATGAATTTGAGATATAAACGGGTACAGATGATGCATGCACATATCAACTTTGGACACTTAAAATATTGATTTTTAGCATGTTTTGAGCCTATATTTTGAAAACATTCTAGCACTGAGTAGGCATGTACAGATCGTTTCTGGGATCCAAAAATATCGAATTTTCGGGTGTTTTGAGGTTGAATTTGGGATATAAACGGGTGCAGGAGATGCATACACATGTTGACTTTGGTCACCTAAAATATCGATTTTCAGCATGTTTTGGGCTTGTATTTTGAAAATACTCTAACACGAAGTAGGCATGTACAGATCGCTTCTGGGACCCCAAAATATCGAATTTCGTTTGTTTTGGGCCGGAATTTGAGATATCGACTTTGGGCACCTAAAATATCGATTTTTAGCATGTTTTGGGCCTATATTTTGAAAATATTCTAGCACTGAGTAGGCATGAACAGATCGCTTCTGGGACCCCAAAATATCGAATTTTCGGGTGTTTTGAGCCTGAATTTGAAATATAAACGGGTACAGAAGATGCATGCACATATTGTCTTTTGGTCACCTAAAAGATCGATTTTTTTATTATGTTTTGGGCCTGAATTTTGAAAATACTCTAACACGGAGTAGGCATGTACAGATCGCTTCTGGGATTCAAAAATATCAAATTTTCGGGTGTTTTGGGCCAGAATTTGGGATATAAACGGGTGCAGTAGATACATACACATATTGACTTTGGTCACCTAAAATATCGATTTTCAGCATTTTTTGGGCCTTTATTTTGGAAATACTCTAACACGTCGTAGGCAAGTACAGATAGCTTTTGGGACCCCAAAATATCGAATTATGGGGTGTTTTGAGCCTGAATTTGAGATATAAACGGGTACAGAAGATGCATGCACATATCGACTTTGGACACTTAAAATATCGATTTTTAGCATGTTTTGATCCTATATTTTGAAAACATTCTAGCACTGAGTAGGCATGTACAGATCGCTTCTGGCACCCAAAAATATCGAATTTTCGAGTGTTTTGAGGTTGAATTTGGGATATAAACGGGTGCAGCAGATGTATACACATATTGACTTTGGTCACCTAAAATATCGATTTTCAGTATGTTTTGGGCCTGTATTTTGAAAATACTCTACCACGGAGTAGGCAAGTACAGATCGCTTCTGATACCCCAAAATATCGAATTTTCGGGTGTTTGGAGCCTGAATTTGAGATATAAACGGGTACAGAAGATGCATCCACATATCGACTTTTGGGCACCTGAAAGATCGATGTTCAGTATGTTTTGGGCCTGTATATTGAAAATACTCTAACACGGAGTAGGCATGTACAGATCGCTTCTGGGACCCCAAAATATCAAATTTTCGGTTGTTTTGGGCCTGAATTTGAGATATCAACTTTGGGCACCTAAAATATCGATTTTTAGCATGATTTGGGCCTATAATTTGAAAATATTCTAGCACTAAGTAGGCATGTACAGATCAGTTCTTAGACAACAAAATATCGAATTTTCGGGTGTTTTGAGCGTGAATTTGAGATATAAACGGGTACAGAAGATGCATGCACATATCGACTTTTGGTCACCTAAAATATCGATTTTGATCATGTTTTGGGTCTGTATCTTGAAAACATTCTAACTAGGAGTAGGCATGTACAGATCGCTTCTAGTACCTAAAAATACCGAATTTTCGGGTTTTTTGAGCCTGAATTTGAGATATTTACAAGTACAAAAGATGCATGCACATATCGACTTTGGACACTTAAAATATCGATTTTTAGCATGTTTTGAGCCTATATCTTGAAAACATTCTAGCACTAAGTAGGCATGTACAGATCGCTTCTGGGACCCAAAAATATCGAATTTTCGAGTGTTTTGAGGTTGAATTTGGGATATAAACGGGTGCAGAATATGCATACGCATATTAACTTTGGTCACCTAAAATATCGATTTTCAGCATGTTTTGGGCCTGTATTTTGAAAATACTCTAACACGGCGTAGGCAAGTACAGATCGCTTTTGGGACCCCAAAATATCGAATTTACGTTTGTTTGGAGCCTGAATTTGAGATATAAACGGGTACTGAAGATG
Organism: Petrolisthes cinctipes; assembly: GCA_033782935.1. Classification (NCBI taxonomy): domain Eukaryota; kingdom Metazoa; phylum Arthropoda; class Malacostraca; order Decapoda; family Porcellanidae; genus Petrolisthes; species Petrolisthes cinctipes. The sequence goes on from JAWQEG010000201.1 coordinate 1,492,775, forward strand.
CATCCACATATCGACTTTGGACACTTAAAATATTGATTTTTAGCATGTTTTAAGCCTATATTTTGAAAACATTCTAGCACTGAGTAGGAATGTACAGATCGTTTCTGGGATCCAAAAATATCGAATTTTCGGGTGTTTTGAGGTTGAATTTGGGATATAAACGGGTGCAGGAGATGCATACACATGTTGACTTTGGTCACCTAAAATATCGATTTTCAGCATGTTTTGGGCTTGTATTTTGAAAATACTCTAACACGAAGTAGGCATGAACAGATCGCTTCTGGGACCCCAAAATATCGAATTTTCGGGTGTTTTGAGCCGGAATTTGAGATATAAACGGGTACAGAAGATGCATGCACATATCGACTTTGGACACTTAAAATATCGATTTTTAGCATGTTTTTAGCCTATATTTTGAAAACATTCTAGCACTGAGTAGGCATGTACAGATCGCTTCTGGGACCCAAAAATATCGAATTTTCGAGTGTTTTGAGGTTGAATTTGGGATATAAACGGGTGCAGAAGATGCATACACATATTGACTTTTGGGCACCTAAAATATCGATTTTGAGCATGTTTTGGGTCTGTATCTTGAAAACATTCTAACTAGGAGTAGGCATGTTCAGATCGCTTCTAGAACCTAAAAGTCCCAAATTTTCGGTTTTTTTGAGCCTGAATTTGAGATATTTACAGGTACAAAAGATGCATGCACATATCGACTTTGGACACTTAAAATATCGATTTTTAGCATGTTTTTAGCCTATATTTTGAAAACATTCTAGCACTGAGTAGGCATGTACAGATTCCTTCTGGGACCAAAAAATATCGAATTTTCGAGTGTTTTGAGGTTGAATTTGGGATATAAACGGGTGCAGAATATGCATACACATATTGACTTTGGTCACCTAAAATATCGATTTTCAGTATGTTTTGGGCCTGTATTTTGAAAATACTCTACCACGGAGTAGGCAAGTACAGATCGCTTCTGGGACCCCAAAATATCGAATTTTCGGGTGTTTGGAGCCTGAATTTGAGATATAAACGGGTACAAAAGATGCATCCACATATCGACTTTTGGCCACCTAAAAGATCGATTTTCAATATGTTTTGGGCCTGTATATTGAAAATACTCTAACACGGAGTAGGCATGTACAGATCGCTTCTGGGACCCCAAAATATCGAATTTTCGGGTGTTTTGGGCCGGAATTTAAGATATCGACTTTGGGCACCTAAAATATCGATTTTAGGCATGTTTTGGGTCTATATTTTGAAAATATTCTAGCACTGAGTAGGCATGTACAGATCGCTTCTGCGACCCCAAAATATCGAATTTTCATGTGTTTTGAGCCAGAATTTGAGATATAAACGGGTACAGGAGATGCATGCACATATCGACTTTTGGGCACCTAAAATATCGATTTTGAGCATGTTTTGGGTCTGTATCTTGAAAACATTCTAACTAGGAGTAGGCATGTACAGATTGCTTCTAGTACCCAAAAATACCGATTTTTCGGGGGTTTTGAGCCTGATTTTGAGATATAAACGGGTACAGAAGATGCATGCACATATCGACTTTTGGGCACCTAAAATTTCGATTTTGAGCATGTTGTTGGTCTGTATCTTGAAAACATTCTAAATAGGAGTAGGCATGTTCAGATCGCATCTAGTACCCAAAAATACCGAATTTTCGGGTATTTTGAGCCTGAATTTGAGATATAAACGGGTACAGAAGATGCATGCACATATCGACTTTGGACACTTAAAATATCAATTTTTAGCATGTTTTGAAGCTATATTTTGAAAACATTCTAGCACTGAGAAGGCATGTACAGATCGTTTATGGGACCCAAAAATATCGAATTTTCGGGTGTTTTGAGGTTGAATTTGGGATATAAACGGGTGCAGGAGATGCATACACATGTTGACTTTGGTCACCTAAAATATCGATTTTCAGCATGTTTTGGGCTTGTATCTTGAAAATACTCTAACACGAAGTAGGCATGTACAGATCGCTTCTGGGACCCCAAAATATCGAATTTCGTTTGTTTTGGGCCGGAATTTGAGATATCGACTTTGGGCACCTAAAATATCGATTTTTAGCATGTTTTGGGCCTATATTTTGAAAATATTCTAGCACTGAGTAGGCATGAACAGATCGCTTCTGGGACCCCAAAATATCGAATTTTAGGGTGTTTTGAGCCTGAATTTGAAATATAAACGGGTACAGAAGATGCATGCACATATTGTCTTTTGGTCACCTAAAAGATCGATTTTTTTATTATGTTTTGAGCCTGAATTTTGAAAATACTCTAACACGGAGTAGGCATGTACAGATCGCTTCTGGGATCCAAAAATATCAAATTTTCGGGTGTTTTGGGCCAGAATTTGGGATATAAACGGGTGCAGTAGATACATACACATATTGACTTTGGTCACCTTAAATATCGATTTTCAGCATTTTTTGGGCCTTTATTTTGAAAATACTCTAACACGTCGTAGGCAAGTACAGATCGCTTTTGGGACCCCAAAATATCGAATTTTCGGGTGTTTTGAGCCTGAATTTGAGATATAAACGGGTACAGAAGATGCATGCACATATCGACTTTGGACACTTAAAATATCGATTTTTAGCATGTTTTGATCCTATATTTTGAAAACATTCTAGCACTGAGTAGGCATGTACAGATCGCTTCTGGCACCCAAAAATATCGAATTTTCGAGTGTTTTGAGGTTGAATTTGGGATATAAACGGGTGCAGCAGATGCATACACATATTGACTTTTGTCACCTAAAATATCGATTTTCAGTATGTTTTGGGCCTGTATTTTGAAAATACTCTACCACGGAGTAGGCAAGTACAGATCGCTTCTGATACCACAAAATATCGAATTTTCGGGTGTTTGGAGCCTGAATTTGAGATATAAACGGGTACAGATGATGCATCCACATATCGACTTTTGGGCACCTGAAAGATCGATTTTCAGTATGTTTTGGGCCTGTATATTGAAAATACTCTAACACGGAGTAGGCATGTACAGATCGCTTCTGGGACCCCAAAATATCGAATTTTCGGTTGTTTTGCGCCTGAATTTGAGATATCAACTTTGGGCACCTAAAATATCGATTTTTAGCATGATTTGGGCCTATAATCTGAAAATATTCTAGCACTAAGTAGGCATGTACAGATCAGTTCTGAGACAACAAAATATCGAATTTTCGGGTGTTTCGAGCGTGAATTTGAGATATAAACGGGTACAGAAGATGCATGCACATATCGACTTTTGGTCACCTAAAATATCGATTTTGAGCATGTTTTGGGTCTGTATCTTGAAAACATTCTAACTAGGAGTAGGCATGTACAGATCGCTTCTAGTACCTAAAAATACCGAATTTTCGGGTTTTTTGAGCCTGAATTTGAGATATTTACAAGTACAAAAGATGCATGCACATATCGACTTTGGAAACTTAAAATATCGATTTTTAGCATGTTTTGAGCCTATATCTTGAAAACATTCTAGCACTAAGTAGGCATGTACAGATCGCTTCTGGGACCCAAAAATATCGAATTTTCGAGTGTTTTGAGGTTGAATTTGGGATATAAACGGGTGCAGAATATGCATACGCATATTAACTTTGGTCACCTAAAATATCGATTTTCAGCATGTTTTGGGCCTGTATTTTGAAAATACTCTAACACGGCGTAGGCAAGTACAGATCGCTTTTGGGACCCCAAAATATCGAATTTACGTTTGTTTGGAGCCTGAATTTGAGATATAAACGGGTACTGAAGATGCATCCACATATCGACTTTGGACACTTAAAATATCGATTTTTAGCATGTTTTGAGCCTATATTTTGAAAACATTCTAGCACTGAGTAGGCATGTACAGATCGTTTCTGGGATCCAAAAATATCGAATTTTCGGGTGTTTTGAGGTTGAATTTGGGATATAAACGGGTGCAGGAGATGCATACACATGTTGACTTTGGTCACCTAAAATATCGATTTTCAGCATGTTTTGGGCTTGTATTTTGAAAATACTCTAACACGAAGTAGGCATGTACAGATCGCTTCTGGGACCCCAAAATATCGAATTTTCAGGTGTTTTGGGCCGGAATTTGAGATATTGACTTTTGGCACCTAAAATATAGATTTTTAGCATGTATTGGGCCTATATTTTGAAAATATTCTAGCACTGAGTAGGCATGAACAGATCGCTTCTGGGACCCCAAAATATCGAATTTTCGGGTGTTTTGAGCCTGAATTTGAGATATAAACGGGTACAGAAGATGCATGCACATATCGACTTTGGACACTTAAAATATCGATTTTTAGCATGTTTTGAGCCTATATTTTGAAAATATTCTAGCACTGAGTAGGCATGTACAGATCGCTTCTGGGACCCAAAAATATCGAATTTTCGAGTGTTTTGAGGTTGAATTTGGGATATAAACGGGTGCAGAAGATGCGTACACATATTGACTTTGGTTACCTAAAATATCGATATTCAGTATGTGTTAGGCCTGTATTTTTAAAATACTCTACCACGGAGTAGGCAAGTACAGATCGCTTCTGGGACCCCAAAATATCGAATTTTCGGGTGTTTTGAGCCTGAATTTGAGATATAAACGGGTACAAAAGATGCATGCACATATCGACTTTGGACACTTAAAATATCGATTTTTAGTATGTTTTGAGCCTATATTTTGAAAACATTCTAGCACTGAGTAGGCATGTACAGATCGCTTCTGGGACCCAAAAATATCGAATTTTCGAGTGTTTTGAGGTTGAATTTGGGATATAAACGGGTGCAGAATATGCATACGCATATTAACTTTGGTCACCTAAAATATCGATTTTCAGCATGTTTGGGGAATGTATTTTGAAAATACTCTAACACGGCGTAGGCAAGTACAGATCGCTTTTGGGACCCCAAAATATCGAATTTACGTTTGTTTGGAGCCTGAATTTGAAATATAAACGGGTACAGAAGATGCATCCATATATCGACTTTTAGGCACCTAAAAGATCAAATTTCAGTATGTTTTGGGCCTGTATATTGAAAATACTCTAACACGGAGTAGGCATGTACAGATCGCTTCTGGCACCCCAAAACATCGAATTTTTGGGTGTTTTGGGCCTGAATTTGAGATATCGACTTTGAGCACCTAAAATATCGATTTTAGCATGTTTTGGGCCTATATTTTGAAAATATTCTAGCACTAAGTGGCATGTACAGATCACTTCTGGGACCCCAAAATATCGAATTTTCGGGTGTTTTGAGCATGAATTTGAGATATAAACGGGTACAGAAGATGCATGAACATATCGACTTTGGACACTTAAAATATTGATTTTTAGCATGTTTTGAGCCTATATTTTGAAAACATTCTAGCACTGAGTAGGCATGTACAGATCGTTTCTGGGATCCAAAAATATCGAATTTTCGGGTGTTTTGAGGTTGAATTTGGGATATAAACGGGTGCAGGAGATGCATACACATGTTGACTTTGGTCACCTAAAATATCGATTTTCAGCATGTTTTGGGCTTGTATTTTGAAAATACTCTAACACGAAGTAGGCATGTACAGATCGCTTCTGGGACCCCAAAATATCGAATTTTCGGGTGTTTTTGGCCGGAATTTGAGATATCGACTTTGGGCACCTAAAATATCGATTTTTAGCATGTTTTGGGCCTATATTTTGAAAATATTCTAGCACTGAGTAGGCATGAACAGATCGCTTCTGGGACCCCAAAATATCGAATTTTCGGGTGTTTTGAGCCTGAATTTTAGATATAAACGGGTACAGAAGATGCATGCACATATTGACTTTTGGTCACCTAAAAGATCGATTTTTTTATTATGTTTTGGGCCTGAATTTTGAAAATACTCTAACACGGAGTAGGCATGTACAGATCGCTTCTGGGATCCAAAAATATCAAATTTTCGGGTGTTTTGGGCCAGAATTTGGGATATAAACGGGTGCAGTAGATGCATACACATATTGACTTTGGTCACCTAAAATATCGATTTTCAGCATTTTTTGGGCCTTTATTTTGAAAATACTCTAACACGTCGTAGGCAAGTACAGATCGCTTTTGGGACCCCAAAATATAGAATTTTCGGGTGTTTTGAGCCTGAATTTGAGATATAAACGGGTACAGAAGATGCATGCACATATCGACTTTGGACACTTAAAATATCGATTTTTAGCATGTTTTGATCCTATATTTTGAAAATTCTCTAACACGGAGTAGGCATGTACAGATCGCTTCTGGGACCCTAAAATATCGAATTTTCGGGTGTTTTGGGCCTGAAATTGAGATAAAAACGGGTACGAAAGATGCATGCACATATCGACTTTGGACACTTAAAATATCGATTTTTAGCATGTTTTAAGCGTATATATTGAAAACATTCTAGCACTGAGTAGGCATCTACAGATCGCTTCTGGGACCCAAAAATATCGAATTTTCGAGTGTTTTAAAGGTTGAATTTGGGATATAAACGGGTGCAGAAGATGCATGCACATATCGACTTTTGGGCACCTAAAAGATCGATTTTCAGTATGTTTTGGGCCTGTATATTGAAAATACTCTAACACAGATCGCTTGTGGGATCCCAAAATATCGAACTTTCGGGTGTTTTGGGCCTGAATTTGAGATATCGTCTTTGGGCACCAAAAATATCGATTTTTAGCATGATTTGGGCCGATATTTTGAAAATATTCTAGCACTATGTAGGCATGTACAGATCACTTCTAAGACAACAAAATATCGAATTTTCGGGTGTTTTAAGCCTGAATTTGAGATATAAACGGGTACAGAAGATGCATGCACATATCGACTTCGGACACCTAAAATATCGATTTTTAGCATGTTTTGAGCCTATATTTTGAAAACATTTTAGCACTGAGTAGGCATGTACAGATCGTTTCTGGGACCCAAAAATATCGAATTTTCAGGTGTTTTGAGGTTGAATTTGGGATATAAACGGGTGCAGAAGATGCATACACATGTTGACTTTGGTCACCTAAAATATCGATTTTCAGCATGTTTTGGGTCTGTATCTTTAAAATACTCTAACACAGAGTAGGCATGTACAGATCGCTTCTGGAACCTCAAAATATCGAATTTTCGGGTGTTTTGGGCCTGAATTTGGGATATCGACTTTGGGCACCTAAAATATCGATTTTTAGCATGTTATGGGCCTATATTTTGAAAATATTTTAGAACTGAGTATAAATGTACAGATCACTTCTGGGACCCCAAAATATCGAACTTTCGGGTGTTTTAAGCCTGAATTTAAGATATAAACGGGTACAGAAGATGCATGCACATATCGACTTTTGGGCACATAAAATATCGATTTTGTACATGTTTTGGGTCTGTATCTTGAAAACATTCTAACTAGGAGTAGGCATGTACAGATCGCTTCTAGGACCCAAAAATACCGAATTTTCGGGTGTTTTGAGCCTGAATTTGAGATATAAACGGGTACAGAAGATGCATGCACATATCGACTTTGGAAACTTAAAATAACGATATTTAGAATGTTTTGAGCCTATATTTTGAACACATTCTAGCACTGCGTAGGCATGTACAGATCGCTTCTGGGACCCCAAAATATCGAATTTTCGGGTGTTTTGAGGTTGAATTTGGGATATAAACGGGTGCAGAAGATGCATCCACATATTGACTTTGGTCACCAAAATTATCGATTTTCAGCATGTTTTAGGCCTGTATTTTGAAAATACTCTAACACGGAGTAGGCAAGTACAGATAGCTTCTGGGACCCCAAAATATCGAATTTTCGGGTGTTTTGAGCCTGAATTTGAGATATAAACGGGTACAGAAGATGCATCCACATATCGACTTTCGGGCTCCTAAAAGATCGATTTTCAGTATGTTTTGGGCCTGTTTATTGAAAATACTCTAACACTGAGTAGGCATGTACAGTTCGCTTCTAGGATCCCAAAATATCGAATTTTCGGGTGTTTTGGGCCTGAATTTGAGATATAAACGGTTGCACAAAATGGATACACATATTGACTTTGATCACCTAAAATATCGATTTTCAGCATGTTTTTGGCCTGTATTTTGAAAATACTCTAACACGGAGTAGGCATGTACAGATCGATTCTGGGACCCCAAAATATCGAATTTTCGGGTGTTTTGGGTGAATTTGAGATATCGACTTTTGACACCTAAAATATCGATTTTTAGCATGTTTTGGGCCTATATTTTGAAAATATTCTAGCACTGAGTAGGCATGTACAGATCGATTCTGGGACCCCAAAATATCGAATTTTCGGGTGTTTAGAGCCTGAATTTGATATATAAACGGGTACAGAAGATGCATTCACATACCGACTTTTGGGCAACTAAAATATCGATTTTGAGCATGTTTTGGGTCTGTATCTTGAAAACATTATAACTAGGAGAAGGCTTGTACAGATCGCTTCTAGGACCCAAAAATACCGAATTTTCGGGTGTTTTGAGCCTGAATTTGAGATATAAACGGGTACAGAATATGCATGCACATATCGACTTTGGACACTTAAAATATCGATTTTTATCATGTTTTGAGCCTATATTTTGAAAACATTCTAGCACTGAGAAGGCATGTACAGATCATTTCTGAGACCCAAAAATATCGAATTTTCGGGCGTTTTAAGGTTGAATTTGGGATATAAACGGGTGCAGAAGATGCATACACATATTGACTTTGGGCACCTAAAATATCGATTTTTAGCATGTTTTGGGCCTATATTGTAAAAATATTCTAGCATTGAGTAGGCATGTACAGATCGCTTGTGGGACCCCAAAATATCAAATTTTCGGGTGTTTGGAGCCTAAATTTGAGATATAAACGGGTACAGAAGATGCATGCACATATCGTCTTTGGGCACCAAAAATATCGATTTTTAGCATGATTTTGGCCTATATTTTGAAAATATTCTAGCACTAAGTAGGCATGTACAGATCACTTCTGAGACAACAAAATATCGAATTTTCGGGTGTTTTAAGCCTGAATTTGAGATATAAACGGGTACAGAAGATGCATGCACATATCGACTTTGGACACCTAAAATATCGATTTTTAGCATGTTTTGAGCCTATATTTTGAAAACATTTTAGCACTGAGTAGGCATGTACAGATCGTTTCTGGGACCCAAAAATATCGAATTTTCAGGTGTTTTGAGGTTGAATTTGGGATATAAACGGGTGCAGAAGATGCATACACATGTTGACTTTGGTCACCTAAAATATCGCTTTTCAGCATGTTTTGGGCCTGTATTTTGAAAATACTCTAACACAGAGTAGGCATGTACAGATCGCTTCTGGAACCTCAATATATCGAATTTTCGGGTGTTTTGGGCCTGAATTTGGGATATCGACTTTGGGCACCTAAAATATCGATTTTTAGCATGTTGTGGGTCTATAATTTGAAAATATTCTAGAACTGAGTATAAATGTACAGATCGCTTCTGGGACCCCAAAATATCGAACTTTCGTGTGTTTTGAGCCTGAATTTGAGATATAAACGGGTACAGAAGATGCATGCACATATCGACTTTTGGGCACATAAAATATCGATTTTGTACATGTTTTGGGTCTGTATCTTGAAAACATTCTAACGTGGAGTAGGCATGTACAGATCGCTTCTAGGACCCAAAAATACCGAATTTTCGGGTGTTTTGAGCCTGAATTTGAGATATAAACGGGTACATAAGATGCATGCACATATCGACTTTGGAAACTTAAAATAACGATATTTAGATGTTATGAGCCTATATTTTGAACACATTCTAGCACTGCGTAGGCATGTACAGATCGCTTATGGGACCCCAAAATATCGAATTATCGGGTGTTTTGAGGTTGAATTTGGGATATAAACGGGTGCAGAAGATGCATCCACATATTGACTTTGGTCACCAAAATTATCGATTTTCAGCATGTTTTAGGCCTGTATTTTGAAAATACTCTAACACGGAGTAGGCAAGTACAGATAGCTTCTGGGACCCCAAAATATCGAATTTTCGGGTGTTTTGAGCCTGAATTTGAGATATAAACGGGTACAGAAGATGCATCCACATATCGACTTTCGGGCTCCTAAAAGATCGATTTTCAGTATGTTTTGGGCCTGTTTATTGAAAATACTCTAACACTGAGTAGGCATGTACAGTTCGCTTCTAGGATCCCAAAATATCGAATTTTCGGGTGTTTTGGGCCTGAATTTGAGATATAAACGGTTGCACAAAATGGATACACATATTGACTTTGATCACCTAAAATATCGATTTTCAGCATGTTTTTGGCGTGTATTTTGAAAATACTCTAACACGGAGTAGGCATGTACAGATCGATTCTGGGACCCCAAAATATCGAATTTTCGGGTGTTTTGGGTGAATTTGAGATATCGACTTTTGACACCTAAAATATCGATTTTTAGCATGTTTTGGGCCTATATTTTGAAAATATTCTAGCACTGAGTAGGCATGTACAGATCGATTCTGGGACCCCAAAATATCGAATTTTCGGGTGTTTAGAGCCTGAATTTGATATATAAACGGGTACAGAAGATGCATTCACATACCGACTTTTGGGCAACTAAAATATCGATTTTGAGCATGTTTTGGGTCTGTATCTTGAAAACATTATAACTAGGAGAAGGCTTGTACAGATCGCTTCTAGGACCCAAAAATACCGAATTTTCGGGTGTTTTGAGCCTGAATTTGAGATATAAACGGGTACAGAATATGCATGCACATATCGACTTTGGACACTTAAAATATCGATTTTTATAATGTTTTGAGCCTATATTTTGAAAACATTCTAGCACTGAGAAGGCATGTACAGATCATTTCTGAGACCCAAAAATATCGAATTTTCGGGCGTTTTAAGGTTGAATTTGGGATATAAACGGGTGCAGAAGATGCATACACATATTGACTTTGGGCACCTAAAATATCGATTTTTAGCATGTTTTGGGCCTATATTGTAAAAATATTCTAGCATTGAGTAGGCATGTACAGATCGCTTGTGGGACCCCAAAATATCAAATTTTCGGGTGTTTGGAGCCTAAATTTGAGATATAAACGGGTACAGAAGATGCATGCACATATCGTCTTTGGGCACCAAAAATATCGATTTTTAGCATGATTTTGGCCTATATTTTGAAAATATTCTAGCACTAAGTAGGCATGTACAGATCACTTCTGAGACAACAAAATATCGAATTTTCGGGTGTTTTAAGCCTGAATTTGAGATATAAACGGGTACAGAAGATGCATGCACATATCGACTTTGGACACCTAAAATATCGATTTTTAGCATGTTTTGAGCCTATATTTTGAAAACATTTTAGCACTGAGTAGGCATGTACAGATCGTTTCTGGGACCCAAAAATATCGAATTTTCAGGTGTTTTGAGGTTGAATTTGGGATATAAACGGGTGCAGAAGATGCATACACATGTTGACTTTGGTCACCTAAAATATCGCTTTTCAGCATGTTTTGGGCCTGTATTTTGAAAATACTCTAACACAGAGTAGGCATGTACAGATCGCTTCTGGAACCTCAATATATCGAATTTTCGGGTGTTTTGGGCCTGAATTTGGGATATCGACTTTGGGCACCTAAAATATCGATTTTTAGCATGTTGTGGGTCTATAATTTGAAAATATTCTAGAACTGAGTATAAATGTACAGATCGCTTCTGGGACCCCAAAATATCGAACTTTCGTGTGTTTTGAGCCTGAATTTGAGATATAAACGGGTACAGAAGATGCATGCACATATCGACTTTTGGGCACATAAAATATCGATTTTGTACATGTTTTGGGTCTGTATCTTGAAAACATTCTAACGTGGAGTAGGCATGTACAGATCGCTTCTAGGACCCAAAAATACCGAATTTTCGGGTGTTTTGAGCCTGAATTTGAGATATAAACGGGTACATAAGATGCATGCACATATCGACTTTGGAAACTTAAAATAACGATATTTAGATGTTATGAGCCTATATTTTGAACACATTCTAGCACTGCGTAGGCATGTACAGATCGCTTATGGGACCCCAAAATATCGAATTATCGGGTGTTTTGAGGTTGAATTTGGGATATAAACGGGTGCAGAAGATGCATCCACATATTGACTTTGGTCACCTAAATTATCGATTTTCAGGATGTTTTAGGCCTGTATTTTGAAAATACTCTAACACGGAGTAGGCAAGTACAGATAGCTTCTCGGACCCCAAAATATCGAATTTTCGGGTGTTTTGAGCCTGAATTTGAGATATAAACGGGTACAGAAGATGCATCCACATATCGACTTTCGGGCACCTAAAAGATCGATTTTCAGTATGTTTTGGGCCTGTTTATTGAAATTACTCTAACACTGAGTAGGCATGTACAGTTCGCTTCTAGGATCCCAAAATATCGAATTTTCGGGTGTATTGGGCCTGAATTTGAGATATAAACGGTTGCACAAAATCGATACACATATTGACTTTGATCACCTAAAATATCGATTTTCAGCATGTTTTTGGCCTGTATTTTGAAAATACTCTAACACGGAGTAGGCATGTACAGATCGATTCTGGGACCCCAAAATATCGAATTTTCGGGTGTTTTGGGTGAATTTGAGATATCGACTTTTGGCACCTAAAATATCGATTTTTAGCATGTTTTGGGCCTATATTTTGAAAATATTCTAGCACTGAGTAGGCATGTACAGATCGATTCTGGGACCCCAAAATATCGAATTTTCGGGTGTTTAGAGCCTGAATTTGATATATAAACGGGTACAGAATATGCATGCACATATCGACTTTGGACACTTAAAATATCGATTTTTATCATGTTTTGAGCCTATATTTTGAAAACATTCTAGCACTGAGAAGGCATGTACAGATCATTTCTGAGACCAAAAAATATCGAATTTTAGGGCGTTTTAAGGTTGAATTTGGGATATAAACGGGTGCAGAAGATACATACACATATTGACTTTGGGCACCTAAAATATCGATTTTCAGCATGTTATGGGCCTGTATTTTGAAAATACTCTAACACTGAATAGGCATGCACAGATCGCTTCTGGGACCCCAAAATATCGAATTTTCGGGTGTTTTGGGCCTGAATTTGAGATATCGACTTTGGGCACCTAAAATATCGATTTTTAGCATGTTTTGGGCCTATATTGTAAAAATATTCTAGCATTGAGTAGGCATGTACAGATCGCTTGTGGGACCCCAAAATATCGAATTTTCGGGTGTTTGGAGGCTGAATTTGAGATATAAACGTTTACGGAAGATGCATGCACATATCGACTTTTGGGCACCTAAAGTATCGATTTTCTGTATGTTTTGGGCCTGTATTTTGAAAATACTCTAACACGGAATAGGCATGCAGAGATCGCTTCTAGGACCCCAAAATATCGAATTTTCGGGTGTTTTGGGCCTGAATTCATGATATCGACTTTGGGCACCTAAAATATCGATTTTTAGCATGTTTTGGGCCTATATTTTGAAAATATTCTAGCACTAAGTAGGCATGTACAGATCACTTCTGAGACAACAAAATATTGAATTTTCGGGTGTTTTGAGCCTGAATTTGAGATATAAACGGGTCCAAAAGATTCATGCACATATCGACTTTTGGGCACCTAAAGTATCGATTTTCTGTATGTTTTGGGCCTGTATTTTGAAAATACTCTAACACGGAATAGGCATGCCCAGATCGCTTCTGGGACCCCAAAATATCGAATTTTCGGGTGTTTTGGACCTGAATTAGATATATCGACTTTAGGCACATAAAATATCGATTTTTAGCATGTTTTGGGTCTGTATCTTGAAAACATTCTAACTAGGAGTAGGCATGTACAGATCGCTTCTAGTACCTAAAAATACCGAATTTTCGTTTTTTTTGAGCCTGAATTTGAGATATAAACAGGTACAAAAGATGCATGCACATATCGACTTTGGACACTTAAAATATCGATTTTTAGCATGTTTTGAGCCTATATTTTGAAAACATTAAAGCACTGAGTAGGCATGTACAGATCGTTTCTGGGACCCAAAAATATCGAATTTTCAGGAGTTTTGAGGTTGAATTTGGGATATAAACGGGTGCAGAAGATGCATACACATGTTGACTTTGGTCACCTAAAATATCGCTTTTCAGCATGTTTTGGGCCTGTATTTTGAAAATACTCTAACACAGAGTAGGCATGTACAGATCGCTTCTGGAACCTCAAAATATCGAACTTTCGGGTGTTTTGGGCCTGAATTTGGGATATCGACTTTGGGCACCTAAAATATCGATTTCTAGCATGCTGTGGGCCTATAATTTGAAAATATTCTAGAACTGAGTATAAATGTACAGATCGCTTCTGGGACCCAAAATTACCGAATTTTCGGGTGTTTTGAGCCTGAATTTGAGATATAAACGGGTACATAAGATGCATGCACATATCGACTTTGGAAACTTAAAATAACGATATTTAGAATGTTTTGAGCCTATATTTTGAACACATTCTAGCACTGCGTAGGCATGTACAGATCGCTTCTGGGACCCCAAAATATCGAATTTTCGGGTGTTTTTGGCCGGAATTTGAGATATCGACTTTGGGCACCTAAAATATCGATTTTTAGCATGTTTTGGGCCTATATTTTGAAAATATTCTAGCACTGAGTAGGCATGAACAGATCGCTTCTGGGACCCCAAAATATCGAATTTTCGGGTGTTTTGAGCCTGAATTTTAGATATAAACGGGTACAGAAGATGCATGCACATATTGACTTTTGGTCACCTAAAAGATCGATTTTTTTATTATGTTTTGGGCCTGAATTTTGAAAATACTCTAACACGGAGTAGGCATGTACAGATCGCTTCTGGGATCCAAAAATATCAAATTTTCGGGTGTTTTGGGCCAGAATTTGGGATATAAACGGGTGCAGTAGATGCATACACATATTGACTTTGGTCACCTAAAATATCGATTTTCAGCATTTTTTGGGCCTTTATTTTGAAAATACTCTAACACGTCGTAGGCAAGTACAGATCGCTTTTGGGACCCCAAAATATAGAATTTTCGGGTGTTTTGAGCCTGAATTTGAGATATAAACGGGTACAGAAGATGCATGCACATATCGACTTTGGACACTTAAAATATCGATTTTTAGCATGTTTTGATCCTATATTTTGAAAATTCTCTAACACGGAGTAGGCATGTACAGATCGCTTCTGGGACCCTAAAATATCGAATTTTCGGGTGTTTTGGGCCTGAATTTGAGATAAAAACGGGTACGAAAGATGCATGCACATATCGACTTTGGACACTTAAAATATCGATTTTTAGCATGTTTTAAGCCTATATATTGAAAACATTCTAGCACTGAGTAGGCATCTACAGATCGCTTCTGGGACCCAAAAATATCGAATTTTCGAGTGTTTTAAAGGTTGAATTTGGGATATAAACGGGTGCAGAAGATGCATGCACATATCGACTTTTGGGCACCTAAAAGATCGATTTTCAGTATGTTTTGGGCCTGTATATTGAAAATACTCTAACACAGATCGCTTGTGGGACCCCAAAATATCGAACTTTCGGGTGTTTTGGGCCTGAATTTGAGATATCGTCTTTGGGCACCAAAAATATCGATTTTTAGCATGATTTGGGCCGATATTTTGAAAATATTCTAGCACTATGTAGGCATGTACAGATCACTTCTAAGACAACAAAATATCGAATTTTCGGGTGTTTTAAGCCTGAATTTGAGATATAAACGGGTACAGAAGATGCATGCACATATCGACTTCGGACACCTAAAATATCGATTTTTAGCATGTTTTGAGCCTATATTTTGAAAACATTTTAGCACTGAGTAGGCATGTACAGATCGTTTCTGGGACCCAAAAATATCGAATTTTCAGGTGTTTTGAGGTTGAATTTGGGATATAAACGGGTGCAGAAGATGCATACACATGTTGACTTTGGTCACCTAAAATATCGATTTTCAGCATGTTTTGGGTCTGTATCTTTAAAATACTCTAACACAGAGTAGGCATGTACAGATCGCTTCTGGAACCTCAAAATATCGAATTTTCGGGTGTTTTGGGCCTGAATTTGGGATATCGACTTTGGGCACCTAAAATATCGATTTTTAGCATGTTATGGGCCTATATTTTGAAAATATTTTAGAACTGAGTATAAATGTACAGATCACTTCTGGGACCCCAAAATATCGAACTTTCGGGTGTTTTAAGCCTGAATTTAAGATATAAACGGGTACAGAAGATGCATGCACATATCGACTTTTGGGCACATAAAATATCGATTTTGTACATGTTTTGGGTCTGTATCTTGAAAACATTCTAACTAGGAGTAGGCATGTACAGATCGCTTCTAGGACCCAAAAATACCGAATTTTCGGGTGTTTTGAGCCTGAATTTGAGATATAAACGGGTACAGAAGATGCATGCACATATCGACTTTGGAAACTTAAAATAACGATATTTAGAATGTTTTGAGCCTATATTTTGAACACATTCTAGCACTGCGTAGGCATGTACAGATCGCTTCTGGGACCCCAAAATATCGAATTTTCGGGTGTTTTGAGGTTGAATTTGGGATATAAACGGGTGCAGAAGATGCATCCACATATTGACTTTGGTCACCAAAATTATCGATTTTCAGCATGTTTTAGGCCTGTATTTTGAAAATACTCTAACACGGAGTAGGCAAGTACAGATAGCTTCTGGGACCCCAAAATATCGAATTTTCGGGTGTTTTGAGCCTGAATTTGAGATATAAACGGGTACAGAAGATGCATCCACATATCGACTTTCGGGCTCCTAAAAGATCGATTTTCAGTATGTTTTGGGCCTGTTTATTGAAAATACTCTAACACTGAGTAGGCATGTACAGATCGATTCTGGGACCCCAAAATATCGAATTTTCGGGTGTTTTGGGTGAATTTGAGATATCGACTTTTGACACCTAAAATATCGATTTTTAGCATGTTTTGGGCCTATATTTTGAAAATATTCTAGCACTGAGTAGGCATGTACAGATCGATTCTGGGACCCCAAAATATCGAATTTTCGGGTGTTTAGAGCCTGAATTTGATATATAAACGGGTACAGAAGATGCATTCACATACCGACTTTTGGGCAACTAAAATATCGATTTTGAGCATGTTTTGGGTCTGTATCTTGAAAACATTATAACTAGGAGAAGGCTTGTACAGATCGCTTCTAGGACCCAAAAATACCGAATTTTCGGGTGTTTTGAGCCTGAATTTGAGATATAAACGGGTACAGAATATGCATGCACATATCGACTTTGGACACTTAAAATATCGATTTTTATCATGTTTTGAGCCTATATTTTGAAAACATTCTAGCACTGAGAAGGCATGTACAGATCATTTCTGAGACCCAAAAATATCGAATTTTCGGGCGTTTTAAGGTTGAATTTGGGATATAAACGGGTGCAGAAGATGCATACACATATTGACTTTGGGCACCTAAAATATCGATTTTTAGCATGTTTTGGGCCTATATTGTAAAAATATTCTAGCATTGAGTAGGCATGTACAGATCGCTTGTGGGACCCCAAAATATCAAATTTTCGGGTGTTTGGAGCCTAAATTTGAGATATAAACGGGTACAGAAGATGCATGCACATATCGTCTTTGGGCACCAAAAATATCGATTTTTAGCATGATTTTGGCCTATATTTTGAAAATATTCTAGCACTAAGTAGGCATGTACAGATCACTTCTGAGACAACAAAATATCGAATTTTCGGGTGTTTTAAGCCTGAATTTGAGATATAAACGGGTACAGAAGATGCATGCACATATCGACTTTGGACACCTAAAATATCGATTTTTAGCATGTTTTGAGCCTATATTTTGAAAACATTTTAGCACTGAGTAGGCATGTACAGATCGTTTCTGGGACCCAAAAATATCGAATTTTCAGGTGTTTTGAGGTTGAATTTGGGATATAAACGGGTGCAGAAGATGCATACACATGTTGACTTTGGTCACCTAAAATATCGCTTTTCAGCATGTTTTGGGCCTGTATTTTGAAAATACTCTAACACAGAGTAGGCATGTACAGATCGCTTCTGGAACCTCAATATATCGAATTTTCGGGTGTTTTGGGCCTGAATTTGGGATATCGACTTTGGGCACCTAAAATATCGATTTTTAGCATGTTGTGGGTCTATAATTTGAAAATATTCTAGAACTGAGTATAAATGTACAGATCGCTTCTGGGACCCCAAAATATCGAACTTTCGTGTGTTTTGAGCCTGAATTTGAGATATAAACGGGTACAGAAGATGCATGCACATATCGACTTTTGGGCACATAAAATATCGATTTTGTACATGTTTTGGGTCTGTATCTTGAAAACATTCTAACGTGGAGTAGGCATGTACAGATCGCTTCTAGGACCCAAAAATACCGAATTTTCGGGTGTTTTGAGCCTGAATTTGAGATATAAACGGGTACATAAGATGCATGCACATATCGACTTTGGAAACTTAAAATAACGATATTTAGATGTTATGAGCCTATATTTTGAACACATTCTAGCACTGCGTAGGCATGTACAGATCGCTTATGGGACCCCAAAATATCGAATTATCGGGTGTTTTGAGGTTGAATTTGGGATATAAACGGGTGCAGAAGATGCATCCACATATTGACTTTGGTCACCTAAATTATCGATTTTCAGGATGTTTTAGGCCTGTATTTTGAAAATACTCTAACACGGAGTAGGCAAGTACAGATAGCTTCTGGGACCCCAAAATATCGAATTTTCGGGTGTTTTGAGCCTGAATTTGAGATATAAACGGGTACAGAAGATGCATCCACATATCGACTTTCGGGCACCTAAAAGATCGATTTTCAGTATGTTTTGGGCCTGTTTATTGAAATTACTCTAACACTGAGTAGGCATGTACAGTTCGCTTCTAGGATCCCAAAATATCGAATTTTCGGGTGTATTGGGCCTGAATTTGAGATATAAACGGTTGCACAAAATCGATACACATATTGACTTTGATCACCTAAAATATCGATTTTCAGCATGTTTTTGGCCTGTATTTTGAAAATACTCTAACACGGAGTAGGCATGTACAGATCGATTCTGGGACCCCAAAATATCGAATTTTCGGGTGTTTTGGGTGAATTTGAGATATCGACTTTTGGCACCTAAAATATCGATTTTTAGCATGTTTTGGGCCTATATTTTGAAAATATTCTAGCACTGAGTAGGCATGTACAGATCGATTCTGGGACCCCAAAATATCGAATTTTCGGGTGTTTAGAGCCTGAATTTGATATATAAACGGGTACAGAATATGCATGCACATATCGACTTTGGACACTTAAAATATCGATTTTTATCATGTTTTGAGCCTATATTTTGAAAACATTCTAGCACTGAGAAGGCATGTACAGATCATTTCTGAGACCAAAAAATATCGAATTTTAGGGCGTTTTAAGGTTGAATTTGGGATATAAACGGGTGCAGAAGATACATACACATATTGACTTTGGGCACCTAAAATATCGATTTTCAGCATGTTATGGGCCTGTATTTTGAAAATACTCTAACACTGAATAGGCATGCACAGATCGCTTCTGGGACCCCAAAATATCGAATTTTCGGGTGTTTTGGGCCTGAATTTGAGATATCGACTTTGGGCACCTAAAATATCGATTTTTAGCATGTTTTGGGCCTATATTGTAAAAATATTCTAGCATTGAGTAGGCATGTACAGATCGCTTGTGGGACCCCAAAATATCGAATTTTCGGGTGTTTGGAGGCTGAATTTGAGATATAAACGTTTACGGAAGATGCATGCACATATCGACTTTTGGGCACCTAAAGTATCGATTTTCTGTATGTTTTGGGCCTGTATTTTGAAAATACTCTAACACGGAATAGGCATGCAGAGATCGCTTCTAGGACCCCAAAATATCGAATTTTCGGGTGTTTTGGGCCTGAATTCATGATATCGACTTTGGGCACCTAAAATATCGATTTTTAGCATGTTTTGGGCCTATATTTTGAAAATATTCTAGCACTAAGTAGGCATGTACAGATCACTTCTGAGACAACAAAATATTGAATTTTCGGGTGTTTTGAGCCTGAATTTGAGATATAAACGGGTCCAAAAGATGCATGCACATATCGACTTTTGGGCACCTAAAGTATCGATTTTCTGTATGTTTTGGGCCTGTATTTTGAAAATACTCTAACACGGAATAGGCATGCCCAGATCGCTTCTGGGACCCCAAAATATCGAATTTTCGGGTGTTTTGGACCTGAATTAGATATATCGACTTTAGGCACATAAAATATCGATTTTTAGCATGTTTTGGGTCTGTATCTTGAAAACATTCTAACTAGGAGTAGGCATGTACAGATCGCTTCTAGTACCTAAAAATACCGAATTTTCGTTTTTTTTGAGCCTGAATTTGAGATATAAACAGGTACAAAAGATGCATGCACATATCGACTTTGGACACTTAAAATATCGATTTTTAGCATGTTTTGAGCCTATATTTTGAAAACATTAAAGCACTGAGTAGGCATGTACAGATCGTTTCTGGGACCCAAAAATATCGAATTTTCAGGAGTTTTGAGGTTGAATTTGGGATATAAACGGGTGCAGAAGATGCATACACATGTTGACTTTGGTCACCTAAAATATCGCTTTTCAGCATGTTTTGGGCCTGTATTTTGAAAATACTCTAACACAGAGTAGGCATGTACAGTTCGCTTCTGGAACCTCAAAATATCGAACTTTCGGGTGTTTTGGGCCTGAATTTGGGATATCGACTTTGGGCACCTAAAATATCGATTTCTAGCATGCTGTGGGCCTATAATTTGAAAATATTCTAGAACTGAGTATAAATGTACAGATCGCTTCTGGGACCCAAAAATACCGAATTTTCGGGTGTTTTGAGCCTGAATTTGAGATATAAACGGGTACATAAGATGCATGCACATATCGACTTTGGAAACTTAAAATAACGATATTTAGAATGTTTTGAGCCTATATTTTGAACACATTCTAGCACTGCGTAGGCATGTACAGATCGCTTCTGGGACCCCAAAATATCGAATTTTCGGGTGTTTTGAGGTTGAATTTGGGATATAAACGGGTGCAGAAGATGCATCCACATATTGACTTTCGGGCACCTAAAAGGTCGATTTTCAGCATGTTTTGGGCCTGTATTTTGAAAATACTCTAACACGGAGTAGGCAAGTACAGATAGCTTCTGGGACCCCAAAATATCGAATTTTCGGGTGTTTTGAGGCTGAATTTGAGATATAAACGGGTACAGAAGATGCATCCACATATCGACTTTCGGGCACCTAAAAGGTCGATTTTTAGCATGTTTTGGGCCTATATTTTAAAAATATTCTAGCACTGAGTAGGCATGTACAGATCGCTTGTGGGACCCCAAAATATCGAATTTTCGGGTGTTTTGGGCCTGAATTTGATATATCGACTTTGGGCACATAAAATATCGATTTTTAGCTTGTTTTGGGCCTATATTTTAAAAAAATTCTAGCACTGAGTAGGCATGTGCAGATCGCTTCTGGGACCCCAAAATATCGAATTTTTGGGTGTTTTGAGTCTTTATTTGAGATATAAACGGGTACAGAAAATGCATGCCCATATTGACTTTGGGCACCTAAAAGATCGATTTTCAGTATGTTTTGGGCCTGTATTTTGAAAATACTCTAACACGGAGTAGGCATGAACAGTTCGCTGCTGGGACCCCAAAATATCGAATTTTCGAGTGTTTTGGGACTGAATTTGAGATATCGACTTTGGGCACCTGAAATATCGATTTTTAGCATGTTTTGGGCCTATATTTTGAAAATATTTTAGCACTAAGTAGGTATGTACAGATAACTTCTGGGACCCCAAAATATCGAATTTTCGGGTGTTTTGAGCCTGAATTTGAGATATAAACCGGTACAGATGATGCATGAACATATCGACTTTGGACACTTAAAATATCGATTTTTAGCATGTTTTGAGCCTATATTTTGAAAACATTCTAGCACTGAGTAGGCATGTACAGATCGCTTCTGGAACCCCAAAATATCGAATTTTCGGGTGTTTGGAGCCTGAATTTGAGATATAAACGGGTACAGAAGATGCATGCACATATCGACTTTTGGGCACCTAAAATATCGATTTTGAGCATGTTTTGGGTCTGTATCTTGAAAACATTCTACCTAGAAGAAGGCATGTACAGATCGCCTCTAGGACCCAAAAGTACCGAATTTTCGGGTGTTTTGAGCCTGAATTTGAGGTATAAACGGGTACAGAAGATGCATGCACATATCGACTTTTGGGCACCTAAAGTATCGATTTTCTGTATGTTTTGTGCCTGTATATTGAAAATACTCTAACACGGAGTAGGCATGTAGAGATCGCTTCTGGGACCCCAAAATATCGAATTTTCGGGTGTTTTGGGCCGGAATTTGAGATATCGACTTTGGGCACCTAAGATATCGATTCTTAGCTTGTTTTGGGCCTATATTTTGAAAATATTCTAGCACTGAGTAGGCATGTACCGATCGCTTCAGGGACCCAAAAATGTCGAATTTTCGGGTGTTTTGAGCCTGAATTTGAGATATAAACGGGTACAGAAGATGCATGCACATATCGACTTTGGACACCTAAAATATCGATTTTTAGCATGTTTTGGGCCTATATTTTGAAAACATTTTAGCACGGAGTAGGCATGTACAGATCGTTTCTGGGACCCAAAAATATCGAATTTTCGGGTGTTTTGAGGTTGAATTTGGGATATAAACGGGTGCAGAAGATGCATACACATGTTGACTTTGGTCACCTAAAATATCGCTTGTAAGCATGTTTTGGGCCTGTATTTTGAAAATACTCTAATACAGAGTAAGCATGTACAGATCGCTTCTGGAACCCCAAAATAACGAATTTTCGGGTGTTTTGGGGCTGAATTTGGGATATCGACTTTGGGCACCTAAAATATCGATTTTTAGCATGTTGTGGGCCTATATTTTGAAAATATTCTAGAACTGAGTATAAATGTACAGATCGTTTCTGCGACCCCAAAATATCGAACTTTCGGGTGTTTAGAGCCTGAATTTGAGATATAAACGGGTGCAGAAGATGTATGCACATATTGACTTTGGGCACCTAAAATATCGATTTTCAGCATGTTTTGGGCCTGTATATTGAAAGTACTCTAACTAGGAGTAGGCATGTACAGATCGCTTCTGGGACCCAAAAATATCGAATTTTAGGGTGTTTTGAGCCTGAATTTGAGATATAATCGGGTATAGAAGATGCATGCACATATCGACTTTGGACACTTAAAATATCGATTTTTAGCATGTTTTGAGCCTATATTTTGAAAACATTCTAGCACTGACTAGACATGTACAGAACGCTTCTGGGACCCATAATTATCGAATTTTCGGGTGTTTTGAAGTTGAATTTTAGATATAAACGAGTTCAGAAGATGCATACACATGTTGACTTTGGGCACCTAAAATATCGATTTTCAGCATGTTTTGGGCTTGCATCTGAGTAGGCATGTACAGATCGCTTCTGGGACCCAAAAATATCGAATTTTCGGGTGTTTGGAGCCTGAATTTGAGATATAAACGGGTACAGAAGATGCATGCACATATCGACTTTTGGGCACCTAAAAGATCGATTTTCAGTATGTTTTGGGCCTGTATAAAAAAAAATACTCTAACACGGAGTAGGCATGAAAAGTTCGCTTCTGGGACCCCAAAATATCGAATTTTCGGGTGTTTTGGGCCTGAATTTGAGATATCGACTTTTGGGCACCTAATAGATCGATTTTCAGTATGTTTTGGGCCTGTATATTGAAAATACTCTAACACGGAGTAGGCATGTACAGATCGCTTCTGGGACCACAAAATATCGAATTTTCGGGTGTTTTGGGCCTGAATTTGAGATATCGACTCTGGGCACCAAAAATATCGATTTTTATCATGATTTGGGCCTATATTTTGAAAATATTCTAGCACTAAGTAGGCATATACAGATCACTTCTGAGACAACAAAATATCGAATTTTCGGGTGTTTTAAGCCTGAATTTGAGATATAAACGGGTACAGAAGATGCATGCACATATCGACTTTTGGGCACCTATAGTATCGATTTTCTGTATGTTTTGGGCCTGTATTTTGAAAATACTCTAACACGGAATAGGCATGCCCAGATCGCTTCTGGGACCCCAAAATATCGAATTTTCGGGTGTTTTTAACCTGAATTAGATATATCGACTTTGGGCACATAAAATATCGATTTTTAGCATGTTTTGGGCCTATATTTTGAAAATATTCTAGCACTGAGTAGGCATGTACAGATCGCTTGTGGGACCCCAAAATATCGAATTTTCGGGTGTTTGGAGCCTGAATTTGAGATATAAACGGGTACGGAAGATGCATGCACATATCGACTTTTGGGCACCTAAAGTATCGGTTTTCTGTATGTTTTGGGCTTGTATTTTGAAAATACTCTAACACGGAATAGGCATGCCCAGATCGCTTCTGGGACCCCAAAATATCGAATTTTCGGGTGTTTTGGGCCTGAATTTGATATATCGACTTTGGGCACATAAAATATCGATTTTTAGCATGTTTTGGGTCTGTATCTTGAAAACATTCTAACTAGGAGTAGGCATGTACAGATCGCTTTTAGTACCTAAAAATACCGAATTTTCGGGTTTTTTGAGCCTGAATTTGAGATATAAACAGGTACAAAAGATGCATGCACATATCGACTTTGGACACTTAAAATATCGATTTTTAGCATGTTTTGAGACTATATTTTGAAAACATTCTAGTACTGAGTAGGCATGTACAGATCGCTTCTGGGACCCAAAAATATCGAATTTTCGGGTGTTTTGAGGTTGAAATTGGGATATAAACGGGTGCAGAAGATGCATAAACATGTTGACTTGGTCACCTAAAATATCGCTTTTCAGCATGTTTTGGGCCTGTATTTTGAAAACATTCTAGCACTGAGTAGGCATGTACAGATCGCTTCTGGGACCCAAAAATATCGAATTTTCGAGTGTTTTGAGGTTGAATTTGGGATATAAACGGGTGCAGAAGATGCATACACATATTGACTTTGGTCACCTAAAATATCGATTTTCAGTATGTTTTTGGCCTGTATTTTGAAAATACTCTATCACGGAGTAGGCAAGTACAGATCGCTTCTGGGACCCCAAAATATCGAATTTTCGGGAGTTTGGAGCCTAAATTTGAGATATAAACGGGTACAGAAGATGCATGCACATATCGTCTTTGGGCACCAAAAATATCGATTTTTAGCATAATTTTGGCCTATATTTTGAAAATATTCTAGCACTAAGTAGGCATGTACAGATCACTTCTGAGACAACAAAATATCGAATTTTCGGGTGTTTTAAGCCTGAATTTGAGATATAAACGGGTTCAGAAGATGCATGCACATATCGACTTTGGACACCTAAAATATCGTTTTTTAGCATGTTTTGAGCCTATATTTTGAAAACATTTTAGCACTGAGTAGGCATGTACAGATCGTTTCTGGGACCCAAAAATATCGAATTTTCAGGTGTTTTGAGGTTGAATTTGGGATATAAACGGGTGCAGAAGATGCATACACATGTTGACTTTGGTCACCTAAAATATCGCTTTTCAGCATGTTTTGGGCCTGTATTTTGAAAATACTCTAACACAGAGTAGGCATGTACAGATCGCTTCTGGAACCTCAAAATATCGAATTTTCGGGTGTTTTGGGCCTGAATTTGGGATATCGACTTTGGGCACCTAAAATATCGATTTCTAGCATGTTGTGGGCCTATAATTTGAAAATATTCTAGAACTGAGTATAAATGTACAGATCGCTTCTGGGACCCCAAAATATCTAACTTTCGTGTGTTTTGAGCCTGAATTTGAGATATAAACGGGTACAGAAGATGCATGCACATATCGACTTTTGGGCACATATAATATCGATTTTGTACATGTTTTGGGTCTGTATCTTGAAAACATTCTAACTAGGAGTAGGCATGTACATATCGCTTCTAGGACCCAAAAATACCGAATTTTCGGGTGTTTTGAGCCTGAATTTGAGATATAAACGGGTACATAAGATGCATGCACATATCGACTTTGGAAACTTAAAATAACGATATTTAGAATGTTTTGAGCCTATATTTTGAACACATTCTAGCACTGCGTAGGCATGTACAGATCGCTTCTGGGACCCCAAAATATCGAATTTTCGGGTGTTTTGAGGTTGAATTTGGGATATAAACGGGTGCAGAAGATGCATCCACATATTGACTTTCGGGCACCTAAAAGGTCGATTTTCAGCATGTTTTTGGCCTGTATTTTGAAAATACTCTAACACGGAGTAGGCAAGTACAGATAGCTTCTGGGACCCCAAAATATCGAATTTTCGGGGGTTTTGAGGCTGAATTTGAGATATAAACGGGTACAGAAGGTGCATCCACATATCGACTTTCGTGCACCTAAAAGGTCGATTTTCAGTATGTTTTGGGACTGTTTATTGAAAATACTCTAACACTGATTAGGCATGTACAGTTCGCTTCTAGGATCCCAAAATATCGAATTTTCGGGTGTTTTGGGCCTGAATTTGAGATATAAACGGTTGCACAAAATGGATACACATATTGACTTTGGTCACCTAAAATATCGATTTTCAGCATGTTTTTGGCCTGTATTTTGAAAATACTCTAACACGGAGTAGGCATGTACAGATCGATTCTGGGACCCAAAAATATCGAATTTTCGGGTGTTTTGGGTGAATTTGAGAGATCGATTTTTGGCACCTAAAATATCGATTTTTAGCATGTTTTAGGCCTATATTTTGAAAATATTCTAGCATTGAGTAGGCATGTACAGATCGCTTCTGGGACACCAAAATATCGAATTTTCGGGTGTTTAGAGCCTGAATTTGATATATAAACGGGTACAGAAGATGCATTCACATACCGACTTTTGGGCCCCTAAAATATCGATTTTGAGCATGTTTTGGGTCTGTATCTTGAAAATATTATAACTAGGAGAAGGCATGTACAGATCGCTTTTAGAACCCAAAAATACCGAATTTTTGGGTGTTTTGAGCCTGAATTTGAGATATAAACGGGTACAGAAGATGCATGCTCATATCGTCTTTGGACACTTAAAATATCAATTTTTAGCATGTTTTGAGCCTATATTTTGAAAACATTCTAGCACTGAGAAGGCATGTACAGATCATTTCTGAGACCCAAAAATATCGAATTTTCGGGCGTTTTAAGGTTGAATTTGGGATATAAACGGGTGCAGAAGATGTATACACATATTGACTTTGGGCACCTAAAATATCGATTTTCAGCATGTTATGGGCCTGTATTTTGAAAATACTCTAACACGGAATAGGCATGCACAGATCGCTTCTGGGACCCCAAAATATCGAATTTTCGGGTGTTTTGGGCCTGAATTTGAGATATCGACTTTGGGCACCTAAAATATCGATTTTTAGCATGTTTTGGGCCTATATTTTAAAAATATTCTAGCACTGAGTAGGCATGTACAGATCGCTTGTGGGACCCCAAAATATCGAATTTTCGGGTGTTTGGAGCCTGAATTTGAGATATAAACGGGTACGGAAGATGCATGCACATATCGACTTTTGGGCACCTAAACTATCGATTTTCTGTATGTTTGGGGCCTGTATTTTGAAAATACTCTAACACGGAATAGGCATGCTCAGATCACTTCTGGGACCCCAAAATATCGAATTTTCGGGTGTTTTGGGCCTGAATTTGATATATCGACTTTGGGCACATAAAATATCGCTTTTTAGCTTGTTTTGGGCCCATAATTTAAAAAAATTCTAGCACTGAGTAGGCATGTGCAGATCGCTTCTGGGACCCCAAAATATCGAATTTTTGGGTGTTTTGAGTCTTTATTTGAGATATAAACGGGTACAGAAAATGCATGCCCATATTGACTTTGGGCACCTAAAAGATCGATTTTCAGTATGTTTTGGGCCTGTATTTTGAAAATACTCTAACACGGAGTAGGCATGAACAGTTCGCTGCTCGGACCCCAAAATATCGAATTTTCGGGTGTTTTGGGACTGAATTTGAGATATCGACTTTGGGCACCTAAAATATAGATTTTTAGCATGTTTTGGGCCTATATTTTGAAAATATTTTAGCACTAAGTAGGCATGTACAGATCACTTCTGGGACCCCAAAATATCGAATTTTCGGGTGTTTTGAGCCTGAATTTGAGATATAAACCGGTACAGATGATGGATGAACATATCGACTTTGGACACTTAAAATATCGATTTTTAGCATGTTTTGAGCCTATATTTTGAAAACATTCTAGCACTGAGTAGGCATGTTCAGATCGCTTCTGGAACCCCAAAATATCGAATTTTCGGGTGTTTGGAGCCTGAATTTGAGATATAAACGGGTACAGAAGATGCATGCACATATCGACTTTTGGGCACCTAAAATATCGATTTTGAGCATGTTTTGGGTCTGTATCTTGAAAACATTCTACTTAGGAGAAGGCATGTACAGATCGCCTTTAGGACCCAAAAGTACCGAATTTTCGGGTGTTTTGAGCCTGAATTTGAGATATAAACGGGTACAGAAGATGCATGCACATATCGACTTTTGGGCACCAAAAGTATCGATTTTCTGTATGTTTTGGGCCTGTATATTGAAAATACTCTAACACGGAGTAGGCATGTACAGATCGCTTCTGGGACCCCAAAATATCGAATTTTCGGGTGTTTTGGGCCGGAATTTGAGATATCAACTTTGGGCACCTAAGATATCGATTCTTAGCTTGTTTTGGGCCTATATTTTGAAAATATTCTAGCACTGAGTAGGCATGTACCGATCGCTTCTGGGACCCAAAAATGTCGAATTTTCGGGTGTTTTGAGCCTGAATTTGAGATATAAACGGGTACAGAAGATGCATGCACATATCGACTTTGGACACCTAAAATATCGATTTTTAGCATGTTTTGAGCCTATATTTTGAAAACATTTTAGCACGGAGTAGGCATGTACAGATCGTTTCTGGGACCCAAAAATATCGAATTTTCGGGTGTTTTGAGGTTGAATTTGGGATATAAACGGGTGCAGAAGATGCATACACATGTTGACTTTGGTCACCTAAAATATCGCTTGTAAGCATGTTTTGGGCCTGTATTTTGAAAATACTCTAATACAGAGGAAGCATGTACAGATCGCTTCTGGAACCCCAAAATAACGAATTTTCGGGTGTTTTGGGGCTGAATTTGGGATATCGACTTTGGGCACCTAAAATATCGATTTTTAGCATGTTGTGGGCCTATATTTTGAAAATATTCTAGAACTGAGTATAAATGTACAGATCGTTTCTGCGACCCCAAAATATCGAACTTTCGGGTGTTTAGAGCCTGAATTTGAGATATAAACGGGTGCAGAAGATGTATGCACATATTGACTTTGGGCACCTAAAATATCGATTTTCAGCATGTTTTGGGCCTGTATTTTGAAAGTACTCTAACTAGGAGTAGGCATGTACAGATCGCTTCTGGGACCCAAAAATATCGAATTTTAGGGTGTTTTAAGCCTGAATTTGAGATATAATCGGGTATAGAAGATGCATGCACATATCGACTTTGGACACTTAAAATATCGATTTTTAGCATGTTTTGAGCCTATATTTTGAAAACATTCTAGCACTGACTAGACATGTACAGATCGCTTCTGGGACCCATAATTATCGAATTTTCGGGTGTTTTGAAGTTAAATTTTAGATATAAACGAGTTCAGAAGATGCATACACATGTTGACTTTGGGCACCTAAAATATCGATTTTCAGCATGTTTTGGGCTTGCATCTGAGTAGGCATGTACAGATCGCTTCTGGGACCCAAAAATATCGAATTTTCGGGTGTTTGGAGCCTGAATTTGAAATATAAACGGGTACAGAAGATGCATGCACATATCGACTTTTGGGCACCTAAAAGATCGATTTTCAGTATGTTTTGGGCCTGTATAAAAAAAAATACTCTAACACTGAGTAAGCATGAAAAGTTCGCTTCTGGGACCCCAAAATATCGAATTTTCGGGTGTTTTGGGCCTGAATTTGAGATATCGACTTTTGGGCACCTAATAGATCGATTTTCAGTATGTTTTGGGCCTGTATATTGAAAATACTCTAACACGGAGTAGTCATGTACAGATCGCTTCTGGGACCACAAAATATCGAATTTTCGGGTGTTTTGGGCCTGAATTTGAGATATCGACTTCGGGCACCAAAAATATCGATTTTTATCATGATTTGGGCCTATATTTTGAAAATATTCTAGCACTAAGTAGGCATATACAGATCACTTCTGAGACAACAAAATATCGAATTTTCGGGTGTTTTAAGCTTGAATTTGAGATATAAACGGGTACAGAAGATGCATGCACATATCGACTTTGGACACCTAAAATATCGATTTTTAGCATGTTTTGAGCCTATATTTTGAAAACATTTTAGCACGGAGTAGGCATGTACAGATCGTTTCTGGGACCCCAAAATATCGAATTTTCGGGTGTTTTGAGGTTGAATTTAGGATATAAACGGGTGCAGAAGATGCATACACATGTAAACTTTGGTCACCTAAAATATCGCTTGTAAGCATGTTTTGGGCCTATTTTTTGAAAATACTCTAACACAGAGTAAGCATGTACAGATCGCTTCTGGAACCCCAAAATAACGAATTTTCGGGTGTTTTGGGCCTGAATTTGGGATATCGACTTTGGGCACCTAAAATATAGATTTTTAGCATGTTGTGGGCCTATATTTTGAAAATATTCTAGAACTGAGTATAAATGTACAGATCGCTTCTGGGACCCCAAAATATCGAACTTTCGGGTGTTTTGAGCCTGAATTTGAGATATAAACGGGTACAGAAGATGCATGCACATATCGACTTTGGAAACTTAAAATATCGATATTTAGAATGTTTTTAGCCTATATTTTGAACACATTCTAGCACTGCGTAGGCATGTACAGATCGCTTGTGGGACCCCAAAATATCGAATTTTCGGGTGTTTGGAGCCTGAATTTGGGATATAAACGGGTGCAGAAGATGCATCCACATATTGACTTTGGTCACCTAAATTATCGATTTTCAGCATGTTTTGGGCCTGTATTTTGAAAATACTCTAACACGGAGTAGGCAAGTACAGATAGCTTCTGGGACCCCAAAATATCGAATTTTCGGGTGTTTTGAGCCTGAATTTGAGATATCGACTTTGGGCACCTAAGATATCGATTTTTAGCTTGTTTTGGGCCTATATTTTGAAAATATTCTAGCACTGAGTAGGCATGTACCGATCGCTTCTGGGACCCAAAAATGTCGAATTTTCGGGTGTTTTGAGCCTGAATTTGAGATATAAACGGGTACAGAAGATGCATGCACATATCGACTTTTGGGCACATAAAAGATCGATTTTTAGTATGTTTTGGGCCTGTATATTAAAAATACTCTAACACGGAGTAGGCATGTACAGATCACTTCTGGGACCCCAAAATATCGAATGTTTGGGTGTTTTGGGCCTGAATTTGAAATATCAACTTTGGGCACCTAAGATATCGATTTTTAGCATGTTTTGGGCCTATATTTTGAAAATATTCTAGCACTGAGTAGGTATGTACAGATCGCTTTTGGGACCCCAAAATATCGAATTTTCGGGTATTTTGAGCCTGAATTTGAGATATAAACGGTTACAAAAGATGCATGCACATATCGACTTTTGGGCACCTAAAAGATCGATTTTCAGTATGTTTTTGGCCTGTATATTGAAAATACTCTAACACGGAGTAGGCATGTACAGATCGCTTCTGGGACCCCAAAATATCGAATTTTTGGGTGTTTTGGGCCTGAATTTGAGATATCGACTTTGGGCACCTAAGATATCGATTTTTAGCATGTTTTGGGCCTATATTTTGAAAATATTCTACCACTGAGTAGGCATGTACAGATCGCTTCTGCGACCTCAAAATATCGAATTTTCGGGTGTTTTGAGCCTGAATTTCAGATATAAACGGGTGCAGAAGATGCATGCACATATTGACTTTGGGCACGTAAAATATCGATTTTCAGCATGTTTTGGGCCTGTATTTTGAAAATACTCTAACACGGAGTAGGCAAGTACAGATAGCTTCTGGGACCCCAAAATATCGAATTTTCGGGTGTTTTGAGCCTGAATTTGAGATATAAACGGGTACAGAAGATGCATCCACATATCGACTTTCGGGCACCTAAAAGATCGATTTTCAGTATGTTTTGGGCCAGTATATTGAAAATACTCTAACACGGAATAGGCATATACAGATCGCTTCTGGGACCCCAAAATATCGAATTTTCGGGTGTTTTGGGACTGAATTTGAGATATCGACTTTGTGCACCTAAGATATCGTTTTTAGCTTGTTTTGGGCCTATATTTTGAAAATATTCTAGCACTGAGTGGGCATGTACCGATCGCTTCTGGGACCCAAAAATGTTGAATTTTCGGGTATTTTGAGCCTGAATTTGAGATATAAACGGGTACAGAAGATGCATGCACCTATCGACTTTTAGGCACATAAAAGATCGATTTTCAGTATGTTTTGGGCCTGTATATTAAAAATACTCTAACACGGAGTAGGCATGTACAGATCGCTTCTGGGACCCCAAAATATCGAATGTTTGGGTGTTTTGGGCCTGAATTTGAGATATCGACTTTGGGCACTTAAAATATCGATTTTTATCATGTTTTGTGCCTATATTTTGAAAATATTCTAGCACTGAGTAGGCATGTACAGATCGCTTCTGCGACCTCAAAATATCGAATTTTCGGGTGTTTTGAGCCTGAATTTGAGATATAAACGGGTACAGAAGATGCATGCACATATCGACTTTTGGGCACCTAAAATATCGATTTTGAGCATGTTTTTGGTCTGCATCTTGAAAACATTCTAACTAGAAGTAGTGATGTACAGATCGCTTCTAGGACCCAAAAATACCGAATTTTCGGGTGTTTTGTGTATGAATTTGAGATATAAACGGGTGCAGGAGATGCATGCACATATTGACTTTGGGCACCTAAAATATCGATTTTCAGCATGTTTTGGGCCTGTATTTTGAAAGTACTCTAACTAGGAGTAGGCATGTACAGATCGCTTCTGGGACCCAAAAATATCGAATTTTAGGGTGTTTTGAGCCTCAATTTGAGATATAAACGGGTATAGAAGATGCATGCACATATCGACTTTGGACACTTAAAATATCGATTTTTAGCATGTTTTGAGCCTATATTTTGAAAACATTCTAGCACTGACTAGACATGTACAGATCACTTCTGGGACCCATAATTATCGAGTTTTCGGGTGTTTTGAGGTTGAATTTTAGATATAAATGAGTGCAGAAGATGCATACACATGTTGACTTTGGGCTCCTAAAATATCGAATTTCATCATGATTTGGGCTTGCATCTGAGTAGGCATGTACAGATCGCTTCTGGGACCTCAAAATATCGAATTTTCGGGTGTTTGGAGCCTGAATTTGAGATAAAAACGGGTACAGAAGATGCATGCACATATCGACTTTTGGGCACATAAAATATCGATTTTGTACATGTTTTGGGTCTGTATCTTGAAAACATTCTAACTAGGAGTAGGCATGTACAGATCGCTTCTGGGACCCCAATATATCGAATTTTCGGGTGTTTTGAGGTTGATTTTGGGATATAAACGAGTGTAGAAGATGCATCCACATATTGACTTTGGTCACCTAAATTATCGATTTTCAGCATGTTTTGGGCCTGTATTTTGAAAATACTCTAACACGGAGTAGGCAAGTACAGATAGCTTCTGGGACCCCAAAATATCGATCTTTCGGGTGTTTTGAGCCGGAATTTGAGATATAAACGGGTACGGAAGATGCATCCACATATCGACTTTAGGGCACCTAAAAGATCGATTTTCAGTATGTTTTGGGCCTGTATATTGAAAATACTCTAACACTGAGTAGGCATGTACAGTTTGCTTCTAGGATCCCAAAATATCGAATTTTCGGGTGTTTTGGGCCTGAATTTGAGTTATAAACGGGTGCACAAAATGCATACACATATTGACTTTTGGGCACCTAAAATATCGATTTTGAGCATGTTTTGGGTCTGTATCTTGAAAACATTATAACTAGGAGAAGGCATGTACAGATCGCTTCTAGGACCCAAAAATACCGATTTTTCGGGTGTTTTGAGCCTGAATTTGAGATATAAACGGGTACAGAAGATGCATGAACATATCGACTTTCGACACTTAAAATATCGATTTTTAGCATGTTTTGAGCCTGTATTTTGAAAACATTCTAGCACTGAGAAGGCATGTACAGATCATTTCTGAGACCCAAAAATATCGAATTTTCGGGCGTTTTAAGGTTGAATTTGGGATATAAACGGGTGCAGAAGATGCATACACATATTAACTTTGGGCACCTAAAATATCGATTTTCAGCATGTTATGGGCCTGTATTTTGAAAATACTCTAACACGGAATAGGCATGCACAGATTGCTTCTGGGACCCCAAAATATCGAATTTTCGGGTGTTTTGGGCCTGACTTTGAGATATCGACTTTGGGCACCTAAAATATCGATTTTTAGCATGTTTTGGGCCTATATTTTAAAAATATTCTAGCACTGAGTAGGCATGTACAGATCGCTTGTGGGACCCCAAAATATCGAATTTTCGGGTGTTTGGAGCCTGAATTTGAGATATAAACGGGTACGGAAGATGCATGCACATATCGACTTTTAGGCACCTGAAGTATCGATTTTCTGTATGTTTTGGGCCTGTATTTTGAAAATACTCTAAAACGGAATAGGCATGCACAGATAGCTTCTAGGACCCCAAAATATCGAATTTTCGGGTGTTTTGGGCCTGAATTTGAGATATCGACTTTGGGCACCTAAAATATCGATTTTTAGCATGTTTTGGGCCTACATATTTTACAAAAATATTCTAGCACTGAGTAGGCATGTACAGATCGCTTGTGGGACCCCAAAATATCGAATTTTCGGGTGTTTGGAGCCTGAATTTGAGATATAAACGGGTACAGAAAATGCATGCACATATTGACTTTGGGCACCTAAAAGATCGATTTTCAGTATGTTTTGGGCCTGTATTTTGAAAATACTCTAACACAGACTAGGCATGTACAGATCGCTTCTGGAACCCCAAAATATCAAATTTTCGGGTGTTTTGGGCCTGAATTTGGGATATCGACTTTGGGCACCTAAAATATCGATTTTTAGCATGTTGTGGGCCTATATATTGAAAATATTCTAGAACTGAGTATAAATGTACAGATCGCTTCTGGGACCCCAAAATATCGAACTTTCGGGTGTTTTTAGCCTGAATTTGAGATATAAACGGGTACAGAAGATGCATGCACATATCGACTTTTGGGCACATAAAATATCGATTTTGTACATGTTTTGGGTCTGTATCTTGAAAACATTCTAACTAGGAGTAGGCATGTACAGATCGCTTCTAGGACCCAAAAATACCGAAATTTCGGGTGTTTTGAGCCTGAATTTGAGATATAAACGGGTACA
This sequence comes from Petrolisthes cinctipes, assembly GCA_033782935.1. Lineage (NCBI taxonomy): Eukaryota > Metazoa > Arthropoda > Malacostraca > Decapoda > Porcellanidae > Petrolisthes > Petrolisthes cinctipes. The sequence continues at coordinate 1,528,509 of JAWQEG010000201.1, forward strand.
GAAGAAGCATGCACATATCGACTTTGGAAACTTAAAATATCGATATTTAGAATGTTTTTAGCCTATATTTTGAACACATTCTAGCACTGCGTAGGCATTTACAGATCGCTTCTGGGACCCCAAAATATCGAATTTTCGGGTGTTTTGAGGTTGAATTTGGGATATAAACGGGTGCAGAAGATGCATCCACATATTGACTTTGGTCACCTAAATTTTCGATTTTCAGCATGTTTTGGGCCTGTATTTTGAAAATACTCTAACACGGATTAGGCAAGTACAGATAGCTTCTGGGACCCCAAAATATCGAATTTTCGGGTGTTTTGAGCCTGAATTTGAGATATAAACGGGTGCAGAAGATGCATCCACATATCGACTTTCGGGCACCTAAAAGATCGATTTTCAGTATGTTTTGGGCCTGTATATTGAAAATACTCTAACACTGAGTAAGCATGTACAGATCGATTCTGGGACCCCAAAATATCGAATTTTCGGGTGTTTTGGGTGAATTTGATATATCGACTTTGGGCACCTAAAATATCGATTTTTAGCATGTTTTCGGCCTATATTTTGAAAATATTCTAGCACTGAGTATGCATGTACAGATCACTTCTGGGACCCAAAAATATCGAATTTTCGGGTGTTTTGAGCCTGAATTTGAGATGTAAACGGGTACAGAAGATGCATGCACATATCGACTTTTGGGCACCTAAAATATCGATTTTGAGCATGTTTTGGGTCTGTATCTTGAAAACATTCTAGCACTGAGGAGGCATGTACAGATCATTTCTGAGACCCAAAAATATCGAATTTTCGGGCGTTTTAAGGCTGAATTTGGGATATAAACGGGTGCAGAAGATGCATACACATATTGACCTTGGGCACCTAAAATATCGATTTTCAGCATGTTATGGGTCTGTATATTGAAAATACTCTAACACGGAATAGGCATGCACAGATCGCTTCTGGGACCCCAAAATATCGAATTTTCGGGTGTTTTTGGCCTGAATTTGAGATATCGACTTTGGGCACCTAAAATATCGATTTTTAGCATGTTTTGGGACTATATTTTAAAAATATTCTAGCACTGAGTAGGCATGTACAGATCGCTTGTGGGACCCCAAAATATCGAAGTTTCGGGTGTTTGGAGCCTGAATTTGAGATATAAACGGTTACGGAAGATGCATGCACATATCGACTTTTGGGCACCTAAAGTATCGATTTTCTTTATGTTTTGGGCCTGTATTTTGAAAATACTCTAACACGGAATAGGCATGCACAGATCGCTTCTGGGACCCCAAAATTTCGAATTTTCGGGTGTTTTGGGCCTGAATTTGAGATATCGACTTTGGGCACCTAAAATATCGATTTTTAGCATGTTTTGGGCCTATATTTTGAAAATATTATAGCACTGAGTAGGCATGTACAGATCGCTTGTAGGACCCCAAAATATCGAATTTTCGGGTGTTTGGAGCCTGAATTTGAGATATAAACGGGTACGGAAGATGCATGCACATATCGACTTTTGGGCACCTGTAGAGTATTTTGAAAATACTCTAACACGGAATAGGCATGCACAGATCGCTTCTGGAACCCCAAAATATCGAATTTTCGGGTGTTTTGGGCCTGAATTTGGGATATCGACTTTGGGCAATTAAAATATCGATTTTTAGCATGTTGTGGGCCTATATTTTGAAAATATTCTAGAACTGAGTATGAATGTACAGATCGCTTCTGGGACCCCAAAATATCGAACTTTCGGGTGTTTTTAGCCTGAATTTGAGATATAAACGGGTACAGAAGATGCATGCACATATCGACTTTTGGGCACATAAAATATCGATTTTGTACATGATTTGGGTCTGTATCTTGAAAACATTCTAACTAGGAGTAGGCATGTACAGATCGCTTCTAGGACCCAAAAATACCGAATTTTCGGTTGTTTTGAGCCTGAATTTGAGATATCAACGGGTACAGATGATGCATGCACATATCGACTTTGGAAACTTAAAATATCGATATTTAGAATGTTTTTAGCCTATATTTTGAACACATTCTAGCACTGCGTAGGCATTTACAGATCGCTTCTGGGACCCCAAAATATCGAATTTTCGGGTGTTTTGAGGTTGAATTTGGGATATAAACGGGTGCAGAAGATGCATACACATATTGACCTTGGGCACCTAAAATATCGATTTTCAGCATGTTATGGGCCTGTATATTGAAAATACTCTAATACGGAATAGGCATGCACAGATCGCTTCTGGGACCCCAAAATATCGAATTTTCGGGTGTTTTGGGCCTGAATTTGATATATCTGCTTTGGGCACATAAAATATCGATTTTTAGCTTGTTTTGGGCCTATATTTTGAAAATATTCTAGCACTGAGTAGGCATGTACCAATCGCTTCAGGGACCCAAAAATGTCGAATTTTCGGGTGTTTTGAGCCTGAATTTGAGATATAAACGGGTACAGAAGATGCATGCACATATCGACTTTTGGGCACATAAAAGATCGATTTTCAGTATGTTTTGGGCCTGTATTTTGAAAATACTCTAACACAGAGCAGGCGAGTACAGATTGCTTTTGGGACCCCAAAATCGAATTTTCGGGTGTTTTGAGTCTGAATTTGAGATATAAACGGGTACAGAAGATGCATGCACATATCGACTTTGGACACTTAAAATATCGATTTTTAGCATGTTTTGAGCCTATATTTTGAAAACATTCTAGCACTGACAAGACATGTACAGATCGCTTCTGGGACCCAAAATTATCGAATTTTCGGGTGTTTTGAGGTTGAATTTGAGATATAAACTGGTACAGTAGATGCATGCACATATCGACTTTTGGGCACCTAAAAGATCGATTTTCAGTATGTTTTGGGCCTGTATTTTGAAAAAATTCTAGCACTGAGTAGGCATGTACAGATCGCTTCTAGGACCACAAAATATCGAATTTTCGGGTGTTTTGGGCCTGAATTAGAGATATCGACTTTGGGCACCTAAAATATCGATTTTTAGCATGATTTGGGCTTATATTTTGAAAATATTCTAGCACTAAGTAGGCATGTACAGATCACTTCTGGGACCCCAAAATATCGAATTTTCGGGTGTTTTGAGCCTGAATTTGAGATATAAACGGGTACAGATGATTCACGCACATATCGACTTTTAACACTTAAAATATCGATTTTTAGCATGTTTTGAGCCTATATATTTTGAAAAAATTCTAGCACTGAGTAGGCATGTACAGATCGCTTCTGGGACCCAAAAATATCGAATTTTCGGGTGTTTTAAGGTTGAATTTGGGATATAAACGGGTACAGAAGATGCATGCACATATCGACTTTTGGGCACCTAAAAGATCGATTTTCAGGATGTTTTGGGCCTGTATTTTGAAAATACTCTAACACGGAGTAGGCATGTACAGTTCGCTTCTGGGACCCCAAAATATCGAATTTTCGGGTGTTTTGGGCCTGAATTTGAGAAATCGACTTTCGACACCTAAAATATCAATTTTTAGCATGTTTTGGGCCTATATTTTGAAAATATTCTAGCACTGAGTAGGCATGTACAGATCGAATCTGAGACCCCAAAATATCGAATTTTCGGGTGTTTTGAGCCTGAATTTGAGATATAAACGGGTACAGAAGATGCATTCACATATCGACTTTTGGGCACCTAAAATATCGATTTTGAGCATGTTTTGGGTCTGTATCTTGAAAACATTCAAACTAGAAGTAGGGATGTAGAGATCGCTTCTAGGACCCAAAAATACCGAATTTTCGGGTGTTTTGAGCCTGAATTTGAGATATAAACGGGTGCAGAAGTTGCATGCACATATTGACTTTGGGCATCTAAAATATCGATTTTCAGCATATTTTGGGCCTGTATTTTGAAAATACTCTAACTAGGAGTAGGCATGTACAGATCGCTTCTGGGACCCAAAAATATCGAATTTTCGGGTGTTTTAAGGTTGAATTTGGGATATAAACGGGTACAGAAGATGCATGCACATATCGACTTTTGGGCACCTAAAAGATCGATTTTCAGGATGTTTTGGGCCTGTACTTTGAAAATACTCTAACTAGGAGTAGGCATGTACAGATCGATTCTGGGACCCCAAAATATCTAATTTTCGGGTGTTTTGAGCCTGAGTTTGAGATATAAACGGGTACAGAAGATGCATGCACATATCTACTTTGGACACTTAAAATATCGATTTTTAGCATATTTTGATCCTATATTTTGAAAACATTCTAGCACTGACTAGACATGTACAGATCGCTTCTGGGACCCAAAATTATCGAATTTTCGGGTGTTTTGAGGTTGAATTTGAGATATAAACTGGTACAGAAGATGCATGCACATATCGACTTTTGGGCACCTAAAAGATCGATTTTCAGTATGTTTTGGGCCTGTATTTTGAAAAAATTCTAGCACTGAGTAGGCATGTACAGATCGCTTCTGGGACCCCAAAATATCGAATGTTCGGGTGTTTTGGGCCTGAATTAGAGATATCGACTTTGGGCACCTAAAATATCGATTTTTAGCATGAATTTGTCCTATATTTTGAAAATATTCCAGCATTAAGTAGGCATGTACAGATTACTTCTAAGAACCCAAAATATCGAATTTTCGTGTATTTTGAGGTTGAATTTGGGATATAAACGGGTGCAGAAGATGCATACACATATTGACTTTGGTCACCTAACATATCGATTTTCAGCTTGTTTTGGGCCTGTATTTTGAAAATACTCTAACACGGAGTAGGCAAGTACAGATCGCTTTTGGACCCAAAAATATCGAATTTTCGGGTGTTTTGAGCCTAAATTTAAAATATAAACGGGTACAGAATATGCATCCACATATCGACTTTTGGGCACCTAAAAAATCGATTTTCAGTTTGTTTTGGGCCTGAATATTGAAAATACTCTAACACGGAGTAGGCATGTACAGATCGCTTCTGGGACCCAAAAATATCGATTTTTTGGGTGTTTTGAGCCTAAATTTGAGATATAAACGGGTACAGAAGATGCATGCACATATCGACTTTGGACACTTAAAATATCGATTTTTAACATGTTTTGAGCCTATATTTTGAAAAAATTCTAGCACTGACTAGACATGTACAGATCGTTTCAAGGACCCAAAATTATCGAATTTTCAGGTGTTTTGAGGTTAAATTTGAGATATAAACTGGTACAGAAGATGCATGCACATATCGACTTTTGGGCACCTAAAAGATCGATTATCAGTATGTTTTGGGCCTGTATTTTGAAAAAATTCTAGCACTGAGTAGGCATGTACAGATCGCTTCTGGGACCCCAAAATATCGAATTTTCGGGTGTTTTGGGCATGAATTAGAGATATCGACTTTGGACACCTAAAATATCGATTTTTAGCATGATTTTGGCCTTTTTTTTGAAAATATTCTAGCACGAAGTAGGCATGTACAGATCACTTCTGGGACCCCAAAATATCGAATTTTCGGGTGTTTTGAGCCTGAATTTGAGATATAAACGGGTACAGAAGATGCATGCACATATCGACTTTGGACACTTAAAATATCGATTTTTAGCATGTTTTGAGCCTATATTTTGAAAAAATACTAGCACTGACTAGACAAGTACAGATCGCTTCTAGGACCCAAAATTATCGAATTTTCGGGTGTTTTGGGCCTGAATTAGAGATATCGACTTTGGGCAAATAAAATATCGATTTTTAGCATGATTTGGGCCTATATTTTGAAAACATTCTAGTACTGAGTAGGCATGTACAGATCGCTTCTGGGACCCCAAAATATCGAATTTTCGGGTGTATTGAGGTTGAATTTGGGATATAAACGGGTACAGAAGATGCATGCACATATCGACTTTTGGGCACCTAAAAGATCGATTTTCAGTATGTTTTGGGCCTGTATTTTGAAAATACTCTAAAAAAAGGTAGGCATGTACAGTTCGCTTCTGGGACCCCAAAATATCGAATTTTCGGGTGTTTTGGGCCTGAATTTGAGAAATCGACTTTGGGCACCTAAAATATCGATTTTTAGCATGTTTTGGGCCTATATTTTGAAAATATTCTAGCTCTAAGTAGGCATGTACAGTTCACTTCTGGGACCCCAAAATATCGAATTTTCGGGTGTTTTGAGCCTGAATTTGAGATATAAACGGGTACAGATGTTCCATGCACATATCGACTTTGGACACTTAAAATATCGATTTTTAGCATGTTTTGAGCCTATATTTTGAAAACAGATCGCTTCTGGGACCCAAAAATATCGACTTTTCGGGTATTTTAAGGTTGAATTTGGGATATAAACGGGTGCAGAAGATGCATACACATATTGACTTTGGTCACCTAAAATATCGATTTTCAGCTTGGTTTGGGCCTGTTTTTTGAAAATACTCTAACACAGAGCAGGCAAGTACAGATTGCTTCCGGGACCCCAAAATATCGAATTTTCGGGTGTTTTGAGCCTGAATTTGAGATATAAACGGGTACAGAAGATGCATCCACATATCGACTTTTGGGCACCTAAAAAATTGATTTTTAGTTTGTTTTGGGCCTGAATATTGAAAATACTCTAATACGGAGTAGGCATGTACAGATCGCTTCTGGGGCCCCAAAATATCGAATTTTCGGGTGTTTTGGGCCTGAATTTGAGATATCGACTTTGGGCACCTAAAATATCGATTTTTAGCATGATTTAAGCCTATATTTTGAAAATATTCTAGCACTAAGTAGGTATGTACAGATCACTTCTGGGACCCCAAAATATCGAATTTTCGGGTGTTTTGAGCCAGAATTTGAGACATAAACGGGTACAGATGATTCACGCACATATCGACTTTTGGGCACCTAAAAGATCGATTTTCATGATGTTTTGGGCCTGTATTTTGAAAATACTCTAACACAGAGTAGGCATGTACAGTTCGCTTCAGGGACCCCAAAATATCGAATTTTCGGGTGTTTTGGGCCTGAATTTGAGAAATCGACTTTGGGCACCTAAAATATAAATTTTTAGCATGTTTTGGGCCGATATTTTGAAAATATTCTAGCTCTAAGTAGGCATGTACATATCACTTCTGGGACCCCAAAATATCGAATTTTGGGGTGTTTTGAGCCTGAATTTGAGATATAAACGGGTACAGATGATGCATGCACATATCGACTTTGGACACTTAAAATATCGATTTTTAGCATGTTTTGAGCCTATATTTTGAAAACATTCTAGCACTGAGTAGGCATGTACAGATCGCTTCTGGGAACCCAAAATATCGAATTTTCGGGTGTTTTGAGCCTGAATTTGAGATATAAACGGGTACAGAAGATGCATCCACATATCGACTTTTGGGCACCTAAAAAATCGATTTTCAGTTTTTTTTGGGGCTGAATATTGAAAATACTCTAACACGGAGTAGGCATGTACAGATCGCTTCTGGGACCCAAAAATATCGATTTTTTGGGTGTTTTGAGCCTAAATTTGAGATATAAACGGGTACAGAAGATGCATGCACATATCGACTTTGGACACTTAAAATATCGATTTTTAGCAAGTTTTGAGCCTATATTTTGAAAATATTCTAGCTCTAAGTAGGCAAGTACAGATTGCTTCTAGGACACCAAAATATCGAATTTTCGGGTGTTTTGAGCCTGAATTTGAGATATAAACGGGTACAGAAGATGCATGCACATATCGACTTTGGACACTTAAAATATCGATTTTTAGCATGTTTTGAGCCTATATTTTGAAAAAATTCTAGCACTGACTAGACAAGTACAGATCGCTTCTAGGACCCAAAATTATCGAATTTACGGGTGTTTTGAGGTTGAATTTGAGATATAAACTGGTACAGAAGATGCATGCACATATCGACTTTTGGGCACCTAAAAGATCGATTTTCAGTATGTTTTGGGCCTGTATTTTGAAAAAATTCTAGCACTGAGTAGGCATGTACAGATCGCTTCTGGGACCCCAAAATATCGAATTTTCGGGTGTTTTGGGCCTGAGTTAGAGATATCGACTTTGGGCAAATAAAATATCGATTTTTAGCATGATTTGGGCCTATATTTTGAAAACATTCTAGTACTGAGTAGGCATGTACAGATCGCTTCTGGGACCCCAAAATATCGAATTTTCGGGTGTATTGAGGTTGAATTTGGGATATAAACGGGTACAGAAGATGCATGCACATATCGACTTTTCGGCACCTAAAAGATCGATTTTCAGTATGTTTTGGGCCTGTATTTTGAAAATACTCTAAAAAAAGGTAGGCATGTACAGTTCGCTTCTGGGACCCCAAAATATCGAATTTTCGGGTGTTTGGGGCCTGAATTTGAGAAATCGACTTTGGGCACCTAAAATATCGATTTTTAGCATGTTTTGGGCCTATATTTTGAAAATATTCTAGCTCTAAGTAGGCATGTACAGATCACTTCTGGGACCCCAAAATATCGAATTTTCGGGTGTTTTGAGCCTGAATTTGAGATATAAACGGGTACAGATGATCCATGCACATATCGACTTTGGACAATTAAAATATCGATTTTTAGCATGTTTTGAGCCTATATTTTGAAAACATTCTAGCACTGAGTAGCCATGTACAGATTGCTTCTGGAATCCAAAAATATCGAATTTTCGGGTATTTTGAGGTTGAATTTGGGATATAAACGGGTGCAGAAGATGCATACACATATTGACTTTGGTCACCTAAAATATCGATTTTCAGCTTGGTTTGGGCCTGAATTTTGAAAATACTCTAACACGGAGTAGGCAAGTACAGATCGCTTCTGGGACCCAAAAATATCGCATTTTCGGGTGTTTTGAGCCTAAATTTGAGATATAAACGGGCACAGAAGATGCATCCACATATCGACTTTTGGGCACCTAAAAGATCGATTTTCAGCTTGTTTTGGGCCTGTATTTTGAAAATACTCTATCACAGAGCAGGCAAGTACAGATTGCTTCTGGGACCCCAAAATATCGAATTTTCGGGTGTTTTGAGCCTGAATTTGAGATATAAACGGGTACAGAAGATGCATCAACATATCGACTTTTGCGCACCTAAAAAATCGATTTTCAGTTTGTTTTGGGGCTGAATATTGAAAATACTCTAACACGGAATAAGCATGTACAGATCGCTTCTGGGACCCCAAAATATCGAATTTTCAGGTGTTTTGAGCCTGAATTTGAGATATAAACGGGTACAGAAGATGCATGCACATATCGACTTTGGACACTTAAAATATCGATTTTTAGCATGTTTTGGACCTATATTTTGAAAACATTCTAGCACTGACAAGACATGTACAGATCGCTTCTGGGACCCAAAATTATCGAATTTTCGGGAGTTTTGAGGTTGAATTTGAGATATAAACTGGTACAGAAGATGCATGCACATATCGACTTTTGGGCACCTAAAAGAACGATTTTCAGTATGTTTTGGGCCTGTATTTTGAAAAAATTCTAGCACTGAGTAGGCATGTACAGATCGCTTCTGGGACCCCAAAATATCGAATTTTCGGGTGTTTTGGGCCTGAATTAGAGATATCGACTTTGGGCACCTAAAATATCGATTTTTAGCATGATTTGGGCCTATATTTTGAAAATATTCTAGCACTAATAGGCATGTACAGATCACTTCTGGGACCCCAAAATATCGAATTTTTGGGTGTTTTGAGCCCTAATTTGAGATATACACGGGTACAGATGATTCACGCACATATCGACTTTAGACACTTAAAATATCGATTTTTAGCATGTTTTGAGCCTATATATTTTGAAAAAATTCTAGCACTGAGTAGGCATGTACATATCGCTTCAGGGACCCAAAGATATCGAATTTTCGGGTGTTTTAAGGTTGAATTTGGGATATAAACGGGTACAGAAGATGCATGCACATATCGACTTTGGACACTTAAAATATCGATTTGTAGCATGTTTTGAGCCTATATTTTGAAAACATTCTAGCACTGAGTAGGCATGTACAGATCGCTTCTGGGACCCCAAAATATCGAATTTTCGGGTGTTTTGAGCCTGAATTTGAGATATAAACGGGTACAGAAGATACATCAACATATCGACTTTTGCGCACCTAAAAAATCGATTTTCAGTTTGTTTTGGGCCTGAATATTGAAAATACTCTAACACGGAATAGGCATGTACAGATCGCTTCTGGGACCCCAAAATATCGAATTTTCAGGTGTTTTGAGCCTGAATTTGATATATAAACGGGTACAGAAGATGCATGCACATATCGACTTTGGACACTTAAAATATCGATTTTTAGCATGTTTTGGGCCTATATTTTGAAAACATTCTAGCACTGACCAGATATGTACAGATCGCTTCTGGGACCCAAAATTATCGAATTTTCGGGTGTTTTGAGGTTGAATTTGAGATATAAACTGGTACAGAAGATGCATGCACATATCGACTTTTGGGCACCTAAAAGAACGATTTTCATTTTGTTTTGGGCCTGTATTTTGAAAAAATTCTAGCACTGAGTAGGCATGTACAGATCGCTTCTGGGACCCCAAAATATCGAATTTTCGGGTGTTTTGGGACTGAATTAGAGATATCGACTTTGGGCACCAAAAATATCGATTTTTAGCATGATTTGAGCCTATATTTTGAAAATATTCTAGCACTAAGTAGGCATGTACAGATCACTTCTGGGAGGGACCCTAAAATATCGAATTTTTGGGTGTTTTGAGCCTGAATTTGAGATATAAACGGGTACAGATGATGCATGCACATATCGACTATGGACACTTAAAATATCGATTTTCAGTTTGTTTTGGGCCTGAATATTGAAAATACTCTAACGCGGAGTAGGTATGTACAGACCGCTTCTGGGACCCAAAAATATCGATTTTTTGGGTGTTTTGGGCCTGAATTTGTGATATCGACTTTGGGCACCTAAAATATCGATTTTTAGCATGTTTTGGGCCTATATTTTAAAAAATATTCTAGCACTGAGTAGGCATGTACAGATCGCTTCTGCGACCCCAAAATATCGAATTTTCGGGTGTTTTGAGCCTGTATTTGAGATATAAACGGGTACAGAAGATGTATGCACATATCGACTTTTGGGCACCTAAAATATCGATTTTGAGCATGTTTTGGGTCTGTATCTTGAAAACATTGAAACTAGAAGTAGGGATGTACAGATCGCTTCTAGAACCCAAAAATACCGAATTTTCGGGTGTTTTGAGCCTGAATTTGAGATATAAACGGGTGCAGAAGTTGCATGCACATATTGACTTTGGGCACCTAAAATATCGATTTTCAGCATGTTTTGGGCCTGTATTTATGAAAATACTCTAACTAGGAGTAGGCATGTACAGATCGCTTCTGGGACCCCAAAATATCGAATTTTCGGGTGTTTTGAGCCTGAATTTGAGATATAAACGGTTACAGAAGATGCATGCACATATCGACTTTGGACACTTAAAATATCGATTTTTAGCATGTTTTGAGCCTATATTTTAAAAAAATTCTAGCACTGACTAGACATGTACAGATCGCTTCTGGGACCCAAAATTATCGAATTTTCGGGTGTTTTGAGGTTGAATTTGAGATATAAACTGGTACAGAAAATTCATGCACATATCGACTTTTGGGCACCTAAAAGATCGATTTTCAGTATGTTTTGGGCCTGTATTTTGAAAATACTCTAACACGGAGTAGGCAAGTACAAATCGCTTCTGGGACCCCAAAATATCGAATTTTCGGGTGTTTTGATCCTGAATTTGAGATATAAACGGGTACAGAAGATGCTTCCACATATCGACTTTTGGGCACCTAAAAGATCGATTTTTAGCATGTTTTGGGCCTATATTTTGAAAATATTCTAGCTCTAAGTAGGCATGTACAGATCGCTTCTGGGACCCAAAATTATCGAATTTTCGGGAGTTTTGAGGTTGAATTTGGGATATAAACGGGGGCAGAAGATGCATACACATATTGACTTTGGTCACCTAAAATATCGATTTTCAGCTTGTTTTGGGCCTGTATTTTGAAAATACTCTAACACGGAGTAGGCAAGTACAAATCGCTTCTGGGACCCCAAAATATCGAATTTTCGGGTGTTTTGAGCCTGAATTTGAGATATAAACGGGTACAGAAGATGCTTCCACATATCGACTTTTGGGCACCTAAAAGATCGATTTTCAGTATGTTTTGAGCCTGTATATTGAAAATACTTTAACACGGAGTAGGCATGTACAGATCGCTTCTGGGACCCCAAAATATCGAATTTTCGGGTGTTATGGGCCTGAATTTGAGAAATCTACTTTTGGGCACCTAAATATCGATTTTGAGCATGTTTTGGGTCTGTATCTTGAAAACATTCAAACTAGAAGTAGGGATGTACAGATCGCTTCTTGGACCCAAAAATACCGAATTATCGGGTGTTTTGAGCCTGAATTTGAGATATAAACGGGTGCAGAAGTTGCATGCACATATTGACTTTGGGCACCTAAAATATCGATTTTTAGCATGTTTTGAGCCTATATTTTGAAAACATTCTAGCACTGACTAGACATGTACAGATCGCTTCTGGGAAACCAAAATTATCGAATTTTCGGGTGTTTTGAGGTTGAATTTGAGATATAAACTGGTACAGAAGATGCATGCACATATCGACTTTTGGGCACCTAAAAGATCGATTTTCAGAATGTTTTCGGCCTGTATTTTGAAAAAATTCTAGAACTGAGTAGGCATGTACAGATCGCTTCTGGGACCCCAAAATATCGTATTTTCGGGTGTTTTGGACCTGAATTAGAGATATCGACTTTGGGCACTTAAAATATCGATTTTTAGCATGGTTTGAGCCTATATTTTGAAAAAATTCTAGAACTGAGTAGGCATGTACAGATCGCTTCTGGGACCCCAAAATATCGTATTTTCGGGTGTTTTGGACCTGAATTAGAGATATCGACTTTGGACACTTAAAATATCGATTTTTAGCATGGTTTGAGCCTATATTTTGAAAACATTCTAGCACTGAGTAGGCATGTACAGATCACTTCTGGGAAACAAAAATATAGAATTTTCGGGTGTTTTGAGGTTGAATTTGGGATATAAACGGGTACAGAAGATGCATGCACATATCGACTTTTTGGCACCTAAAAGATCGAATTTTAGCATGTTTTGGGCCTATATTTTCAAAATATTCTAGCTCTAAATAGGCATGTATAGATCGCTTCTGGGACCCAAAATTATCGAATTTTCGGGTGTTTTGAGCCTGAATTTGAGATATAAACGGGTGCAGAAGTTGCATGCACATATTGACTTTGGGCACCTAAAATATCGATTTTCAGCATGTTTTGGGCCTGTATTTTGAAAATACTCTAACTAGGAGTAGGCATGTACAGATCGCTTCTGGGACCCAAAATAATTGAATTTTCTGGTGTTTTGAGGTTGAATTTGAGATATAAACTGGTACAGAAGATGCATGCACATATCGACTTTTGGGCACCTTAAAGATCGATTTTCAGTATGTTTTGGGCCTGTATTTTGAAAACATTCTAGCACTGAGTAGGCATGTACAGATCGCTTCTGGGACCCCAAAATATCGAATTTTCGGGTGTTATGGGCCTGAATTAGAGATATCGACTTTGGGCATCTAAAATATCGATTTTTAGCATGAATTGGTCCTTTATTTTGAAAATATTCTAGCACTAAGTAGGCATGTACAGATTACTTCTGGGAACCCAAAATATCGAATTTTCGGGTGTTTTGAGCCTGAATTTGAGATATAAACGGGTACAGATGATTCATGCACATATCGACTTTGGACACTTAAAATATCGATTTTTAGCATGGTTTGAGCCTATATTTTGAAAACATTCTAGCACTGAGTAGGCATGTACAGATTGCTTCTGGGACCCAAAAATATCGAATTTTAGGGTGTTTTGAGGTTTAATTTGGGATATAAACGGGTGTAGAAGATGCATCCACATATCGACTTTTGGGCACCTAATAGATCGATTTTTAGCATGTTTTGGGCCTATATTTTGAAAATATTCTAGCTATAAGTAGGCATGTACAGATCGCTTCTGGGACCCAAAATTATCGACTTTTCGGGAGTTTTGAGGTAGAATTTGGGATATAAACGGGGGCAGAAGATGCATACACATATTGACTTTGTTCACCTAAAATATCGATTTTCAGCTTGTTTTGGTCCTGTATTTTGAAAATACTCTAACACGGAGTAGGCAAGTACAAATCGCTTCTGGGACCCCAAAATATCGAATTTTCGGGTGTTTTGAGCCTGAATTTGAGATATAAATGGGTACAGAAGATGCTTCCACATATCGACATTTGGGCACCTAAAAGATCGATTTTCAGTATGTTTTGGGCCTGTATATTGAAAATACTCTAACACGGATTAGGCATGTACAGATCGCTTCTGGGACCCCAAAATATCGAATTTTTGGGTGTTTTGGGCCTGAATTTGAGATATGGTCTTTGGGCACCTAAAATATCGATTTTTAGCATGTTTTGGGCCTATATTTTGAAAATATTCTAGCACTGAGTAGGCATGTACAGATCGCTTCTGGGACCCCAAAATATCGAACTTTCGGGTGTTTGGAGCCTTAAATTTGAGATATAAACGGGTACAGAAAATGCATGCATATATCGACTTTTGGGCACCTAAAATATCGATTTTGAGCATGTTTTGGGTCTGTATCTTTAAAAACATTCTAACTAGGAGTAGGGATGTACAGATCGCTTCTAGGACCCAAAAATACCGAATTTTCGGGTGTTTTGAGCCTGAGTTTGAGACAAAAACGGGTACAGAAGATGAATGCACATATTGACTTTGGGCACCTAAAATATCGATTTTCAGCATGTTTTGGGCCTGTATTTTGAAAATACTCTAACACGGAGTAGGCATGTACAGATCGCTTCTGGGACCCCAAAAAATCGAATTTTCGGGTGTTTTGAGCCTGAATTTGAGATATAAACGAGTACAGAAAATGCATGCACATAAGACTTTGGACACTTAAAATATCGATTTTTAGCATGTTTTGGGCCTGTATTTTGAAAATACTCTAACACGGAGTAGGCAAGTACAGATCGCTTCTGGGACCCCAAAATATCGAATTTTCGGGTGTTTTGAGCCTGAATTTGAGATATAAACGGGTACAGAAGATGCATCCACATATCGACTTTTAGGCACCTAAAAGATCGATTTTCAGTATGTTTTGGGCCTGTATATTGAAAATACTCTAACTCGGAGTAGGCGTGTACAGATCGATTCTGGGACCCAAAATATCGAATTTTTGGGTATTTTGGGCCTGAATTTGATATATCGACTTTGGGCACCAAAAATGTCGATTTTTAGCATGTTTTGGGCCTATATTTTGAAAATATTCTAGCACTGAGTAGGCACGTACAGATCGCTTCTGGGACCCCAAAATATCGAATTTTCGGGTGTTTTGAGCCTGAATTTGAGATATAAACGGGTACAGAAGATGCATGCACATATTGACTTTGTGCACCTAAAATATCAATTTTCAGCATGTTTTGGGCCTATATTTTGAAAATACTCTAACTAGGTATAGGCATGTACAGATAGCTTCTGGGACCCACAAATATCGAATTTTCGGGTGTTTTGAGGTTGAATTTGAGATATAAACTAGTGCAGAAGATGCATACACATGTTGACTTTAGGCACCTAAAATATCGATTTTCAGCATGTTTTGGGTCTGTATCCTGAAAACATTCTAACTAGGAGTAGGGATGTACAGATCGCTTCTAGGACCCAAAAATACCGAATTTTCGGGTGTTTTGAGCCTGAATTTGAGATATAAACGGGTACAGAAGATGCATGCACATATCGTCTTTGGACACTTAAAATATCGATTTTTAGCATGTTTTAAGCCTATATTTTAAAAAAATTCTAGCACTGACTAGACATGTACAGATCGCTTCTGGGACCCAAAATTATCGAATTTTCGGGTGTTTTGAGGTTGAATTTGAGATATAAACTGTTACAGAAAATGCATGCACATATCGACTTTTGGGCACCTAAAAGATCGATTTTCAGTATGTTTTGGGCCTGTATTTTGAAAATACTCTAACACGGAGTAGGCAAGTACAAATCGCTTCTGGGACCCCAAAATATCGAATTTTCGGGTGTTTTGAGCCTGAATTTCAGATATAAACGGGTACAGAAGATGCTTCCACATATCGACTTTTGGGCACCTAAAAGATCGATTTTTAGCATGTTTTGGACCTATATTTTGAAAATATTCTAGCTCTAAGTAGGCATGTACAGATCGCTTCTGGGACCCAAAATTATCGAATTTTCGGGAGTTTTGAGGTTGAATTTGGGATATAAACGGGGGCAGAAGATGCATACACATATTGACTTTGGTCACCTAAAATATCGATTTTCAGCTTGTTTTGGGCCTGTATTTTGAAAATACTCTAACACGGAGTAGGCAATTACAAATCGCTTCTGGGACCCCAAAATATCGAATTTTTGGGTGTTTTGAGCCTGAATTTGAGATATAAACGGGTACAGAAGATGCTTCCACATATCGACTTTTGGGCACCTAAAAGATCGATTTTCAGTATGTTTTGAGCCTGTATATTGAAAATACTTTAACACGGAGTAGGCATGTACAGATCGCTTCTGGGACCCAAAATATCGAATTTTTGGGTATTTTGGGCCTGAATTTGATATATCGACTTTGGGCACCAAAAATGTCGATTTTTAGCATGTTTTGGGCCTATATTTTGAAAATATTCTAGCACTGAGTAGGCACGTACAGATCGCTTCTGGGACCCCAAAATATCGAATTTTCGGGTGTTTTGAGCCTGAATTTGAGATATAAACGGGTACAGAAGATGCATGCACATATTGACTTTGTGCACCTAAAATATCAATTTTCAGCATGTTTTGGGCCTATATTTTGAAAATACTCTAACTAGGTATAGGCATGTACAGATAGCTTCTGGGACCCACAAATATCGAATTTTCGGGTGTTTTGAGGTTGAATTTGAGATATAAACTAGTGCAGAAGATGCATACACATGTTGACTTTAGGCACCTAAAATATCGATTTTCAGCATGTTTTGGGTCTGTATCCTGAAAACATTCTAACTAGGAGTAGGGATGTACAGATCGCTTCTAGGACCCAAAAATACCGAATTTTCGGGTGTTTTGAGCCTGAATTTGAGATATAAACGGGTACAGAAGATGCATGCACATATCGTCTTTGGACACTTAAAATATCGATTTTTAGCATGTTTTAAGCCTATATTTTAAAAAAATTCTAGCACTGACTAGACATGTACAGATCGCTTCTGGGACCCAAAATTATCGAATTTTCGGGTGTTTTGAGGTTGAATTTGAGATATAAACTGTTACAGAAAATGCATGCACATATCGACTTTTGGGCACCTAAAAGATCGATTTTCAGTATGTTTTGGGCCTGTATTTTGAAAATACTCTAACACGGAGTAGGCAAGTACAAATCGCTTCTGGGACCCCAAAATATCGAATTTTCGGGTGTTTTGAGCCTGAATTTCAGATATAAACGGGTACAGAAGATGCTTCCACATATCGACTTTTGGGCACCTAAAAGATCGATTTTTAGCATGTTTTGGACCTATATTTTGAAAATATTCTAGCTCTAAGTAGGCATGTACAGATCGCTTCTGGGACCCAAAATTATCGAATTTTCGGGAGTTTTGAGGTTGAATTTGGGATATAAACGGGGGCAGAAGATGCATACACATATTGACTTTGGTCACCTAAAATATCGATTTTCAGCTTGTTTTGGGCCTGTATTTTGAAAATACTCTAACACGGAGTAGGCAATTACAAATCGCTTCTGGGACCCCAAAATATCGAATTTTTGGGTGTTTTGAGCCTGAATTTGAGATATAAACGGGTACAGAAGATGCTTCCACATATCGACTTTTGGGCACCTAAAAGATCGATTTTCAGTATGTTTTGAGCCTGTATATTGAAAATACTTTAACACGGAGTAGGCATGTACAGATCGCTTCTGGGACCCCAAAATATCGAATTTTCGGGTGTTATGGGCCTGAATTTGAGAAATCTACTTTTGGGCACCTAAAATATCGATTTTGAGCATGTTTTGGGTCTGTATCTTGAAAACATTCAAACTAGAAGGAGGGATGTACAGATCGCTTCTTGGACCCAAAAATACCGAATTATCGGGTGTTTTGAGCCTGAATTTGAGATATAAACGGGTGCAGAAGTTGCATGCACATATTGACTTTGGGCACCTAAAATATCGATTTTTAGCATGTTTTGAGCCTATATTTTGAAAACATTCTAGCACTGACTAGACATGTACAGATCGCTTCTGGGACCCAAAATTATCGAATTTTCGGGTGTTTTGAGGTTGAATTTGAGATATAAACTGGTACAGAAGATGCATGCACATATCGACTTTTGGGCACCTAAAAGATCGATTTTCAGTATGTTTTGGGCCTGTATTTTGAAAAAATTCTAGAACTGAGTAGGCATGTACAGATCGCTTCTTGGACCCCAAAATATCGTATTTTCGGGTGTTTTGGACCTGAATTAGAGATATCGACTTTGGGCACCTAAAATATCGATTTTTAGCATGAATTGGTCCTATATTTTGAAAATATTCTAGCACTAAGTAGGCATGTACAGATTACTTCTGGGAACCCAAAATATCGAATTTTCGGGTGTTTTGAGCCTGAATTTGAGATACAAACGGGTAAAGATGATTCATGCACATATCGACTTTGGACACTTAAAATATCGATTTTTAGAATGGTTTGAGCCTATATTTTGAAAACATTCTAGCACTGAGTAGGCATGTACAGATCACTTCTGGGAAACAAAATATAGAATTTTCGGGTGTTTTGAGGTTGAATTTGGGATATAAACGGGTACAGAAGATGCATGCACATATCGACTTTTTGGCACCTAAAAGATCGATTTTTAGCATGTTTAGGGCCTATATTTTGAAAATATTCTAGCTCTAAGTAGGCATGTACAGATCGCTTCTGGGACCCAAAATTATCGAATTTTCGGGTGTTTTGAGCCTGAATTTGAGATATAAACGGGTGCAGAAGTTGCATGCACATATTGACTTTGGGCACCTAAAATATCGATTTTCAGCATGTTTTGGGCCTGTATTTTGAAAATACTCTAACTAGGAGTAGGCATGTACAGATCGCTTCTGGGACCCAAAATAATTGAATTTTCTGGTGTTTTGAGGTTGAATTTGAGATATAAACGGGTACAGATGATTCATGCACATATCGACTTTGGACACTTAAAATATCGATTTTTAGCATGGTTTGAGCCTATATTTTGAAAACATTCTAGCACTGAGTAGGCATGTACAGATTGCTTCTAGGAACCAAAAATATCGAATTTTAGGGTGTTTTGAGGTTTAATTTGGGATATAAACGGGTGTAGAAGATGCATCCACATATCGACTTTTGGGCACCTAAAAGATCGATTTTTAGCATGTTTTGGGCCTATATTTTGAAAATATTCTAGCTTTAAGTAGGCATGTACAGATCGCTTCTGGGACCCAAAATTATCGAATTTTCGGGAGTTTTGAGGTTGAATTTGGGATATAAACGGGTGCAGAAGATGCATACACATATTGACTTTGGTCACCTAAAATATCGATTTTCAGCTTGTTTTGGGCCTGTATTTTGAAAATACTCTAACACGGAGTAGGCAAGTACAAATCGCTTCTGGGACCCCAAAATATCGAATTTTCGGGTGTTTTGAGCCTGAATTTGAGATATAAATGGGTACAGAAGATGCTTCCACATATCGACATTTGGGCACCTAAAAGATCGATTTTCAGTATGTTTTGGGCCTGTATATTGAAAATACTCTAACACGGAGTAGGCATGTACAGATCGCTTCTGGGACCCCAAAATATCGAATTTTTGGGTGTTTTGGGCCTGAATTTGAGATATCGTCTTTGGGCACCCAAAATATCGATTTTTAGCATGTTTTGGGCCTATATTTTGAAAATATTCTAGCACTGAGTAGGCATGTACAGATCGCTTCTGGGACCACAAAATATCGAATTTTCGGGTGTTTTGAGCCTGAATTTGAGATATAAACGGGTACAGAAGATGCATCCACATATCGACTTTTAGGCACCTAAAAGATCGATTTTCAGTATGTTTTGGGCCTGTATATTGAAAATACTCTAATTCGGAGTAGGCGTGTACAGATCGATTCTGGGACCCCAAAATATCGAATTTTTGGGTATTTTGGGCCTGAATTTGATATATCGACTTTGGGCACCAAAAATGTCGATTTTTAGCATGTTTTGGGCCTATATTTTGAAAATATTCTAGCACTGAGTAGGCATGTACAGATCGCTTCTATGACCCCAAAATATCGAATTTTCGGGTGTTTTGAGCCTGAATTTGAGATATAAACGGGTACAGAAGATGCATGCACATATTGACTTTGTGCACCTAAAATATCGATTTTCAGCATGTTTTGGGCCTGTATTTTGAAAATACTCTAACTAGGTATAGGCATGTACATATAGCTTCTGGGACCAACAAATATCGAATTTTCGGGTGTTTTGAGGTTGAATTTGAGATATAAACGAGTGCAGAAGATGCATACACATGTTGACTTTAGGCACCTAAAATATCGATTTTCAGCATGTTTTGGGTCTGTATCCTGAAAACATTCTAACTAGGAGTAGGGATGTACAGATCGCTTCTAGGACCCAAAAACACCGAATTTTCGGGTGTTTTGAGCCTGAATTTGAGATATAAACGGGTACAGAAGATGCATGCACATATCGACTTTGGACACTTAAAATATCGATTTTTAGCATGTTTTAAGCCTATATTTTGAAAACATTCTAGCACTGACTAGACATGTACAGATCGCTTCTGGGACCCAAAATTATCGAATTTTCGGGTGTTTTGAGGTTGAATTTGAGATATAAACGAGTGCAGAAGATGCATACACATGTTGACTTTGGGCACCAAAAATATCGATTTTTAGCATGTTTTGGGCCTGCTTCTGAGTAGGCATGTACAGATCGCTTCTGGGACCCCAAAATATCGAATTTTCGGGAGTTTGGAGCCTGAATTTGAGATATAAACGGGTACAGAAGATGTATGCATATATCGACTTTTGGGCACCTAAAAGATCGATTTTCATGTTGTTTTGGGCCTGTATTTTGAAAATACTCTAACACGGAGTAGGCATGTACAGTTCGCTTCTGGGACCCCAAAATATCGAATTTTCGGGTGTTTTGGGCCTGAATTTGAGATATCGACTTTGGGCACCTAAAATATCGATTTTTAGCATGTTTTGGGCCTATATTTTGAAAATATTCTAGCACTAAGAAGGCATGTACAGATCACTCCTGAGACCCCAAAATATCGAATTTTTGGGGGTTTTGAGCCTGAATTTGAGATATAAACGGGTACAGATGATGCATGCACATATCGACTTTGGACACTAAAAATATCGATTTTTAGCATGTTTTGAGCCTATATTTTGAAAAAATTCTACCACTGAGTAGGCATGTACAGATCGCTTCTGGGACCCTAAAATATCGAATTTTCGGGTGTTTTAAGGTTGAATTTGGGATATAAACGGGTACAGAAGATGCATGCACATATCGAGTTTTGGGAACCTAAAAGATAGATTTTCAGTATGTTTTGGGCCTTTATTTTGAAAATACTCTAACACGGATAGGCATGTACAGTTCGCTTCTGGGACCACAAAATATTGAATTTTCGGGTGTTTTGGGCCTGAATTTGAGATATCGACTTTGGGCACCTAAAATATCGATTTTTAGCATGTTTTGGGCCTATATTTAGAAAATATTCTAGCACTTAGTAGGCATGTACAGATCACTTCTGGGAACCCAAAATATCGAATTTTCGGGTGTTTTGAGGTTGAATTTGGGATATAAACGGGTGCAGAAGATGCATATACATATTGACTTTGGTCACATAAAATATCGATTTTCTGCTTGTTTTGGGCCTGTATTTTGAAAATACTCTAACACGGAGTAGGCAAGTACAGATCGCTTTTATGACCCCAAAATATCGAATTTTCGGGTGTTTTGAGCCTGAATTTGAGATATAAACGGGTACAGAAGATGCATGCACATATCGACTTTTGGGCACCTAAAATATCGATTTCGAGCATGTTTTTAGTCTGCATCTTGTAAACATTCTAACTAGGAGTAGGGATGTACAGATCACTTCTAGGACCCAAAAATACCGAATTTTCGGGTGTTTTGAGCCTGAATTTGAGATATAAACGGGTACAGAAGATGCATGCACATATTGACTTTGAGCACCTAAAATATCGATTTTCAGCTTGTTTTGGGCCTGTAATTTGAAAATACTCTAACACGGAGTAGGCAAGTACAGATCGCTTCTGGGACCCCAAAATATCGAATTTTCAGGTGTTTGGAGCCTGAATTTGAGATATAAACGGGTACAGAAGATGCATGCACATATCGACTTTGGACACTTAAAATATCGATTTTTAGCATGTTTTGAGCCAATATTTTGAAAACATTTTAGCACTGACTAGACATGTACAGATCGCTTCTGGGACCCATAATTATCGAATTTTCGGGTGTTTTGAGGTTGAATTTGAGATATAAACGAGTGCAGAAGATGCATACACATTTTGACTTTGGGCACCAAAAATATCGATTTTCAGCATGTTTTGGGCCTGCTTCTGAGTAGGCATGTACAGATCGCTTCTGGGACCCCAAAATATCGAATTTTCGGGTGTTTGGAGCCTGAATTTGAGATATAAACGGGTACAGAAGATACATGCACATATCGACTTTTGGGCACCTAAAAGATCGATTTTCAGTAAGTTTTGGGCCTGTATTTTGAAAATACTCTAACACGGAGTAGGCATGTACAGTTCGCTTCTGGGACCCCAAAATATCGAATTTTCGGGTGTTTTGGGCCTGAATTTGAGATATCGACTTTGGGCACCTAAAATATCGATTTTTAGCATGTTTTGGTCCTATATTTTGAAAATATTCTAGCACTAAGAAGGCATGTACAGATCACTCCTGGGACCCCAAAATATCGAATTTTCGGGTGTTTTGAGCCTGAATTTGAGATTTAAACGGGTACAGATGATGCATGCACATATCGACTTTTGGGAACCTAAAAGATAGATTTTCAGTATGTTTTGGGCCTGTATTTTTAAAATACTCTAACACGGAGTAGGCATGTACAGTTCGCTTCTGGGACCCCAAAATATTGAATTTTCGGGTGTTTTGGGCCTGAATTTGAGATATCGACTTTGGGCACCTAAAATATCGATTTTTAGCATGTTTTGGGCCTATATTTTGAAAATATTCTAGCACTAAGTAGGCATGTACAGATCACTTCTGGGACCCCAAAATATCGAATTTTCGGGTGTTTTGAGGTTGAATTTGGGATATAAACGGGTGCAGAAGATGCATACACTTATTGACTTTGGTCACCTATAATATTGATTTTCAGCTTGTTTTGGGCCTGTATTTTGAAAATACTCTAACACGGAGTAGGCATGTACAGATCACTTTTATTACCCCAAAATATCGAATTTTCTGGTGTTTTGAGCCTGAATTTGAGATATAAACGGGTAAAGAAGATGCATGCACATATCGACTTTTGGGCACCTAAAATATCGATTTCGAGCATGTTTTTAGTCTGCATCTTGAAAACATTCTAACTAGGAGTAGGGATGTACAGATCGCTTCTAGGACCCAAAAATACCGAATTTTCGGGTGTTTTGAGCCTGAATTTGAGATATAAACGGGAACAGAAGATGCATGCGCATATTGACTTTGGGCACCTAAAATATCGATTTTCAGCATGTTTTGGGCCTGTATTTTGAAAATACTCTAACTAGGAGTAGGCATGTACAGATCGCTTCTGGTACCCAAAAATATCGAATTTTCGGGTGTTTTGAGCCTAAATTTGAGATATAAACGGGTACAGAAGATGCATGCACATATCGACTTTGGACACTTAAAATATCGATTTTTAGCATGTTTTGATCCTATATTTTGAAAACATTCTAGCACTGACTAGACATGTACAGATCGCTTCTGGGACCCAAAATTATCGAATTTTCGGGTGTTTTGCGGTTGAATTTGAGATATAAACGAGCGCAGAAGATGCATACACATGTTGACTTTGGGCACCTAAAATATCGATTTTCAGCATGTTTTGGGCTTGCACCTGAGTAGGCATGTACAGATCGCTTCTGGGACCCCAAAATATCGAATTTTCGGTTGTTTGGAGCGTGAATTTGAGATATAAACGGGTACAGAAGATGCATGCACATATCGACTTTTGGGCACCTAAAAGATCGATTTTCAGTATGTTTTGGGCCTGTATCTTGAAAATACTCTAACACGGAGTAGGCATGTACAGTTCGCTTCTGGGACCCCAAAAGATCGAATTTTTCGGGTGTTCTGGGCCTGAATTTGAGATATCGACTTTGGGCACCTAAATTAACGATTTTTAGCATCTTTTGGGCCTATATTTTGAAAATATTCTAGCACTAACTAGGCATGTACAGATCACTCCTGGGACCCCAAAATATCAAATTTTCTAGTGATTTGAGCCTAACTTTGAGATATAAACGGGTACAGAAGATGCATCCACATATCGACTTTTGGGCACCTAAAAGATCGATTTTCAGTATGTTTTGGGCCTGTATATTGAAAATACTCTAACACTGAGTAGGCATGTACAGATCGCTTCTGGGACCCCAAAAATATCGAATTTTCGGATGTTTTGAGCCTGAATTTGAGATATAAACGAGTGCAGAAGATGCATACACATATTGACTTTGGGCAACTAAAATATCGATTTTCAGCATGTTTTGGGACTGTATCTGAGTAGGCATGTACAGATCGCTTCTAGGACCCCAAAATATAGAATTTTCGGGTCTTTGGAGCCTGAATTTGAGATATAAACGGGTACAGAAGATGCATCCACATATCGACTTTTGGGCACCTAAAAGATCGATTTTCAGTATGTTTTGGGCCTGTATCTTGAAAATACTCTAACACGGAGTAGGCATGTACAGTCACGCTTCTGGGACCCCAAAAGATCGATTTTTTCGGGTGTTTTGGGCCTGAATTTGAGATATCAACTTTGGGCACCTAAATTATCGAATTTTAGCATCTTTTGGGCCTATGTTTTGAAAATATTCTGGCACTAACTAGGCATGTACAAATCACTCCTGGGACCCCAAAATATCAAATTTTTTAGTGTTTTGAGCCTGAATTTGAAATATAAACGGGTACAGATGAGGCATGCACATATCGACTTTGGACACTTAAAATATCGATTTTTAGCATGTTTTGAGCCTATATTTTGAAAAAAATTCTAGCACTGAGTAGGCATGAACAGATCGCTTCTGGGACCGAAAAATATCGAATTTTCGGGTGTTTGGAGCATGAATTTGAGATATAAACGGGTACAGAAGATGCATGCATATATCGACTTTTGGGCACCTAAAATATCGATTTTGAGCATGTTTTCGGTCTGTATCTTGAAAACATTCTAACTAGGAGTAGGGATGTACAGATCGCTTCTAGGACCCAAAAATACCGAATTTTCGGGTGTTTTGAGCCTGAATTTGAGATATAAACGGGTACAGAAGATGCATGCACATATTGACTTTGAGCACCTAAAATATCGATTTTCAGCTTGTTTTGGGCCTGTAATTTGAAAATACTCTAACACGGAGTAGGCAAGTACAGATCGCTTCTGGGACCCCAAAATATCGAATTTTCGGGTGTTTGGAGCCTGAATTTGAGATATAAACGGGTACAGAAGATGCATGCACATATCGACTTTGGACACTTAAAATATCGATTTTTAGCATGTTTTGAGCCAATATTTTGAAAACATTTTAGCACTGACTAGACATGTACAGATCGCTTCTGGGACCCAAAATTATCGAATTTTCGGGTGTTTTGAGGTTGAATTTGAGATATAAACGAGTGCAGAAGATGCATACACATTTTGACTTTGGGCACCAAAAATATCGATTTTCAGCATGTTTTGGGCCTGCTTCTGAGTAGGCATGTACAGATCGCTTCTGGGACCCCAAAATATCGAATTTTCGGTTGTTTGGAGCGTGAATTTGAGATATAAACGGGTACAGAAGATGCATGCACATATCGACTTTTGGGCACCTAAAAGATCGATTTTCAGTATGTTTTTGGCCTGTATCTTGAAAATACTCTAACACGGAGTAGGCATGTACAGTTCGCTTCTGGGACCCCAAAATATCGAATTTTCGGGTGTTTTGGGCCTGAATTTGAGATATCGACTTTGGGCACCTAAAATATCGATTTTTAGCATGTTTTGGGCCTATATTTTGAAAATATTCTAGCACTAAGAAGGCATGTACAGATCACTCCTGGGACCCCAAAATATCGAATTTTCGGGTGTTTTGAGCCTGAATTTGAGATTTAAACGGGTACAGATGATGCATGCACATATCGACTTTTGGGAACCTAAAAGATAGATTTTCAGTATGTTTTGGGCCTGTATTTTGAAAATACTCTAACACGGAGTAGGCATGTACAGTTCGCTTCTGGGACCCCAAAATATTGAATTTTCGGGTGTTTTGGGCCTGAATTTGAGATATCGACTTTGGGCACCTAAAATATCGATTTTTAGCATGTTTTGGGCCTATATTTTGAAAATATTCTAGCACTAAGTAGGCATGTACAGATCACTTCTGGGACCCCAAAATATCGAATTTTCGGGTGTTTTGAGGTTGAATTTGGGATATAAACGGGTGCAGATGATGCATACACTTATTGACTTTGGTCACCTAAAATATTGATTTTCAGCTTGTTTTGGGCCTGTATTTTGAAAATACTCTAACACGGAGTAGGCATGTACAGATCACTTTTATTACCGCAAAATATCGAATTTTCGGGTGTTTTGAGCCTGAATTTGAAATATAAACGGGTAAAGAAGATGCATGCACATATCGACTTTTGGGCACCTAAAATATCGATTTCGAGCATGTTTTTAGTCTGCATCTTGTAAACATTCTAACTAGGAGTAGGGATGTACAGATCGTTTCTAGGACCCAAAAATACCGAATTTTCGGGTGTTTTGAGCCTGAATTTGAGATATAAACGGGTACAGAAGATGCATGCGCATATTGACTTTGGGCACCTAAAATATCGATTTTCAGCATGTTTTGGGCCTGTATTTTGAAAATACTCTAACTAGGAGTAGGCATGTACAGATCGCTTCTGGGACCCAAAAATATCGAATTTTCGGGTGTTTTGAGCCTAAATTTGAGATATAAACGGGTACAGAAGATGCATGCACATATCGACTTTGGACACTTAAAATATCGACTTTTAGCATGTTTTGAGCCTATATTTTAAAAACATTCTAGCACTGACTAGACATGTACAGATCGCTTCTGGGACCCAAAATTATCGAATTTTCGGGTATTTTGCGGTTAAATTTGAGATATAAACGAGTGCAGAAGATGCATACACATGTTGACTTTGGGCACCTAAAATATCGATTTTCAGCATGTTTTGGGCTTGCACCTGAGTAGGCATGTACAGATCGCTTCTGGGACCCCAAAATATCGAATTTTCGGTTGTTTCGAGCCTGAATTTGAGATATAAACGGGTACAGAAGATGCATGCACATATCGACTTTTGGGCACCTAAAAGTTCGATTTTCAGTATGTTTTGGGCCTGTATTTTGAAAATACTCTAACACGGAGTAGGCATGTACAGTTCGCTTCTGGGACCCCAAAAGATCGAATTTTTCGGGTGTTTTGGGCCTGAATTTGAGATATCGACTTTGGGCACCTAAATTATCGATTTTTAGCATCTTTTGGGCCTATGTTTTGAAAATATTCTAGCACTAACTAGGCATGTACAGATCACTCCTGGGACCCCAAAATATCAAATTTTCTAGTGTTTTGAACCTGAATTTGAGATATAAACGGGTACAGATGATGCATGCACATATCGACTTTGGACACTTAAAATATCGATTTTTAGCATGTTTTGGGCCTATATTTTGAAAAAATTCTAGCACTGAGTAGGCATGAACAGATCGCTTCTGGGACCGAAAAATATCGAATTTTCGGGTGTTTTGAGGTTGAATTTGGGATATAAACGGGTACAGAAGATGCATGCACATACCGACTTTTGGGCACCTAAAAGATCGATTTTTAATATGTTTTGGGCCTGTATTTTGAAAATACTCTAACACGGAGTAGGCATGTACAGATCGCTTCTGGGACCCAAAAATATCGAATTTTCGGGTGTTTTGAGCCTGAATTTGAGATATAAATGGGTACAGAAGATGCATGCACATAAGACTTTGGACACTTATAATATCGATTTTTAGCATGTTTTGGGCCTATATCTTTAAAACATTCTAGCACTGACTAGACATGTACAGATCGCTTCTCGGACCCAAAATTATTGAATTTTTGGGAGTTTTGAGGTTAAATTTAAGATATAAACGAGTGCAGAAGATGCATACACATGTTGACTTTGGGCACCTAAAATATCGATTTTTAGCATGTTTTGGGCCTGCATCTGAGTAGGCATGTACAGATCGCTTCTGGGACACCAAAATATCGAATTTTCGGGTGTTTGGAGCATGAATTTGAGATATAAATGGGTACAGAAGATGCATGCACATATCGACTTTTGGGCACCTAAAAGATCGATTTTCAGTATGTTTTGGGCCTGTATTTTGAAAATACTCTAACACGGAATAGGCATGTACAGTTCGCTTCTGGGACCCCAAAATATCGAATTTTCGTGTGTTTTGGGCCTGAATTTGAGATATCGACTTTGGGCACCTAAAGTATCGATTTTTAGCATGTTTTGTGCCTATATTTTGAAAATATTCTAGCACTAAGTAGGCATGTACAGATCACTTCTGGGACCCCAAAATATCGAATTGTCGGGTGTTTTGAGCCTGAATTTGAGATATAAACGGGTACAGATGATGCATGCACATATCGACTTTGGACACTTAATATATCGATTTTTAGCATGTTTCGAGCCTATATTTTGAAAAAATTCTAGCACTGAGTAGGCATGTACAGATCGCTTCTGGGACCCAAAA
Organism: Petrolisthes cinctipes; assembly: GCA_033782935.1. Classification (NCBI taxonomy): domain Eukaryota; kingdom Metazoa; phylum Arthropoda; class Malacostraca; order Decapoda; family Porcellanidae; genus Petrolisthes; species Petrolisthes cinctipes. The sequence goes on from JAWQEG010000201.1 coordinate 1,557,667, forward strand.
ATATCGAATTTTCGGGTGTTTTGAGGTTGAATTTATGATATAAACGGGTACAGAAGATTCATGCACATATTGACTTTTGGGCACCTAAAAGATCGATTTTCAGTATGTTTTGGGCCTGTATTTTAAAAACACTCTAACACGGAGTAGGCATGTACAGTTCGCTTCTGGGACATCAAAATATCGAATTTTCGGGTGTTCTGGGCCTGAATTTGAGATATTGACTTTGGGCACCTAAAATATCGATTTTTAGCATGTTTTGGGCCTATATTTTGAAAATATTCTAGCCCTAAGTAGGCATGTACAGATCACTTCTGGGACCCTAAAATATCGAATTTTAGGGTGTTTTGAGGTTGAATTTCTGATATAAACGGGTGCAGAAGATGCATACACATATTGACATTGGTCACCTAAAATATCGATTTTCAGCTTGTTTTGGGCCTGTATTTTGAAAATACTCTAATACTGAGTAGGCAAGTACAGATCGCTTCTATGACCCCAAAATATCGAATTTTCGGGTGTTTTGAGCCTGAATTTGAGATATAAACGTGTACAGAAGATGCATGCACATATTGACTTTGGGCACCAAAAATATCGATTTTCAGCATGTTTTGGGCCTGTATTTTGAAAATACTCTAACTAGGAGTAGGCACGTACAAATCGCTTCTGGGACCCAAAAATATCGAATTTTCGGGTGTTTTGAGCCTGATTTTGAGATATAAACGGGTACAGAAGATGCATGCACATATCGAATTTGGACACTTAAAATATCGATTTTTTGCATGTTTTGAGCCTATATTTTGAAAACATTCTAGCACTGACTAGACATGTACAGATCGCTTCTGGGACCCAAAACTATCGAATTTTCGGGTGTTTTGAGGTTAAATTTGAGATATAAACGAGTGCAGAAGATGCATACACATGTTGACTTTGGGCACCTAAAATATCGATTTTCAGCATGTTTTGGGCCTGCATCTGCGTAGGCATGTACAGATCGCTTCTGGGACCCAAAAATATCGAATTTTCGGGTGTTTGGAGCATGAATTTGAGATATAAATGGGTACAGAAGATGCATGCACATATAGACTTTTGGGCACCTAAAAGATCGATTTTCAGTATGTTTTGGGCCTGTATTTTGAAAATACTCTAACACGGAATAGGCATGTACAGTTCGCTTCTGGGACCCCAAAATATCGAATTTTCGTGTGTTTTGGGCCTGAATTTGAGATATCGACTTTGGGCACCTAAAGTATCGATTTTTAGCATGTTTTGTGCCTATATTTTGAAAATATTCTAGCACTAAGTAGGCATGTACAGATCACTTCTGGGACCCCAAAATATCGAATTGTCGGGTGTTTTGAGCCTGAATTTGAGATATAAACGGGTACAGATGATGCATGCACATATCGACTTTGGACACTTAATATATCGATTTTTAGCATGTTTCGAGCCTATATTTTGAAAAAATTCTAGCACTGAGTAGGCATGTACAGATCGCTTCTGGGACCCAAAAATATCGAATTTTTGGGTGTTTTGAGGTTGAATTTATGATATAAACGGGTACAGAAGATTCATGCACATATTGACTTTTGGGCACCTAAAAGATCGATTTTCAGTATGTTTTGGGCCTGTATTTTAAAAACACTCTAACACGGAGTAGGCATGTACAGTTCGCTTCTGGGACATCAAAATATCGAATTTTCGGGTGTTCTGGGCCTGAATTTGAGATATTGACTTTGGGCACCTAAAATATCGATTTTTAGCATGTTTTGGGCCTATATTTTGAAAATATTCTAGCCCTAAGTAGGCATGTACAGATCACTTCTGGGACCCTAAAATATCGAATTTTAGGGTGTTTTGAGGTTGAATTTCTGATATAAACGGGTGCAGAAGATGCATACACATATTGACATTGGTCACCTAAAATATCGATTTTCAGCTTGTTTTGGGCCTGTATTTTGAAAATACTCTAATACTGAGTAGGCAAGTACAGATCGCTTCTATGACCCCAAAATATCGAATTTTCGGGTGTTTTGAGCCTGAATTTGAGATATAAACGTGTCCAGAAGATGCATGCACATATTGACTTTGGGCACCAAAAATATCGATTTTCAGCATGTTTTGGGCCTGTATTTTGAAAATACTCTAACTAGGAGTAGGCACGTACAAATCGCTTCTGGGACCCAAAAATATCGAATTTTCGGGTGTTTTGAGCCTGATTTTGAGATATAAACGGGTACAGAAGATGCATGCACATATCGACTTTGGACACTTAAAATATCGATTTTTTGCATGTTTTGAGCCTATATTTTGAAAACATTCTAGCACTGACTAGACATGTACAGATCGCTTCTGGGACCCAAAACTATCGAATTTTCGGGTGTTTTGAGCCTGAATTTGAGATATAAACGAGTACAGATGATGCATGCACATATCGACTAGGGACACTTAAAATATCGATTTTTAGCATGTTTTGAGCCTATATTTTGAAAAAATTCTAACACTGAGTAGGCATGTACAGATCGCTTCTGGGACCCAAAAATATCGAATTTTCTGGTGTTTTGAGGTTGAATTTGGGATATAAACGGGTACAAAAGATGCATACACATGTTGACTTTGGGCACCTAAAATATCGATTTTCAGCATGTTTTGGGCCTGCATCTGAGTAGGCATGTACAGATCGCTTCTGGGACCCCAAAATATAGACTTTTCGGGTGTTTGGAGCCTGAATTTGAGATATAAACGGGTACAGATGATGCATGCACATATCGACTTTGGACACTTAAAACATCGATTTTTAGCATGTTCTAAACCTATATTTTGAAAACATTCTAGCACTGAGTAGGCATGTACAGATCGTTTCTGGGATCCAAAAATATCGAATTTTCGTGTGTTTTGAGGTTGAATTTGGGATATAAACGGGTGCAGAAGATGCATGCACATATTGACTTTAGGCATCTAAAATATCGATTTTCAGCATGTTTTGGGCCTGTATTTTGAAAATACTCTAACTAAGAGTAGGCATGTACAGATAGCTTCTGGGACCCCAAAATATCGAATTTTCGGTGGTTGGAGCCTGAATTTGAGATATAAACGGGTACAGAAGATGCATGCACATATTGACTTTTGGGCACCTAATAGATCGATTTTCAGTATGTTTTGGGCCTGTAATTTGAAAATTCTCTTACACGGAGTAGGCATGTACAGTTCGCTTCTGGGACCCCAAAATATCGAATTTTCGGATGTTTTGGGCCTGAATTTGAGATATCGACTTTGGGCACCTAAAATATCGATTTTTAGCATGTTTTGGGCCTATATTTTGAAAATATTCTAGCACTAAGTAGGCATGTACAGATCTCTCCTGGGACCCCAAAATATCGAATTTTTGGGTGTTTCGAGCCTGAAATTGAGATATAAACGGGTACAGATGATTCATGCACATAACGACTTTCGACACTTAAAATATCGATTTTTAGCATGTTTTGAGCCTATATTTTGAAAAAATTCTAGCACTGAGTAGGCATGTACAGATCGCTTTTGGGACCCAAAAATATAGAATTTTCGAGTGTTTTGAGGTTGAATTTGGGATATAAACGGGTACAGAAGATGCATGCACATATCGACTTTTGGGCACCTAAAAGATCGATTTTCAGTATGTTTTGGGCTTGTATTTTGAAAATACTCAAACACGGAGTAGGCATGTAAAGATTGCTTCTGGGACCCCAAAATATCGAATTTTCGAGTGTTTTGGGTCTGAATTTGAGATATCGACTTTAAGCACCTAAAATATCGATTTTTACCATGTTTTGCGCCTATATCTTGAAAATATTCTAGCACTAAGTAGGCATGTACAGATCACTTCTGGGACTCCATAATATCGAATTTTCGGGTGTTTTGAGGTTGAATTTCTGATATAAACGGGTGCAGAAGATGCATACACATATTGACTTTGTTCACCTAAAATATTGATTTTTAGCTTGTTTTGGGAATGTATTTTGAAAATACTCTAATACGGAGTAGGCAAGTACAGATCGCTTCTATGACCCCAAAATATCGAATTTTCGGATGTTTTGAGCCTGAATTTGAGATATAAACGGGTACAGAAGATGAATGCACATATTGACTTTGGGCACCTAAAATATCGATTTTCAGCATGTTTTAGGCCTGTATTTTGAAAATACTCTAATTAGGAGTAGGCATGTACAGATCGCTTCTGGGACCCAAAAATATCGAATTTTCGGGTGTTTTGGGCCTGAATTTGAGATATCGACTTTGGGCACCTAAAATATCGATTTTTAGCATGTTTTGGGCCTATATTTTGAAAATATTCTAGCACTGAGTAGGCATATACGGATCGCTTCAAGGACCCTAAAATATCGAATTTTCGGGTGTTTTGAGCCTGAATTTGAGATATAAACGGGTACAGAAAATGTATGCACATATTGACTTTGGGCCCCAAAAATATCGATTTTCAGCATGTTTTCGGCCTGTATTTTTAAAAAATACTCTAACACGGAGTAGGCATGTACAGATCTCTTCTGGGACCCAAAAATACCGAATTTTCGGGTGTTTTGAGCCTGAATTTGAGACATAAACGGGTACAGAAGATGCATGCACATATTGACTTTGGGCACCTAAAATATCGATTTTCAGCATGTTTTGGTCCTGTATTTTGAAAATACTCTAACACGGAGTAGGCATGTACAGATCGCTTCTGGGAATCAAAAAATATCGAATTTTCGGGTGTTTGGAGCATGAATTTGAGATATAAACGGGTACAGAAGATGCATGCACATATCGACTTTTGGGCACCTAAAAGATCGATTTTCAGTATGTTTTGGGCTTGTATTTTGAAAATACTCTAACACGGAGTAGGCATGTAAAGATTGCTTCTGGGACCCCAAAATATCGAATTTTCGAGTGTTTTGGGTCTGAATTTGAGATATCGACTTTAAGCACCTAAAATATCGATTTTCAGCAAGTTTTGGGCCTATATCTTGAAAATATTCTAGCACTAAGTAGGCATGTACAGATCACTTCTGGGACTCCATAATATCGAATTTTCGGGTGTTTTGAGGTTGAATTTCTGATATAAACGGGTGCAGAAGATGCATACACATATTGACTTTGTTCACCTAAAATATCGATTTTCAGCTTGTTTTGGGAATGTATTTTGAAAATACTCTAATACGGAGTAGGCAAGTACAGATCGCTTCTATGACCCCAAATTATCGAATTTTCGGATGTTTTGAGCCTGAATTTGAGATATAAACGGGTACAGAAGATGAATGCACATATTGACTTTGGGCACCTAAAATATCGATTTTCAGCATGTTTTAGGCCTGTATTTTGAAAATACTCTAATTAGGAGTAGGCATGTACAGATCGCTTCTGGGACCCAAAAATATCGAATTTTCGGGTGTTTTGGGCCTGAATTTGAGATATCGACTTTGGGCACCTAAAATATCGATTTTTAGCATGTTTTGGGCCTATATTTTGAAAATATTCTAGCACTGAGTAGGCATGTACGGATCGCTTCAAGGACACTAAAATATCGAATTTTCGGGTGTTTTGAGCCTGAATTTGAGATATAAACGGGTACAGAAAATGTATGCACATATTGACTTTGGGCCCCAAAAATATCGATTTTCAGCATGTTTTGGGCCTGTATTTTTAAAAAATACTCTAACACGGAGTAGTCATGTACAGATCTCTTCTGGGACCCAAAAATACCGAATTTTCGGGTGTTTTGAGCCTGAATTTGAGACATAAACGGGTACAGAAGATGCATGCACATATTGACTTTGGGCACCTAAAATATCGATTTTCAGCATGTTTTGGTCCTGTATTTTGAAAATACTCTAACACGGAGTAGGCATGTACAGATCGCTTCTGGGAATCAAAAAATATCGAATTTTCGGGTGTTTGGAGCATGAATTTGAGATATAAACGGGTACATAAGATGCATGCACATATTGACTTTGGGCCCCTAAAATATCGATTTTCAGCATGTTTTGGGCCTGTATTTTGAAAATACTCTAACACGGAGTAGGCATGTACAGATCGCTTCTGGGACCCCAAAATATCGAATTTTTGGGTGTTATGGGCCTGAATTTGAGATATTGACTTTGGGCACCTAAAATATCGATTTTTAGCATGTTTTGGGCCTATATTTTGAAAATATTCTTGCACTAAGTAGGCATGTACAGATCACTTCTGGGACCCCAAAATATCAAATTTTCGGGTGTTTGGAGCATGAATTTGAGATATAAACGGGTACAGAAGATGCATGCATATATCGACTTTTGGGCACCTAAAATATCGATTTTGAGCATGTTTTCGGTCTGTATCTTGAAAACATTCTAACTAGGAGTAGGGATGTACAGATCGCTTCTAGGACCCAAAAATACCGAATTTTCGGGTGTTTTGAGCCTGAATTTGAGATATAAACGGGTACAGAAGATGCATTCACATATTGACTTTTGGCACCTAAAATATCGATTTTCAGCATGTTTTGGGCCTGTATTTTGAAAATACCCTAAATAGGAGTAGGCATGTACAGATCGCTTCTGGGACCCAAAATTATCGAATTTTCGGGTGTTTTGGGCCTGAATTTGAGATATCGACTTTGGGCACCTAAAATATCGATTTTCAGCAAGTTTTGGGCCTATATTTTGAAAATATTCTAGCACTGAGTAGGCATGTACAGATCGCTTCTAGGACCCCAAATTATCGTATTTTCGGGTGTTTTGAGCCTGAATTTGAGATATAAACGGGTACAGAAAATGTATGCACATATTGACTTTGGGCCCCTAAAATATCGATTTTCAGCATGTTTTGGGCCTGTATTTTGAAAATACTCTAACACGGAGTAGGCATGTACAGATCGCTTCTGGGACCCCAAAATATCGAATTTTTGGGTGTTATGGGCCTGAATTTGAGATATTGACTTTGGGCACCTAAAATATCGATTTTTAGCATGTTTTGGGCCTATATTTTGAAAATATTCTTGCACTAAGTAGGCATGTACAGATCACTTCTGGGACCCCAAAATATCAAATTTTCCGGTGTTTGGAGCATGAATTTGAGATATAAACGGGTACAGAAGATGCATGCATATATCGACTTTTGGGCACCTAAAATATCGATTTTGAGCATGTTTTCGGTCTGTATCTTGAAAACATTCTAACTAGGAGTAGGGATGTACAGATCGCTTCTAGGACCCAAAAATACCGAATTTTCGGGTGTTTTGAGCCTGAATTTGAGATATAAACGGGTACAGAAGATGCATTCACATATTGACTTTTGGCACCTAAAATATCGATTTTCAGCATGTTTTGGGCCTGTATTTTGAAAATACCCTAAATAGGAGTAGGCATGTACAGATCGCTTCTGGGACCCAAAATTATCGAATTTTCGGGTGTTTTGAGGTTGAATTTGAGATATAAACGGGTACAGAAGATGAATGCACATATCGACTTTGGACACTTAAAATATCGATTTTTAGCATGTTTTGAGCCTGTATTTGAAAACATTCTAGCACTGACTAGACATGTACAGATCGCTTCTGGGACCCAAAATTATCGAATTTTCGGGTGTTTTGAGGTTGAATTTGAGATATAAACGAGTGCAGAAGATGCATACACATGTTGACTTTTGGCACCTAAAATATCGATTTTCAGCATGTTTTGGGCCTGCATCTAAGTAGGCATGTACAGATCGCTTCTGGTACCCCAAAATATCGAATTTTCGGGTGTTTGGAGCCTGAATTTGAGATATAAACGGGTACAGAAAATGTATGCACATATTGACTTTGGGCCCCTAAAATATCGATTTTCAGCATGTTTTGGGCCTGTATTTTGAAAATACTCTAACACGGAGTAGGCATGTACAGATCGCTTCTAGGACCCAAAAATACCGAATTTTCGGGTGTTTTGAGCCTGAATTTGAGACATAAACGGGTACAGAAGATACATGCACATAATGACTTTAGGCACCTAAAATATCGATTTTCAGCATGTTTTGGGCCTGTATTTTGAAAAAATTCTAGCACTGAGTAGGCATGTACAGATAGCTTCTGGGACCCAAAATTATCGAATTTTCGGGTGTTTGAGGTTGAATTTGGGATATAAACGGGTACAGAAGATTCATGCACATATTGACTTTTGGGCACCTAAAAGATCGATTTTCAGTATGTTGTGGGCCTGTATATTGAAAATACTCTAACACGGAGTAGGCATGTACAGATCGCTTCTGGGACCCCAAAATATCGAATTTTTGGGTGTTTTGGGCCTGAATTTGAGATATCGACTTTGGGCACCTAAAATATCGATTTCTAGCATGTTTTGGGCCTATATTTTGAAAATATTCTAGCACTAAGTAGGCATATACAGATCACTTCTGGGACCCCAAAATATCAAATTTTTGGGTATTTGGAGCCTGAATTTGAGATATAAAGGGGTACAGAAGATGCATGCATATATCGACTTTTGGGCACCTAAAATATCGATTGTGAGCATGTTTTGGGTCTGTATTTTGAAAACATTCTAACTAGGAGTAGGGATGTACAGATCGCTTCTAGGACCCAAAAATACCGAATTTTCGGGTGTTTTGAGCCTAAATTAGAGACATAAACGGGTACAGAAGATGCATGCACATATTGACTTTGGGCACCTAAAACATCGATTTTCAGTATGTTTTGGGCCTGTATTTTGAAAATACTCTAACACGGAGTAGGCATGTACAGATCGCTTCTGGGACCCAAAAATATCGAATTTTCGGGTGTTTTGAGCCTGAATTTGAGATATTAACGGGTACAGATGATGCATGCACATATCGACTTTGGACACTTAATATATCGATTTTTAGCATGTTTTGAGCCTATATTTTGAAACAATTCTAGCACTGAGTAGGCATGTACAGATCGCTTCAGGGACCCAAAAATATCGAATTTTCGGGTGTTTTGAGGTTGAATTTATGATATAAACGGGTACAGAAGATTCATGCACATATTGACTTTTGGGCACCTAAAAGATCGATTTTCAGTATGTTTTGGGCCTGTATTATAAAAATACTCTAACACGGAGTAGGCATGTACAGTTCTCTTCTGGGACACCAAAATATCGAATTTTCGGGTGTTATGGGCCTGAATTTGAGATATTGACTTTGGGCACCTAAAATATCGATTTTTAGCATGTTTTGGGCCTATATTTTGAAACAATTCTAGCACTAAGTAGGCATGTACAGATCACTTCTGGGACCCCAAAATATTGAATTTACGGGTGTTTTGAGTTTAAATTTCTGATATAAACGGGTGCAGAAGATGCATACACATATTGACTTTGGTCACCTAAAATATCGATTTTCAGTTTGTTTTGGGCCTGTATTTTGAAAATACTCTAATACTGAGTAGGCAAGTACAGATCGCTTCTATGACCCCAAAATATCGAATTTTCGGGTGTTTTGAGCCTGAATTTGAGATATAAACAGGTACAGAAGATGCATGCACATATCGACTTTTGGTCACCTAAAATATCGATTTCTAGCATGTTTTGGGCCTATATTTTGAAAATGTTCTAGAACTAAGTAGGCATGTACAGATCACTTCTGGGACCCCAAAATATCGAATTTTCGGGTGTTTTGAGCCTGAATTTGAGATATAAACGGGTACAGATGATGCATGCACATATCGACTTGGGACACCTAAAATATCGATTTTTAGCATGTTTTGAGCCTATATTTTGAAAAAATTCTAGCACTGAGTAGGCATGTACAGATCGCTTCTGGTACCCAAATATATCGAATTTTCTGGTGTTTTGAGGTTGAATTTGGGATATAAACGGGTACAGAAGATGCATACACATGTTGACTTTGGGCACCTAAAATATCGAATTTCAGCATGTTTTGGGCCTGCATCTGAGTAGACATGTACAGATCGCTTCTAGGACCCAAAAATATCGAATTTTCGGGTGTTTTGAGGTTGAATTTATGATATAAACGGGTACAGAAGATTCATGAACATATTGACTTTTGGGCACCTAAAAGATCGATTTTCAGTATGTTTTGGGCCTGTATTTTAAAAATACTCTAACACGGAGTAGGCATGTACAGTTCTCTTCTGGGACCCCAAAATATCAAATTTTTGGGTATTTGGAGCCTGAATTTGAGATATAAAGGGGTACAGAAGATGCATGCATATATCGACTTTTGGGCACCTAAAATATCGATTGTGAGCATGTTTTGGGTCTGTATTTTGAAAACATTCTAACTAGGAGTAGGGATGTTCAGATCGCTTCTAGGACCCAAAAATACCGAATTTTCGGGTGTTTTGAGCCTAAATTTGAGACATAAACGGGTACAGAAGATGCATGCACATATTGACTTTGGGCACCTAAAATATCGATTTTCAGCATGTTTTGGGCCTGTATTTTGAAAATACTCTAACTAAGAGTAGGCATGTACAGATCGCTTCTGGGACCCCAAAATATCAAATTTTCGGTGGTTGGAGCCTGAATTTGAGATATAAACGGGTACAGAAGATGCATGCACATATTGACTTTTGGGCACCTAAAAGGTCGATTTTCAGTATGTTTTGGGCCTGTAATTTGAAAATACTCTTACACGGAGTATGCATGTACAGTTCGCTTCTGGGACCCCAAAATATCGAATTTTCGGGTGTTTTGGGCCTGAATTTGAGATATCGACTTTGGGCACCTAAAATATCGATTTTTAGCATGTTATGGGCCTATATTTTGAAAATATTCTAGCACTAAGTAGGCATGTACAGATCTCTCCTGGGACCCCAAAATATCGAATTTTTGGGTGTTTTGAGCCTGAAATTGAGATATAAACGGGTACAGATGATGCATGCACATAACGACTTTCGACACTTAAAATATCGATTTTTAGCATGTTTTGAGCCTATATTTTGAACAAATTCTAGCACTGAGTAGGCATGTACAGATCGCTTTTGGGACACAAAAATATAGAATTTTCGGGTGTTTTGAGGTTGAATTTGGGATATAAACGGGTACAGAAGATGCATGCACATATCGACTTTTGGGCACCTAAAAGATCGATTTTCAGTATGTTTTGGGCCTGTATTTTGAAAATACTCTAACACGGAGTAGGCATGTACAGATTGCTTTTGGGACCCCAAAATATCGAATTTTCGAGTGTGTTGGGTCTGAATTTGAGATATCGACTTTGGGCACCTAAAATATCGATTTTTGCCATGTTTTGGGCCTATATCTTGAAAATATTCTAGCACTAAGTAGGCATGTACAGATCACTTCTGGGACTCCATAATATCGAATTTTCGGGTGTTTTGAGGTTGAATTTCTGATATAAACGGGTGCAGAAGATGCATACACATATTGACTTTGGTCACCTAAAATATCGATTTTCAGCTTGTTTTGGGCTTGTATTTTGAAAATACTCTAATACGGAGTAGGCAAGTAGAGATCGCTTCTATGACCCCAAAATATCGAATTTTCGGGTGTTTTGAGCCTGAATTTGAGATATAAACGGGTACAGATAATACATGCACATATTGACTTTGGACCCTTAAAATATCGATTTTTAGCATGTTTTGAGCCTATATTTTGAAAACATTCTAGCACTGAGTAGGCATGTACAGATCGTTTCTGGGACCCAAAAATATCAAATTTTCGGGTGTTTTGAGGTTGAATTTAGGATATAAATGGGTGCAGAATATGCATACACATATTGACTTTCGTCACCTAAAATATCGATTTTCAGCTTGTTTTGGGCCTGTATTTTGAAAATACTCTAAACGGAGTAGGCAAGTACAGATCGCTTCTGGGACCCCAAAATATCGAATTTTTGGGTGTTTTGGGCCTGAATTTGAGATATCGACTTTAGGCACCTAAAATATCGATTTTTAACATGTTTTGGTCCTATATTTTGAAAATATTCTAGCACTGAGTAGGCATGTACAGATCGCTTCTGGGATCCCAAAATATCGAATTTTCGGGTGTTTGGATCATGAATTTGAGATATAAACGGGTACAGAAGATGCATGCATATATCTACTTTTGGGCACCTAAAATATCGATTTTGAGCATGTTTTTGGTCTGTATCTTGAAAACATTCTAACTAAGAGTAGGGATGTACAGATCGCTTCTAGGACCCAAAAATACCGTATTTTCGGGTGTTTTGAGCCTGAATTTGAGATATAAACGGGTACAGAAGATGCATTCACATATTGACTTTGAGCACCTAAAATATCGATTTTCAGCATGTTTTGGGCCTATATTTGAAAACATTCTAGCACTGACTAGACATGTACAGATCGCTTCTGGGACCCAAAATTATCGAATTTTCGGGTGTTTTGAGGTTGAATTTGAGATATAAACGAGTGCAGAAGATGCATACACATGTTGACTTTGGGCACCTAAAATATCGATTTTCAGCATGTTTTGGGCCTGCATCTGAGTAGGCATGTACAGATCGCTTCTGGTACCCCAAAATATCGAATTTTCGGGTGTTTGGAGCCTGAATTTGAGATATAAACGGGTACATAAGATGCATGCACATATCGACTTTTGGGCACCTAAAAGATCGATTTTCAGTATGTTTTGGGCCTGTATTTTGAAAATACTCTAACACGGAGTAGGCATGTACAGTTTGCTTCTGGGACCCAAAAATATCGAATTTTCGGGTGTTTTGGGCCTGAATCTGAGATATCGACTTTGGGCACCTAAAATATCGATTTTTAGCTTGTTTTGGGCCTATGTTTTGAAAATATTCTAGCACTGAGTAGGCATGTACAGATCGCTTCTAGGACCCCAAAATATTGAATTTTCGGGTGTTTTGAGCCTGAATTTGAGATATAAACGGGTACAGAAAATGTATGCACATATTGACTTTAGGCCCCTATAATATCGATTTTCAGCATGTTTTGGGCCTGTATTTTGAAAATACTCTAACACGGAGTAGGCATGTACAGATCGCTTCTGGGACCCAAAAATATCGAATTTTCTGGTGTTTTGAGCCTGAATTTGAGACATAAACGGGTTCAGAAGATGCATGCACATATCGACTTTGGACACTTAATATATCGATTTTCAGCATGTTTTGAGCCTATATTTTGAAAAAATTCTAGCACTGAGTAGGCATGTACAGATCGCTTCTGGGACCCAAAAATATCGAATTTTCGGGTGTTTGAGGTTGAATTTGGGATATAAACGGGTACAGAAGATTCATGCACATATTGACTTTTGGGCACCTAAAAGATCGATTTTCAGTATGTTTTGGGCCTGTATATTGAAAATACTCTAACACGGAGTAGGCATGTACAGATCACTTCTGGGACCCCAAAATATCAAATTTTTGGGTGTTTGGAGCCTGAATTTGAGATATAAAGGGGTACAGAAGATGCATGCGTATATCTACTTTTGGGCACCTAAAATATCGATTGTGAGCATGTTTTGGGTCTGTATTTTGAAAACATTCTAACTAGGAGTAGGGATGTACAGATCGCTTCAAGGACCCAAAAATACCGAATTTTCGGGTGTTTTGAGCCTAAATTTGAGACATAAACGGGTACAGAAGATGCATGCACATATTGACTTTAGGCACCTAAAATATCGATTTTCAGCATGTTTTAGGCCTGTATTTTAAAAATACTCTAACACGGAGTAGACATGTACAGATCGCTTCTGGGACCCAAAAATATCGAATTTTCGGGTGTTTTGAGCCTGAGTTTGAGATATAAACGGGTACAGAAGATGCATGCACATAAGACTTTGGACACTTATAATATCGATTTTTAGCATGTTTTGAGCCTATATTTTGAAAACATTCTAGCACTGACTAGACATGTACAGATCGCTTCTCGGACCCAAAATTATTGAATTTTTGGGTGTTTTGAGGTTAAATTTAAGATATAAACGAGTGCAGAAGATGCATACACATGTTGACTTTGGGCACCTAAAATATCGATTTTTAGCATGTTTTGGGCCTGCATCTGAGTAGGCATGTACAGATCGCTTCTGGGACACCTAAATATCGAATTTTCGGGTGTTTGGAGCATGAATTTGAGATATAAACGGGTACAGAAGATGCATGCACATATCGACTTTTGGGCACCTAAAAGATCGATTTTCAGTATGTTTTGGGCCTGTATTTTGAAAATACTCTAACACGGAATAGGCATGTACAGTTCGCTTCTGGGACCCCAAAATATCGAATTTTCGTGTGTTTTGGGCCTGAATTTGAGATATCAACTTTGGGCACCTTAAGTATCGATTTTTAGCATGTTTTGGGCCTATATTTTGAAAATATTCTAGCACTAAGTAGGCATGTACAGATCACTTCTGGGACCCCAAAATATCGAATTTTCGGGTGTTTTGAGCCTGAATTTGAGATATAAACGGGTACAGATGATGCATGCACATATCGACTTTGGACACTTAATATATCGATTTTTAGAATGTTTCGAGCCTATATTTTGAAAAAATTCTAGCACTGAGTAGGCATGTACAGATCGCTTCTGGGACCCAAAAATATCGAATTTTCGGGTGTTTTGAGGTTGAATTTATGATATAAACGGGTACAGAAGATTCATGCACATATTGACTTTTGGGCACCTAAAAGATCGATTTTCAGTATGTTTTGGGCCTGTATTTTAAAAATACTCTAACATGGAGTAGGCATGTACAGTTCGCTTCTGGGACACCAAAATATCGAATTTTCGGGTGTTTTGGGCCTGAATTTGAGATATTGACTTTGGGCACCTAAAATATCGATTTTTAGCATATTTTGGGACTATATTTTGAAAATATTCTAGCACTAAGTAGGCATGTACAGATCACTTCTGGGACCCCAAAATATCGAATTTTCGGGTGTTTTGAGGTTGAATTTCTGATATAAACGGGTGCAGAAGATGCATACACATATTGACTTTGGTCACCTAAAATATCGATTTTCAGCTTGTTTTGGGCCTGTATTTCGAAAATACTCTAATACTGAGTAGGCAAGTACAGATCGCTTCTATGAACCCAAAATATCGAATTTTCGGGTGTTTTGAGCCTGAATTTGAGATATAAACGGGTACAGAAGATGCATGCACATATTGACTTTGGGAACCTAAAATATCGATTTTCAGCATGTTTTGGGCCTGTATTTTGAAAATACTCTAACTAGGAGTAGGCATGTACAGATCGCTTCTGGGACCCAAAAATATCGAATTTTCGGGTGTTTGGAGCCTGAATTTGAGATATAAACAGGTACAGAAGATGCATGCACATATCGACTTTTGGTCACCTAAAATATCGATTTCTAGCATGTTTTGGGCCTATATTTTGAAAATATTCTAGAACTAAGTAGGCATGTACAGATCACTTCTGGGACCCCAAAATATCGAATTTTCGGGTGTTTTGAGCCTGAATTTGAGATATAAACGGGTACAGATGATGCATGCACATATCGACTTTGGACACTTAAAACATCGATTTTTAGCATGTTCTAAACCTATATTTTGAAAACATTCTAGCACTGAGTAGGCATGTACAGATCGTTTCTGGGATCCAAAAATATCGAATTTTCGGGTGTTTTGAGGTTGAATTTGGGATATAAACGGGTGCAGAAGATGCATGCACATATTGACTTTAGGCACCTAAAATATCGATTTTCAGCATGTTTTGGGTCTGTATTTTGAAAATACTCTAACTAAGTGTAGGCATGTACAGATCGCTTCTGGGACCCCAAAATATCGAATTTTCGGTGGTTGGAGCCTGAATTTGAGATATAAACGGGTACAGAAGATACATGCACATATTGACTTTTGGGCACCTAAAAGATCGATTTTCAGTATGTTTTGGGCCTGTAATTTGAAAATACTCTTACACGGAGTAGGCATGTACAGTTCGCTTCTGGGACCCCAAAATATCGAATTTTCGGGTGTTTTGGGACTGAATTTGAGATATCGACTTTGGGCACCTAAAATATCGATTTTTAGCATGTTTTGGGCCTATATTTTGAAAATATTCTAGCACTAAGTAGGCATGTACAGATCTCTCCTGGGACCCCAAAATATCGAATTTTTGGGTGTTTTGAGCCTGAAATTGAGATATAAACGGGTACAGATGATGCATGCACATAACGACATTCGACACTTAAAATATCGATTTTTAGCATGTTTTGAGCCTATATTTTGAAAAAATTCTAGCACTGAGTAGGCATGTACAGATCGCTTTTGGGACCCAAAAATATCGAATTTTCGGGTGTTTTGAGGTTGAATTTGGGATATAAACGGGTACAGAAGATGCATGCACATATCGACTTTTGGGCACCTAAAAGATCGATTTTCAATATGTTTTGGGCCTGTATTTTGAAAATACTCTAACACGGAGTAGGCATGTACAGATTGCTTCTGGGACCCCAAAATATCGAATTTTCGAGTGTTTTGGGTCTGAATTTGAGATATCGACTTTGGGCACCTAATATATCGATTTTTACCATGTTTTGGGCCTGTATTTTGAAAATACTCTAACTAAGAGTAGGCATGTACAGATCACTTCTGGGACTCCAAAATATCGAATTTTCGGGTGTTTTGAGGTTGAATTTCTGATATAAACGGGTGCAGAAGATGCATACACATATTGACTTTGGTCACCTAAAATATCGATTTTCTGCTTGTTTTGGGCCTGTATTTTGAAAATACTCTAATACGGAGTAGGCAAGTACAGATCGCTTCTATGACCCCAAAATATCGAATTTTCGGGTGTTTTGAGCCTGAATTTGAGATATAAACGGGTACAGAAGATGAATGCACATATTGACTTTGGGCACCTAAAATATCGATTTTCAGCATGTTTTGGGCCTGTATTTTGAAAATACTCTAACTAGGAGTAGGCATGTACAGATCGCTTCTGGGACCCAAAATTATCGAATTTTCGGGTGTTTTGAGCCTGAATTTGAGATATAAACGTGTACAGAAGATGCATGCACATATCGACTTTGGACACTTAAAATATCGATTTTTAGCATGTTTTGAGCCTATATTTTGAAAACATTCTAGCACTGACTAGACATGTACCGATCGCTTATGGGACCCAAAACTATCGAATTTTCGGGTGTTTTGAGGTTAAATTTGAGATATAAACGAGTGCAGAAGATGAATACACATGTTGACTTTGGGCACCTAAAATATCGATTTTCAGCATGTTTTGGGCCTGCATCTGAGTAGGCATGTACAGATCGCTTCTGGGACCCAAAAATATCGAATTTTCGGGTGTTTTGAGCCTGAATTTGAGATATAAACGGGTACAGAAGATGCATGCACATATCGACTTTTGGTCACCTAAAATATCGATTTTTAGCATGTTTTGGGCCTATATTTTGAAAATATTCTAGAACTAAGTAGGCATGTACAGATCACTTCTGGGACCCCAATTTATCGAATTTTCGGGTGTTTTGAGCCTGAATTTGAGATATAAACGGGTACAGATGATCCATGCACATATCGACTTTGGACACTTAAAATATCGATTTTTAGCATGCTTTGAGCCTATATTTTGAAAACATTCTAGCACTGAGTAGGCATGTACAGATCGCTTCTGGGACCCAAAAATATCGAGTTTTCGGGTGTTTTATGGTTGAATTTGGGATATAAACGTGTGCAGAAGATGCATACACATATTGACTTTGGTCACTTAAAATATCGATTTTCAGCTTGTTTTGGGCCTGTATTTTGAAAATACTCTAACACGGAGTAGGCAAGTACAGATCGCTTCTGGGACCCCAAAATATCGAGTTTTCGGGTGTTTTGAGCCTGAATTTGAGATATAAACGGGTACAGAAGATTCATCCACATATCGGCTTTAGGGCACCTAAAAGATCGATTTTCAGTATGTTTTGGGCCTGTATATTGAAAATACTCTCACACGGAGTAGGCATGTACAGATCGCTTCTGGGATCCCAAAATATCGAATTTTGGGGTGTTTTGGGCCTGAATTTGATATATCGACTTTTGGCACCTAAAATATCGATTTTTAGCATGTTTTGGGCCTATATTTTGAAAATATTCTAGCACTGAGTAGGCATGTACAGATCGCTTATGGGACCCCAAAATATCGAATTTTCGGGTGTTTGGAGCCTGAATTTGAGATATAAACGGGTACAGAAGATGCATGCACATATCGACTTTTGGGCACCTAAAAGATCGATTTTCAGTATGTTTTGGGCCTGTATATTGAAAATACTCTAACACGGAGTAGGCATGTACAGATCGCTTCTGGGATCCCAAGATATCGAATTTTTGGGTGTTTTGGGTCTGAATTTGAGATATCGACTTTGGGCACCTAAAATATCGATTTTTAGCATGTTTAGGGCCTATATTTTGAAAATATTCTAGCACTGAGTAGGCATGTACAGATTGTTTCTGGGACCCAAAAATATCGAATTTACGGGTGTTTTGAGGTTGAATTTGGGATATAAACGGGTGCAGAATATGCATACACATATTGACTTTGGTCACCTAAAATATCGATTTTCAGCTTGTTTTGGGCCTGTATTTTGAAAATACTCTAACACGAAATAGCCAAGTACAGATCGCTTCTGGGACCCCAAAATATCGAATTTTCGGGTGTTTTGAGGCTGAAATTGAGATATAAACGGGTACAGAAGATGCATGCACATATCGACTTTTGGTCACCTAAAATATCGATTTTGAACATGTTTAGGGTCTGTATCTTGAAAACATTCTAACTAGGAATAGGGATGTACTGATCGCTTCTAGGACCCAAAAATACAGAATTTTCGGGTGTTTTGAGCCTGAATTTGAGATATAAACGGGTACAGAAGATGCATGCACATATTGACTTTGGACACTTAAAATATCGATTTTTAGCATGTTTTGAGCCTATATTTTAAACACATTCTAGCACTGATTAGACATGTACAGGTCGCTTCTGGGACCCAAAATTATCGAATTTTCGGGTGTTTTGAGGTTAAATTTGAGATATAAACGGGTACAGAAGATGCATGCACATATCGACTTTAGGGCACCTAAAATATCGATTTTCAGTATGTTTTGGGCCTGTATATTAAAAATACTCTAACACGGAGTAGGGATGTACAGATCACTTCTAGGACCCCAAAATATCGAATTTTTGGGTGTTTGGGGCCTGAATTTGAGATATCGACTTTGGGCACCTAAAATATCGATTTTTAGCATGTTTTGGGCATATATTTTGAAAATATTCTAGCACTGAGTAAGCATGTACAGATCGCTTCTGAGACCCCAAAATATCGAATTTTCGGGTGTTTTGAGCCAGAATTTGAGATATAAACGGGTACAGAAGATGTATGCACATATCGACTTTTGGGCACCTAAAATATCGATTTTGAGCATGTTTTGGGTCTGTATCTTGAAAACATTTTAACTAGGTGTAGGGATGTACAGATCGCTTCTAGGACCCAAAAATACCGAATTTTCGGGTGTTTTGATGTTGAATTTGGGATATAAACGGGTGCAGAAGATGCATACACATATTGACTTTGGGCACTAAAAATATCAATTTTCAGCATGTTTTGGGCCTGTATTTTGAAAACATTCTAGCACTGAGTAGGCATGTACAGATCGCTTCTGGGACCCAAAAATATCGAGTTTTCGAGTGTTTTAAGGTTGAATTTGGGATATAAACGTGTGCAGAAGATGCATACACATATTGACTTTGGTCACTTAAAATATCGATTTTCAGCTTGTTTTGGGCCTGTATTTTGAAAATACTCTAACACGGAGTAGGCAAGTACAGATCGCTTCTGGGACCCCAAAATATCGAGTTTTCGGGTGTTTTGAGCCTGAATTTGAGATATAAACGGGTACAGAAGATTCATCCACATATCGGCTTTAGGGCACCTAAAAGATCGATTTTCAGTATGTTTTGGGCCTGTATATTGAAAATACTCTAACACGGAGTAGGCATGTACAGATCGCTTCTGGGATCCCAAAATATCGAATTTTGGGGTGTTTTGGGCCTGAATTTGATATATCGACTTTTGGCACCTAAAATATCGATTTTTAGCATGTTTTGGGCCTATATTTTGAAAATATTCTAGCACTGAGTAGGCATGTACAGATCGCTTATGGGACCCCAAAATATCGAATTTTCGGGTGTTTGGAGCCTGAATTTGAGATATAAACGGGTACAGAAGATGCATGCACATATCGACTTTTGGGCACCTAAAAGATCGATTTTCAGTATGTTTTGGGCCTGTATATTGAAAATACTCTAACATGGAGTAGGCATGTACAGATCGCTTCTGGGATCCCAAGATATCGAATTTTTGGGTGTTTTGGGCATGAATTTGAGATATCGACTTTGGGCACCTAAAATATCGATTTTTAGCATGTTTAGGGCCTATATTTTGAAAATATTCTAGCACTGAGTAGGCATGTACAGATTGTTTCTGGGACCCAAAAATATCGAATTTACGGGTGTTTTGAGGTTGAATTTGGGATATAAACGGGTGCAGAAGATGCATACACATATTGACTTTGGTCACCTAAAATATCGATTTTCAGCTTGTTTTGGGCCTGTATTTTGAAAATACTCTAACACGGAGTAGGCAAGTACAGATCGCTTCTGGTACCCCAAAATATCGAATTTTAGGGTGTTTTGAGCCTGAATTTGAGATATAAACGGGTACAGAAGATGCATCCACATATCGACTTTTGGGCACCAAAGAGATCGATTTTCAGTATGTTTTGGGCCTGTATATTAAAAATACTCTAACACGGAGTAGGGATGTACAGATCGCTTCTAGGACCCCAAAATATCGAATTTTTGGGTGTTTGGGGCCTGAATTTGAGATATCGACTTTGGGCACCTAAAATATCGATTTTTAGCATGTTTTGGGCATATATTTTGAAAATATTCTAACACTGAGTAAGCATGTACAGATCGCTTCTGAGACCCCAAAATATCGAATTTTCGGGTGTTTTGAGCCAGAATTTGAGATATAAACGGGTACAGAAGATGTATGCACATATCGACTTTTGGGCACCTAAAATATCGATTTTGACCATGTTTTGGGTCTCTATCTTGAAAACATTTTAACTAGGTGTAGGGATGTACAGATCGCTTCTAGGACCCAAAAATACCGAATTTTCGGGTGTTTTGATGTTGAATTTGGGATATAAACGGGTGCAGAAGATGCATACACATATTGACTTTGGGCACTAAAAATATCAATTTTCAGCATGTTTTGGGCCTGTATTTTGAAAATACTATAACTAGCGGTAGGCATGTACAGATCGCTTCTGGGACCCAAAATTCTCGAATTTTTGGGTGTTTTGAGGTTGAATTTGAGATATAAACGAGTGCAGAAGATGCATACACATGTTGACTTTGGGCACCTAAAATATCGATTTTCAGCATGTTTCAGGCCTGCATCTGAGTAGGCATGTACAGATCGCTTCTGGGATCCCAAAATATCGAATTTTCGGGTGTTTGGAGCCTGAATTTGAGATATAAACGGGTACAGAAGATGAATGCACATATCGACTTTTGGGCACCTAAAAGATCGATTTTCAATATGTTTAGGGCCTGTATTTTGAAAATACTCTAACACGGAGTAGGCATGTACAGTTCGCTTCTGGGACCCCAAAATATCGAATTTTCGGGTGTTTTGGGCCTGAATTTGAGATATCGACATTGGGCACTTAAAATATCGATTTTTAGCATGTTTTGGGCCTATATTTTGAAAATATTCTAGCACTAAGTAGGCATGTACAGATCACTTCTGGGACACCAAAATATCGAATTTTCGGGTGTTTTGAGCCTGAATTTTAGATATAAACGAGTACATGTGATGAATGCACATATCGACTTTGGACACTTAAAATATCGATTTTAGCATGTTTTGAGCCTATATTTTGAAAAAATTCTAGCACTGAGTAGGCATGTACAGATCGCTTCAGGGACCCAAAAATATCGATTTTTCGGGTGTTTTGAGGTTGAATTTGGGATATAAACGGGTGCAGAAGATGCATACACATATTGACTTTGGGCACCTAAAATATAGATTTTCAGCATGTTGTGCCTGTATTTTGAAAAAACTATAACTAGCGGTAGGCATGTACAGATCGCTTCTGGGACCCAAAAATATCGAATTTTTCGGGTGTTTTGAACCTGAATTTGAGATATAAACAGATATAGAAGATGCATGCACATATCGACTTTGGACACTTAAAATATCGATTTTTAGCATGTTTTGAGCCTATATTTTGAAAACATTCTAGCACTGAGTAGACATGTACAGATCGCTTCTGGGACCCAAAATTATCGAAATTTGGGTGCTTTGAGGTTGAATTTGAGATATAAAGGAGTGCAGAAGATGCATACACATGTTGACTTTGGGCAACTAAAATATCGATTTTCAGCATGTTTAGGGCCTGCATTTGAGTAGGCATGTAAAGATCGCTTCTGGGATCCCAAAATATCGAATTTTCGGGTGTTTGGAGCCTGAATTTGAGATATAAACGGGTACAGAAGATGAATGCACATATCGACTTTTGGGCACCTAAAAGATCGATTTTCAGTATGTTTTGGGCCTGTATTTTGAAAATACTCTAACACGGAGTAGGCATGTACAGTTCGCTTCTGGGACCCCAAAATATCGAATTTTCGGGTGTTTTGGGCCTGAATTTGAGATATCGACTTTGGGCACTTAAAATATCGATTTTTAGCATGTTTTGGGCCTATATTTTGAAAATATTCTAGCACTAAGTAGGCATGTACAGATCACTTCTGGGACCCCAAAATATCGAATTTTCGGGTGTTTTGAGCCTGAATTTGAGATATAAACGAGTACATGTGATGAATGCACATATCGACTTTGGACACTTAAAATATCGATTTTAGCATGTTTTGAGCCTATATTTTGAAAAAATTCTAGCACTGAGTAGGCATGTACAGATCGCTTCAGGGACCCAAAAATATCGATTTTTCGGGTGTTTTGAGGTTGAATTTGGGATATAAACGGGTGCAGAAGATGCATGCACATATTGACTTTAGGCACCTAAAATATCGATTTTCAGCATGTTTTGGGTCTGTATTTTGAAAATACTCTAACTAAGTGTAGGCATGTACAGATCGCTTCTGGGACCCCAAAATATCGAATTTTCGGTGGTTGGAGCCTGAATTTGAGATATAAACGGGTACAGAAGATACATGCACATATTGACTTTTGGGCACCTAAAAGATCGATTTTCAGTATGTTTTGGGCCTGTAATTTGAAAATACTCTTACACGGAGTAGGCATGTACAGTTCGCTTCTGGGACCCCAAAATATCGAATTTTCGGGTGTTTTGGGACTGAATTTGAGATATCGACTTTGGGCACCTAAAATATCGATTTTTAGCATGTTTTGGGCCTATATTTTGAAAATATTCTAGCACTAAGTAGGCATGTACAGATCTCTCCTGGGACCCCAAAATATCGAATTTTTGGGTGTTTTGAGCCTGAAATTGAGATATAAACGGGTACAGATGATGCATGCACATAACGACATTCGACACTTAAAATATCGATTTTTAGCATGTTTTGAGCCTATATTTTGAAAAAATTCTAGCACTGAGTAGGCATGTACAGATCGCTTTTGGGACCCAAAAATATCGAATTTTCGGGTGTTTTGAGGTTGAATTTGGGATATAAACGGGTACAGAAGATGCATGCACATATCGACTTTTGGGCACCTAAAAGATCGATTTTCAATATGTTTTGGGCCTGTATTTTGAAAATACTCTAACACGGAGTAGGCATGTACAGATTGCTTCTGGGACCCCAAAATATCGAATTTTCGAGTGTTTTGGGTCTGAATTTGAGATATCGACTTTGGGCACCTAATATATCGATTTTTACCATGTTTTGGGCCTATATCTTGAAAATATTCTAGCACTAAGTAGGCATGTACAGATCACTTCTGGGACTCCAAAATATCGAATTTTCGGGTGTTTTGAGGTTGAATTTCTGATATAAACGGGTACAGAAGATGCATGCACATATCGACTTTTGGTCACCTAAAATATCAATTTTTAGCATGTTTTGGGCCTATATTTTGAAAATATTCTAGAACTAAGTAGGCATGTACAGATCACTTCTGGGACCCCAATTTATCGAATTTTCGGGTGTTTTGAGACTGAATTTGAGATATAAACGGGTACAGATGATCCATGCACATATCGACTTTGGACACTTAAAATATCGATTTTTAGCATGCTTTGAGCCTATATTTTGAAAACATTCTAGCACTGAGTAGGCATGTACAGATCGCTTCTGGGACCCAAAAATATCGAGTTTTCTGGTGTTTTATGGTTGAATTTGGGATATAAACGTGTGCAGAAGATGCATACACATATTGACTTTGGTCACTTAAAATATCGATTTTCAGCTTGTTTTGGGCCTGTATTTTGAAAATACTCTAACACGGAGTAGGCAAGTACAGATCGCTTCTGGGACCCCAAAAAATCGAGTTTTCGGGTGTTTTGAGCCTGAATTTGAGATATAAACGGGTACAGAAGATTCATCCACATATCGGCTTTAGGGCACCTAAAAGATCGATTTTCAGTATGTTTTGGGCCTGTATATTGAAAATACTCTCACACGGAGTAGGCATGTACAGATCGCTTCTGGGATCCCAAAATATCGAATTTTGGGGTGTTTTGGGCCTGAATTTGATATATCGACTTTTGGCACCTAAAATATCGATTTTTAGCATGTTTTGGGCCTATATTTTGAAAATATTCTAGCACTGAGTAGGCATGTACAGATCGCTTATGGGACCCCAAAATATCGAATTTTCGGGTGTTTGGAGCCTGAATTTGAGATATAAACGGGTACAGAAGATGCATGCACATATCGACTTTTGGGCACCTAAAAGATCGATTTTCAGTATGTTTTGGGCCTGTATATTGAAAATACTCTAACACGGAGTAGGCATGTACAGATCGCTTCTGGGATCCCAAGATATCGAATTTTTGGGTGTTTTGGGTCTGAATTTGAGATATCGACTTTGGGCACCTAAAATATCGATTTTTAGCATGTTTAGGGCCTATATTTTGAAAATATTCTAGCACTGAGTAGGCATGTACAGATTGTTTCTGGGACCCAAAAATATCGAATTTACGGGTGTTTTGAGGCTGAAATTGAGATATAAACGGGTACAGAAGATGCATGCACATATCGACTTTTGGTCACCTAAAATATCGATTTTGAACATGTTTAGGGTCTGTATCTTGAAAACATTCTAACTAGGAATAGGGATGTACTGATCGCTTCTAGGACCCAAAAATACCGAATTTTAGGGTGTTTTGAGCCTGAATTTGAGATATAAACGGGTACAGAAGATGCATGCACATATTGACTTTGGACACTTAAAATATCGATTTTTAGCATGTTTTGAGCCTATATTTTAAACACATTCTAGCACTGATTAGACATGTACAGGTCGCTTCTGGGACCCAAAATGATCGAATTTTCGGGTGTTTTGAGGTTAAATTTGAGATATAAACGGGTACAGAAGATGCATGCACATATCGACTCTAGGGCACCTAAAATATCGATTTTCAGTATGTTTTGGGCCTGTATATTAAAAATACTCTAACACGGAGTAGGGATGTACAGATCACTTCTAGGACCCCAAAATATCGAATTTTTGGGTGTTTGGGGCCTGAATTTGAGATATCGACTTTGGGCACCTAAAATATCGATTTTTAGCATGTTTTGGGCATATATTTTGAAAATATTCTAGCACTGAGTAAGCATGTACAGATCGCTTCTGAGACCCCAAAATATCGAATTTTCGGGTGTTTTGAGCCAGAATTTGAGATATAAACGGGTACAGAAGATGTATGCACATATCGACTTTTGGGCACCTAAAATATCGATTTTGACCATGTTTTGGGTCTGTATCTTGAAAACATTTTAACTAGGTGTAGGGATGTACAGATCGCTTCTAGGACCCAAAAATACCGAATTTTCGGGTGTTTTGATGTTGAATTTGGGATATAAACGGGTGCAGAAGATGCATACACATATTGACTTTGGGCACTAAAAATATCAATTTTCAGCATGTTTTGGGCCTGTATTTTGAAAACATTCTAGCACTGAGTAGGCATGTACAGATCGCTTCTGAGACCCAAAAATATCGAGTTTTCGAGTGTTTTAAGGTTGAATTTGGGATATAAACGTGTGCAGAAGATGCATACACATATTGACTTTCGTCACTTAAAATATCGATTTTCAGCTTGTTTTGGGCCTGTATTTTGAAAATACTCTAACACGGAGTAGGCAAGTACAGATCGCTTCTGGGACCCCAAAATATCGAGTTTTCGGGTGTTTTGAGCCTGAATTTGAGATATAAACGGGTACAGAAGGTTCATCCACATATCGGCTTTAGGGCACCTAAAAGATCGATTTTCAGTATGTTTTGGGCCTGTATATTGAAAATACTCTAACACGGAGTAGGCATGTACAGATCGCTTCTGGGATCCCAAAATATCGAATTTTGGGGTGTTTTGGGCCTGAATTTGATATATCGACTTTTGGCACCTAAAATATCGATTTTTAGCATGTTTTGGGCCTATATTTTGAAAATATTCTAGCACTGAGTAGGCATGTACAGATCGCTTATGGGACCCCAAAATATCGAATTTTCGGGTGTTTGGAGCCTGAATTTGAGATATAAACGGGTACAGAAGATGCATGCACATATCGACTTTTGGGCACCTAAAAGATCGATTTTCAGTATGTTTTGGGCCTGTATATTGAAAATACTCTAACATGGAGTAGGCATGTACAGATCGCTTCTGGGATCCCAAGATATCGAATTTTTGGGTGTTTTGGGCATGAATTTGAGATATCGACTTTGGGCACCTAAAATATCGATTTTTAGCATGTTTAGGGCCTATATTTTGAAAATATTCTAGCACTGAGTAGGCATGTACAGATTGTTTCTGGGACCCAAAAATATCGAATTTACGGGTGTTTTGAGGTTGAATTTGGGATATAAACGGGTGCAGAAGATGCATACACATATTGACTTTGGTCACCTAAAATATCGATTTTCAGCTTGGTTTGGGCCTGTATTTTGAAAATACTCTAACACGGAGTAGGCAAGTACAGATCGCTTCTGGTACCCCAAAATATCGAATTTTCGGGTGTTTTGAGCCTGAATTTGAGATATAAACGGGTACAGAAGATGCATCCACATATCGACTTTTGGGCACCAAAGAGATCGATTTTCAGTATGTTTTGGGCCTGTATATTAAAAATACTCTAACACGGAGTAGGGATGTACAGATCGCTTCTAGGACCCCAAAATATCGAATTTTTGGGTGTTTGGGGCCTGAATTTGAGATATCGACTTTGGGCACCTAAAATATCGATTTTTAGCATGTTTTGGGCATATATTTTGAAAATATTCTAGCACTGAGTAAGCATGTACAGATCGCTTCTGAGACCCCAAAATATCGAATTTTCGGGTGTTTTGAGCCAGAATTTGAGATATAAACGGGTACAGAAGATGTATGCACATATCGACTTTTGGGCACCTAAAATATCGATTTTGACCATGTTTTGGGTCTCTATCTTGAAAACATTTTAACTAGGTGTAGGGATGTACAGATCGCTTCTAGGACCCAAAAATACCAAATTTTCGGGTGTTTTGATGTTGAATTTGGGATATAAACGGGTGCAGAAGATGCATACACATATTGACTTTGGGCACTAAAAATATCAATTTTCAGCATGTTTTGGGCCTGTATTTTGAAAATACTATAACTAGCGGTAGGCATGTACAGATCGCTTCTGGGACCCAAAATTCTCGAATTTTTGGGTGTTTTGAGGTTGAATTTGAGATATAAACGAGTGCAGAAGATGCATACACATGTTGACTTTGGGCACCTAAAATATCGATTTTCAGCATGTTTCAGGCCTGCATCTGAGTAGGCATGTACAGATCGCTTCTGGGATCCCAAAATATCGAATTTTCGGGTGTTTGGAGCCTGAATTTGAGATATAAACGGGTACAGAAGATGAATGCACATATCGACTTTTGGGCACCTAAAAGATCGATTTTCAATATGTTTAGGGCCTGTATTTTGAAAATACTCTAACACGGAGTAGGCATGTACAGTTCGCTTCTGGGACCCCAAAATATCGAATTTTCGGGTGTTTTGGGCCTGAATTTGAGATATCGACATTGGGCACTTAAAATATCGATTTTTAGCATGTTTTGGGCCTATATTTTGAAAATATTCTAGCACTAAGTAGGCATGTACAGATCACTTCTGGGACACCAAAATATCGAATTTTCGGGTGTTTTGAGCCTGAATTTTAGATATAAACGAGTACATGTGATGAATGCACATATCGACTTTGGACACTTAAAATATCGATTTTAGCATGTTTTGAGCCTATATTTTGAAAAAATTCTAGCACTGAGTAGGCATGTACAGATCGCTTCAGGGACCCAAAAATATCGATTTTTCGGGTGTTTTGAGGTTGAATTTGGGATATAAACGGGTGCAGAAGATGCATACACATATTGACTTTGGGCACCTAAAATATAGATTTTCAGCATGTTGTGCCTGTATTTTGAAAAAACTATAACTAGCGGTAGGCATGTACAGATCGCTTCTGGGACCCAAAAATATCGAATTTTTCGGGTGTTTTGAACCTGAATTTGAGATATAAACAGATATAGAAGATGCATGCACATATCGACTTTGGACACTTAAAATATCGATTTTTAGCATGTTTTGAGCCTATATTTTGAAAACATTCTAGCACTGAGTAGACATGTACAGATCGCTTCTGGGACCCAAAATTATCGAAATTTGGGTGCTTTGAGGTTGAATTTGAGATATAAAGGAGTGCAGAAGATGCATACACATGTTGACTTTGGGCAACTAAAATATCGATTTTCAGCATGTTTAGGGCCTGCATTTGAGTAGGCATGTAAAGATCGCTTCTGGGATCCCAAAATATCGAATTTTCGGGTGTTTGGAGCCTGAATTTGAGATATAAACGGGTACAGAAGATGAATGCACATATCGACTTTTGGGCACCTAAAAGATCGATTTTCAGTATGTTTTGGGCCTGTATTTTGAAAATACTCTAACACGGAGTAGGCATGTACAGTTCGCTTCTGGGACCCCAAAATATCGAATTTTCAGGTGTTTTGGGCCTGAATTTGAGATATCGACTTTGGGCACTTAAAATATCGATTTTTAGCATGTTTTGGGCCTATATTTTGAAAATATTCTAGCACTAAGTAGGCATGTACAGATCACTTCTGGGACCCCAAAATATCGAATTTTCGGGTGTTTTGAGCCTGAATTTGAGATATAAACGAGTACATGTGATGAATGCACATATCGACTTTGGACACTTAAAATATCGATTTTAGCATGTTTTGAGCCTATATTTTGAAAAAATTCTAGCACTGAGTAGGCATGTACAGATCGCTTCAGGGACCCAAAAATATCGATTTTTCGGGTGTTTTGAGCCTGAATTTGAGATATAAACGAGTGCAGAAGATGCATACACATATTGACTTTGGGCAACTAAAATATCGATTTTCAGCATGTTTTGTTCCTGTATCTTGAAAACACTCTAACTAGGAGTAGGCATGTACAGATCGCTTCTGGTACCCAAAAATATCGAATTTTCTTGTGTTTTAAGCCTGAATTTGAGATATAAACGGGTACAGAAGATGCATGCACCTATTGACTTTCGACACTTAAAATATCGATTTTTAGCATGTTTTGAGCCTATATTTTGAAAACATTCTAGCACTGACTAAACATGTACAGATCGCTTCTGGGACCCAAAATTATCGAATTTTCGGGTGTTTTGAGGTTGAATTTGGGATATAAACGGGTACAGAAGATGCATGCACATATCGACTTTTGGGCACCTAAAAGATCGATTTTCAGTATGTTTTGGGCCTGTATTTTGAAAATACTCTAACACGGAGTAGACATGTACAGTTCGCTTCTGGGAGCCAAAAATATCGATTTTTCGGTTGTTTTGAGGTTGAATTTGGGATATAAACGGGTGCAGAAGATGCATGCACATATCGACTTTTGGGCACCTAAAAGATCGATTATCAGTATGTTTAGGGCCTGTATTTTGAAAATACTCTAACACTGAGTAGGCATGTACAGTTCGCTTCTGGGACCCCAAAATATCGAATTTTCGTGTGTTTTGGGCCTGAATTTGAGATATCGACTTTGGGCACTTAAAATATCGATTTTTAGCATGTTTGGGCCTATATTTTGAAAATATTCTAGCACTAAGTAGGCATGTACAGATCACTTCTGGGACCCCAAAATATCGAATTTTCGGGTGTTTTGAGCCTTAATTTGAGATATAAACGAGTACATGTGATGAATGCACATATCGACTTTGGATACTTAAAATATCGATTTTAGCATGTTTTGAGCCTATATTTTGAAAAAATTCTAGCACTGAGTAGGCATGTACAGATCGCTTCTGGGACCCAAAAATATCGAATTTTCGGGTGTTTTGAGGTTGAATTTGGGATATAAACGGGTACAAAAGATGCATACACATATCGACTTTGGTTACCTAAATATCGATTTTCAGCATGTTTTGGGCCTGTATTTTGAAAATACTCTAACTAGGAGTAGGCATGCACAGATCGCTTCTGGGACCCAAAAATTTCGAATTTTCGGGTGTTTTAAGCCTGAATTTGAGATATAAACGGGTACAGAAGATGCATGCACATATCGACTTTGGACACTTAAAATATCGATTTTTAGCATGTTTTGAGCCTATATTTTGAAAACATTCTAGAACTGAGTAAACATGTACAGATCGCTTCTGGGACCCAAAATTATCGGATTTTCGGGTGTTTTGAGGTTGAATTTGAGATATAAACGAGTGCAGAAGATGCATACACGTGTTGACTTTGGGCAACTAAAATATCGATTTTCAGCATGTTTAGGGCCTGCATCTGAGTAGGCATGTACAGATCGCTTCTGGGATCCCAAAATATCGAATTTTCGGGTGTTTGGAGCCTGAATTTGAGATATAAACGGGTACAGAAGATGCATGCACATATCGACTTTTGGGCACCTAAAAGATCGATTTTCAGTATGTTTTGGGCCTGTATTTTGAAAATACTCTAACACGGAGTAGGCATGTACAGTTCGCTTCTGGGACCCCAAAATATCGAATTTTCGGGTGTCTTGAGCCTGAATTTGAGATATAAACGAGTACATGTGATGCATGCACATACCGACTTTGGACACTTAAAATATCGATTTTAGCATGTTTTCAGCCTATATTTTGAAAAAATTCTAGCACTGAGTAGGCATGTACAGATCGCTTCTGAGACCCAAAAATATCGAATTTTCGGGTGTTTTGAGGTTGAATTTGGGATATAAACGGGAACAGAAGATGCATGCACATATCGACTTTTGGGCACCTAAAAGATCGATTTTCATTATGTTTTGGACCTGTATTTTGAAAATACTCTAACACGGAATAGGCATGTACAGTTCGCTTCTGGGACCCCAAACTATCGTAATTTCGGGTGTTTTGAGCCTGAATTTGAGATATAAACGGGTACAGAAGATGCATGCACATATTGACTTTGGTCACCTAAAATTTCGATTTTCAGCATGTTTTGGGCCTGTATTTTGAAAATACTCTAACTAGGAGTTGGCATGTACAGATCGCTTCTGGGACCCCAAAATATCGAATTTTCTTGTGTTTTAAGCCTGAATTTGAGATATAAACGGGTACAGAAGATGCATGCACCTATCGACTTTCGACACTTAAAATATCGATTTTTAGCATGTTTTGAGCCTATATTTTGAAAACATTCTAGCACTGACTAAACATGTACAGATCGCTTCTGGGACCCAAAATTATCGAATTTTCGGGTGTTTTGAGGTTGAATTTGGGATATAAACGGGTACAGAAGATGCATGCACATATCGACTTTTGGGCACCTAAAAGATCGATTTTCAGTATGTTTTGGGCCTGTATTTTGAAAATACTCTAACACGGAGTAGGCATGTACAGTTCGCTTCTGGGACCCCAAAATATCGAATTTTCGGGTGTTTTGGGGCTAAATTTTTTATATCGACTTTGGGCACCTAAAATATCGATTTTTAGCATGTTTTTGGCCAATATTTTTAAAATATTCTAGCACTAAGTAGGCATGTACAGATCACTTTTGGGACCCCAAAATATCGAATTTTCGGGTGTTTTCAGCCTGAATTCGAGATTTAAACGGGTACAGATGATCCATGCACATATCGA
Organism: Petrolisthes cinctipes; assembly: GCA_033782935.1. NCBI lineage: Eukaryota > Metazoa > Arthropoda > Malacostraca > Decapoda > Porcellanidae > Petrolisthes > Petrolisthes cinctipes. The sequence continues at coordinate 1,589,991 of JAWQEG010000201.1, forward strand.
CTTCGGACACTTAAAATATCGATTTTTTGCATGTTTTGAGCCTATATTTTAAAAAAACATTCTAGCACGGAGTAGGCATGTACAGATAGCTTCTGGGACTCAAAAATATCGAATTTTCGGTTGTTTTGAGGTTGAATTTGGGATATAAACGGGAGCAGAAGATGCATACACATATTGACTTTGGTCACCTAAAATATCGATTCTTAGCATGTTTTGGGCCTGAATTTTGAAAACATTCTAGCACTGAGTAGGCATGTACAGATCGTTTCTGGGACCCAAAAATATCGAATTTTCGGTTGTTTTGAGGTTGAATTTGGGATATAAACGGGTGCAGAAGATGCATACACATATTGACTTTGGTCACCTAAAATATCGATTTTCAGCTTGTTTTGGGCCTGTATTTTGAAAATACTCTAACACGAAATAGCCAAGTACAGATCGCTTCTGGGACCCCAAAATATCGAATTTTCGGGTGTTTTGAGGCTGAAATTGAGATATAAACGGGTACAGAAGATGCATGCACATATCGACTTTTGGTCACCTAAAATATCGATTTTGAACATGTTTAGGGTCTGTATCTTGAAAACATTCTAACTAGGAATAGGGATGTACTGATCGCTTCTAGGACCCAAAAATACCGAATTTTCGGGTGTTTTGAGCCTGAATTTGAGATATAAACGGGTACAGAAGATGCATGCACATATTGACTTTGGACACTTAAAATATCGATTTTTAGCATGTTTTGAGCCTATATTTTAAACACATTCTAGCACTGATTAGACATGTACAGGTCGCTTCTGGGACAAAAAAATTATCGAATTTTCGGGTGTTTTGAGGTTAAATTTGAGATATAAACGGGTACAGAAGATGCATGCACATATCGACTTTAGGGCACCTAAAATATCGATTTTCAGTATGTTTTGGGCCTGTATTTTGAAAATACTCTAACACGGAGTAGGCATGTACAGTTCGCTTCTGGGACCCCAAAATATCGAATTTCGGGTGTTTTGAGCCTGAATTTGAGATATCGACTTTGGGCACCTAAAATATCGATTTTTAGCATGTTTTGGGCTTATATTTTGAAAATATTCTAGCACTAAGTAAGCATGTACAGATCACTTCTGGGACCCCAAAATATCGAATTTTCGGGCGTTTTAAGCCTGAATTTGAGATATAAACGGGTACAGATGATGCATGCACATATCGACTTTGGACACTTAAAATATCGATTTTTAGAATGTTTTGAGCCTATATTTTGAATACATTCTAGCACTGAGTAGGCATGTACAGATGGCTTCTGGGACCCAAAAATATCGAATTTTCGGGTGTTTTGAGGTTGAATTTGGGATATAAATGGGTACAGAAGATGCATGCACATATCGACTTTTGGGCACCTAAAATATCGATTTTTAACATGTTTTGGTCCAATATTTTGAAAATATTCTAGCACTAAGAAGGCATGTACAGATCACTTCTGGGACCCCAAAATATCGAATTTTCGGGTGTTTTGAGCCTGAATTTGGGATATAAACGGGTGCAGAAGATGCATACACATATTGACTTTGGTCACCTAAAATATCGATTTTCAGCATGTTTTGGGCCTGTATTTTGAAAATACACTAACACGGAGTAGGCATGTACAGATCGCTTCTGGGACCCAAAAATATCGAATTTTCGGGTGTTTTGAGCCTGAATTTGAGATATAAACGGGTACAGAAGATGCATCCACATATCGACTTTTGGGCACCAAAAAGATCGATTTTCAGTATGATTTGGGCCTGCATATTGAAAATACTCTAACACGGAGTAGGCATGTACAGATCGCTTCTAAGTACCCCAAAATATCGATTTTTTTGATGTTTTGGGCCTGATTTTGAGATATCGACTTTGGGCACCTAAAATATCGATTTTTAGCATGTTTTGGGCCAATATTTTGAAAATATTCTAGCACTGAGTAGGCATGTACAGATCACTTCTGGGACCCCAAAATATCGAATTTTCGGGTAATTTGAGCCTGAATTTGAGATATAAACGGGTACAGAAGATGCATGCACATATTGACTTTGGGCACCTAAAATATCGATTTTCAGCATATTTTGGGCCTGTATTTTGAAAATACTCTAACTAGGAGTAGGCATGTACAGATCGCTTCAAGGACCCAAAAATATCGAATTTTCGGGTGTTTTGAGCCTGAATTTGAGATATAAACGGGTACAGAAGATGCATGCACATATCGACTTTGGACACTTAAAATATCGATTTTTAGCATGTTTTGAGCCTATATTTTGAAAATATTCTAGCACTGACTAGACATGTACAGATCGCTTCTGGGACCCAAAATTATCGAATTTTCGGGTGTTTTGAGGTTGAATTTGAGATATAAACGAGTGCAGAAAATACATACACATGTTGACTTTGGGCACCTAAATTATCGATTTTCAGCATGTTTTGGGCATGCATCTGAGTAGGCATGTACAGATCGCTTCTGGGACCCCAAAATATCGAATTTTCGGGTGTTTTGGGACTGAATTTGAGATATCGACTTTGGCACCTAAAATATCGATTTTAAGCATGTTTTGGGCCCTTTATTTTGAAAATATTCTAGCACTAAGTAGGCATGTACAGATCACTTCTGGGACCCCAAAATATCGTATTTTCGGGTGTTTTGAGCCTGAATTTGAGATATAAACGGGTACAGATGATGCATGCACATATCGACTTTGGACACTTAAAATATCGATTTTTAGCATGTTTTGAGCCTATATTTTGAAAAAATTCTAGCACTGAGCAGGCATGTACAGATCGCTTCTGGGACCCAAAAAAAATTTATTTTCGGGTGTTTTGAGGTTGAATTTGGGATATAAACGGGTACAGAGGATGCATGCACATATCGACTTTTGGGCACCTAAAAGATCGATTTTGAGCATGTTTTGGGTCTGTATCTTGAAAACATTCTAACTAGGAGTAGGGACGTACAGATCGCTTCTAGGACCCAAAAATATCGAATTTTCGGGTGTTTTGAGCCTGAATTTGAGATATAAACGGGTACAGAAGATGCATGCACATATTGACTTTGGTCACCTAAAATATCGATTTTCAGTATGTTTTGGGCCTATATTTTGAAAATACTCTAACACGGAGTAGGCATGTACAGTTCGCTTCTGGGACCCCAAAATATCGAATTTTCGGGTGTTTTGGGACTGAATTTGAGATATCGACTTTGGCACCTAAAATATCGATTTTAAGCATGTTTTGGGCCCTTTATTTTGAAAATATTCTAGCACTAAGTAGGCATGTACAGATCACTTCTGGGACCCCAAAATATCGTATTTTCGGGTGTTTTGAGCCTGAATTTGAGATATAAACGGGTACAGATGATGCATGCACATATCGACTTTGGACACTTAAAATATCGATTTTTAGCAGGTTTTGTGACTGTATTTTTAAAATACTCTAACACTGAGAAGGCATGTACAGATCGCTTCTGGGACCACAAAATATCAAATTTTCGGGTGTTTGGAGCCTGAATTTGAGATATAAACGGGTACAGAAGATGCATGCACATATTGACTTTGAGCACATTAAATATCGATTTTCAGCATGTTTTTGGCCTGTATCTGAGTAGGCATGTAGAGATCGCATCTGGGACCCAAAAATATCGAATTTTCGGGTGTTTGGAGCCTGAATTTGAGATATAAACGGGTACAGAAGATGCATGCACATATTGACTTTTGGGCACCTAAAAGATCGATTTCAGTATGTTTTGGGCCTGTTTTTTTAAAATATTCTAACACGGAGTAGGCATGTACAGATCTCTTCTGGGACCCCAAAATATCGAATTTTCGGGTGTTTTGGTCCTGAAATTGAGATATCGACTTTGGGCACCTAAAATATTGATTTTTAGCATGTTTTGAGCCTATATTTTAAAAAATATTCTTGCACTGAGTAGGCATGTACAGATCGCTTCTAAGACCCCAAAATATCGAATTTTCGGGTGTTTTGAGCCTGAATTTGAGATATAAACGGGTACAGAAGATGCATGCACATATCGACTTTGGACACTTAAAATAACGATTTTTAGCATGTTTTGGGTCTGTATCTTGAAAACATTCTAACTAGGAGTAGGGACGTACAGTTCGCTTCTAGGACCCAAAAATATCGAATTTCCGGGTGTTTTGAGCCTGAATTTGAGATATAAACGGGTACAGAAGATGCATGCACATATTGACTTTGGTCACCTAAAATATCGATTTTTAGCATGTTTTGAGCCTATATTTTGAAAACATTCTAGCACTGATTAGACATGTACAGATCGCTTCTGGGACCCCAAAATATCGAATTTCGGGTGTTTTGAGCCTGAATTTGAGATATCGACTTTGGGCACCTAAAATATCGATTTTTAGCATGTTTTGGGCTTATATTTTGAAAATATTCTAGCACTAAGTAAGCATGTACATATCACTTCTGGGACCCCAAAATATCGAATTTTCGGGCGTTTTAAGCCTGAATTTGAGATATAAACGGGTACAGATGATGCATGCACATATCGACTTTGGACACTTAAAATATCGATTTTTAGCATGTTTTGAGCCTATATTTTGAATACATTCTAGCACTGAGTAGGCATGTACAGATGGCTTCTGGGACCCAAAAATATCGAATTTTGGGGTGTTTTGAGGTTGAATTTGGGATATAAATGGGTACAGAAGATGCATGCACATATCGACTTTTGGGCACCTAAAATATCGATTTTTAGCATGTTTTGGGCCAATATTTTGAAAATATTCTAGCACTAAGAAGGCATGTACAGATCACTTCTGGGGCCCCAAAATATCGAATTTTCTGGTTTTTTGAGCCTGAATTTGGGATATAAACGGGTGCAGAAGATGCATACACATATTGACTTTGGTCACCTAAAATATCGATTTTCAGCATGTTTTGGGCCTGTATTTTGAAAATACACTAACACGGAGTAGGCATGTACAGATCGCTTCTGGGACCCAAAAATATCGAATTTTCGGGTGTTTTGAGCCTGAATTTGAGATATAAACGGGTACAGAAGATGCATCCACATATCGACTTTTGGGCACCAAAAAGATCGATTTTCAGTATGTTTTGGGCCTGCATATTGAAAATACTCTAACACGGAGTAGGCATGTACAGATCGCTTCTGGGACCCCAAAATATCGATTTTTTGGATGTTTTGGGCCTGATTTTGAGATATCGACTTTGGGCACCTAAAATATCGATTTTTAGCATGTTTTGGGCCAATATTTTGAAAATATTCTAGCACTGAGTAGGCATGTACAGATCACTTCTGGGACCCCAAAATATCGAATTTTCGGGTAATTTGAGCCTGAATTTGAGATATAAACGGGTACAGAAGATGCATGCACATATTGACTTTGGGCACCTAAAATATCGATTTTCAGCATATTTTGGGCCTGTATTTTGAAAATACTCTAAGTAGGAGTAGGCATGTACAGATCGCTTCAAGGACCCAAAAATATCGAATTTTCGGGTGTTTTGAGCCTGAATTTGAGATATAAACGGGTACAGAAGATGCATGCACATATCGACTTTGGACACTTAAAATATCGATTTTTAGCATGTTTTGAGCCTATATTTTGAAAATATTCTAGCACTGACTAGACATGTACAGATCGCTTCTGGGACCCAAAATTATCGAATTTTCGGGTGTTTTGAGGTTGAATTTGAGATATAAACGAGTGCAGAAAATACATACACATGTTGACTTTGGGCACCTAAAATATCGATTTTCAGCATGTTTTGGGCATGCATCTGAGTAGGCATGTACAGATCGCTTCTGGGACCCCAAAATATCGAATTTTCGGGTGTTTTGGGACTGAATTTGAGATATCGACTTTGGCACCTAAAATATCGATTTTAAGCATGTTTTGGGCCCTTTATTTTGAAAATATTCTAGCACTAAGTAGGCATGTACAGATCACTTCTGGGACCCCAAAATATCGTATTTTCGGGTGTTTTGAGCCTGAATTTGAGATATAAACGGGTACAGATGATGCATGCACATATCGACTTTGGACACTTAAAATATCGATTTTTAGCATGTTTTGAGCCTATATTTTGAAAAAAATCTAGCACTGAGTAGGCATGTACAGATCGCTTCTGGGACCCAAAAAATTTTTATTTTCGGGTGTTTTGAGGTTGAATTTGGGATATAAACGGGTACAGAGGATGCATGCACATATCGACTTTTGGGCACCTAAAAGATCGATTTTGAGCATGTTTTGGGTCTGTATCTTGAAAACATTCTAACTAGGAGTAGGGACGTACAGATGGCTTCTAGGACCCAAAAATATCGAATTTTCGGGTGTTTTGAGCCTGAATTTGAGATATAAACGGGTACAGAAGATGCATGCACATATTGACTTTGTTCACCTAAAATATCGATTTTTAGCATGTTTTGAGCCTATATTTTGAAAACATTCTAGCACTGACTAAACATGTACAGATCGCTTCTGGGACCCAAAATTATCGAATTTTCGGGTGTTTTGAGGTTGAATTTGAGATATAAACGGGTACAGAAGATGCATGCACATATCGACTTTTGGGCACCTAAAATATCGATTTTCAGTATGTTTTGGGCCTATATTTTGAAAATACTCTAACACGGAGTAGGCATGTACAGTTCGCTTCTGGGACCCCAAAATATCGAATTTTCGGGTGTTTTGGGACTGAATTTGAGATATCGACTTTGGCACCTAAAATATCGATTTTAAGCATGTTTTGGGCCCTTTATTTTGAAAATATTCTAGCACTAAGTAGGCATGTACAGATCACTTCTGGGACCCCAAAATATCGTATTTTCGGGTGTTTTGAGCCTGAATTTGAGATATAAACGGGTACAGATGATGCATGCACATATCGACTTTGGACACTTAAAATATCGATTTTTAGCAGGTTTTGTGACTGTATTTTTAAAATACTCTAACACTGAGAAGGCATGTACAGATCGCTTCTGGGACCACAAAATATCAAATTTTCGGGTGTTTGGAGCCTGAATTTGAGATATAAACGGGTACAGAAGATGCATGCACATATTGACTTTTGGGCACCTAAAAGATCGATTTCAGTATGTTTTGGGCCTGTTTTTTTAAAATATTCTAACACGGAGTAGGCATGTACAGATCTCTTCTGGGACCCCAAAATATCGAATTTTCGGTTGTTTTGGTCCTGAAATTGAGATATCGACTTTGGGCACCTAAAATATTGATTTTTAGCATGTTTTGAGCCTATATTTTGAAAATATTCTTGCACTGAGTAGGCATGTACAGATCGCTCCTAAGACCCCAAAATATCGAATTTTTTGGTGTTTTGAGCCTGAATTTGAGATATAAACGGGTACAGAAGATGCATGCACATATCGACTTTGGACACTTAAAATAACGATTTTTAGCATGTTTTGGGTCTGTATCTTGAAAACATTCTAACTAGGAGTAGGGACGTACAGATCGCTTCTAGGACCCAAAAATATCGAATTTTCGGGTGTTTTGAGCCTGAATTTGAGATATAAACGGGTACAGAAGATGCATGCACATATTGACTTTGGTCACCTAAAATATCGATTTTTAGCATGTTTTGAGCCTATATTTTGAAAACATTCTAGCACTGATTAGACATGTACAGATCGCTTCTGGGACCCAAAATTATCGAATTTTCGTGTGTTTTGTGGTTGAATTTGAGATATAAACGAGTGCAGAAGATGCATACACATGTTGACTTTGGGCACCTAAAATATCGATTTTCAGCATGTTTTGGGCATGCATCTGAGTAGGCATGTACAGATCGCTTCTGGGACCCCAAAATATCGAATTTTCGGGTGTTTGGAGCCTGAATTTAAGATACAAACGGGTACAGAAGATGCATGCACATATCGACTTTTGGGCACCTAAATGATCGATTTTCAGTAGGTTTTGGGCCTGTATTTTGAAAATACTCTAACACGGAGTAGGCATGTACAGTTTGCTTCTGGGACCCCAAAATATTAAATTTTCGGGTGTTTTGGGCCTGAATTTGAAATATCGACTTTGGGCACCTAAAATATCGATTTTTAGCATGTTTTGGGCCTATATTTTGAAAATATTCTAGCACTAAGTAGGCATGTACAGATCACTTCTGGGACCCCAAAATATCGAATTTTCCGGTGTTTTGAGCATGAATTTGAGATATAAACGGGTACATATGATGCATGCACATATCGACTTTGGACAATTAAAATATCGAGTTTTAGCATGTTTTGAGCCTATATTCTGAAAAAATTCTAGCACTGAGTAGGCATGTACAGATCGCTTCTGGGACCCCAAAATATCGAATTTTCCGGTGTTTGGAGCCTTAATTTGAGATATAAACGGGTACAGAAGATGTTTGCACATATCGACTTTTGGGCACCTAAAAGATCGATTTTCAGTATGTTTTGGGCCTGTATTTTAAAAATACTCTAACACGGAGTAGGCATGTACAGTTTGCTACTGGGACCCCAAAATATCGAATTTTCGGGTGTTTTGGAACTGAATTTGAGATATCGACTTTGGGCATCTAAAATATCGATTTTTAGCATGTTTTGGGCCTATATTTTGAAAATATTCTAGCACTAAGTAGGCATGTACAGATCACTTCTGGGACCCCAAAATATCGAATTTTCGGGTGTTTTAAGCCTGAATTTGAGATATAAACGGGTACAGAAGATGCATGCACATATCGAATTTTGGGCACCTAAAAGATCGATTTTCAGTATGTTTTGGGCCTGTATTTTAAAAATACTCTAACACGGAGTAGGCATGTACAGTTTGCTACTGGGACCCCAAAATATCGAATTTTCGGGTGTTTTGGAACTGAATTTGAGATATCGACTTTGGGCACCTAAAATATCGATTTTTAGCATGTTTTGGGCCTATATTTTGAAAATATTCTAGCACTAAGTAGGCATGTACAGATCACTTCTGGGACCCCAAAATATCGAATTTTCGGGTGTTTTAAGCCTGAATTTGAGATATAAACGGGTACAGAAGATGCATGCACATATCGAATTTTGGGCACCTAAAAGATCGATTTTCAGTATGTTTTGGGCCTGTATTTTGAAAATATTCTAGCACTAAGTAGGCATGTACAGATCACTTCTGGGACCCCAAAATATCAAATTTTCGGGTGTTTTCAGGCTGAATTTGAGATATAAACGGCTACAGATGATGCATTCACATATTGACTTTGGACACTTAAAATATCGATTTTTAGGATGTTTTGAGCCTATATTTTGAAAACATTCTAGCACTGAGTAGGCATGTACAGATCGTTTCTGGGAACCAAAAATATCGAATTTTCGGTTGTTTTGAGGTTGAATTTGGGATATAAACGGGTGCAGAAGATGCATACACATATTGACTTTGGTCACCTAAAATATCGATTTTCAGCTTGTTTTGGGCCTATATTTTGAAAATATTCTAGCACTGAGTAGGCATGTACAGATCGCTTCTGGGACCCCAAAATATCGAATTTTCGGGTGTTTTGAGCCTAAAATTGAGATATCGACTTTGGGCACCTAAAATATCGATTTTTAGCATGTTTTCGGCCTATATTTTGAAAATATTCTAGCACTGAGTAGGCATGTACAGATCGCTTCTGGGACCCCAAAATATCAAATTTTCGGGTGTTTTGAGCCTGAATTTGAGATATAAACGGGTACAGAAGATGCATGCACATTTCGACTTTTGGGCACCTAAAATATCGATTTTTAGCATGTTTTGGGTCTGTATCTTGAAAACATTCTAACTAGGAGTAGGGATGTACAGATCGCTTCTAGGACCCAAAAATACCGAATTTTGGGGTGTTTTGAGCCTGAATTTGAAATATAAACGGGTACAGAAGATGCATGCACATATCGACTTTGGACACTTAAAATATCGATTTTTAGCATGTTTTGAGCCTATATTTTTAAAACATTCTAGCACTGATTAGACATGTACAGGTCGCTTCTGGGACCCAAAATTATCGAATTTTCGTGTGTTTTGTGGTTGAATTTGAGATAGAAACGAGTGCAGAAGATGCATACACATGTTGACTTTGGGCACCTAAAATATCGATTTTCAGCATGTTTTCGGCCTGCATCTGAGGAGGCATGTACAGATCGCTTCTGGGACCCCAAAATATCGAATTTTCGGGTGTTTGGAACCTGAATTTGAGATATAAACGGGTACAGAAGATGCATGCACATATCGACTTTTGGGCACCTAAATGATCGATTTTCAGTAGGTTTTGGGCCTGTATTTTGAAAATACTCTAACACGGAGTAGGCATGTACAGTTTGCTTCTGGGACCCCAAAATATTAAATTTTCTGGTGTTTTGGGCCTGAATTTGAAATATCGACTTTGGGCACATAAAATATCGATTTTTAGCATGTTTTGGGCCTATATTTTGAAAATATTCTAGCACTAAGTAGGCATGTACAGATCACTTCTGGGACCCCAAAATATCGAATTTTCGGGTATTTTGAGCATGAATTTGAGATATAAACGGGTACAGATGATGCATGCACATATCGACTTTGGACACTTAAAATATCGAGTTTTAGCATGTTTTGAGCCTATATTCTGAAAAAACTCTAGCACTGAGTAGGCATGTACAGATCGCTTCTGGGACCCCAAAATATCGAATTTTCCGGTGTTTGGAGCCTGAATTTGAGATATAAACGGGTACAGAAGATGTTTGCACATATCGACTTTTGGGCACCTAAAAGATCGATTTTCAGTATGTTTTGGGCCTGTATTTTAAAAATACTCTAACACGGAGTAGGCATGTACAGTTTGCTACTGGGACCCCAAAATATCGAATTTTCGGGTGTTTTGGAACTGAATTTGAGATATCGACTTTGGGCACCTAAAATATCGATTTTTAGCATGTTTTGGGCCTATATTTTGAAAATATTCTAGCACTAAGTAGGCATGTACAGATCACTTCTGGGACCCCAAAATATCGAATTTTCGGGTGTTTTAAGCCTGAATTTGAGATATAAACGGGTACAGAAGATGCATGCACATATCGAATTTTGGGCACCTAAAAGATCGATTTTCAGTATGTTTTGGGCCTGTAATTTGAAAATATTCTAGCACTAAGTAGGCATGTACAGATCACTTCTGGGACCCCAAAATATCAAATTTTCGGGTGTTTTCAGGCTGAATTTGAGATATAAACGGCTACAGATGATGCATTCACATATTGACTTTGGACACTTAAAATATCGATTTTTAGGATGTTTTGAGCCTATATTTTGAAAACATTCTAGCACTGAGTAGGCATGTACAGATCGTTTCTGGGAACCAAAAATATCGAATTTTCGGTTGTTTTGAGGTTGAATTTGGGATATAAACGGGTGCAGAAGATGCATACACATATTGACTTTGGTCACCTAAAATATCGATTTTCAGCTTGTTTTGGGCCTGTATTTTGAAAATATTCTAGCACTGAGTAGGCATGTACAGATCGCTTCTGGGACCCCAAAATATCGAATTTTCGGGTGTTTTGAGCCTAAATTTGAGATATCGACTTTGGGCACCTAAAATATCGATTTTTAGCATGTTTTCGGCCTATATTTTGAAAATATTCTAGCACTGAGTAGGCATGTACAGATCGCTTCTGGGACCCCAAAATATCAAATTTTCGGGTGTTTTGAGCCTGAATTTGAGATATAAACGGGTACAGAAGATGCATGCACATTTCGACTTTTGGGCACCTAAAATATCGATTTTGAGCTTGTTTTGGGCCTGTATTTTGAAAATATTCTAGCACTGAGTAGGCATGTACAGATCGCTTCTGGGACCCCAAAATATCAAATTTTCGGGTGTTTTGAGCCTGAATTTGAGATATAAACGGGTACAGAAGATGCATGCACATATCGACTTTGGACACTTAAAATATCGATTTTTAGCATGTTTTGAGCCTATATTTTGAAAACATTCTAGCACTGATTAGACATGTACAGGTCGCTTCTGGGACCCAAAATTTTCGAATTTTCGTGTGTTTTGTGGTTGAATTTGAGATAGAAACGAGTGCAGAAGATGCATACACATGTTGACTTTGGGCACCTAAAATATCGATTTTCAGCATGTTTTCGGCCTGCATCTGAGGAGGCATGTACAGATCGCTTCTGGGACCCCAAAATATCGAATTTTCGGGTGTTTGGAGCCTGAATTTGAGATATAAACGGGTACAGAAGATGCATGCACATATCGACTTTTGGGCACCTAAATGATCGATTTTCAGTAGGTTTTGGGCCTGTATTTTGAAAATACTCTAACACGGAGTAGGCATGTACAGTTGGCTTCTGGGATCCCAAAATATTAAATTTTCTGGTGTTTTGGGCCTGAATTTGAAATATCGACTTTGGGCACATAAAATATCGATTTTTAGCATGTTTTGGGCCTATATTTTGAAAATATTCTAGCACTAAGTAGGCATGTACAGATCACTTCTGGGACCCCAAAATATCGAATTTTCGGGTGTTTTGAGCATGAATTTGAGATATAAACGGGTACAGATGATGCATGCACATATCGACTTTGGACACTTAAAATATCGAGTTTTAGCATGTTTTGAGCCTATATTCTGAAAAAATTCTAGCACTGAGTAGGCATGTACAGATCGCTTCTGGGACCCCAAAATATCGAATTTTCCGGTGTTTGGAGCCTGAATTTGAGATATAAACGGGTACAGAAGATGTTTGCACATATCGACTTTTGGGCACCTAAAAGATCGATTTTCAGTATGTTTTGGGCCTGTATTTTAAAAATACTCTAACACGGAGTAGGCATGTACAGTTTGCTACTGGGACCCCAAAATATCGAATTTTCGGGTGTTTTGGAACTGAATTTGAGATATCGACTTTGGGCACCTAAAATATCGATTTTTAGCATGTTTTGGGCCTATATTTTGAAAATATTCTAGCACTAAGTAGGCATGTACAGATCACTTCTGGGACCCCAAAATATCGAATTTTCGTTTGTTTTAAGCCTGAATTTGAGATATAAACGGGTACAGAAGATGCATGCACATATCGAATTTTGGGCACCTAAAAGATCGATTTTCAGTATGTTTTGGGCCTGTATTTTGAAAATATTCTAGCACTAAGTAGGCATGTACAGATCACTTCTGGGACCCCAAAATATCAAATTTTCGGGTGTTTTCAGGCTGAATTTGAGATATAAACGGCTACAGATGATGCATTCACATATTGACTTTGGACACTTAAAATATCGATTTTTAGGATGTTTTGAGCCTATATTTTGAAAACATTCTAGCACTGAGTAGGCATGTACAGATCGTTTCTGGGAACCAAAAATATCGAATTTTCGGTTGTTTTGAGGTTGAATTTGGGATATAAACGGGTGCAGAAGATGCATACACATATTGACTTTGGTCACCTAAAATATCGATTTTCAGCTTGTTTTGGGCCTGTATTTTGAAAATATTCTAGCACTGAGTAGGCATGTACAGATCGCTTCTGGGACCCCAAAATATCGAATTTTCGGGTGTTTTGAGCCTAAAATTGAGATATCGACTTTGGGCACCTAAAATATCGATTTTTAGCATGTTTTCGGCCTATATTTTGAAAATATTCTAGCACTGAGTAGGCATGTACAGATCGCTTCTGGGACCCCAAAATATCAAATTTTCGGGTGTTTTGAGCCTGAATTTGAGATATAAACGGGTACAGAAGATGCATGCACATTTCGACTTTTGGGCACCTAAAATATCGATTTTGAGCATGTTTTGGGTCTGTATCTTGAAAACATTCTAACTAGGAGTAGGGATGTACAGATCGCTTCTAGGACCCAAAAATACCGAATTTTGGGGTGTTTTGAGCCTGAATTTGAAATATAAACGGGTACAGAAGATGCATGCACATATCGACTTTGGACACTTAAAATATCGATTTTTAGCATGTTTTGAGCCTATATTTTTAAAACATTCTAGCACTGATTAGACATGTACAGGTCGCTTCTGGGACCCAAAATTATCGAATTTTCGTGTGTTTTGTGGTTGAATTTGAGATAGAAACGAGTGCAGAAGATGCATACACATGTTGACTTTGGGCACCTAAAATATCGATTTTCAGCATGTTTTCGGCCTGCATCTGAGGAGGCATGTACAGATCGCTTCTGGGACCCCAAAATATCGAATTTTCGGGTGTTTGGAGCCTGAATTTGAGATATAAACGGGTACAGAAGATGCATGCACATATCGACTTTTGGGCACCTAAATGATCGATTTTCAGTAGGTTTTGGGCCTGTATTTTGAAAATACTCTAACACGGAGTAGGCATGTACAGTTGGCTTCTGGGACCCCAAAATATTAAATTTTCTGGTGTTTTGGGCCTGAATTTGAAATATCGACTTTGGGCACATAAAATATCGATTTTTAGCATGTTTTGTGCCTATATTTTGAAAATATTCTAGCACTAAGTAGGCATGTACAGATCACTTCTGGGACCCCAAAATATCGAATTTTCGGGTGTTTTGAGCATGAATTTGAGATATAAACGGGTACAGATGATGCATGCACATATCGACTTTGGACACTTAAAATATCGAGTTTTAGCATGTTTTGAGCCTATATTCTGAAAAAATTCTAGCACTGAGTAGGCATGTACAGATCGCTGCTGGGACCTCAAAATATCGAATTTTCCGGTGTTTGGAGCCTGAATTTGAGATATAAACGGGTACAGAAGATGTTTGCACATATCGACTTTTGGGCACCTAAAAGATCGATTTTCAGTATGTTTTGGGCGTGTATTTTAAAAATACTCTAACACGGAGTAGGCATGTACAGTTTGCTACTGGGACCCCAAAATATCGAATTTTCGGGTGTTTTGGAACTGAATTTGAGATATCGACTTTGGGCACCTAAAATATCGATTTTTACCATGTTTTGGGCCTATATTTTGAAAATATTCTAGCACTAAGTAGGCATGTACAGATCACTTCTGGGACCCCAAAATATCGAATTTTCGGGTGTTTTAAGCCTGAATTTGAGATATAAACGGGTACAGAAGATGCATGCACATATCGAATTTTGGGCACCTAAAAGATCGATTTTCAGTATGTTTTGGGCCTGTATTTTGAAAATATTCTAGCACTAAGTAGGCATGTACAGATCACTTCTGGGACCCCAAAATATCAAATTTTCGGGTGTTTTCAGGCTGAATTTGAGATATAAACGGGTACAGATGATGCATGCACATATTGACTTTGGACACTTAAAATATCGATTTTTAGGATGTTTTGAGCCTATATTTTGAAAACATTCTAGCACTGAGTAGGCATGTACAGATCGTTTCTGGGACCCAAAAATATCGAATTTTCGGTTGTTTTGAGGTTGAATTTGGGATATAAACGGGTGCAGAAGATGCATACACATATTGACTTTGGTCACCTAAAATATCGATTTTCAGCTTGTTTTGGGCCTGTATTTTGAAAATATTCTAGCACTAAGTAGGCATGTACAGATCGCTTCTGGGACCCCAAAATATCGAATTTTCGGGTGTTTTGAGCCTAAATTTGAGATATCGACTTTGGGCACCTAAAATATCAATTTTTAGCATGTTTTCGGCCTATATTTTGAAAATATTCTAGCACTGAGTAGGCATGTACAGATCGCTTCTGGGACCCCAAAATATCAAATTTTCAGGTGTTTTGAGCCTGAATTTGAGATATAAACGGGTACAGAAGATGCATGCACATTTCGACTTTTGGGCACCTAAAATATCGATTTTGAGCATGTTTTGGGTCTGTATCTTGAAAACATTCTAACTAGGAGTAGGGATGTACAGATCGCTTCTAGGACCCAAAAATACCGAATTTTCGGGTGTTTTGAGCCTGAATTTGAGATATAAACGGGTACAGAAGATGCATGCACAAATCGACTTTGGACACTTAAAATATCGATTTTTAGCATGTTTTGAGCCTATATTTTTAAAACATTCTAGCACTGATTAGACATGTACAGGTCGCTTCTGGGACCCAAAATTATCGAATTTTCGTGTGTTTTGTGGTTGAATTTGAGATAGAAACGAGTGCAGAAGATGCATACACATGTTGACTTTGGGCACCTAAAATATCGATTTTCAGCATGTTTTCGGCCTGCATCTGAGTAGGCATGTACAGATCGCTTCTGGGACCCCAAAATATCGAATTTTCGGGTGTTTGGAGCCTGAATTTGAGATATAAACGGGTATAGAAGATGCATGCACATATCGACTTTTGGGCACCTAAATGATCGATTTTCAGTAGGTTTTGGGCTTGTATTTTGAAAATACTCTAACACGGAGTAGGCATGTACAGTTTGCTTCTGGGACCCCAAAATATTAAATTTTCGGGTGTTTTGGGCCTGAATTTGAAATATCGACTTTGGGCACCTAAAATATAGATTTTTAGCATGTTTTGGGCATAAAATTTGAAAATATTCTAGCACTAAGTAGGCATGTACAGATCACTTCTGGGACACCAAAATATCGAATTTTCGGGTGTTTTGAGCATGAATTTGAGATATAAACGGGTACAGATGATGCATGCACATATCGACTTTGGACACTTAAAATATCGATTTTTAGCATGTTTTGAGCCTATATTCTGAAAAAATTCTAGCACTGAGTATGCATGTACAGATCGCTTCTGGGACCCCAAAATATCGAATTTTCGGGTGTTTGGAGCCTGAATTTGAGATATAAACGGGTACAGAAGATGTTTGCACATATCGACTTTTGGGCACCTAAAAGATCGATTTTCAGTATGTTTTGGGCCTGTATTTTAAAAATACCTTAACACGGAGTAGGCATGTACAGTTTGCTACTGGGACCCCAAAATATCGAATTTTCGGGTGTTTTGGAACTGAATTTGAGATATCGACTTTGGGCACCTAAAATATCGATTTTTAGCATGTTTTGGGCCTAAATTTTGAAAATATTCTAGCACTAAGTAGGCATGTACAGTTCGCTTCTGGGAGCACAAAATATCGAATTTTCGGGTGTTTTGAGCCTGAATTTGAGATATAAACGGGTACAGAAGATGCATGCACATTTCGACTTTTGGGCACCTAAAATATCGATTTTGAGCATGTTTTGGGTCTGTATCTTGAAAACATTCTAACTAGGAGTAGGGATGTACAGATCGCTTCTAGGACCCAAAAATACCGAATTTTCGGGTGTTTTGAGACTGAATTTGAGATATAAACGGGTACAGAAGATGCATGCACATATCGACTTTGGACACTTAAAATATCGATTTTTAGTATGTTTTGAGCCTATATTTTGAAAACATTCTAGCACTGATTAGACATGTACAGGTCGCTTCTGGGACCCAAAATTATCGAATTTTCGGGTGTTTTGTGGTTGAATTTGTGATATAAACGAGTGCAGAAGATGCATACACATGTTGACTTTGGGCACCTAAAATATCGATTTTCAGCATGTTTTGAGCCTGCATCTGAGTAGGCATGTACAGATCGCTTCTGGGACCCAAAAATATCGAATTTTCGGGTGTTTGTAGTCTGAAGTTGAGATATAAACGGGTACAGAAGATGCATGCACATATCGACTTTTGGGAACCTAAAAGATCGATTTTCAGTATGTTTTGGGCCTGTATTTTGAAAATACTCTAACACGGAGTAGGCATGTACAGTTTGCTTCTGGGACCCCAAAATATTAAATTTTCGGGTGATTTGGGCCTAAATTTGAAATATCGACTTTGGGCACCTAAAATATCGATTTTTAGCATGTTTTGGGCCTATATTTGGAAAATATTCTAGCACTAAGTAGGCATGTACAGATCACTTCTGGGACCCCAAAATATCGAATTTTCGGGTGTTTTGAGCCTGAATTTGAGATATAAAAGGGTACAGATGATGCATGCACATATCGACTTTGGACACTTAAAATATCGATTTTTAGCATGTTTTGAGCCTATATTCTGAAATAATTCTAGCACTGAGTAGGCATGTACAGATCGCTTCTGGGACCCCAAAATATCGAATTTTCGGGTTTTTGGAGCCTGAATTTGAGATATAAACGGGTACAGAAGATGCATGCACATATCGACTTTTGGGCACCTAAATGATCGATTTTCAGTAGGTTTTGGGCCTGTATTTTGAAAATACTCTAACACGGAGTAGGCATGTACAGTTTGCTTCTGGGACCCCAAAATATTAAATTTTCGGGTGTTTTGGGCCTGAATATGAAATATCGACTTTGGGCACCTAAAATATCAATTTTTAGCATGTTTTGGGCCTATATTTTGAAAATATTCTAGCACTAAGTAGGCATGTACAGATCACTTCTGGGACCCCAAAATATCGAATTTTCGGGTGTTTTGAGCCTGAATTTGAGATATAAACGGGTACAGATGATGCATGCACATATCGACATTGGACATTTAAAATATCGATTTTTAGCATGTTTTGAGCCTATATTCTGAAAAAATTCTAGCACTGAGTAGGCATGTACAGATCGCTTCTGGGACCCCAAAATATCGAATTTTCGGGTGTTTGGAGCCTGAATTTGAGATATAAACGGGTACAGAAGATTTTTGCACATATCGACTTTTGGGCACCTAAAAGATCGATTTTCAGTATGTTTTGGGCCTGTATTTTAAAAATACCTTAACACGGAGTTGGCATGTACAGTTTGCTACTGGGACCCCAAAATATCGAATTTTCGGGTGTTTTATAACTGAATTTGAGGTATCGACTTTGGGCACCTAAAATATCGATTTTTAGCATGTTTTGGGCCTAAATTTTGAAAATATTCTAGCACTAAGTAGGCATGTACAGATCGCTTCTGGAACCCAAAAATATCGAATTTTCGGGTGTTTTGAGGTTGAATTTGGGATATAAACGGGTGCAGAAGATACATACACATATTGACTTTGGTCACCTAAAATATCGATTTTCAGCTTATTTTGGGCCTGTATTTTGAAAATACTCTAACACAAAGTAGGCAAGTACAGTTTGCTTCTGGGACCCCAAAATATCGAATTTTTGGGTGTTTTAAGCCTGAATTTGAGATATAAACCGGTACAGAAGATGCATGCACATATCGACTTTTGGGCACCTAAAAGATCGATTTTCAGTATGTTTTTAGCCTGTATTTTGAAAATATTCTAGCACTAAGTAGGCATATACAGATCACTTCTGGGACCCCAAAATATCAAATTTTCGGGTGTTTTCAGCCTGAATTTGAGATATAAACGGGTACAGATGATACATGCACATATTGACTTTGGACACTTAAAATATGGATTTTTAGCATGTTTTGAGCCTATATTTTGAAAACATTCTAGCACTGACTAGGCATGTACAGATCGTTTCTGGGACCCAAAAATATCGAATTTTCCGTTGTTTTGAGGTTGAATTTGGGATATAAACGGGTGCAGAAGATGCATACACATATTGACTTTGGTCACCTAAAATATCGATTTTCAGCTTGTTTTGGGCCTGTATATTGAAAATACTCTAACACGGAGTAGCCAAGTACAGATCGCTTCTGGGACCCCAAAATATCGAATTTTTGGGTGTTTTTGGCCTGAATTTGAGATATCGACTTTGGGCACCAAAAATATCGATTTTTAGCATGTTTTGGGCCTAAATTTTGAAAATATTCTAGCACTGAGTAGGCATGTACAGATCGCTTCTGGGACCCCAAAATATCGAATTTTCGGGTGTTTGGAGCCTGAATTTGAGATATAAACGGGTACAGAAGATGCATGCACATTTCGACTTTTGGGCTCCTAAAATATCGATTTTGAGCATGTTTTGGGTCTGTATCTTGAAAACATTCTAACTAGGAGTAGGGATGTACAGATCGCTTCTAGGACCCAAAAATACCGAATTTTCGGGTGTTTTGAGACTGAATTTGAGATATAAACGGGTACAGAAGATGCATGCACATATCGACTTTGGACACTTAAAATATCGATTTTTAGCATGTTTTCAGCCTATATTTTGAAAACATTCTAGCACTGATTAGATATGTACAGGTCGCTTCTGGGACCCAAAATTATCAAATTTTCGGGTGTTTTGTGGTTGAATTTGTGATATAAACGAGTGCAGAAGATACATACACATGTTGACTTTGGGCACCTAAAATATCGATTTTCAGCATGTTTTGGGCCTGCATCTGAGTAGGCATGTACAGATCGCTTCTGGGACCCAAAAATATCGAATTTTCGGGTGTTTGGAGCCTGAATTTGAGATATAAACGGGTACAGAAGATGCATGCACATATCGACTTTAGGGCACCTAAAAGATCGATTTTCAGTATGTTTTAGGCCTGTATTTTGAAAATACTCTAACACGGAGTAGGCATGTACAGTTTGCTTCTGGGACCCCAAAATATCGAATTTTCGGGTGTTTTGGAACTGAATTTGAGATATCGACTTTGGGCACCTAAAATATCGATTTTTAGCATGTTTTGAAACTATATTTTGAAAAAATTCTAGCACTGAGTAGGCATGTACAGATCGCTTCTGGAACCCAAAAATATCGAATTTTCGGTTGTTTTGAGGTTGAATTTGGGATATAAACGGGTGCAGAAGATACATACACATATTGACTTTGGTCACCTAAAATATCGATTTTCAGCTTGTTTTGGGCCTGTATTTTGAAAATACTCTAACACAAAGTAGGCAAGTACAGTTCGCTTCTGGGACCCCAAAATATCGAATTTTCGGGTGTTTTAAGCCTGAATTTGAGATATAAACGGGTACAGAAGATGCATGCACATATCGACTTTTGGGCACCTAAAAGATCGATTTTCAGTATGTTTTGAGCCTGTATTTTGAAAATATTCTAGCACTAAGTAGGCATGTACAGATCACTTCTGGGACCCCAAAATATCAAATTTTCGGGGTTTTTTCAGCTTGAATTTGAGATATAAACGGGTACAGATGATGCATGCACATATAGACTTTGGACACTTAAAATATCGATTTTTAGCATGTTTTGAGCCTATATTTTGAAAACATTTTAGCACTGAGTAGGCATGTACAGATCGTTTTTGGGACCCAAAAATATCGAATTTTCGGTTGTTTTGAGGTTAAATTTGGGATATAAACGGGTGCAGAAGATGCATACACATATTGACTTTGGTCACCTAAAATATCGATTTTCAGCTTATTTTGGGTCTGCATCTGAGTAGGCATATACAGATCGCTTCAGGGACCCAAAAATATCGAATTTTCTGGTGTTTGGAGCCTGAATTTGAGATATAAACGGGTACAGAAGATGCATCCACATATCGACTTTAGGGCACCTAAAAGATCGATTTTCAGTATGTTTTGGGCCTGTATTTTGAAAATACTCTAACTCGGAGTAGGCATGTACAGTTTGCTTCTGGGACCCCAAAATATTAAATTTTCTGGTGTTTTGGGCCTGAATTTGAAATATCGACTTTGGGCACCTAAAATATCGATTTTTAGCATGTTTTGGGCCTATATTTTGAAAATATTCTAGCACTAAGTAGGCATGTACAGATCACTTCTGGGACCCCAAAATATCGAATTTTCGGGTGTTTTGAGCCTGAATTTGAGATATAAATGGTACAGATGATGCATGCACATATCGACTTTGGACACTTAAAATATCGATTTTTAGCATGTTTTGAGCCTATATTTTTAAAACATTCTAGCACTGAGTAGGCATGTACAGATCGTTTCTGGGACCCAAAAATATCGAATTTTCGGTTGTTTTTAGGTTGAATTTGGGATATAAACGGGTGCAGAAGATGCATACACATATTGACTTTGGTCACCTAAAATATCGATTTTCAGCTTGTTTTGGGCCTGTATTTTGAAAATACTCTAACACGGAGTAGCTAAGTACAGATCGCTTCTGGGACCCCAAAATATCGAATTTTTGGGTGTTTTGGGCCTGAAATTGAGATATCGACTTTGTGCACCTAAAATATCGATTTTTAGCATGTTTTGGGCCTATATTTTGAAAATATTCTAGCACTGAGTAGGCATGTACAGATCGCATCTGGGACCCCAAAATATCGAATTTTCGGGTGTTTTGAGCCTGAATTTGAGATATAAACGGGTACAGAAGATGCATGCACATTTCGACTTTTGGCACCTAAAATATCGATTTTGAGCATGTTTTGGGTCTGTATCTTGAAAACATTCTAACTAGGAGTAGGGATGTACAGATCGCTTCTAGGACCCAAAAATACCGAATTTTCGGGTGTTTTGAGCCTGAATTTGAGATATAAACGGGTACAGAAGATGCATGCACATATCGACTTTGGACACTTAAAATATCGATTTTTAGCATGTTTTGAGACTATTTTCTAAAAAAATTCTAGCACTGAGTAGGCATGTACAGATCGCTTCTGGGAACCCAAAATATCGAATTTTCGGGTGTTTGGAGCCTGAATTTGAGATATAAACGGGTACAGAAGATGTTTGCACAGATCGACTTTTGGGCACCTAAAAGATCGATTTTCAGTATGTTTTGGGCCTGTATTTTAAAAAAACTCTAACACGGAGTAGGCATGTACAGTTTGCTACTGGGACCCCAAAATATCGAATTTTCGGGTGTTTTGGAACTGAATTTGAGATATCGACTTTGGGCACCTAAAATATCGATTTTTAGCATGTTTTGAAACTATATTTTGAAAAAATTCTAGCACTGAGTAGGCATGTACAGATCGCTTCTGGAACCCAAAAATATCGAATTTTCGGTTGTTTTGAGGTTGAATTTGGGATATAAACGGGTGCAGAAGATACATACACATATTGACTTTGGTCACCTAAAATATCGATTTTCAGCTTGTTTTGGGCCTGTATTTTGAAAATACTCTAACACAAAGTAGGCAAGTACAGTTCGCTTCTGGGACCCCAAAATATCGAATTTTCGGGTGTTTTAAGCCTGAATTTGAGATATAAACGGGTACAGAAGATGCATGCACATAACGACTTTTGGGCACCTAAAAGATCGATTTTCAGTATGTTTTGAGCCTGTATTTTGAAAATATTCTAGCACTAAGTAGGCATGTACAGATCACTTCTGGGACCCCAAAATATCAAATTTTCGGGTTTTTTTCAGCCTGAATTTGAGATATAAACGGGTACAGATGATGCATGCACATATAGACTTTGGACACTTAAAATATCGATTTTTAGCATGTTTTGAGCCTATATTTTGAAAACATTCTAGCACTGATTAGGCATGTACAGATCGTTTCTGGGACCCAAAAATATCGAATTTTCGGTTGTTTTGAGGTTAAATTTGGGATATAAACGGGTGCAGAAGATGCATACACATATTGACTTTGGTCACCTAAAATATCGATTTTCAGCTTGTTTTGGGTCTGCATCTGAGTAGGCATATACAGATCGCTTCAGGGACCCAAAAATATCGAATTTTCTGGTGTTTGGAGCCTGAATTTGAGATATAAACGGGTACAGAAGATGCATGCACATATCGACTTTAGGGCACCTAAAAGATGGATTTTCAGTATGTTTTGGGCCTGTATTTTGAAAATACTCTAACACGGAGTAGGCATGTACAGTTTGCTTCTGGGACCCCAAAATATTAAATTTTCTGGTGTTTTGGGCCTGAATTTGAAATATCGACTTTGGGCACCTAAAATATCGATTTTTAGCATGTTTTGGGCCTATATTTTTAAAACATTCTAGGACTGAGTAGGCATGTACAGATCGTTTCTGGGACCCAAAAATATCGAATTTTCGGTTGTTTTGAGGTTGAATTTGGGATATAAACGGGAAGCAGAAGATGCATACACATATTGACTTTGGTCACCTAAAATATCGATTTTCAGCTTGTTTTGGGCCTGTATTTTGAAAATACTCTAACACGGAGGAGCTAAGTACAGATCGCTTCTTTGACCCCAAAATATCGAATTTTTGGGTGTTTTGGGCCTGAAATTGAGATATCGACTTTGGGCACCTAAAATATCGATTTTTAGCATGTTTTGTGCCTATATTTTGAAAATATTCTAGCACTGCGTAGGCATGTACAGATCGCATCTGGGACCCCAAAATATCGAATTTTCGGGTGTTTTAAGCCTGAATTTGAGATATAAACGGGTACAGAAGATGCATGCACATTTCGACTTTTGGGCACCTAAAATATCGATTTTGAGCATGTTTTGGGTCTGTATCTTGAAAACATTCTAACTAGGAGTAGGGATGTAAAGATATCTTCTAGGACCCAAAAATACCGAATTTTCGGGTGTTTTGAGCCTGAATTTGAGATATAAACGGGTACAGAAGATGCATGCACATATCGACTTTGGACACTTAAAATATCGATTTTTAGCATGTTTTGAAACTATATTTTGAAAAAATTCTAGCACTGAGTAGGCATGTACAGGTCGCTTCTGGGACCCAAAATTATCGAATTTTCGGGTGTTTTGTGGTTGAATTTGTGATATAAACGAGTGCAGAAGATGCATACACATGTTGACTTTGGGCACCTAAAATATCGATTTTCAGCATGTTTTGGGCCTGCATCTGAGTAGGCATATACAGATCGCTTCTGGGACCCAAAAATATCGAATTTTCGGGAGTTTGGAGCCTGAATTTGAGATATAAACGGGTACAGAAGATGCATGCACATATCGACTTTTGGGCACCTAAAAGATCGATTTTCAGTATGTTTTGGGCCTGTATTTTGAAAATACTCTAACACGGAGTAGGCATGTACAGTTTGCTTCTGGGACCCCAAAATATTAAATTTTCGGGTGTTTTGGGCCTGAATTTGAAATATCGACTTTGGGCACCTAAAATATCGATTTTTAGCATGTTTTGGGCCTATATTTTGAAAATATTCTAGCACTAAGTAGGCATGTACAGATAACTTCTGGGACCCCAAAATATCGAATTTTCGGGTGTTTTGAGCCTGAATTTGAGATATAAACGGGTACAGATGATGCATGCACATATCGACTTTGGACACTTAAAATATCGATTTTTAGCATGTTTTGAGCCTATATTCTGAAAAAATTCTAGCACTGAGTAGGCATGTACTGATCGCTTCTGGAACCCCAAAATATCGAATTTTCGGGTGTTTGGAGCCTGAATTTGAGATATAAACGGGTACAGAAGATGCTTGCACATATCGACTTTTGGGCACCTAAAAGATCGATTTTCAGTATGTTTTAGGCCTGTATTTTGAAAATACTCTAACACGGACTAGGCATGTACAGTTTGCTTCAGGGACCCCAAAATATTAAATTTTCGGGTGTTTTGGGCCTGAATTTGAAATATCGACTTTGGGCACCTAAAAAATCGATTTTTAGCATGTTTTGGGCCTATATTTTGAAAATATTCTAGCACTAACTAGGCATGTAGAGATCACTTCTGGGACCCCAAAATATCGAATTTTTGGGTGTTTTGAGCCTGAATTTGAGATATAAACGGGTACAGATGATGATGCATGCACATATCTACTTTGGACACTTAAAATCTCGATTTTTAGCATGTTTTGAAACTATATTTTGAAAAAATTCTAGCACTGAGTAGGCATGTACAGATCGCTTCTGGAACCCAAAAATATCGAATTTTCTGGTGTTTTGAGGTTGAATTTGGGATATAAACGGGTGCAGAAGATACATACACATATTGACTTTGGACACCTAAAATATCGATTTTCAGCTTGTTTTAGGCCTGTATTTTAAAAATACTCTAACACAAAGTAGGCAAGTACAGTTCGCTTCTGGGACCCCAAAATATCGAATTTTCGGGTGTTTTAAGCCTGAATTTGAGATATAAACGGGAACAGAAGATGCATGCACATATCTACTTTTGGGCACCTAAAAGATCGATTTTCAGTATGTTTTGAGCCTGTATTTTGGAAAAGTTCTAGCACTAAGTAGGCATATACAGATCACTTCTGGGACCCCTAAACATCAAATATTCGGGTGTTTTCAGCCTGAATTTGAGATATAAACGGGTACAGATGATGCATGCACATATTGACTTTGGACACTTAAAATATCGATTTTTAGCATGTTTTGAGCCTATATTTTGAAAACATTCTAGCACTGAGTAGGCATGTACAGATCGTTTCTGGGACCCAAAAATATCGAATTTTCGGTTGTTTTGAGGTTGAATTTGGGATATAAACGGGTGCAGAAGATGCATACACATATTGACTTTGGTCACCTATTATATCTATTTTCAGCTTGTTTTGGGCCTGTAATTTAAAATTACTCTAACACGGACTAGCGAAGTACAGTTCGCTTCTGGGACCCCAAAATATCGAATTTTTGGGTGTTTTGGGCCTGAATTTTAGATATCGACTTTGGGCACCTAAAATATCGATTTTTAGCATGTTTTGGGCCTATATTTCGAAAATATCCTAGCACTGAGTAGGCATGTACAGATCGCATCTGGGACCCCAAAATATCGAATTTTCGGGTGTTTTGAGCCTGAATTTGAGATATAAACGGGTACAGAAAATGCATGCACATTTCGACTTTTGGGCACTTAAAATATCGATTTTGAGCATATTTTGGGTCTGTATCTTGAAAACATTCTAACTAGGAGTAGGGATGTACAGATCGCTTCTAGGACCCAAAAATACCGAATTTTCGGGTGTTTTGAGCCTGAATTTGAGATATAAACGGGTACAGAAGATGCATGCAGATATCGACTTTGGACATTTAAAATATCGATTTTTAGCATGTTTTGAAACTATATTTTGAAAAAATTCTAGCACTGAGTAGGCATGTACAGGTCGCTTCTGGGACCCAAAATTATCGAATTTTCGGGTGTTTTGTGGTTGAATTTGTGATATAAACGAGTGCAGAAGATGCATACACATGTTGACTTTGGGCACCTAAAATATCGATTTTCAGCATGTTTTGGGCCTGCATCTGCGTAGGCATATACAGATCGCTTCTGGGACCCAAAAATATCGAATTTTCGGGTGTTTGGAGCCTGAATTTGAGATATAAACGGGTACAGAAGATGCATGCACATATCGACTTTAGGGCACCTAAAAGATCGATTTTCAGTATGTTTTGGGCCTGTATTTTGAAAATACTCTAACACGGAGTAGGCATGTACAGTTTGCTTCTGGGACCCCAAAATATTAAATTTTCGGGTGTTTTGTGCCTGAATTTGAAATATCGACTTTGGGCACCTAAAATATCGATTTTTAGCATGTTTTGGGCCTATATTTTGAAAATATTCTAGCACTAAGTAGGCATGTACAGATTACTTCTGGGACCCCAAAATATCGAATTTTCGGGTGTTTTGGGTCTGAATTTGAGATATCGACTTTGGGCACCTAAAATATCGATTTTTAGCATGTTTTGGGCCCATGTTTTGAAAATATTCTAACACTAAGTAGGCATGTACAGATCACTTATGGGGCCCCAAAATATCGAATTTTCGGGTGTTTTGAGCCTGAATTTGAGATATAAACGGGTACAGATGATGAATGCACATATCGACTTTGGACACTTAAAATATCGATTTCCAGCTTGTTTTGAGCCTGTATTTTGAAAATACTCTAACACGGAGTAGGCAAGTACAGATCGCTTCAGGTACCCGAAAATATAGAATTTTTGGGTGTTTTGAGCCTGAATTTGAGATATAAACATTTACAGAAGATGCATGCACATATCGACTTTAGGGCACCTAAAAGATCGATTTTCAGTATGTTTTGGGCCTGTATTTTGAAAATACTCTAACACGGAGTAGGCATGTACAGTTCGCTTCTGGGACCCCAAAATATTAAATTTTCGGGTGTTTTGTGCCTGAATTTGAAATATCGACTTTGGGCACCTAAAATATCGATTTTTAGCATGTTTTTGGCCTATATTTTAAAAATATTCTAGCACTAAGTAGGCATGTACAGATCACTTCTGGGACCCCAAAATATAGAATTTTCGGGTGTTTTGAGCCTGAATTTGAGATATAAACGGGTACAGAAAATGCATGCACATTTCGACTTTTGGGCACTTAAAATATCGATTTTGAGCATATTTTGGGTCTGTATCTTGAAAACATTCTAACTAGGAGTAGGGATGTACAGATCGCTTCTAGGACCCAAAAATACCGAATTTTCGGGTGTTTTGAGCCTGAATTTGAGATATAAACGGGTACAGAAGATGCATGCAGATATCGACTTTGGACATTTAAAATATCGATTTTTAGCATGTTTTGAAACTATATTTTGAAAAAATTCTAGCACTGAGTAGGCATGTACAGGTCGCTTCTGGGACCCAAAATTATCGAATTTTCGGGTGTTTTGTGGTTGAATTTGTGATATAAACGAGTGCAGAAGATGCATACACATGTTGACTTTGGGCACCTAAAATATCGATTTTCAGCATGTTTTGGGCCTGCATCTGCGTAGGCATATACAGATCGCTTCTGGGACCCAAAAATATCGAATTTTCGGGTGTTTGGAGCCTGAATTTGAGATATAAACGGGTACAGAAGATGCATGCACATATCGACTTTAGGGCACCTAAAAGATCGATTTTCAGTATGTTTTGGGCCTGTATTTTGAAAATACTCTAACACGGAGTAGGCATGTACAGTTTGCTTCTGGGACCCCAAAATATTAAATTTTCGGGTGTTTTGTGCCTGAATTTGAAATATCGACTTTGGGCACCTAAAATATCGATTTTTAGCATGTTTTGGGCCTATATTTTGAAAATATTCTAGCACTAAGTAGGCATGTACAGATTACTTCTGGGACCCCAAAATATCGAATTTTCGGGTGTTTTGGGTCTGAATTTGAGATATCGACTTTGGGCACCTAAAATATCGATTTTTAGCATGTTTTGGGCCCATGTTTTGAAAATATTCTAACACTAAGTAGGCATGTACAGATCACTTATGGGGCCCCAAAATATCGAATTTTCGGGTGTTTTGAGCCTGAATTTGAGATATAAACGGGTACAGATGATGAATGCACATATCGACTTTGGACACTTAAAATATCGATTTTTAGCATGTTTTGAGCCTATATTCTGAAAAAATTCTAGCACTGAGTAGGCATGTACAGATCGCTTCTGGGACCCAAAAATATAGAATTTTCGGGTGTTTTGAGGTGGAATTTGGGATATAAACGGGTGCAGAAGATGCATACACATATTGACTTTGGTCTCCTAAAATATCGATTTCCAGCTTGTTTTGAGCCTGTATTTTGAAAATACTCTAACACGGAGTAGGCAAGTACAGATCGCTTCAGGTACCCGAAAATATAGAATTTTTGGGTGTTTTGAGCCTGAATTTGAGATATAAACATTTACAGAAGATGCATGCACATATCGACTTTAGGGCACCTAAAAGATCGATTTTCAGTATGTTTTGGGCCTGTATTTTGAAAATACTCTAACACGGAGTAGGCATGTACAGTTCGCTTCTGGGACCCCAAAATATTAAATTTTCGGGTGTTTTGTGCCTGAATTTGAAATATCGACTTTGGGCACCTAAAATATCGATTTTTAGCATGTTTTTGGCCTATATTTTAAAAATATTCTAGCACTAAGTAGGCATGTACAGATCACTTCTGGGACCCCAAAATATAGAATTTTCGGGTGTTTTGAGCCTGAATTTGAGATATAAACGGGTACAGATGATGCATGCACATATCGACTTTGGACACTTAAAATATCGATTTTTAGCATGTTTTGAGCCTATATTCTGAAAAAATTCTAGCACTGAGTAGGCATGTACAGATCGCTTCTGGGACCCCAAAATATCGAATTTTTGGGTGTTTGGAGCCTGAATTTGAGATATAAACGGGTACAGAAGATGCTTGCACATATCGACTTTTGGGCACCTAAAAGATCGATTTTCAGTATGTTTAGGGCCTGTAATTTGAAAATACTCTAACACGGAGTAGGCATGTACAGTTCACTTCTGGGACCCCAAAATATCGAATTTTCGGGTGTTTTGGGCTTGAATTTGAGATATCGACTTTGGGCACCTAAAATATCGATTTTTAGCATATTTTGGGCCTATGTTTTGAAAATATTCGAACACTAAGTAGGCATGTACAGATCACTTCTGGGGCCCCAAAATATCGAATTTTCGGGTGTTTTGAGCCTGAATTTGAGATATAAACGGGTACAGATGATGAATGCACATATCGACTTTGGACACTTAAAATATCGATTTTTAGCATGTTTTGAGCCTATATTCTGAAAAAATTCTAGCACTGAGTAGGCATGTACAGATCGCTTCTGGGACCCAAAAATATCGAATTTTCGGGTGTTTTGTGGTTGAATTTGGGATATAAACGGGTGCAGAAGATGCATACACATATTGACTTTGGTATCCTAAAATATCGATTTTCAGTTTGTTTTGAGCCTGTATTTTGAAAATACTCTAACACGTAGTAGGCAAGTACAGATCGCTTCTGGTACCCGAAAATATCGAATTTTCGGGTGTTTTGAGCCTGAATTTGAGATATAAACGGGTACAGATTATGCATGCACATATTGACTTTGGACACTTAAAATATCGATTTTTAGCATGTTTTGAGCCTATATTTTGAAAACATTCTAGCACTGAGTAGGCATGTACAGATCGTTTCTGCGACCCAAAAACATCGAATTTTCGGTTGTTCTGAGGTTGAAATTGGGATATAAACGGGTGCAGAAGATGCATACACATACTGACTTTGGTCACCTAAAATATCGATTTTCAGCTTGTTTTGGGCCTTTATTTTGAAAATACTCTAGCACTGAGTAGGCATGTACAGATCGCTTCCGGGACCCCAAAATATCGAATTTTCGGGTGTTTTGAGCCAGAATTTGAGATATCGAATTTGGGCACCTAAAATATCGATTTTTAGCATGTTTTGGGCATATATTTTGAAAATATTCTAGCACTGAGTAGGCATGTACAGATCTCTTCTTGGACCCCAAAATATCGAATTTTCGGGTGTTTTGAGCCTGAATTTGAGATATAAACGGGTACAGAAGATGCATGCACATATTGACTTTGAGCACCTAAAAGATCGATTTTCAGCATGTTTTGGGCCTGTATTTTGAAAATACTCTAACTAGGAGTAGGCATGTACAGATCGCTTCAGGGACCCAAAAATATCGAATTTTCGGGTGTTTTGAGCCTGAATTTGAGATATAAACGAGTACAGAAGATGCATGCACATATCGACTTAGGACACTTAAAATATCGATTTTTAGCATGTTTTGAGCCTATATTTTTGAAAACAATCTAGCACTGACTAGACATGTACAGATCGCTTCTGGGACCCAAAATTATCGAATTTTCGGTTGTGTTTTGAGGTTAAATTTGAGATATAAACGAGTGCAGAAGATGCATACACATGTTGACTTTGGGCACCTAAAATATCGATTTTCAGCATGTTTTGGGCCTGCATCTGAGTAGGCATGTACAGATCGCTTCTGGGACCCCAAAATATCGAATTTTCGGGTGTTTGGAGCCTGAATTTGGGATATAACCGGGTACAGAAGATGCATGCACATATCGACTTTTTGGCACCTAAAAGATCGATTTTCAGTATGTTTTGGGCCTGTATTTAAAAAATACTCTAACACGGAGTTGGCATGTACAGTTCGCTTCTGGGACCCCAAAATATCAAATTTTCGGGTGTTTTAGGCCTGAATTTAAGATATCGACTTTGGGCACCTAAAATATCGATTTTTTAGCAAGTTTTGAGCCTATATTTTGAAAAAAATTCTAGCACTGAGTAGGCATGTACAGATCGCTTCTGGGACCCAAAAATATCGAATTTTCGGGTGTTTTGAGGTTGAATTTGAGATATAAACGGGTACAGAAGATGCAAGCACATATCGACTTTGGAAACTTAAAATATCGATTTTTAGCATGTTTTGAGCCTATATTTTGAAAACATTCTAACACTGACTAGACATGTACAGATCGCTTCTGGGACCCAAAATTATCGAATTTTCGGGTGGTTTGAGGTTGATTTTGAGATATAAACGAGTGCAGAAGATGCATACACATGTTGACTTTGGGCACCTAAAATATCGATTTTCAGCATGTTTTGGGCCTGCATCTGAGTAGGCATGTACAGATCGCTTCTGGGACCCCAAAATATCGAATTTTCGGGTGTTTGGAGCCTGAATTTGGGATATAACCGGGTACAGAAGATGCATGCACATATCGACTTTTTGGCACCTAAAAGATCGATTTTCAGTATGTTTTGGGCCTGTATTTAAAAAATACTCTAACACGGAATTGGCATGTACAGTTCGCTTCTGGGACCCCAAAATATCAAATTTTCGGGTGTTTTAGGCCTGAATTTAAGATATCGACTTTGGGCACCTAAAATATCGATTTCTTAGCAAGTTTTGAGCCTATATTTTGAAAAAAATTCTAGCACTGAGTAGGCATGTACAGATCGCTTCTGGGACCCAAAAATATCGAATTTTCGGGTGTTTTGAGGTTGAATTTGAGATATAAACGGGTACAGAAGATGCAAGCACATATCGACTTTGGAAACTTAAAATATCGATTTTTAGCATGTTTTGAGCCTATATTTTGAAAACATTCTAACACTGACTAGACATGTACAGATCGCTTCTGGGACCCAAAATTATCGAATTTTCAGGTGGTTTGAGGTTGATTTTGAGATATAAACGAGTGCAGAAGATGCATACACATGTTGACTTTGGGCACCTACAATATAGATTTTTAGCATGTTTTTGGCCTGCATCTGAGTAGGCATGTACAGATCGCTTCTGGGACCCCGAAATATCGAATTTTCGGGTGTTTGGAGCCTGAATTTGAGATATAAACGGGTACAGAAGATGCATCCACATATCGACTTTTGGGCACCTAAAAGATCGATTTTCAATATGTTTTGGGCCTAAATTTTGAAAATATTCTAGCACTAAGTAGGCATGTACAGATCACTTCTGGGGCCCCAAAATATCGAATTTTAGGGTGTTTTGAGGTTGAATTTGAGATATAAACGGGTACAGATGATGCATGCACATATCGACTTTGGACACTTAAAATATCGATTTTTAGCATGTTTTGAGCCTATATTCAGAAAAAATTCTAGCACTGATTGGACATGTACAGATCGCTTCTGGGACCCAAAAATATCGAATTTTCGGATGTTTTGAGCCTGAATTTGAGATATAAACGGGTACAGAAGATGCATGCACATATTGACTTAGGGCACCTAAAATATCGATTTTCAGCATGTTTTGGGCCTGTATTTTGAAAATACTCTAACACGGAGTAGGCATGTATAGATCGCTTCTGGGACCCCAAAAATATCGAATTTTCGGGTGTTTTGAGGTTGAATTTGAAATATAAACGAGTGCAGAAGATGCATACACATATTGAATTTGGGCACCAAAATATCGATTTTCAGCATGTTTTGTGACTGTATCTGAGTAGGCATGTACAGATCACTTCTGGGACCCCAAACTATTGAATTTTCGGTTGTTTTGGGCCTGTATATTGAAAATACTCTAACACGGAGTAGGCATGTGCAGATCGCTTATGGGACCCCAAAATATCGAATTTTTGGGTGTTTTGGGCCTGAATTTGAGATATCGACTTTGGGCACCTAAAATATCGATTTTTAGCATGTTATGGGCCAATATTTTGAAAATATTCTAGCACTAAGTAGGCATGTACAGATCACTTCTGGGACCCCAAAATATCAATTTTTCGGGTGTTTTGAACCTGAATTTGAGATATAAACGGGTTCAGAAGATGCATCCACATATCGACTTTGGACACTTAAAATATCGATTTTTAGCATGTTTTGAGGCTATATTTTGAAAACATTCTAGCACTGAGTCGGCATGTACAGATCGTTTCTGGGACCCAAAAAAATCGAATTTTCGGGTGTTTTGAGGTTGAATTTGGAATATAAACGGGTGCAGAAGATGCATACACATGTTGACTTTGGTCAACTAAAATATCGATTTTCAGCATGTTTTGGGCCTGTATTTTGAAAATACTCTAACACGGAGTAGGCATGTACAGATCGCTTCTGGGACCCCAAAATATCGAATTTTCGGGTGTTTTGCACCTGAATTTGAGATATCAACTTTGGGCACCTAAAATATCGATTTTTAGCATGTTTTGGGCCTATATTTTGAAAATATTCTAGCACTGAGTAGGCATGTACAGATCGCTTCTGGGACCCCTAAATATCGAATTTTCGGGTGTTTTGAGCCTGAATTTGAGATATAAACGGGTTCATAAGATGCATGCACATATCGACTTTTGGGCAACTAAAATATCGATTTTGAGCATGTTATGGGTCTGTGTCTTGAAAACAATCTAACTACGAGTAGGCATGTACAATTCGCTTCTGGGACCTCAAAATATCGAATTTTCGGGTGTTTTGGGCCTGAATTTGAGATATCGACTTTGGGCACCTAAAATATCGATTTTTAGCATATTTTGGGCCTATAATTTGAAAATATTCTAGCACTAAGTAGGCATGTACAGATCACTTCTGCGACCCCAAAATATCGAATTTTCGTATATTTTGAGGCTGAATTTGAGATATAAACGGGTACAGAAGATTCATGCACATATTGACTTTTGGTCACCTAAAAGATCGATTTTTTTAGTATGTTTTGGGCCTGAATTTCGAAAATACTCTAGCACTAATTAGGCATGTACAGATCACTTCTGAGACCCCAAAATATAGAATTTTCGGGTGTTTTGAGCCTGAATTTAAAGATATAAACGGGTACAGAAGATGCATGCACATATCGACTTTTGGGCACCTAAAATATCGATTTTGAGCATGTTTTGGGTCTGTATCTTGAAAACATTCTAACTAGGAGTAGGCATGTACAGATCGCTTCTAGTACCCAAAAATACCGAATTTTCGGGTGTTTTGAGCCTGAATTTGAGATATAAACGGGTACAAAAGATGCATGCACATATCGACTTTGGACACTTAAAATATCGATTTTTAGCATGTTTTGAGCCTATATTTTGAAAACATTCTAGCACTGAGTAGGCATGTACAGATCGCTTCTGTGACCCTAAAATATCGGATTTTCGGGTGTTTTGAGGTTGAATTTGGGATATAAACGGGTGCAGAAGATGCATACACATATTGACTTTGGTCACCTAAAATATCGATTTTCAGTATGTTTTGGGACTGTATTTAGAAAATACTCTAACACGGAGTAGACAAGTACAGATCGCTTGTGGGACCCCAAAATATCGAATTTTCGGGTGTTTTGGGCCTGAATTTGATATATCGACTTTGGGCACCTAAAATATCGATTTTAGCATGTTTTGGTCCTATATTTTAAAAATATTCTAGCACTAAGAAGGCATGTACAGATCGCTTCTAGGACCCAAAAATACCGAATTTTCGGGTGTTTTGAGCTTGAATTTGAATTATAAACGGGTACAGAAGATGCATGCACATTTCGACTTTGGGCACCTAAAATATCGATTTTCAGCATGTTTTGGGACTGTATATGAGTAGGCATGTACAGATCACTTCTGGGACCCCAAAATATCGAATTTTCGGGTGTTTTGAGCCTGAATTTGAGATATAAACGGGTACAGAAGACGCATGCACATATCGACTTTGGACACTTAAAATATCGATTTTTAGAATGTTTTCAGCCTATATATTGAAAACATTCTAGCACTGAGTAGGCATGTACAGATCGCTTCTGGGACACAAAAATATCGAATTTTCGGGTGTTTTGAGGTTGAATTTGGGATATAAACGAGTGCAGAAGATGCATACACATATTGACTTTGGTCACCTAAAATATCGATTTTCAGCATGTTTTGGGCCATTATTTTGAAAACACTCTAACTCGGAGTAGGCAAGTTCAGATCGCTTCTGGGACACCAAAATATCGAATTTTCGGGTGTTTGGAGCCTGAATTTGAGATATAAACGGGTACAGAAGATTCATCCACATATCGACTTTATGGCACCTAAAAGATCGATTTTCAGTATGTTTTGGGCCTGTATATTGAAAATACTCTAACACGGAGTAGGCATGTACAGATCGCTTCTGGGACCCCAAAAATATCGAATTTTCGGGTGTTTTGAGGTTGAATTTGAGATATAAACGAGTGAAGAAGATGCATACACATATTTACTTTGGGCACCTAAAATATCGAATTTCAGCAAGTTTTGGGACTGTATCTGAGTAGGCATGTACATATCGCTTCTGCGACCCCAAAATATCGAATTTTCGGGTGTTTGGAGCCTGAATTTGAGATATAAACGGGTACAGAAGATGCATGCACATATCGACTTTTGGGCACCTAAAATATCGATTTTGAGCATGTTTTGGGTCTGTATCCTGAAAATATTCTAACTAGGAGTAGGCATGTACAGATCGCTTCTAGTACCCAAAAATACCGAATTTTCGGGTGTTTTGAGCCTGAATTTGAGATATAAACGGGTACAAAAGATGCATGCACATAACGACTTTGGACACTTAAAATATCGATTTTTAGCATGTTTTGAGCCTATATTTTTAAAACATTCTAGCACTGAGTAGGCATGTACAGATCGCTTCAGTGACCCAAAAATATTGAATTTTCGGGTGTTTTGAGGTTGAATTTGGGATATAAACGGGTGCAGAAGATGCATACACATATTGACTTTGGTCACCCAAAATATCGATTTTCAGTATGTTTTGGGCCTGTATATTGAAAATACTCTAACACGGAGTAGGCATGTACTGATCGCTTCTGGGACCCCAAAATATCGAATTTTCGGGTGTTTTGGGCCTGAATTTGAGATATCGACTTTGGGCACCTAAACTATCGATTTTTAGCATGTTTTGGTCCTATATTTTAAAAATATTCTAGCACTAAGAAGGCATGTACAGATCGCTTCTAGGACCCAAAAATACCGAATTTTCGGGTGTTTTGAGCTTGAATTTGAGATATAAACGGGTACAGAAGATGCATGCACATTTCAACTTTGGGCACCTAAAATATCGATTTTCAGCATGTTTTGTGACTGTATATGACTAGGCATGAACAGATCGCTTCTGGGACCCCAAAATATCGAATTTTCGGGTGTTTTGAGCCTGAATTTGAGATATAAAAGGGTACAGAAGATGCATGCACATATCGACTTTGGACACTTAAAATATCGAATTTTAGAATGTTTTCAGCCTATATTTTGAAAACATTCTAGCACTGAGAATGCATGTACAGATCGCTTCTGGGACACAAAAATATCGAATTTTCGGGTGTTTTGAGGATGAATTTGGGATATAAACGGTTGCAGAAGATGCATTCACATATTGACTTTGGTCACCTAAAATATCGATTTTCAGCATGTTTTGGGCCATTATTTTGAAAACACTCTAACACGGAGTAGGCAAGTACAGATCGCTTCTGGGACACCAAAATATCGAATTTTCGGGTGTTTGGAGCCTGAATTTGAGATACAAACGGGTACAGAAGATGCATCCACATATCGACTTTTAGGCACCTAAAAGATCGATTTTCAGTATGTTTTGGGCCTGTATATTGAAAATACTCTAACACGGAGTAGGCATGTACAGATCGCTTCTGGGACCCCAAAAATATCGAATTTTCGGGTGTTTTGAGGTTGAATTTAAAATATAAACGAGTGCAGAAGATGCATACACATATTGACTTTGGGCACCAAAATATCGATTTTCAGCATGTTTTGTGACTGTATCTGAGTAGGCATGTACAGATCGCTTCTGGGACCCCAAAATATCGAATTTTCGTGTGTTTTGAGCCTGAATTTGGGATATAAACGGGTGCAGAAGATGAATACACATATTAACTTTGGTCACCTAAAATATCGATTTTCAGCATGTTTTGGGCCTGTATTTTGAAAATACTCTAACACGGAGTAGGCAAGTACAGATCGCTTCTGGGACCCGAAAATATCGAATTTTCGGGTGCTTGGAGCCTGAATTTGAGATATAAACGGGTACAGAAGATGCATCCACATATCGACTTTTGGGCACCTAGAATATCGATTTTCAGCATGTTTTGGGCCTGTATATTGAAAATACTCTAACACGGAGTAGGCATGTGCAGATCGCTTATGGGACCCCAAAATATCGAATTTTTGGGTGTTTTGGGCCTGAATTTGAGATATCGACTTTGGGCACCTAAAATATCGATTTTTAGCATGTTATGGGCCAATATTTTGAAAATATTCTAGCACTAAGTAGGCATGTACAGATCACTTCTGGGACCCCAAAATATCAATTTTTCGGGTGTTTTGAACCTGAATTTGAGATATAAACGGGTTCAGAAGATGCATCCACATATCGACTTTAGACACTTAAAATATCGATTTTTAGCATGTTTTGAGGCTATATTTTGAAAACATTCTAGCACTGAGTCGGCATGTACAGATCGTTTCTGGGACCCAAAAAAATCGAATTTTCGGGTGTTTTGAGGTTGAATTTGGAATATAAACGGGTGCAGAAGATGCATACACATGTTGACTTTGGTCAACTAAAATATCGATTTTCAGCATGTTTTGGGCCTGTATTTTGAAAATACTCTAACACGGAGTAGGCATGTACAGATCGCTTCTGGGACACCAAAATATCGAATTTTCGGGTGTTTTGGGCCTGAATTTGATATATCGACTTTGGGCACCTAAAATATCGATTTTAGCATGTTTTGGTCCTATATTTTAAAAATATTCTAACTAGGAGTAGGCATGTACAGATCGCTTCTAGTACCCAAAAATACCGAATTTTCGGGTGTTTTGAGCCTGAATTTGAGATATAAACGGGTACAAAAGATGCATGCACATATCGACTTTGGACACTTAAAATATCGATTTTTAGCATGTTTTGGGCCTATATTTTGAAAACATTCTAGCACTGAGTAGGCATGTACAGATCGCTTCTGTGACCCTAAAATATCGAATTTTCGGGTGTTTTGAGGTTGAATTTGGGATATAAACGGGTGCAGAAGATGCATACACATATTGACTTTGGTCACCTAAAATATCGATTTTCAGTATGTTTTGGGCCTGTATTTAGAAAATACTCTAACACGGAGTAGACAAGTACAGATCGCTTGTGGGACCCCAAAATATCGAATTTTCGGGTGTTTTGGGCCTGAATTTGATATATCGACTTTGGGCACCTAAAATATCGATTTTAGCATGTTTTGGTCCTATATTTTAAAAATATTCTAGCACTAAGAAGGCATGTACAGATCGCTTCTAGGACCCAAAAATACCGAATTTTCGGGTGTTTTGAGCTTGAATTTGAATTATAAACGGGTACAGAAGATGCATGCACATTTCGACTTTGGGCACCTAAAATATCGATTTTCAGCATGTTTTGGGACTGTATATGAGTAGGCATGTACAGATCACTTCTGGGACCCCAAAATATCGAATTTTCGGGTGTTTTGAGCCTGAATTTGAGATATAAACGGGTACAGAAGATGCATGCACATATCGACTTTGGACACTTAAAATATCGATTTTTAGAATGTTTTCAGCCTATATATTGAAAACATTCTAGCACTGAGTAGGCATGTACAGATCGCTTCTGGGACACAAAAATATCGAATTTTCGGGTGTTTTGAGGTTGAATTTGGGATATAAACGAGTGCAGAAGATGCATACACATATTGACTTTGGTCACCTAAAATATCGATTTTCAGCATGTTTTGGGCCATTATTTTGAAAACACTCTAACTCGGAGTAGGCAAGTTCAGATCGCTTCTGGGACACCAAAATATCGAATTTTCGGGTGTTTGGAGCCTGAATTTGAGATATAAACGGGTACAGAAGATGCATCCACATATCGACTTTATGGCACCTAAAAGATCGATTTTCAGTATGTTTTGGGCCTGTATATTGAAAATACTCTAACACGGAGTAGGCATGTACAGATCGCTTCTGGGACCCCAAAAATATCGAATTTTCGGGTGTTTTGAGGTTGAATTTGTGATATAAACGAGTGAAGAAGATGCATACACATATTTACTTTGGGCACCTAAAATATCGAATTTCAGCATGTTTTGGGACTGTATCTGAGTAGGCATGTACATATCGCTTCTGCGACCCCAAAATATCGAATTTTCGGGTGTTTGGAGCCTGAATTTGAGATATAAACGGGTACAGAAGATGCATGCACATATCGACTTTTGGGCACCTAAAATATCGATTTTGAGCATGTTTTGGGTCTGTATCCTGAAAATATTCTAACTAGGAGTAGGCATGTACAGATCGCTTCTAGTACCCAAAAATACCGAATTTTCGGGTGTTTTGAGCCTGAATTTGAGATATAAACGGGTACAAAAGATGCATGCACATAACGACTTTGGACACTTAAAATATTGATTTTTAGCATGTTTTGAGCCTATATTTCTAAAACATTCTAGCACTGAGTAGGCATGTACAGATCGCTTCAGTGACCCAAAAATATTGAATTTTCGGGTGTTTTGAGGTTGAATTTGGGATATAAACGGGTGCAGAAGATGCATACACATATTGACTTTGGTCACCCAAAATATCGATTTTCAGTATGTTTTGGGCCTGTATATTGAAAATACTCTAACACGGAGTAGGCATGTACTGATCGCTTCTGGGACCCCAAAATATCGAATTTTCGGGTGTTTTGGGCCTGAATTTGAGATATCGACTTTGGGCACCTAAACTATCGATTTTTAGCATGTTTTGGTCCTATATTTTAAAAATATTCTAGCACTAAGAAGGCATGTACAGATCGCTTCTAGGACCCAAAAATACCGAATTTTCGGGTGTTTTGAGCTTGAATTTGAGATATAAACGGGTACAGAAGATGCATGCACATTTCGACTTTGGGCACCTAAAATATCGATTTTCAGCATGTTTTGGGACTGTATATGACTAGGCATGAACAGATCGCTTCTGGGACCCCAAAATATCGAATTTTCGGGTGTTTGGAGCCTGAATTTGAGATAGAAAAGGGTACAGAAGATGCATGCACATATCGACTTTGGACACTTAAAATATCGATTTTTAGAATGTTTTCAGCCTATATTTTGAAAACATTCTAGCACTGAGAATGCATGTACAGATCGCTTCTGGGACACAAAAATATCGAATTTTCGGGTGTTTTGAGGATGAATTTGGGATATAAACGGTTGCAGAAGATGCATTCACATATTGACTTTGGTCACCTAAAATATCGATTTTCAGCATGTTTTGGGCCATTATTTTGAAAACACTCTAACACGGAGTAGGCAAGTACAGATCGCTTCTGGGACACCAAAATATCGAATTTTCGGGTGTTTGGAGCCTGAATTTGAGATACAAACGGGTACAGAAGATACATCCACATATCGACTTTTAGGCACCTAAAAGATCGATTTTCAGTATGTTTTGGGCCTGTATATTGAAAATACTCTAACACGGAGTAGGCATGTACAGATCGCTTCTGGGACCCCAAAAATATCGAATTTTCGGGTGTTTTGAGGTTGAATTTAAAATATAAACGAGTGCAGAAGATGCATACACATATTGACTTTGGGCACCAAAATATCGATTTTCAGCATGTTTTGTAACTGTATCTGAGTAGGCATGTACAGATCGCTTCTGGGACCCCAAAATATCGAATTTTCGTGTGTTTTGAGCCTGAATTTGGGATATAAACGGGTGCAGAAGATGAATACACATATTAACTTTGGTCACCTAAAATATCGATTTTCAGCATGTTTTGGGCCTGTATTTTGAAAATACTCTAACACGGAGTAGGCAAGTACAGATCGCTTCTGGGACCCCAAAATATCGAATTTTCGGGTGCTTGGAGCCTGAATTTGAGATATAAACGGGTACAGAAGATGCATCCACATATCGACTTTTGGGCACCTAGAATATCGATTTTCAGCATGTTTTGGGCCTGTATATTGAAAATACTCTAACACGGAGTAGGCATGTGCAGATCGCTTATGGGACCCCAAAATATCGAATTTTTGGGTGTTTTGGGCCTGAATTTGAGATATCGACTTTGGGCACCTAAAATATCGATTTTTAGCATGTTATGGGCCAATATTTTGAAAATATTCTAGCACTAAGTAGGCATGTACAGATCACTTCTGGGACCCCAAAATATCAATTTTTCGGGTGTTTTGAACCTGAATTTGAGATATAAACGGGTTCAGAAGATGCATCCACATATCGACTTTGGACACTTAAAATATCGATTTTTAGCATGTTTTGAGGCTATATTTTGAAAACATTCTAGCACTGAGTCGGCATGTACAGATCGTTTCTGGGACCCAAAAAAATCGAATTTTCGGGTGTTTTGAGGTTGAATTTGGAATATAAACGGGTGCAGAAGATGCATACACATGTTGACTTTGGTCAACTAAAATATCGATTTTCAGCATGTTTTGGGCCTGTATTTTGAAAATACTCTAACACGGAGTAGGCATGTACAGATCGCTTCTGGGACCCCAAAATATCGAATTTTCGGGTGTTTTGCACCTGAATTTGAGATATCAACTTTGGGCACCTAAAATATCGATTTTTAGCATGTTTTGGGCCTATATTTTGAAAATATTCTAGCACTGAGTAGGCATGTACAGATCGCTTCTGGGACCCCAAAATATCGAATTTTCGGGTGTTTTGAGCCTGAATTTGAGATATAAACGGGTACATAAGATGCATGCACATATCGACTTTTGGGCAACTAAAATATCGATTTTGAGCATGTTATGGGTCTGTGTCTTGAAAACATTCTAACTAGGAGTAGGCATGTACAATTCGCTTCTGGGACCTCAAAATATCGAATTTTCGGGTGTTTTGGGCCTGAATTTGAGATATCGACTTTGGGCACCTAAAATATCGATTTCTAGCATATTTTGGGCCTATAATTTGAAAATATTCTAGCACTTAGTAGGCATGTACAGATAACTTCTGCGACCCCAAAATATCGAATTTTCGTATATTTTGAGGCTGAATTTGAGATATAAACGGGTACAGAAGATTCATGCACATATTGACTTTTGGTCACCTAAAAGATCGATTTTTTTAGTATGTTTTGGGCCTGAATTTCGAAAATACTCTAGCACTAATTAGGCATGTACAGATCACTTCTGAGACCCCAAAATATAGAATTTTCGGGTGTTTTGAGCCTGAATTTAAAGATATAAACGGGTACAGAAGATGCATGCACATATCGACTTTTGGGCACCTAAAATATCGATTTTGAGCATGTTTTGGGTCTGTATCTTGAAAACATTCTAACTAGGAGTAGGCATGTACAGATCGCTTCAAGTACCCAAAAATACCGAATTTTCGGGTGTTTTGAGCCTGAATTTGAGATATAAACGGGTACAAAAGATGCATGCACATATCGACTTTGGGCACCTAAAATATCGATTTTCAGCATGTTTTGGGGCTGTATATGAGTAGGCATGTACAGATCACTTCTGGGACCCCAAAATATCGAATTTTCGGGTGTTTTGAGCCTGAATTTGAGATATAAACGGGTACAGAAGATGCATGCACATATCGACTTTGGACACTTAAAATATCGATTTTTAGAATGTTTTCTGCCTATATATTGAAAACATTCTAGCACTGAGTAGGCAAGTTCAGATCGCTTCTGGGACACCAAAATATCGAATTTTCGGGTGTTTGGAGCCTGAATTTGAGATATAAACGGGTACAGAAGATGCATCCACATATCGACTTTATGGCACCTAAAAGATCGATTTTCAGTATGTTTTGGGCCTGTATATTGAAAATACTCTAACACGGAGTAGGCATGTACAGATCGCTTCTGGGACCCCAAAAATATCGAATTTTCGGGTGTTTTGAGGTTGAATTTGAGATATAAACGAGTGAAGAAGATGCATACACATATTTACTTTGGGCACCTAAAATATCGAATTTCAGCATGTTTTGGGACTGTATCTGAGTAGGCATGTACATATCGCTTCTGCGACCCCAAAATATCGAATTTTCGGGTGTTTGGAGCCTGAATTTGAGATATAAACGGGTACAGAAGATGCATGCACATATCGACTTTTGGGCACCTAAAATATCGATTTTGAGCATGTTTTGGGTCTGTATCCTGAAAATATTCTAACTAGGAGTAGGCATCTACAGATCGCTTCTAGTACCCAAAAATACCGAATTTTCGGGTGTTTTGAGCCTGAATTTGAGATATAAACGGGTACAAAAGATGCATGCACATAACGACTTTGGACACTTAAAATATCGATTTTTAGCATGTTTTGAGCCTATATTTTTAAAACATTCTAGCACTGAGTAGGCATGTACAGATCGCTTCAGTGACCCAAAAATATTGAATTTTCCGGTGTTTTGAGGTTGAATTTGGGATATAAACGGGTGCAGAAGATGCATACACATATTGACTTTGGTCACCCAAAATATCGATTTTCAGTATGTTTTGGGCCTGTATATTGAAAATACTCTAACACGGAGTAGGCATGTACTGATTGCTTCTGGGACCCCAAAATATCGAATTTTCGGGTGTTTTGGGCCTGAATTTGAGATATCGACTTTGGGCACCTAAACTATCGATTTTTAGCATGTTTTGGTCCTATATTTTAAAAATATTCTAGCACTAAGAAGGCATGTACAGATCGCTTCTAGGACCCAAAAATACCGAATTTTCGGGTGTTTTGAGCTTGAATTTGAGATATAAACGGGTACA
This sequence comes from Petrolisthes cinctipes, assembly GCA_033782935.1. NCBI lineage: Eukaryota > Metazoa > Arthropoda > Malacostraca > Decapoda > Porcellanidae > Petrolisthes > Petrolisthes cinctipes. The sequence continues at coordinate 1,634,674 of JAWQEG010000201.1, forward strand.
GAAGATGAATGCACATTTCGACTTTGGGCACCTAAAATATCGATTTTCAGCATGTTTTGGGACTGTATATGACTAGGCATGAACAGATCGCTTCTGGGACCCCAAAATATCGAATTTTCGGGTGTTTTGAGCCTGAATTTGAGATATAAAAGGGTACAGAAGATGCATGCACATATCGACTTTGGACACTTAAAATATCGATTTTTAGAATGTTTTCAGCCTATATTTTGAAAACATTCTAGCACTGAGAATGCATGTACAGATCGCTTCTGGGACACAAAAATATCGAATTTTCGGGTGTTTTGAGGATGAATTTGGGATATAAACGGTTGCAGAAGATGCATTCACATATTGACTTTGGTCACCTAAAATATCGATTTTCAGCATGTTTTGGGCCATTATTTTGAAAACACTCTAACACGGAGTAGGCAAGTACAGATCGCTTCTGGGACACCATAATATCGAATTTTCGGGTGTTTGGAGCCTGAATTTGAGATACAAACGGGTACAGAAGATACATCCACATATCGACTTTTGGGCACCTAAAAGATCGATTTTCAGTATGTTTTGGGCCTGTATTTTGAATACACTCTAACACGGAGTAGGCATGTACAGATCGCATCTGGGCCCAAAAAATATCGAATTTTCGGGTGTTTTGAGGTTGAATTTGAGATATAAACGAGTGCAGAAGATGCATACACATATTGACTTTGGGCAACTAAAATATCGATTTTCAGCATGTTTTGCGACTGTATCTGAGTAGGCATGTACATATCGCTTCTGGGACCCCAAACTATCGAATTTTTGGGTGTTTGGAGTCTGAATTTGAGATATAAACGGGTACAGAAGATGCATGCACATATCGACTTTTGGGCACCTAAAATATCGATTTTGAGCATGTTTTGGGTCTGTATCTTGAAAACATTCTAACTAGGAGTAGGCATGTACAGGTCGCTTCTAGTACCCAAAAATACCGAATTTTCGGGTGTTTTGAGCCTGAATTTGAGATATAAACGGGTGCAGGAGATGCATGCACATATCGACTTTGGACACTTAAAATATCGATTTTTAGCATGTTTTGAGCCTATATTTTGAAAACATTCTAGTACTGAGTAGGCATGTACAGATCGCTTCTGTGAACCAAAAATATCGAATTTTCGGGTGTTTTGAGGTTGAATTTGGGATATAAACGGGTGCAGAAGATGCATACACATATTGACTTCGGTCACCCAAAAGATCGATTTTCAGTATGTTTTGGGCCTGTATATTGAAAATACTCTAACACGGAGTAGGCATGTACAGATCGCTTCTGGGACCCCAAAATATCGAATTTTCGGGTGTTTTGGGCCTGAATTTGAGATATCGACTTTGGGCACCTAAAATATCGATTTTTAGCATGTTTTGGTCCTATATTTTAAAAATATTCTAGCACTAAGAAGGCATGTACAGATCGCTTCTAGGACCAAAAATTACCGAATTTTCGGGTGTTTTGAGCTTGAATTTGAGATATAAACGGGTACAGAAGATGCATGCACATTTCGACTTTGGGCACCTAAAAGATCGATTTTTAGTATGTTTTGGGCCTGTATATTGAAAATACTCTAACACGGAGTAGGCATGTACAGATTGCCTCTGGGACCCCAAAAATATTGAATTTTCGGGTGTTTTAAGCTTGAATTTGAGATATAAACGGGTACAGAAGATGCATGCAAATTTCGACTTTGGGCACCTAAAATATCGATTTTCAGCATGTTTTGGGCCTGTATATGAGTAGGCATGAACAGATCGATTCTGGGACACCAAAATATCGAATTTTCGGGTGTTTTGAGAATGAATTTGAGATATAAACGGGTACAGAAGATGCATGCAGATATCGACTTTGGACACTTAAAATCTTGATTTTTAGAATGTTTTCTGCCTTTATTTTGAAAACATTCTAGCACTGAGTAGGCAAGTACAGATCGCTTCTGGGACACCAAAATATCGAATTTTCGGGTGTTTGGAGCCTGAATTTGAGATATAAACGAGTGCAGAAGATGCATACACATATTGACTTTGGGTACCTAAAATATCGATTTTCAGCATGTTTTGGGACTATATCTGAGTAGGCATGTACAGATCGCTTCTGGGACCCCAAAATATCGAATTTTCGGGTGTTTGGAGCCTGAATTTGAGATATAAACGGGTGCAGAAGATGAATCCACATATCGAATTTTGGGCACCTAAAGGATCGATTTTCAGTATGTTTTGGGCCTGTACATTGAAAATACTCTAACACGGAGTAGGCATGTGCAGATCACTTCTGGGATCCCAAAATATCAATTTTTCGGGTGTTTTGAACCTGAATTTGAGATATAAACGGGTACAGAAGATGCATCCACATATCGACTTTGGACACTTAAAATATCGATTTTTAGCATGTTTTGAGCCTATATTTTGAAAACATTCTAACACTGAGTAGGCATGTACTTATCGCTTCTGGGACACAAAAATATCGAATTTTCGGGTGTTTTGAGGTTGAATTTGGGATATAAACGGGTGCTGAAGATGCATACACATATTGACTTTGGTCACCTAAAATATCGATTTTCAGCATGTTTTGGGCCTGTATTTTGAAAACACTCTAACACGGAGTAGGCAAGTACAAATCGCTTCTGGGACACCAAAATATGGAATTTTCGGGTGTTTTGAACCTGAATTTGAGATATAAACGGGTACAGAAGATGCATCCACATATCGACTTTGGACACTTAAAATATCGATTTTTAGCATGTTTTGATTCTATATTTTGAAAACATTCTAGCACTGAGTCGGCATGTACAGATCGTTTCTGGGACCCAAAAAAATCGAATTTTCGGGTGTTTTGAGGTTGAATTTGGAATATAAACGGGTGCAGAAGATTCATACACATGTTGACTTTGGTCACCTAAAATATCGATTTTCAGCATGTTTTGGGCCTGTATTTTGAAAATACTCTAACACGGAGTAAGCATGTACAGATCGCTTCTGAGACCCCAAAATATCGGATTTTCGGGTGTTTTGCACCTGAATTTGAGATATCAACTTTGGGCACCTAAAATATTGATTTTTAGCATGTTTTGGGCCTATATTTTGGAAATATTCTAGCACTGAGTAGGCATGTACAGATCGCTTCTGGGACACCAAAATATCGAATTTTCGGGTGTTTTGGGCCTGAATTTGAGATATCGACTTTGGTCACCTAAAATATCGATTTTTAGCTTATTTTGGGCCTATAATTTGAAAATACTCTAGCACTAAGTAGGCATGTACAGATCACTTCTGGGACCCCAAAATATCGAATTTTCGTATATTTTGAGGCTGAATTTGAGATATAAACGGGTACAGAAGATTCATGCACATATTGACTTTTGGTCACCTAAAAGATTGATTTTTTTAGTATGTTTTGGGCCTGAATTTTGAGAATACTCTAACACGGCGTAGTCAAGTACAGATCGCTTTTGGGACCCCAAAATATCGAATTTACTGGTGTTTGGAGCCTGAATTTGAGATATAAACGGGTACAGAAGATGCATACACATATTGTCTTTGGGCACCTAAAATATCGTTTTTGAGCATGTTTTGGGTCTGTATCTTGAAAACATTCTAACTAGGAGTAGGCATGTACAGATCGCTTTTAGTACCCAAAAATACCGAATTTTCGGATGTTTTGAGCCTGAATTTGAGATATAAACGGGTGCAGAAGATACATACACATATTGACTCTGGTCACCCAAAAGATCGATTTTCAGTATGTTTTGTGCCTGTATATTGAAAATACTCTAACACGGAGTAGGCATGTACTGATCGCTTCTGGGACCCCAAAATATCGAATTTTCGGGTGTTTTGGGCCTGAATTTGAGATATCGACTTTGGGCACCTAAAATATCGATTTTTAGCATGTTTTGGTCCTATATTTTAAAAATATTTTTGCACTAAGAAGGCATGTACAGATCGCTTCTAGGACCGAAAAATACCGAATTTTCGGGTGTTTTGAGCTTGAATTTGAGATATAAACGGGTACAGAAGATGCATGCACATTTCGACTTTGGGCACCTAAAATATCGATTTTCAGCATGTTTTGGGACTGTATATGAGTAGGCATGAACAGATCGCTTCTGGGACACCAAAATATCGAATTTTCGGGTGTTTTGAGCCTGAATTAGAGATATAAACGGGTACAGAAGATGCATGCACATATCGACATTGGACACTTAAAATATCGATTTTTAGAATGTTTTCAGCCTATATTTTGAAAACATTCTAGCACTGAGTAGGCATGTACAGATCGCTTCTGGGACACAAAAATATCGAATTTTCGGGTGTTTTGAGGTTGAATTTGGGATATAAACGGGTGCAGAAGATGCATACACATATTGACTTTGGTCACCTAAAATATCGATTTTCAGCATGTTTTGGGTCATTATTTTGAAAACACTCTAACACGGAGTAGGCAAGTACAGATCGTTTCTGGGACACCAAAATATTGAATTTTCGGGTGTTTGGAGCCTGAATTTGAGATATAAACGAGTGCAGAAGATGCATACACATATTGACTTTGGGCACCTAAAATATCGATTTTCAGCATGTTTTGGGACTGTATCTTAGTAGGCATGTACAGATCGCTTCTAGGACCCCAAAATATCGAATTTTCGGGTGTTTGGAGCCTGAATTTGAGATATAAACGGATACAGAAGATGCATGCACATATCGAATTTTGGGCACCTAAAAGATCGATTTTCAGTATGTTTTGGGCCTGTATTTTGAAAATACTCTAACACGGAGTAGGCATGTACAGATCGCTTCTGGGACCCAAAAATATCGAATTTTCGGGTGTTTTGGGCCTGAATTTGGGATATAAACGGGTGCAGAAGATAAATACACATATTAACTTTGGTCACCTAAAATATCGATTTTCAGCATGTTTTGGGCCTGTATTTTGAAAATACTCTAACACGGAGTAAGCAAGTACAGATCGCTTTTGGGACCCCAAAATATCGAATTTTCGGGTGTTTGGAGCCTGAATTTGAGATATAAACCGGTACAGAAGATGCATCTACATATCGACTTTTGGGCACCTAAAGGATCGATTTTCAGTATGTTTTGGGCCTGTACATTGAAAATGCACTAACACGGAGTAAGCATGTGCAGATCACTTCTGGGACCCCAAAATATCAATTTTTCGGGTGTTTTGAACCTGAATTTGAGATATAAACGGGTACAGAAGATGCATCCACATATCGACTTTGGACACTTAAAATATCGATTTTTAGCATGTTTTGAAGCTATATTTTGAAAACATTCTAACACTGAGTAGGCATGTACAGATCGCTTCTGGGACACAAAAATATCGAATTTTCGGGTGTTTTGAGGTTGAATTTGGGATATAAACGGGTGCTGAAGATGCATACACATATTGACTTTGGTCACCTAAAATATCGATTTTCAGCATGTTTTGGGCCTGTATTTTGAAAACACTCAAACACGGAGTAGACATGTACAGCTCGCTTCTGGGACACCAAAATATGGAATTTTCGGGTGTTTAGAGCCTGAATTTGAGATATAAACGGGTACAGAAGATGCATCTACATATCGACTTTAGGGCACCTAAAGGATCGATTTTCAGTATGTTTTGGGCCTGTACATTGAAAATGCTCTAACACGGAGTAAGCATGTGCAGATCACTTCTGGGACCCCAAAATATCAATTTTTCGGGTGTTTTGAACCTGAATTTGAGATATAAACGGGTACAGAAGATGCATCCACATATCGACTTTGGACACTTAAAATATCGATTTTTAGCATGTTTTGAAGCTATATTTTGAAAACATTCTAACACTGAGTAGGCATGTACAGATCGCTTCTGGGACACAAAAATATCGAATTTTCGGGTGTTTTGAGGTTGAATTTGGGATATAAACGGGTGCTGAAGATGCATACACATATTGACTTTGGTCACCTAAAATATCGATTTTCAGCATGTTTTGGGCCTGTATTTTGAAAACACTCAAACACGGAGTAGACATGTACAGATCGCTTCTGGGACACCAAAATATGGAATTTTCGGGTGTTTAGAGCCTGAATTTGAGATATAAACGGGTACAGAAGATGCATCTACATATCGACTTTTGGGCACCTAAAGGATCGATTTTCAGTATGTTTTGGGCCTGTACATTGAAAATGCTCTAACACGGAGTAAGCATGTGCAGATCACTTCTGGGACCCCAAAATATCAATTTTTCGGGTGTTTTGAACCTGAATTTGAGATATAAACGGGTACAGAAGATGCATCCACATTACGACTTTGGACACTTAAAATATCGATTTTTAGCATGTTTTGAGGCTATATTTTGAAAACATTCTAACACTGAGTAGGCATGTACAGATCGCTTCTGGAACACAAAAATATCGAATTTTCGGGTGTTTTGAGGTTGAATTTGGGATATAAACGGGTGCTGAAGATGCATACACATATTTACTTTGGTCACCTAAAATATCGATTTTCAGCATGTTTTGGGCCTGTATTTTGAAAACACTCAAACACGGAGTAGGCATGTACAGATCGCTTCTGGGACACCAAAATATGGAATTTTCGGGTGTTTGGAGCCTGAATTTGAGATATAAACGGGTACAGAAGATGCATCCACATATCGACTTTTGGGCACCTAAAAGATCGATTTTCAATATGTGTTGGGCCAGTATATTGAAAATACTCTAACACGGAGTAGGCATGTACAGATCGCTTCTGGGACTCCAAAAATATTGAATTTTCGGGTGTTTTGAGCTTGAATTTGAGATATAAACGGGTACAGAAGATGCATGCACATTTCGACTTTGGGCACCTAAAATATCGATTTTTAGTATGTTTTGGGCCTGTATATGAGTAGGCATGAACAGATCGCTTCTGGGACCCCAAAATATCGAATTTTCGGGTGTTTTGAGCCTGAATTTGAGATATAAACGGGTACAGAAGATGCATGCACATATCGACTTTGGACACTTAAAATATCGATTTTTAGAATGTTTTCAGCCTATATTTTGAAAACATTCTAGCACTGAGTAGGCATGTACAGATCGCTTCTGGGACACAAAAATATCGAATTTTTGGGTGTTTTGAGGTTGAATTTGGGATATAAACGGGTGCAGAAGATGCATACACATATTGACTTTGGTCACCTAAAAGATCGATTTTCAGTATGGTTTAGGCCCATATTTTGAAAATACTCTAACACGGAGTAGGCATGTACTGATCGCTTCTGGGACCCCAAAATATCGAATTTTCGGGGTTTTTGGGCCTGAATTTGAGATATCGACTTAGGGCACCTAAAATATCGATTTTAGCATGTTTTAGTCCTATATTTTAAAAATATTCTAGCACTAAGAAGGCATGTACAGATCGCTTCTAGGACCCAAATATCCCGAATTTTCGGTTGTTTTGAGCTTGAATTTGAGATATAAACGGGTACAGAAGATGCATGCACATTTCGACTTTGGGCACCTAAAATATCGACTTTCAGCATGTTTTGGGACTGTATCTGAGTAGGCATGTACAGATCACTTCTGGGACCCCAAAATATCGAATTTTCGGGTGATTGGAGCCTGAATTTGAGATATAAACGGGTACAGAAGATGCATCCACATATCGACTTTTGTTCACCTAAAGGATCGATTTTCAGTATGTATTGGGCCTGTACATTGAAAATACTCTAACACGGAGTAGGCATGTGCAGATCACTTCTGGGACCCCAAAATATCAATTTTTCGGGTGTTTTGAACCTGAATTTGAGATATAAACGGGTACAGATGCATCCACATATCGACTTTGGACACTTAAAATATCGATTTTTAGCATGTTTTCTGCCTATATTTTGAAAACATTCTAGCACTGAGTAGGCATGTACAGATCGCTTCTGGGACACAAAAATATCGAAATTTCTCGTGTTTTGAGGTTGAAATTGGGATATAAACGGTTGCAGAAGATGCATACACATATTTACTTTGGTCACCTAAAATATCGATTTTCAGCATGTTTTGGGCCATTATTTTGAAAACACTCTAACACGGAGTAGGCAAGTACAGATCGCTTCTGGGACACCAAAATATCGAATTTTCGGGTGTTTGGAGCCTGAATTTGAGATATAAACGGGTACAGAAGATGCATCCACATATCGACTTTTGGGCACCTAAAAGATCGATTTTCAGTATGTTTTGGGCCTGTATATTGAAAATACTCTAACACGGAGTAGGCATGTACAGATCGCTTCTGGGACCCCAAAAATATCGAATTTTCGGGTGTTTTGAGGTTGAATTTGAGATATAAACGAGTGCAGAATATGCATACACATATTGACTTTGGGCACCTAAAATATCGATTTTCAGCATGTTTTGGGACTGTATCTGAGTAGGCATGTACAGATCGCTTCTGGGACCCCAAAATATCAAGTTTTCGGGTGTTTGGAGCCTGAATTTGAGATATAAACAGATACAGAAGATGCATGCACATATCAACTTTTAGGCACCTAAAAGATCGATTTTCAGTATGTTTTGGGCCTGTATATTGAAAACACTCTAACACGGAGTAGGCAAGTACAGATCGCTTCTGGGACACCAAAATATGGAATTTTCGGGTGTTTTGAACCTGAATTTGAGATATCAACTTTGGGCACCTAAAATATCGATTTTTAGCATGTTTTGGGCCTATATTTTGGAAATATTCTAGCACTGAGTAGGCATGTACAGATCGCTTCTGGGACACCAAAATATCGAATTTTCGGGTGTTTTGGGCCTGAATTTGAGATATCGACTTTGGTCACCAAAAATATCGATTTTTAGCTTATTTTGGGCCTATAATTTGAAAATACTCTAGCACTAAGTAGGCATGTACAGATCACTTCTGGGACCCCAAAATATCGAATTTTCGTATATTTTGAGGCTGAATTTGAGATATAAACGGGTACAGAAGATTCATGCACATATTGACTTTTGGTCAACTAAAAGATTGATTTTTTTAGTATGTTTTGGGCCTGAATTTTGAGAATACTCTAACACGGCGTAGGCAAGTACAGATCGCTTTTGGGACCCCAAAATATCGAATTTACTGGTGTTTGGAGCCTGAATTTGAGATATAAACGGGTACAGAAGATGCATACACATATTGTCTTTGGGCACCTAAAATATCGTTTTTGAGCATGTTTTGGGTCTGTATCTTGAAAACATTCTAACTAGGAGTAGGCATGTACAGATCGCTTTTAGTACCCAAAAATACCGAATTTTCGGGTGTTTTGAGCCTGAATTTGATATATAAACGGGTGCAGAAGATGCATACACATATTGACGCTGGTCACCCAAAAGATCGATTTTCAGTATGTTTTGTGCCTGTATATTGAAAATACTCTAACACGGAGTAGGCATGTACTGATCGCTTCTGGGATCCCAAAATATCGAATTTTCGGGTGTTTTGGGCCTGAATTTGAGATATCGACTTTGGGCACCTAAAATATCGATTTTTAGCATGTTTTGGTCCTATATTTTAAAAATATTTTTGCAGTAAGAAGGCATGTACAGATCGCTTCTAGGACCGAAAAATACCGAATTTTCGGGTGTTTTGAGCTTGAATTTGAGATATAAACGGGTACAGAAGATGCATGCACATTTCGACTTTGGGCACCTAAAATATCGATTTTCAGCATGTTTTGGGACTGTATATGAGTAGGCATGAACAGATCGCTTCTGGGACACCAAAATATCGAATTTTCGGGTGTTTTGAGCCTGAATTTGAGATATAAACGGGTACAGAAGATGCATGCACATATCGACATTGGACACTTAAAATATCGATTTTTAGAATGTTTTCAGCCTATATTTTGAAAACATTCTAGCACTGAGTAGGCATGTACAGATCGCTTCTGGGACACAAAAATATCGAATTTTCGGGTGTTTTGAGGTTGAATTTGGGATATAAACGGGTGCAGAAGATGCATACACATATTGACTTTGGTCACCTAAAATATCGATTTTCAGCATGTTTTGGGTCATTATTTTGAAAACACTCTAACACGGAGTAGGCAAGTACAGATCGTTTCTGGGACACCAAAATATTGAATTTTCGGGTGTTTGGAGCCTGAATTTGAGATATAAACGAGTGCAGAAGATGCATACACATATTGACTTTGGGCACCTAAAATATCGATTTTCAGCATGTTTTGGGACTGTATCTTAGTAGGCATGTACAGATCGCTTCTAGGACCCCAAAATATCGAATTTTCGGGTGTTTGGAGCCTGAATTTGAGATATAAACGGATACAGAAGATGCATGCACATATCGACTTTTGGGCACCTAAAAGATCGATTTTCAGTATGTTTTGGGCCTGTATTTTGAAAATACTCTAACACGGAGTAGGCATGTACAGATCGCTTCTGGGACCCAAAAATATCGAATTTTCGGGTGTTTTGAACCTGAATTTGAGATATAAACGGGTACAGAAGATGCATCCACATATCGACTTTGGACACTTAAAATATCGATTTTTAGCATGTTTTGAGGCTATATTTTGAAAACATTCTAGCACTGAGTCGGCATGTACAGATCGTTTCTAGGACCCAAAAAAATCGAATTTTCGGGTGTTTTGAGGTTGAATTTGGAATATAAACGGGTGCAGAAGATTCATACACATGTTGACTTTGGTCACCTAAAATATCGATTTTCAGCATGTTTTGGGCCTGTATTTTGAAAATACTCTAACACGGAGTAAGCATGTACAGATCGCTTCTGAGACCCCAAAATATCGGATTTTCGGGTGTTTTGCACCTGAATTTGAGATATCAACTTTGGGCACCTAAAATATCGATTTTTAGCATGTTTTGGGCCTATATTTTGGAAATATTCTAGCACTGAGTAGGCATGTACAGATCGCTTCTGGGACACCAAAATATCGAATTTTCGGGTGTTTTGGGCCTGAATTTGAGATATCGACTTTGGTCACCAAAAATATCGATTTTTAGCTTATTTTGGGCCTATAATTTGAAAATACTCTAGCACTAAGTAGGCATGTACAGATCACTTCTGGGACCCCAAAATATCGAATTTTCGTATATTTTGAGGCTGAATTTGAGATATAAACGGGTACAGAAGATTCATGCACATATTGACTTTTGGTCACCTAAAAGATTGATTTTTTTAGTATGTTTTGTGCCTGAATTTTGAGAATACTCTAACACGGCGTAGGTAAGTACAGATCGCTTTTGGGACCCCAAAATATCGAATTTACTGGTGTTTGGAGCCTGAATTTGAGATATAAACGGGTACAGAAGATGCATACACATATTGTCTTTGGGCACCTAAAATATCGTTTTTGAGCATGTTTTGGGTCTGTATCTTGAAAACATTCTAACTAGGAGTAGGCATGTACAGATCGCTTTTAGTACCCAAAAATACCGAATTTTCGGGTGTTTTGAGCCTGAATTTGAGATATATACGGGTGCAGAAGATGCATACACATATTGACGCTGGTTACCCAAAAGATCGATTTTCAGTATGTTTTGTGCCTGTATATTGAAAATACTCTAACACGGAGTAGGCATATACTGATCGCTTCTGGGACCCCAAAATATCGAATTTTCGGGTGTTTTGGGCCTGAATTTGAGATATCGACTTTGGGCACCTAAAATATCGATTTTTAGCATGTTTTGGTCCTATATTTTAAAAATATTTTTGCACTAAGAAGGCATGTACAGATCGCTTCTAGGACCGAAAAATACCGAATTTTCGGGTGTTTTGAGCTTGAATTTGAGATATAAACGGGTACAGAAGATGCATGCACATTTCGACTTTGGGCACCTAAAATATCGATTTTCAGCATGTTTTGGGACTGTATATGAGTAGGCATGAACAGATCGCTTCTGGGACACCAAAATATCGAATTTTCGGGTGTTTTGAGCCTGAATTTGAGATATAAACGGGTACAGAAGATGCATGCAAATATCGACATTGGACACTTAAAATATCGATTTTTAGAATGTTTTCAGCCTATATTTTGAAAACATTCTAGCACTGAGTAGGCATGTACAGATCGCTTCTGGGACACAAAAATATCGAATTTTCGGGTGTTTTGAGGTTGAATTTGGGATATAAACGGGTGCAGAAGATGAATACACATATTGACTTTGGGCACCTAAAATATCGATTTTCAGCATGTTTTGGGACTGTATCTTAGTAGGCATGTACAGATCGCTTCTAGGACCCCAAAATATCGAATATTCGGGTGTTTTGAGCCTGAATTTGAGATATAAACGTGTACAGAAGATGCATGCACATATCGACTTTGGACACTTAAAATATCGATTTTTAGCATGTTTTGAGGCTATATTTTGAAAACATTCTAACACTGAGTAGGCATGTACAGATCGCTTCTGGGACACAAAAATATCGAATTTTCGGGTGTTTTGAGGTTGAATTTGGGATATAAACGGGTGCAGAAGATGCATACACATATTGACTTTGGTCACCTAAAATATCGATTTTCAGCATGTTTTGGGCCATTATTTTGAAAACACTCTAACACGGAGTAGGCAAGTAGAGATCGCTTCTGGGACACCAAAATATCGAATTTTCGGGTGTTTGGAGCCTGAATTTGAGATATAAACGGGTACAGAAGATGCATCCACATATCGACTTTTGGGCACCTAAAGGATCGATTTTCAGTATGTTTTGAGCCTGTACATTGAAAATACTCTTACACGGAGTAGGCATGTGCAGATCACTTCTGGGACCCCTAAATATCAATTTTTCGGGTGTTTTGAACCTGAATTTGAGATATAAACGGGTACAGAAGATGCATCCACATATCGACTTTGGACACTTAAAATATCGATTTTTAGCATGTTTTGATGCTATATTTTGAAAACATTCTACCACTGAGTAGGCATGTACAGATCGCTTCTGGGACCCCAAAAATATTGAATTTTCGGGTGTTTTGAGCTTGAATTTGAGATATAAACGGGTACAGAAGATTCATGCACATTTCGACTTTGGGCACCTAAAATATCGATTTTCAGCATGTTTTGGGCCTGTATATGAGTAGGCATGAACAGATCGCTTCTGGGACCCCAAAATAACGAATTTTCGGGTGTTTTGAGCCTGAATTTGAGATATAAACGGGTACAGAAGATGCATGCAGATATCGACTTTGGTCACCTAAAATATCGATTTTTAGAAGGTTTTAGCCTATACTTTGAAAACATTCTAGCACTGAGTAGGCATGTACAGATCGCTTCTGGGACACAAAAATATCCAATTTTCGGGTGTTTTGAGGTTGAATTTGGGATATAAACGGGTGCAGAAGATGCATACACATATTGACTTTGGTCACCTAAAATATCGATTTTCAGCATGTTTTGGGCCATTATTTTGAAAACACTCTAACACGAAGTAGGCATGTACAGATCGCTTCTGGGACCCCAAAATATCGAATTTTCGGATGTTTTGGGACGGAATTTGAGATATCGAATTTGGGCACCTAAAATATCGATTTTTAGCATGTTTTGAGGCTATATTTTGAAAACATTCTAGCACTGAGTAGGCATGTACAGATCGCTTCTGGGATACAAAAATATCGAATTTTTGGGTGTTTTGAGGTTGAATTTGGGATATAAACTGGTGCAGAAGATGCATACACATATTGACTTTGGTCACCTAAAATATCGATTTTTAGCATGTTTTAGGCCATTATTTTGAAAACACTCTAACACGGAGTAGGCAAGTACAGATCGCTTCTGGGACACCAAAATATCGAATTTTCGGGTGTTTGGAGCCTGAATTTGAGATAAAAACGGGTTCAGAAGATGCATCCACATATCGACTTTTGGGCACCTTAAATATCGATTTTCAGCATGTTTAGGGCCTGTATTTTGAAAATACTCTAACACGGAGTAGGCAAGTACAGATCGCTTCTGGGACCCCAAAATATCGAATTTTCGGGTGTTTGGAGCCTGAATTTGATATATAAACGGGTACAGAAGATGCATCCACAAATCGACTTTTGGGCACCTAAAAGATCGATTTTCAGTATGTTTTGGGCCTGTATATTGAAAATACTCTAACACGGAGTAGGCATGTACAGATCGCTTCTGGGACCCCAAAAATATCGAATTTTAGGGTGTTTTGAGGTTGAATTTGAGATATAAACGAGTGCAGAAGATGCATACACATATTGACTTTGGGCACCTAAAATATCGACTTTCAGCATGTTTTGGGACTGTATCTGAGTAGGCATGTACAGATCGCTTCTGGGACCCCAAAATATCGAATTTTCGGGTGATTGGAGCCTGAATTTGAGATATAAACGGGTACAGAAGATGCATCCACATATCGACTTTTGTTCACCTAAAGGATCGATTTTCAGTATGTATTGGGCCTGTACATTGAAAATACTCTAACACGGAGTAGGCATGTGCAGATCACTTCTGGGACCCCAAAATATCAATTTTTCGGGTGTTTTGAACCTTAATTTGAGATATAAACGGGTACAGATGCATCCACATATCGACTTTGGACACTTAAAATATCGATTTTTAGCATGTTTTCTGCCTATATTTTGAAAACATTCTAGCACTGAGTAGGCATGTACAGATCGCTTCTGGGACACAACAATATCGAAATTTCTCGTGTTTTGAGGTTGAAATTGGGATATAAACGGTTGCAGAAGATGCATACACATATTTACTTTGGTCACCTAAAATATCGATTTTCAGCATGTTTTGGGCCATTATTTTGAAAACACTCTAACACGGAGTAGGCAAGTACAGATCGCTTCTGGGACCCCAAAATATCAAGTTTTCGGGTGTTTGGAGCCTGAATTTGAGATATAAACAGATACAGAAGATGCATGCACATATCAACTTTTAGGCACCTAAAAGATCGATTTTCAGTATGTTTTGGGCCTGTATATTGAAAACACTCTAACACGGAGTAGGCAAGTACAGATCGCTTCTGGGACACCAAAATATGGAATTTTCGGGTGTTTTGAACCTGAATTTGAGATTTCGACTTTGGTCACCTAAAATATCGATTTTTAGCTTATTTTGGGCCTATAATTTGAAAATACTCTAGCACTAAGTAGGCATGTACAGATCACTTCTGGGACCCCAAAATATCGAATTTTCGTATATTTTGAGGCTGAATTTGAGATATAAACGGGTACAGAAGATTCATGCACATATTGACTTTTGGTCACCTAAAAGATTGATTTTTTTAGTATGTTTTGGGCCTGAATTTTGAGAATACTCTAACACGGCGTAGGCAAGTACAGATCGCTTTTGGGACCCCAAAATATCGAATTTACTGGTGTTTGGAGCCTGAATTTGAGATATAAACGGGTACAGAAGATGCATACACATATTGTCTTTGGGCACCTAAAATATCGTTTTTGAGCATGTTTTGGGTCTGTATCTTGAAAACATTCTAACTAGGAGTAGGCATGTACAGATCGCTTTTAGTACCCAAAAATACCGAATTTTCGGGTGTTTTGAGCCTGAATTTGAGATATAAACGGGTGCAGAAGATGCATACACATATTGACGCTGGTCACCCAAAAGATCGATTTTCAGTATGTTTTGTGCCTGTATATTGAAAATACTCTAACACGGAGTAGGCATGTACTGATCGCTTCTGGGACCCCAAAATATCGAATTTTCGGGTGTTTTGGGCCTGAATTTGAGATATCGACTTTGGGCACCTAAAATATCGATTTTTAGCATGTTTTGGTCCTATATTTTAAAAATATTTTTGCACTAAGAAGGCATGTACAGATCGCTTCTAGGACCGAAAAATACCGAATTTTCGGGTGTTTTGAGCTTGAATTTGAGATATAAACGGGTACAGAAGATGCATGCACATTTCGACTTTGGGCACCTAAAATATCGATTTTCAGCATGTTTTGGGACTGTATATGAGTAGGCATGAACAGATCGCTTCTGGGACACCAAAATATCGAATTTTCGGGTGTTTTGAGCCTGAATTTGAGATATAAACGGGTACAGAAGATGCATGCACATATCGACATTGGACACTTAAAATATCGATTTTTAGAATGTTTTCAGCCTATATTTTGAAAACATTCTAGCACTGAGTAGGCATGTACAGATCGCTTCTGGGACACAAAAATGTCGAATTTTCGGGTGTTTTGAGGTTGAATTTGGGATATAAACGGGTGCAGAAGATGCATACACATATTGACTTTGGTCACCTAAAATATCGATTTTCAGCATGTTTTGGGTCATTATTTTGAAAACACTCTAACACGGAGTAGGCAAGTACAGATCGTTTCTGGGACACCAAAATATTGAATTTTCGGGTGTTTGGAGCCTGAATTTGAGATATAAACGAGTGCAGAAGATGCATACACATATTGACTTTGGGCACCTAAAATATCGATTTTCAGCATGTTTTGGGACTGTATCTTAGTAGGCATGTACAGATCGCTTCTAGGACCCCAAAATATCGAATTTTCGGGTGTTTGGAGCCTGAATTTGAGATATAAACGGATACAGAAGATGCATGCACATATCGACTTTTGGGCACCTAAAAGATCGATTTTCAGTATGTTTTGGGCCTGTATTTTGAAAATACTCTAACACGGAGTAGGCATGTACAGATCGCTTCTGGGACCCAAAAATATCGAATTTTCGGGTGTTTTGAACCTGAATTTGAGATATAAACGGGTACAGAAGATGCATCCACATATCGACTTTGGACACTTAAAATATCGATTTTTAGCATGTTTTGAGGCTATATTTTGAAAACATTCTAGCACTGAGTCGGCATGTACAGATCGTTTCTAGGACCCAAAAAAATCGAATTTTCGGGTGTTTTGAGGTTGAATTTGGAATATAAACGGGTGCAGAAGATTCATACACATGTTGACTTTGGTCACCTAAAATATCGATTTTCAGCATGTTTTGGGCCTGTATTTTGAAAATACTCTAACACGGAGTAAGCATGTACAGATCGCTTCTGAGACCCCAAAATATCGGATTTTCGGGTGTTTTGCACCTGAATTTGAGATAACAACTTTGGGCACCTAAAATATCGATTTTTAGCATGTTTTGGGCCTATATTTTGGAAATATTCTAGCACTGAGTAGGCATGTACAGATCGCTTCTGGGACACCAAAATATCGAATTTTCGGGTGTTTTGGGCCTGAATTTGAGATATCGACTTTGGTCACCTAAAATATCGATTTTTAGCTTATTTTGGGCCTATAATTTGAAAATACTCTAGCACTAAGTAGGCATGTACAGATCACTTCTGGGACCCCAAAATATCGAATTTTCGTATATTTTGAGGCTGAATTTGAGATATAAACGGGTACAGAAGATTCATGCACATATTGACTTTTGGTCACCTAAAAGATTGATTTTTTTAGTATGTTTTGTGCCTGAATTTTGAGAATACTCTAACACGGCGTAGGCAAGTACAGATCGCTTTTGGGACCCCAAAATATCGAATTTACTGGTGTTTGGAGCCTGAATTTGAGATATAAACGGGTACAGAAGATGCATACACATATTGTCTTTGGGCACCTAAAATATCGTTTTTGAGCATGTTTTGGGTCTGTATCTTGAAAACATTCTAACTAGGAGTAGGCATGTACAGATCGCTTTTAGTACCCAAAAATACCGAATTTTCGGGTGTTTTGAGCCTGAATTTGAGATATAAACGGGTGCAGAAGATGCATACACATATTGACGCTGGTCACCCAAAAGATCGATTTTCAGTATGTTTTGTGCCTGTATATTGAAAATACTCTAACACGGAGTAGGCATATACTGATCGCTTCTGGGACCCCAAAATATCGAATTTTCGGGTGTTTTGGGCCTGAATTTGAGATATCGACTTTGGGCACCTAAAATATCGATTTTTAGCATGTTTTGGTCCTATATTTTAAAAATATTTTTGCACTAAGAAGGCATGTACAGATCGCTTCTAGGACCGAAAAATACCGAATTTTCGGGTGTTTTGAGCTTGAATTTGAGATATAAACGGGTACAGAAGATGCATGCACATTTCGACTTTGGGCACCTAAAATATCGATTTTCAGCATGTTTTGGGACTGTATATGAGTAGGCATGAACAGATCGCTTCTGAGACCCCAAAATATCGGATTTTCGGGTGTTTTGCACCTGAATTTGAGATAACAACTTTGGGCACCTAAAATATCGATTTTTAGCATGTTTTGGGCCTATATTTTGGAAATATTCTAGCACTGAGTAGGCATGTACAGATCGCTTCTGGGACACCAAAATATCGAATTTTCGGGTGTTTTGGGCCTGAATTTGAGATATCGACTTTGGTCACCTAAAATATCGATTTTTAGCTTATTTTGGGCCTATAATTTGAAAATACTCTAGCACTAAGTAGGCATGTACAGATCACTTCTGGGACCCCAAAATATCGAATTTTCGTATATTTTGAGGCTGAATTTGAGATATAAACGGGTACAGAAGATTCATGCACATATTGACTTTTGGTCACCTAAAAGATTGATTTTTTTAGTATGTTTTGTGCCTGAATTTTGAGAATACTCTAACACGGCGTAGGCAAGTACAGATCGCTTTTGGGACCCCAAAATATCGAATTTACTGGTGTTTGGAGCCTGAATTTGAGATATAAACGGGTACAGAAGATGCATACACATATTGTCTTTGGGCACCTAAAATATCGTTTTTGAGCATGTTTTGGGTCTGTATCTTGAAAACATTCTAACTAGGAGTAGGCATGTACAGATCGCTTTTAGTACCCAAAAATACCGAATTTTCGGGTGTTTTGAGCCTGAATTTGAGATATAAACGGGTGCAGAAGATGCATACACATATTGACGCTGGTCACCCAAAAGATCGATTTTCAGTATGTTTTGTGCCTGTATATTGAAAATACTCTAACACGGAGTAGGCATATACTGATCGCTTCTGGGACCCCAAAATATCGAATTTTCGGGTGTTTTGGGCCTGAATTTGAGATATCGACTTTGGGCACCTAAAATATCGATTTTTAGCATGTTTTGGTCCTATATTTTAAAAATATTTTTGCACTAAGAAGGCATGTACAGATCGCTTCTAGGACCGAAAAATACCGAATTTTCGGGTGTTTTGAGCTTGAATTTGAGATATAAACGGGTACAGAAGATGCATGCACATTTCGACTTTGGGCACCTAAAATATCGATTTTCAGCATGTTTTGGGACTGTATATGAGTAGGCATGAACAGATCGCTTCTGGGACACCAAAGTATCGAATTTTCGGGTGTTTTGAGCCAGAATTTGAGATATAAACGGGTACAGAAGATGCATGCACATATCGACATTGGACACTTAAAATATCGATTTTTAGAATGTTTTCAGCCTATATTTTGAAAACATTCTAGCACTGAGTAGGCATGTACAGATCGCTTCTGGGACACAAAAATATCGAATTTTCGGGTGTTTTGAGGTTGAATTTGGGATATAAACGGGTGCAGAAGATGCATACACATATTGACTTTGGTCACCTAAAATATCGATTTTCAGCATGTTTTGGGTCATTATTTTGAAAACACTCTAACACGGAGTAGGCAAGTACAGATCGTTTCTGGGACACCAAAATATTGAATTTTCGGGTGTTTGGAGCCTGAATTTGAGATATAAACGAGTGCAGAAGATGCATACACATATTGACTTTGGGCACCTAAAATATCGATTTTCAGCATGTTTTGGGACTGTATCTTAGTAGGCATGTACAGATCGCTTCTAGGACCCCAAAATATCGAATTTTCGGGTGTTTGGAGAATGAATTTGAGATATAAACGGATACAGAAGATGCATGCACATATCGACTTTTGGGCACCTAAAAGATCGATTTTCAGTATGTTTTGGGCCTGTATTTTGAAAATACTCTAACACGGAGTAGGCATGTACAGATCGCTTCTGGGACCCAAAAATATCGGATTTTCGGGTGTTTGGAGCCTGAATTTGAGATATAAACCGGTACAGAAGATGCATCTACATATCGACTTTTGGGCACCTAAAGGATCGATTTTCAGTATGTTTTGGGCCTGTACATTGAAAATGCACTAACACGGAGTAAGCATGTGCAGATCACTTCTGGGACCCCAAAATATCAATTTTTCGGGTGTTTTGAACCTGAATTTGAGATATAAACGGGTACAGAAGATGCATCCACATATCGACTTTGGACACTTAAAATATCGATTTTTAGCATGTTTTGAAGCTATATTTTGAAAACATTCTAACACTGAGTAGGCATGTACAGATCGCTTCTGGGACACAAAAATATCGAATTTTCGGGTGTTTTGAGGTTGAATTTGGGATATAAACGGGTGCTGAAGATGCATACACATATTGACTTTGGTCACCTAAAATATCGATTTTCAGCATGTTTTGGGCCTGTATTTTGAAAACACTCAAACACGGAGTAGGCATGTACAGATCGCTTCTGGGACACCAAAATATGGAATTTTCGGGTGTTTGGAGCCTGAATTTGAGATATAAACGGGTACAGAAGATGCATCTACATATCGACTTTTGGGCACCTAAAGGATCGATTTTCAGTATGTTTTGGGCCTGTACATTGAAAATGCTCTAACACGGAGTAAGCATGTGCAGATCACTTCTGGGACCCCAAAATATCAATTTTTCGGGTGTTTTGAACCTGAATTTGAGATATAAACAGGTACAGAAGATGCATCCACATATCGACTTTGGACACTTAAAATATCGATTTTTAGCATGTTTTGAGGCTATATTTTGAAAACATTCTAACACTGAGTAGGCATGTACAGATCGCTTCTGGGACACAAAAATATCGAATTTTCGGGTGTTTTGAGGTTGAATTTGGGATATAAACGGGTGCTGAAGATGCATACACATATTGACTTTGGTCACCTAAAATATCGATTTTCAGCATGTTTTGGGCCTGTATTTTGAAAACACTCAAACACGGAGTAGGCATGTACAGATCGCTTCTGGGACACCAAAATATGGAATTTTCGGGTGTTTGGAGCCTGAATTTGAGATATAAACGGGTACAGAAGATGCATCCACATATCGACTTTTGGGCACCTAAAAGATCGATTTTCAATATGTGTTGGGCCAGTATATTGAAAATACTCTAACACTGAGTAGGCATGTACAGATCGCTTCTGGGACCCAAAAAATATCGAATTTTAGGGTGTTTTGAGGTTGAATTTGAGATATAAACGAGTGCAGAAGATGCATACACATATTGACTTTGGGCACCTAAAATATCGACTTTCAGCATGATTTGGGACTGTATCTGAGTAGGCATGTACAGATCGCTTCTGGGACCCCAAAATATCGAATTTTCGGGTGATTAGAGCCTGGATTTGAGATATAAACGGGTACAGAAGATGCATCCACAAATCGACTTTTGGGCACCTAAAGGATCGATTTTCAGTATGTATTGGGCCTGTACATTGAAAATACTCTAACACGGAGTAGGCATGTGCAGATCACTTCTGGGACCCCAAAATATCAATTTTTCGGGTGTTTTGAGCCTGAATTTGAGATATAAACGGGTACAGAAGATGCATGCAGATATCGACTTTGGACACTTAAAATATCGATTTTTAGAATGTTTTTAGCCTATATTTTGAAAACATTCTAGCACTGAGTAGGCATGTACAGATCGCTTCTGGGACACAAAAATATCGAATTTTTGGGTGTTTTGAGGTTGAATTTGGGATATAAACGGGTGCAGAAGATGCATACACATATTGACTTTGGTCACCCAAAAGATCGATTTTCAGTATGTTTTGGGCCCATATTTTGAAAATACTCTAACACGGAGTAGGCATGTACTGATCGCTTCTGGGACCCCAAAATATCGAATTTTCGGGTGTTTTGGGCCTGAATTTGAGATATCGACTTAGGGCACCTAAAATATCGATTTTTAGCATGTTTTAGTCCTATATTTTAAAAATAATCTAGCACTAAGAAGGCATGTACAGATCGCTTCTAGGACCCAAATATCCCGAATTTTCGGTTGTTTTGAGCTTGAATTTGAGATATAAACGGGTACAGAAGATGCATGCACATTTCGACTTTGGGCACCTAAAATATCGATTTTTAGCATGTTTTTTTGGCCTGTATATGAGTAGGCATGAACAGATCGCTTCTGGGACCCCAAAATATCGAATTTTCGGGTGTTTTGAGCCTGAATTTGAGATATAAACGTGTACAGAAGATGCATGCACATATCGACTTTGGACACTTAAAATATCGATTTTTAGCATGTTTTGAGGCTATATTTTGAAAACATTCTAACACTGAGTAGGCATGTACAGATCGCTTCTGGGACACAAAAATATCGAATTTTCGGGTGTTTTGAGGTTGAATTTGGGATATAAACGGGTGCAGAAGATGCATACACATATTGACTTTGGTCACCTAAAATATCGATTTTCAGCATGTTTTGGGCCATTATTTTGAAAACACTCTAACACGGAGTAGGCAAGTAGAGATCGCTTCTGGGACACCAAAATATCGAATTTTCGGGTGTTTGGAGCCTGAATTTGAGATATAAACGGGTATAGAAGATGCATCCACATATCGACTTTTGGGCACCTAAAGGATCGATTTTCAGTATGTTTTGGGCCTGTACATTGAAAATACTCTAACACGGAGTAGGCATGTGCAGATCACTTCTGGGACCCCTAAATATCAATTTTTCGGGTGTTTTGAACCTGAATTTGAGATATAAACGGGTACAGAAGATGCATCCACATATCGACTTTGGACACTTAAAATATCGATTTTTAGCATGTTTTGAGGCTATATTTTGAAAACATTCTACCACTGAGTAGGCATGTACAGATCGCTTCTGGGACCCCAAAAATATTGAATTTTCGGGTGTTTTGAGCTTGAATTTGAGATATAAACGGGTACAGAAGATTCATGCACATTTCGACTTTGGGCACCTAAAATATCGATTTTCAGCATGTTTTGGGCCTGTATATGAGTAGGCATGAACAGATCGCTTCTGGGACCCCAAAATAACGAATTTTCGGGTGTTTTGAGCCTGAATTTGAGATATAAACGGGTACAGAAGATGCATGCAGATATCGACTTTGGTCACCTAAAATATCGATTTTTAGAAGGTTTTAGCCTATACTTTGAAAACATTCTAGCACTGAGTAGGCATGTACAGATCGCTTCTGGGACACAAAAATATCTAATTTTCGGGTGTTTTGAGGTTGAATTTGGGATATAAACGGGTGCAGAAGATGCATACACATATTGACTTTGGTCACCTAAAATATCGATTTTCAGCATGTTTTGGGCAATTATTTTGAAAACACTCTAACACGAAGTAGGCATGTACAGATCGCTTCTGGGACCCCAAAATATCGAATTTTCGGATGTTTTGGGCCGGAATTTGAGATATCGAATTTGGGCACCTAAAATATCGATTTTTAGCATGTTTTGAGGCTATATTTTGAAAACATTCTAGCACTGAGTAGGCATGTACAGATCGCTTCTGGGACACAAAAATATCGAATTTTTGGGTGTTTTGAGGTTGAATTTGGGATATAAACTGGTGCAGAAGATGCATACACATATTGACTTTGGTCACCTAAAATATCGATTTTCAGCATGTTTTAGGCCATTATTTTGAAAACACTCTAACACGGAGTAGGCAAGTACAGATCGCTTCTGGGACACCAAAATATCGAATTTTCGGGTGTTTGGAGCCTGAATTTGATATATAAACGGGTTCAGAAGATGCATCCACATATCGACTTTTGGGCACCTAAAATATCGATTTTCAGCATGTTTAGGGCCTGTATTTTGAAAATACTCTAACACGGAGTAGGCAAGTACAGATCGCTTCTGGGACCCCAAAATATCGAATTTTCGGGTGTTTGGAGCCTGAATTTGATATATAAACGGGTACAGAAGATGCATCCACAAATCGACTTTTGGGCACCTAAAAGATCGATTTTCAGTATGTTTTGGGCCTGTATATTGAAAATACTCTAACACGGAGTAGGCATGTACAGATCGCTTCTGGGACCCAAAAAATATCGAATTTTAGGGTGTTTTGAGGTTGAATTTGAGATATAAACGAGTGCAGAAGATGCATACACATATTGACTTTGGGCACCTAAAATATCGACTTTCAGCATGTTTTGGGACTGTATCTGAGTAGGCATGTACAGATCGCTTCTGGGACCCCAAAATATCGAATTTTCGGGTGATTGGATCCTGAATTTGAGATATAAACGGGTACAGAAGATGCATCCACATATCGACTTTTGGGCACCTAAAGGATCGATTTTCAGTATGTATTGGGCCTGTACATTGAAAATACTCTAACACGGAGTAGGCATGTGCAGATCACTTCTGGGACCCCAAAATATCAATTTTTCGGGTGTTTTGAACCTGAATTTGAGATATAAACGGGTACAGATGCATCCACATATCGACTTTGGAC
Organism: Petrolisthes cinctipes; assembly: GCA_033782935.1. NCBI lineage: Eukaryota > Metazoa > Arthropoda > Malacostraca > Decapoda > Porcellanidae > Petrolisthes > Petrolisthes cinctipes. The sequence continues at coordinate 1,659,196 of JAWQEG010000201.1, forward strand.
ACTTAAAATATCGATTTTTAGCATGTTTTCTGCCTATATTTTGAAAACATTCTAGCACTGAGTAGGTATGTACAGATCGCTTCTGGGACACAAAAATATCGAAATTTCTCGTGTTTTGAGGTTGAAATTGGGATATAAACGGTTGCAGAAGATGCATACACATATTTACTTTGGTCACCTAAAATATCGATTTTCAGCATGTTTTGGGCCATTATTTTGAAAACACTCTAACACGGAGTAGGCAAGTACAGATCGCTTCTGTTACACCAAAATATCGAATTTTCGGGTGTTTGGAGCCTGAATTTGAGATATAAACGGGTACAGAAGATGCATCCACATATCGACTTTTGGGCACCTAAAAGATCGATTTTCAGTATGTTTTGGGCCTGTATATTGAAAATACTCTAACACGGAGTAGGCATGTACAGATCGCTTCTGGGACCCCAAAAATATCGAATTTTCGGGTGTTTTGAGGTTGAATTTGAGATATAAACGAGTGCAGAATATGCATACACATATTGACTTTGGGCACCTAAAATATCGATTTTCAGCATGTTTTGGGACTGTATCTGAGTAGGCATGTACAGATCGCTTCTGGGACCCCAAAATATCAAGTTTTCGGGTGTTTGGAGCCTGAATTTGAGATATAAACAGATACAGAAGATGCATGCACATATCGACTTTTAGGCACCTAAAAGATCGATTTTCAGTATGTTTTGGGCCTGTATTTTGAAAATACTCTAACACGGAGTAGGCATGTACAGATCGCTTCTGGGACCCAAAAATTTCGAATTTTCGGGTGTTTTGGGCCTGAATTTGGGATATAAACGGGTGCAGAAGATGAATACACATATTATCTTTGGTAACCTAAAATATCGATTTTCAGCATGTTTTGGGCCTGTATTTTGAAAATACTCTAACACGGAGTAGGCAAGTACAGATCGCTTCTGGGACCCCAAAATATCGAATTTTCGGGTGTTTGGAGCCTGAATTTGATATATAAACGGGTACAGAAGATGCATCCACATATCGACTTTTGGGCACCTAAAAGATCGATTTTCAGTATGTTTTGGGCCTGTATATTGAAAATACTATAACACGGAGTAGGCATGTACAGATCGCTTCTGGGACCCCAAAAATATCGAATTTTAGGGTGTTTTGAGGTTGAATTTGAGATATAAACGAGTGCACAAGATGCATACACATATTGACTTTGGGCACCTAAAATATCGATTTTCAGCATGTTTTGAGACTGTATCTGAGTAGGCATGTACAGATCGCTTCTGGGACCCCAAAATATCGAATTTTCGGGTGATTGGAGCCTGAATTTGAGATATAAACCGGTACAGAAGATGCATCCACATATCGACTTTTGGGCACCTAAAGGATCGATTTTCAGTATGTATTGGGCCTGTACATTGAAAATACTCTAACACGGAGTAGGCATGTGCAGATCACTTCTGGGACCCCAAAATATCAATTTTTCGGGTGTTTTGAACCTGAATTTGAGATATAAACGGGTACAGATGCATCCACATATCGACTTTGGACACTTAAAATATCGATTTTTAGCATGTTTTCTGCCTATATTTTGAAAACATTCTAGCACTGAGTAGGCATGTACAGATCGCTTCTGGGACACAAAAATATCGAAATTTCTCGTGTTTTGAGGTTGAAATTGGGATATAAACGGGTTCAGAAGATGCATACACATATTTACTTTGGTCACCTAAAATATCGATTTTCAGCATGTTTTGGGCCATTATTTTGAAAACACTCTAACACGGAGTAGGCAAGTACAGATCGCTTCTGGGACACCAAAATATCGAATTTTCGGGTTTTTGGAGCCTGAATTTGAGATATAAACGGGTACAGAAGATGCATCCACATTTCGACTTTTGGGCACCTAAAAGATCGATTTTCAGTATGTTTTGGGCCTGTATATTGAAAATACTCTAACACGGAGTAGGCATGTACAGATCGCTTCTGGGACCCCAAAAATATCGAATTTTCGGGTGTTTTGAGGTTGAATTTGAGATATAAACGAGTGCAGAATATGCATACACATATTGACTTTCGGCACCTAAAATATCGATTTTCAGCATGTTTTGGGACTGTATCTGAGTAGGCATGTACAGATCGCATCTGGGACCCCAAAATATCGAATTTTCGGGTGTTTGGAGCCTGAATTTGAGATATAAACAGATACAGAAGATGCATGCACATATCGACTTTTAGGCACCTAAAAGATCGATTTTCAGTATGTTTTGGGCCTGTATTTTGAAAATACTCTAACACGGAGTAGGCATGTACAGATCGCTTCTGGGACCCAAAAATTTCGAATTTTCGGGTGTATTGGGCCTGAATTTGGGATATAAACGGGTGCAGAAGATGAATACACATATTATCTTTGGTCACCTAAAATATCGATTTTCAGCATGTTTTGGGCCTGTATTTTGAAAATACTCTAACACGGAGTAGGCAAGTACAGATCGCTTCTGGGACCCCAAAATATCGAATTTTCGGGTGTTTGGAGCCTGAATTTGATATATAAACGGGTACAGAAGATGCATCCACATATCGACTTTTGGGCACCTAAAAGATCGATTTTCAGTATGTTTTGGGCCTGTATATTGAAAATACTCTAACACGGAGTAGGCATGTACAGATCGCTTCTGGGACCCCCAAAATATTGAATTTTCGGGTGTTTTGAGGTTGAATTTGAGACATAAACGAGTGCAGAAGATGCATACACATATTGACTTTGGGCACCTAAAATATCGATTTTCAGCATGTTTTGGGACTGTATCTGAGTAGGCATGTACAGATCGCTTCTGGGACCCCAAAATATCGAATTTTCGGGTGTTTGGAGCCTGAATTTGAGATATATGCGGGTACAGAAGATGCATGCACATATCGACTTTTGGGCACCTAAAATATCGATTTTCAGTAAGTTTTGGGCCTGTATTTTGAAAATACTCTAACACGGAGTAGGCATGTACAGATCGCTTCTGGGACCCAAAAATATCGAATTTTCGGGTGTTTTCGGCCTGAATTTGGGATATAAACGGGTGCAGAAGATGAATACACATATTAACTTTGGTCACCTAAAATATCGATTTTCAGCATGTTTTGGGCCTGTATTTTGAAAATACTCTAAAACGGAGTAGGCAAGTACAGATCGCTTCAGGGGCCCCAAAATATCGAATTTTCGGGTGTTTGGACCCTGAATTTGAGATATAAACGGGTACAGAAGATGCATCCACATATCGACTTTGGACACTTAAAATATCGATTTTGTAGCATGTTTTGAGGCTATATTTTGAAAATATTTTAGTACTGAGTAGGCATGTACAGATCGTTTCTGGGACCCAAAAATATCGAATTTTCGGGTGTTTTGAGGTTGAATTTGGGATATAAACGGGTGCAGAAGATGCATACACATGTTGACTTTGGTCACCAAAAATATCAATATTCAGCATGTTTTGGGCTGGTATTTTAAAAAATACTCTAACACGAAGTAGGCATGTACAGCTCGCTTCTGGGTCCCCAAAATATCGAATTTTCGGGTGTTTTGGGCCGGAATTTGAGATATCGACTTTGGGCACCTAAAATATCGATTTTTAGCATGTTTTGAGGCTATATTTTGAAAACATTCTAGAACTGAGTAGGCGGTGGCAGAGTGGATAGAGAGACGGACTGCAAATATCATGGACCCGGGTTCAAATCCACGAGAAAACGTCTGGGATTTTTCTGAGGTGAACTGGGTCCAGCTGTTCGTCAATTATCCTGGCTACGCCGACACGTCAAGAAAATACCCCCTACATCGTCGTCAACTCGCAACATAGAAGATGCCAGACCATATTCCAAGATGCTGTGAGTGACGGTGTAGCTGCTCTCCCCTGATAGTGACGTGTATAAATAAGGTGTCTACATCTAGTGGGACAGAAGAGAAGCTACGATACCAACATCACCACGAAGCTCCACTGTCTCATCTGGTGCGACACCCAATAATCTCTGGTCCTCGCAAGAGTCACGGGCTACTGACAGCCTACTGCCCCGAGGTTGAGGTTTAGAAAAAAAAAAAAAAAAAAAAAAAAAAAATGTACAGATCGCTTCTGGGACACAAAAATATCGAATTTTCGGGTGTTTTTAGGTTGAATTTGGGATATAAACGGGTGCTGAAGATGCATACACATATTGACTTTGGTCACCTAAAATATCGATTTTCAGCATGTTTTGGGCCTGTATTTTGAAAACACTCTAACACGGAGTAGGCAAGTACAGATCGCTTCTGGGACACCAAAATATGGAATTTTCGGGTGTTTGGAGCCTGAATTTGAGATATAAACGGGTACAGAAGATGCATCCACATATCGACTTTTGGGCACCTAAAAGATCGATTTTCAGTATGTTTTAGGCCTGTATATTGAAAATACTCTAACACGGAGTAGGCATGTACAGATCGCTTCTGGGACCCACAAAATATTGAATTTTCGGGTGTTTTGAGCTTGAATTTGAGATATAAACGGGTACAGAAGATGCATGCACATTTCGACTTTGGGCACCTAAAACATCGATTTTCAGCATGTTTTGAGCCTGTATATGAGTAGGCATGAACAGATCGCTTCAGGGACCCCAAAATATCGAATTTTCGGGTGTTTTGAGCCTGAATTTGAGATATAAACGGGTACAGAAGATGCATGCAGATATCGACTTTAGACACTTAAAATTTTCGATTTTTAGAATGTTTTCTGCCTATATTTTGAAAACACTCTAGCACTGAGTAGGCATGAACAGATCGCTTCTGGGACACAAAAATATCAAAATTTCGGGTGATTTGAGGTTGAAATTGGGATATAAACGGGTGCAAAAGATGCATACACATATTGACTTTGGTCACCTAAAATATCGATTTTCAGCATGTTTTGGGCCATTATTTTGAAAACACTCTAACACGGAGTAGGCAAGTACAGATCGCTTCTGAGACACCAAAATATCGAATTTTCGGGTGTTTGGAGCCTGAATTTGAGACATAAACGGGTACAGAAGATGCATCCACATATCGACTTTTGGGCACCTAAAAGATCGATTTTCAGTATGTTTTGGGCCTGTATATTGAAAATACTCTAACACGGAGTAGGCATGTACAGATCGCTTCTGGGACCCCCAAAATATCGAATTTTCGGGTATTTTGAGGTTGAATTTGGGATATAAACGAGTGCAGAATATGCATACACATATTGACTTTGGGCACCTAAAATATCGATTTTCAGCATGTTTTTGGACTGTATCTGAGTAGGCATGTACAGATCGCTTCTGGGACCCCAAAATATCGAATTTTCGGGTGTTTGGAGCCTGAATTTGAGATATAAACGGATACAGAAGATGCATGCACATATCGACATTTAGGCACATAAGAGATCGATTTTCAGTATGTTTTGGGCCTGTATTTTGAAAATACACTAACACTGAGTAGGCATGTACAGATCGCTTCTGGGACCCAAAAATATCGAATTTTCGGGTGTTTTGGGCCTGAATTTGGGATATAAACGGGTGCAGAAGATGAATACACATATTATCTTTGGTCACCTAAAATATCGATTTTTAGCATGTTTTGGGCCTGTATTTTGAAAATACTCTAACACGGAGTAGGCAAGTACAGATCGCTTCTAGGACCCCAAAATATGGAATTTTCGGGTGTTTGGAGCCTGAATTTGAGATATAAACGGGTACAGAAGATGCATCCACATATCGACTTTTGGGCACCTAAAAGATCGATTTTCAGTATGTTTTGGGCCTGTATATTGAAAATACTCTAACACGGAGTAGGCATGTACAGATCGCTTCTGGGACCCCCAAAATATTGAATTTTCGGGTGTTTTGAGCTTGAATTTGAGATATAAACGTGTACAGAAGATGCATGCACATTTCGACTTTGGGCACCTAAAATATCGATTTTCAGCATGTTTTGAGCCTGTATATGAGTAGGCATGAACAGATCGCTTCTGGGACCCCAAAATATCGAATATTCGGGTGTTTTGAGCCTGAATTTGAGATATAAACGGGTACAGAAGATGCATGCAGATATCGACTTTGGACACTTAAAATATCGATTTTTAGAATGTTTTCTGCCTATATTTTGAAAACATTCTAGCACTGAGTAGGCATGAACAGATCGCTTCTGGGACACAAAAATATCAAAATTTCGGGTGTTTTGAGGTTGAAATTGGGATATAAACGGGTGCAGAAGATGCATACACATATTGACTTTGGTCACCTAAAATATCGATTTTCAGCATGTTTTGGGCCATTATTCCGAAAACACTCTAACACGGAGTAGGCAAGTACAGATCGCTTCTGGGACCCCAAAATATCGAATTTTCGGGTGTTTGGAGCCTGAATTTGATATATAAACGGGTACAGAAGATGCTTCCACATATTGACTTTTGGGCACCTAAAGGATCGATTTTCAGTATGTTTTGGGCCTGTACATTGAAAATACTCTAACACGGAGTAGGCATGTGCAGATCACTTCTGGGACCCCAAAATATCAATTTTTCGGGTGTTTTAAACCTGAATTTGAGATATAAACGGGTACAGAAGATTCATCCACATATCGACTTTGGACACTTAAAATATCGATTTTTAGCATGTTTTGAGGCTATATTTTTAAAACATTCTATCACTGAGTAGGCATGTACAGATTTGCTTCTGGGACACAAATATATCGAATTTTCGGGTGTTTTGAGGTTGAATTTGGGATATAAACGGGTGCTGAAGATGCATACACATATTGACTTTGGTCACCTAAAATATCGATTTTCAGCATGTTTTGGGCCTGTATTTTGAAAACACTCTAACACGGAGTAGGCAAGTACAGATCGCTTCTGGGACACCAAAATATGGAATTTTCGGGTGTTTGGAGTCTGAATTTGAGATATAAACGGGTACAGAAGATGCATCCACATATCGACTTTTGGGCACCTAAAAGATCGATTTTCAGTATGTTTTGGGCCTGTATATTGAAAATACTCTAACACGGAGTAGGCATGTACAGATCGCTTCTGGGACCCCAAAAATATTGAATTTTCGGGTGTTTTGAGGTTGAATTTGAGATATAAACGAATGCAGAAGATGCATACACATATTGACTTTGGGCACCTAAAATATCGATTTTCAGCATGTTTTGGGAATGTATCTGAGTAGGCATGTACAGATCGCTTCTGGGACCCCAAAATATCGAATTTTCGGGTGTTTGGAGCCTGAATTCGAGATATATGCGGGTACAGAAGATTCATGCACATATCGACTTTTGGGCACCTAAAAGATCGATTTTCAGTATGTTTTGGGCCTGTATTTTGAAAATACTCTAACACGGAGTAGGCATGTACAGATCGCTTCTGGGACCCAAAAATATCGAATTTTCGGGTGTTTTCGGCCTGAATTTGGGATATAAACGGGTGCAGAAGATTAATACACATATTAACTTTGGTCACCTAAAGGATCAATTTTCAGTATGTTTTGGGCCTGTACATTGAAAATACTCTAACACGGAGTAGGCATGTGCAGATCACTTCTGGGACCCCAAAATATCAATTTTTCGGGTGTTTCGAACCTGAATTTGAGATATAAACGGGTACAGAAGATGCATCCAAATATCGACTTTGGACACTTAAAATATCGATTTTGTAGCATGTTTTGAGGCTATATTTGGAAAACATTTTAGAACTGAGTAGGCATGTACAGATCGTTTCTGGAACCCAAAAATATCGAATTTTCGGGTGTTTTGAGGTTGAATTTGGGATATAAACGGGTGCTGAAGATGCATACACATATTGACTTTGGTCATCTAAAATATCGATTTTCAGCATGTTTTGGGCCTGTATTTTGAAAACACTCTAACACGGAGTAGGCAAGTACAGATCGCTTCTGGGACCCCAAAATATGGAATTTTCGGGTGTTTGGAGCCTGAATTTGAGATATAAACGGCTACAGAAGATGCATCCACATATCAACTTTTGGGCACCTAAGAGATCGATTTTCAGTATGTTTTGGGCCTGTATATTGAAAATACTCTAACACGGAGTACGCATGTACAGATCGCTTCTGGGACCCCAAAAATATTGAATTTTCGGGTGTTTTGAGGTTGAATTTGAGATATAAACGAGTGCAGAAGATAAATACACATATTGACTTTGGGCACATAAAATATCGATTTTCAGCATGTTGTGGGACTGTATCTGAGTAGGCATGTACAGATCGCTTCTGGGACCCCAAAATATCGAATTTTCGGGTGTTTGGACCCTGAATTTGAGATATATGCGGGTAAAGAAGATGCATGCACATATCGAATTTTGGGCACCTAAAAGATCGATTTTCAGTATGTTTTGGGCCTGTATTTTGAAAATACTCTAACACGGAGTAGGCATGTACAGATCGCTTCTGGGGCCCAAAAATATCGAATTTTCGGGTGTTTTCGGCCTGAATTTGGGATATAAACGGGTGCAGAAGATGAATACACATATTAGCTTTGGTCACCTAAAATATCGATTTTCAGAAGGTTTGGGGCTTGAATTTTGAAAATACTCTAACACGGAGTAGGCAAGTACAGATCGCTTCAGGGACCCCAAAATATCGAATTTTCGGGTGTTTGGACCCTGATTTTAAGATATAAACGGGTACAGAAGATGCATCCACATATCGACTTTTGGGCACCTAAAGGATCGATTTTCAGTATGTTTTGGGCCTGTACATTGAAAATACTCTAACACGGAGTAGGCATTTGCAGATCACTTCTGGGACCCCAAAATATCAATTTTTCGGGTGTTTCGAACCTGAATTTGAGATATAAACGGGTACAGAAGATGCATCCAAATATCGACTTTCGACACTTAAAATATCGATTTTGTAGCATGTTTTGAGGCTATATTTTGAAAACATTTTAGCACTGAGTAGGCATGTACAGATCGTTTCTGGGACCCAAAAATATCGAATTTTCGGGTGTTTTAAGGTTGAATTTGGGATATAAACGGGTGCAGAAGATTCATACACATGTTGACTTTGGTCACCTAAAATATCAATATTCAGCATGTTTTGGGCTGGTATTTTGAAAATACTCTAACACGAAGTAGGCATGTACAGATCGCTTCTGGGACCACAAAATATCGAATTTTCGGGTGTTTTGGTCCGGTATTTGAGATATCGACTTAGGGCACCTAAAATATCGATTTTTAGCATGTTTTGGGCCTTTATTTTAAAAATATTCTAGCACTGAGTAGATATGTACAGATCGCTTCTGGGACCCCAAAATATCGAATTTTCGGGTGTTTTGAGCTTGAATTTGAGATATAAACGGGTACAGAAGATGCATGCACATATTGACTTTTGGACACCAAAAATATCGATTTCGAGCATGTTTTGGGTCTGTATCTTGAAAACATTCTAACTAGGAGTAGGCATGTACAGATCGCTTCTAGTACCCAAAAATACCGAATTTTCGGGTGTTTTGAGCCTGAATTTGAGATATAAACGGGTACAAAAGATGCATGCACATATCGACTTTGGACACTTAAAATATCGATTTTTAGCATCTTTTGAGCTTATATTTTACAAAACATTCTAGCACTGAGTAGGCATGTACAGATCGCTTCTGGGACCCCAAAATATCGAATTTTCGGGTGTTTTGGGCCGGAATTTGAGATATCGACTTTGGGCACCTAAAATATCGATTTTTAGCATGTTTTGGGGCTTTATTTTGAAAATATTCTAGCACTGAGTAGGCATGTACAGATCGCTTCTGGGACTCCAAAATATCGAATTTTCGGGTGTTTTGAGCCAGAAAATGAGATATAAACGGGTACAGAAGATACATGCACATATTGACTTTTGGGCACCTAAAATATCGATTTTGAGCATGTTTTGGGTCTGTATCTTGAAAACATTCTAATTAGGAGTGGGCATGTAAAGATCGCTTCCAATACCCAAAAATACCGAATTTTCGGGTGTTTTGAGCCTGAATTTGAGATATAAACGGGTACAAAAGATGCATTTACATATCGACTTTGGACACTTAAAAAATCGATTTTTAGCATGTTTTGAGCCTATATTTTGAAAATATTCTAGCACTAAGTAGGCATGTACAGAACACTTCTGGGACCCCAAAATATCGAATTTTCGGGTGTTTTGAGCCTGAATTTGAGTTATAAACGGGTACAGAAGATGCATGCACATATCGACTTTGGACACTTAAAATATTGATTTTTAGCTTGTTTTGAGGCTATATTTTGAAAACATTCTAGCACTGAGTAGGCATGTACAGATCGTTTCTGGGACAAAAAATAATCGAATTTTCGGGTGTTTTGAGGTTGAATTTGGGATATAAACGGGTGCAGAAGATGCATACACATGTTGACTTTGGTCTCCTAAAATATCGATTTTCAGCATGTTTTGGGCTTGTATTTTGAAAATACTCTCACACGAAGTAGGCATGTACAGATCGCTTCTGGGACCCCAAAATATCGAATTTTCGGGTGTTCTGGGCCGGAATTTGAGATATCAACTTTGGGCACCTAAAATATCGATTTTTAGCATGTTTTGGGCCTATATTTTGAAAAAATTCTAGCACTGAGTAGGCATGTACAGATCACTTCTGGGACCCCAAAATATCGAATTTTCGGGTGTTTTGAGCCTAAATTTGAGATTTAAACGGGTACAGAAGATGCATGCACATATCGACTTTTGGGCACCTAAAATATCGATTTTGAGCATGTTTTGGGTCTGTATCTTGAAAACAATCTAACTAGGAGTAGGCATATACAGATCGCTTCTAGTACCTAAAAATACCGAATTTTCGGGTTTTTTGAGCCTGAATTTGAGATATTTACAGGTACAAAAGATGCATGCACATATCGACTTTGGACACTTAAAATATCGATTTTTAGCATGTTTTGAGCCTATATTTTGAAAACATTCTAGCACTGAGTAGGCATGTACAGATCGCTTCTGTGACCCAAAAATATCGAATTTTCGAGTGTTTTGAGGTTGAATTTGGGATATAAACGGGTGCAGAAGATGCATACACATATTGACTTTGGTCACCTAAAATATCGATTTTCAGTATGTTTTGGGCCTGTATTTAGAAAATACTCTAACACGGAGTAGACAAGTACAGATCGCTTGTGGGACCCAAAAATACCGAATTTTCGGGTTTTTTGAGCCTGAATTTGAGATATTTACAGGTACAAAAGATGCATGCACATATCGACTTTGGACACTTAAAATATCGATTTTTAGCATGTTTTGGTCCTATATTTTAAAAATATTCTAGCACTAAGAAGGCATGTACAGATTGCTTCTAGGACCCAAAAATACCGAATTTTCGGGTGTTTTGAGCTTGAATTTGAAATATAAACGGGTACAGATGATGCATGCACATTTCGACTTTGGGCACCTAAAATATCGATTTTCAACATGTTTTGGGACTGTATATGAGTAGGCATGAACAGATCGCTTCTGGGACCCCAAAATACCGAATTTTCGGGTGTTTTTGAGCCTGAATTTGAGATATAAACGGGTACAGAAGATGCATGCACATTTCGACTTTGGACACTTAAAATATCGATTTTTAGAATGTTTTCAGCCTATATTTTGAAAACATTCTAGCACTGAGTAGGCATGTACAGATCGCTTCTGGGACACAAAAATAACGAATTTTCGGGTATTTTGAGGTTGAATTTGGGATATAAACGGGTGCAGAAGATGCATACACATATTGACTTTGGTCACCTAAAACATCGATTTTAAGCATGTTTTGGGCCATTATTTTGAAAACACTCTAACACGGAGTAGGCAAGTACAGATCGCTTCTGGGACACCAAAATATCGAATTTTCGGTTGTTTGGAGCCTGAATTTGAGATATAAACGGGTACAGAAGATGCATCCACATATCGACTTTTAGGCACCTAAAAGATCGATTTTCAGTATGTTTTGGACCTGTATATTGAAAATACTCTTACACGGAGTAGGCATGTACAGATCGCTTCTGGGACCCAAAAAATATCGAATTTTCGGGTGTTTTGAGGTTGAATTTGAGATATAAACAAGTGCAGAAGATGCATACACATATTGACTTTGGGCACCTAAAATATCGATTTTTAGCATGTTTTGGGACTGTATCTGAGTAGGCATGTACATATCGCTTCTGGGACCCCAAAATATCGAATTTTCGAGTGTTTGGAGCCTGAATTTGAGATATAAACGGGTACAGAAGATGCATGCACATATCGACTTTTGGGCACCTAAAATATCGATTTTGAGCATGTTTTGGGTCTGTATCTTGAAAACATTCTAACTAGGAGTAGGCATGTACAGATCGCTTCTAGTACCCAAAAATACCGAATTTTCGGGTGTTTTGAGCCTGAATTTGAGATATAAACGGGTACAAAAGATGCATGCACATATCGACTTTGGACACTTAAAATATCGATTTTTTGCATGTTTTGAGCCTATATTTTGAAAACATTCTAGCACTGAGTAGGCATGTACAGATCGCTTCTGTGACCCAAAAATATCGAATTTTCGGGTGTTTTGAGGTTGAATTTGGGATATAAACGGGTGCAGAAGATGCATACACATATTGACTTTGGTCACCCAAAAGATCGATTTTCAGAATGTTTTGGGCCTGTATATTGGAAATACTCTAACACGGAGTAGGCATGTACTGATCACTTCTGGGACCCCAAAATATCGAATTTTCGGGTGTTTTGGGCCTGAATTTGAGATATTTACAGGTACAAAAGATGCATGCACATATCGACTTTGGACACTTAAAATATCGATTTTTAGCATGTTTTGGTCCTATATTTTAAAAATATTCTAGCACTAAGAAGGCATGTACAGATCGCTTCTAGGACCCAAAAATACCGAATTTTCGGGTGTTTTGAGCTTGAATTTGAAATATAAACGGGTACAGATGATGCATGCACATTTCGACTTTGGGCACCTAAAATATCGATTTTCAGCATGTTTTGGGACTGTATATGAGTAGGCATGAACAGATCGCTTCTGGGACCCCAAAATATCGAATTTTCGGGTGTTTTTGAGGTTGAATTTGAGATATAAACGGGTACAGAAGATGCATGCACATTTCGACTTTGGACACTTAAAATATCGATTTTTAGAATGTTTTCAGCCTATATTTTGAAAACATTCTAGCACTGAGTAGGCATGTACAGATCGCTTCTGGGACACAAAAATATCGAATTTTCGGGTGTTTTGAGGTTGAATTTGGGATATAAACGGGTGCAGAAGATGCATACACATATTGACTTTGGTCACCTAAAACATCGATTTTCAGCATGTTTTGGGCCATTATTTTGAAAACACTCTAACACGGAGTAGGCAAGTACAGATCGCTTCTGGGACACCAAAATATGGAATTTTCGGGAGTTTGGAGCCTGAATTTGAGATATAAACGGGTACAGAAGATGCATCCACATATCGACTTTTAGTCACCTAAAAGATCGATTTTCAGTATGTTTTGGACCTGTATATTGAAAATACTCTAACACGGAGTAGGCATGTACAGATCGCTTCTGGGACCCAAAAAATATCGAATTTTCGGGTGTTTTGAGGTTGAATTTGAGATATAAACGAGTGCAGAAGATGCATACACATATTGACTTTGGGCACCTAAAATATCGATTTTTAGCATGTTTTGGGACTGTATCTGAGTAGGCATGTACATATCACTTCTGGGACCCCAAAATATCGAATTTTCGAGTGTTTGGAGCCTGAATTTGAGATATAAACGGGTACAGAAGATGCATGCACATATCGACTTTTGGGCACCTAAAATATCGATTTTGAGCATGTTTTGGGTCTGTATCTTGAAAACATTCTAACTAGGAGTAGGCATGTACAGATCGCTTCTAGTACCCAAAAATACCGAATTTTCGGGTGTTTTGAGCCTGAATTTGAGATATAAACGGGTACAAAAGATGCATGCACATATCGACTTTGGACACTTAAAATATCGATTTTTTGCATGTTTTAAGCCTATATTTTGAAAACATTCTAGCACTGAGTAGGCATGTACAGATCGCTTCTGTGACCCAAAAATATCGAATTTTCGGGTGTTTTGAGGTTGAATTTGGGATATAAACGGGTGCAGAAGATGCATACACATATTGACTTTGGTCACCCAAAAGATCGATTTTCAGAATGTTTTGGGCCTGTATATTGGAAATACTCTAACACGGAGTAGGCATGTACTGATCACTTCTGGGACCCCAAAATATCGAATTTTCGGGTGTTTTGGGCCTGAATTTGAGATATTTACAGGTACAAAAGATGCATGCACATATCGACTTTGGACACTTAAAATATCGATTTTTAGCATGTTTTGGTCCTATATTTTAAAAATATTCTAGCACTAAGAAGGCATGTACAGATCGCTTCTAGGACCCAAAAATACCGAATTTTCGGGTGTTTTGAGCTTGAATTTGAAATATAAACGGGTACAGATGATGCATGCACATTTCGACTTTGGGCACCTAAAATATCGATTTTCAGCATGTTTTGGGACTGTATATGAGTAGGCATGAACAGATCGCTTCTGGGACCCCAAAATATCGAATTTTCGGGTGTTTTTGAGGTTGAATTTGAGATATAAACGGGTACAGAAGATGCATGCACATTTCGACTTTGGACACTTAAAATATCGATTTTTAGAATGTTTTCAGCCAATATTTTGAAAACATTCTAGCACTGAGTAGGCATGTACAGATCGCTTCTGGGACACAAAAATATCGAATTTTCGGGTGTTTTGAGGTTGAATTTGGGATATAAACGGGTGCAGAAGATGCATACACATATTGACTTTGGTCACCTAAAACATCGATTTTCAGCATGTTTTGGGCCATTATTTTGAAAACACTCTAACACGGAGTAGGCAAGTACAGATCGCTTCTGGGACACCAAAATATGGAATTTTCGGGTGTTTGGAGCCTGAATTTGAGATATAAACGGGTACAGAAGATGCATCCACATATCGACTTTTAGTCACCTAAAAGATCGATTTTCAGTATGTTTTGGACCTGTATATTGAAAATACTCTAACACGGAGTAGGCATGTACAGATCGCTTCTGGGACCCAAAAAATATCGAATTTTCGGGTGTTTTGAGGTTGAATTTGAGATATAAACGAGTGCAGAAGATGCATACACATATTGACTTTGGGAACCTAAAATATCGATTTTCAGCATGCTTTGGGCCTGTATATGAGTAGGCATGAACAGATCGCTTCTGGGACCCAAAAATATTGAATTTTCGTGTGTTTGGAGCCTGAATTTGAGATATATGCGGGTACAGAAGATGCATGCAATATCGACTTTTGGGCACCTAAAAGATCGATTTTCAGTATGTTTTGGGCCTGTATTTTGAAAATACTCTAACACGGAGTAGGCATGTACAGATCGCTTCTGGGACCCAAAAATATCGAATTTTCGGGTGTTTTCGGCCTGAATTTGGGATATAAACGGATGCAGAAGATGAATACACATATTAACTTTGGTCACTTAAAATATCGATTTTGTAGTATGTTTTGAGGCTATATTTTGAAAATATTTTAGCACTGAGTAGGCATGTACAGATTGTTTCTGGGACCCAAAAATATCGAATTTTCGGGTGGTTTGAGGTTGAATTTGGGATATAAACGGGTGCAGAAGATGCATACACATGTTGACTTTGGTCACCAAAAATATCAATATTCAGCATGTTATGGGCTGGTATTTTGAAAATACTCTAACACGAAGTAGGCATGTACAGATCGCTTCTGGGACCCCAAAATATCGAATTTTCGGGTGTTTTGGGCCAGAATTTGAGATATCGACTTTGGGCACCTAAAATATCGATTTTTAGCATGTTTTGAGGCTATATTTTGAAAACATTCTAGCACTGAGTAGGCATGTACAGATCGCTTCTGGGACACAAAAATATCGAATTTTCGGGTGTTTTGAGGTTGAATTTGGGATATACACGGGTGCTGAAGATGCATACACATATTGACTTTGGTCACCTAAAATATCGATTTTCGGCATATTTTGGGCCTGTATTTTGAAAACACTCTAACACGGAGTAGGCAAGTACAGATCGCTTCTGGGACACCAAAATATGGAATTTTCGGGTGTTTGGAGCCTGAATTTGAGATATAAACGGGTACAGAAGATGCATCCACATATCGACTTTTGGGCACCTAAAAGATCGATTTTCAGTATGTTTTGGGCCTGTATATTGAAAATACTCTAACACGGAGTAGGCCTGTACAGATCGCTTCTGGGACCCCAAAAATATTGAATTTTCGGGTGTTTTGAGCTTGAATTTGAGATATAAACGGGTACAGAAGATGCATGCACATTTCGACTTTGGGCACCTAAAATATCGATTTTCAGCATGCTTTGGGCCTGTATATGAGTAGGCATGAACAGATCGCTTCTGGGACCCCAAAATATTGAATTTTCGGGTGTTTTGAGCTTGAATTTGAGATATAAACGGGTACAGAAGATGCATCCACATATCGACTTTTGGGCACCTAAAGAATCGATTTTTAGCATGTTTTGAGGCTATATTTTGAAAACATTCTATCACTGAGTAGGCATGTACAGATCGCTTCTGGGACACAAATATATCGAATTTTCGGGTGTTTTGAGGTTGAATTTGGGATATAAACGGGTGCTGAAGATGCATACACATATTGACTTTGGTCACCTAAAATATCGATTTTCAGCATGTTTTGGGCCTGTATTTTGAAAACACTCTAACACGGAGTAGGCAAGTACAGATCGCTTCTGGGACACCAAAATATGGAATTTTCGGGTGTTTCGAGCCTGAATTTGAGATATAAACGGGTACAGAAGATGCATCCACATATCGACTTTTGGGCACCTAAAAGATCGATTTTCAGAAAGTTTTGGGCCTGTATATTGAAAATACTCTATCACGGAGTAGGCATGTACAGATCGCTTCTGGGACCCCAAAAATATTGAATTTTCGGGTGTTTTGAGGTTGAATTTGAGATATAAACGAGTGCAGAAGATGCATACACATATTGACTTTGGGCTCCTAAAATATCGATTTTCAGCATGTATTGGGACTGCATCTGAGTAGGCATGTACAGATCGCTTCTGGGACCCCAAAATATCGAATTTTCGGGTGTTTGGAGCCTGAATTTGAGATATATGCGGGTACAGAAGATGCATGCACATATCGACTTTTGGGCACCTAAAAGATCGATTTTCAGTATGTTTTGGGCCTGTATTTTAAAAATACTCTAACACGGAGTAGGCATGTACTGATCGCTTCTGGGACCCAAAAATATCGAATTTTCGGGTGTTTTCGGCCTGAATTTGGGATATAAACGGGTGCAGAAGATGAATACACATATTAACTTTGGTCACCTAAAATATCGATTTTCAGCATGTTTTGGGCCTGTATTTTGAAAATACTCTAACACGGAGTAGGCAAGTACAGATCGCTTCAGGGACCCCAAAATATCGAATTTTCGGGTGTTTAGACCCTGAATTTGAGATATAAACGGGTACAGAAGATGCATCCACATATCGACTTTTGGGCACCTAAAGGATCGATTTTCAGTATGTTTTGGGCCTGTACATTGAAAATACTCTAACACGGAGTAGGCATGTGCAGATCACTTCTGGGACCCCAAAATATCAATTTTTCGGGTGTTTCGAACCTGAATTTGAGATATAAACGGGTACAGAAGATGCATCCAAATATTGACTTTGGACACTTAAAATATCGATTTTGTAGCATGTTTTGAGGCTATATTTTGAAAACATTTTAGCACTGAGTAGGCATGTACAGATCGTTTCTGGGACCCAAAAACATCGAATTTTCGGGTGTTTTGAGGTTGAATTTGGGATATAAACGGGTGCAGAAGATGCATGCACATGTTGACTTTGGTCACCTAAAATATCAATATTCAGCATGTTTTGTGCTGGTATTTTGAAAATACTCTAACACGAATTAGGCATGTACAGATCGCTTCTGGGACCACAAAATATCGAATTTTCGGGTGTTTTGGGCCGGTATTTGAGATATCGACTTTGGGCACCTAAAATATCGATTTTTAGCATGTTTTGGGCCTATATTTTGAAAATATTCTAGCACTGAGTAGACATGTACAGATCGCTTCTGGGACCCCAAAATATCGAATTTTCGGGTGTTTTGAGCTTGAATTTGAGATATAAACGGGTACAGAAGATGCATGCACATATTGACTTTTGGGCAAAAAAAATATCGATTTTGAGCATGTTTTGGGTCTGTATCTTGAAAATATTCTAACTAGGAGTAGGCATGTACAGATCGCTTCTAGTACCCAAAAATACCGATTTTTCGGGTGTTTTGAGCCTGAATTTGAGATATAAACGGGTACAAAAGATGCATGCACATATCGACTTTGGACATTTAAAATATCGATTTTTAGCATGTTTTGAGCTTATATTTTACAAAACATTCTAGCACTGAGTAGGCATGTACAGATCGCTTCTGGGACCCCAAAATATCGAATTTTCGGGTGTTTTGGGCCGGAATTTGAGATATCGACTTTGGGCACCTAAAATATCGATTTTTAGCATGTTTTGGGGCTTTATTTTGAAAATATTTTAGCACTGAGTAGGCATGTACAGATCGCTTCTGGGACTCCAAAATATCGAATTTTCGGGTGTTTTGAGCTAGAAATTGAGATATAAACGGGTACAGAAGATGCATGCACCTATTGACTTTTGGGAACCTAAAATATCGATTTTGAGCATGTTTTGGGTCTTTATCTTGAAAACATTCTAACTAGGAGTAGGCATGTACAGATCGCTTCTAGTACCCAAAAATACCGAATTTTCGGGTGTTTTGAGCCTGAATTTGAGATATAAACGGGTACAGTAGATGTATGCACATATCGACTTTTGGGCACCTAAAATATCGATTTTGAGCATGTTTTGGGTCTGTATCTTGAAAACATTCTAATTAGGAGTGGGCATGTAAAGATCGCTTCCAGTACCCAAAAATACCGAATTTTCGGGTTTTTTGAGCCTGAATTTAAGATATAAACGGGTACAAAAGATGCATTTACATATCGACTTTGGACACTTAAAAAATCGATTTTTAGCATGTTTTGAGCCTATATTTTGAAAACATTCTAGCACTGAGTAGGCATGTACAGATCGCTTCTGGGACACAAATATATCGAATTTTCGGGTGTTTTGAGGTTGAATATGGGATATAAACGGGTGCTGAAGATGCATACACATATTGACTTTGGTCACCTAAAATATCGATTTTCAGCATGTTTTGGGCCTGTATTTTGAAAACACTCTAACACGGAGTAGGCAAGTACAGATCGCTTCTGGGACACCAAAATATCGAATTTTCGGGTGTTTGGAGCCTGAATTTGAGATTTAAACGGGTACAGAAGATGCATCCACATATCGACTTTTGGGCACCTAAAAGATCGATTTTCAGAATGTTTTGGGCCTGTATATTGAAAATACTCTAACACGGAGTAGGCATGTACAGATCGCTTCTGGGACCCCAAAAATATTGAATTTTCGGGTGTTTTGAGGTTGAATTTGAGATATAAACGAGTGCAGAAGATGCATACACATATTGACTTTGGGCACCTAAAATATCGATTTTCAGCATGTTTTGGGTCTGTATCTTGAAAATATTCTAACTAGGAGTAGGCATGTACAGATCGCTTGTAGTACCCAAAAATACCGAATTTTCGGGTGTTTTGAGCCTGAATTTGAGATATAAAAGGGTACAAAAGATGCATGCACATATCGACTTTGGACACTTAAAATATCAATTTTTAGCATGTTTTGAGCTTTTATTTTACAAAACATTCTAGCACTGAGTAGGCATGTACAGATCGCTTCTGGGACCCCAAAATATCGAATTTTCGGGTGTTTTGGGCCGGAATTTGAGATATCGACTTAGGGCACCTAAAATATCGATTTTTAGCATGTTTTGGGGCTTTATTTTAAAAATATTTTAGCACTGAGTAGGCATGTACAGATCGCTTCTGGGACTCCAAAATATCGAATTTTCGGGTGTTTTGAGCCAGAAATTGAGATATAAACGGGTACAGAAGATGCATGCACATATTGACTTTTGGGAACCTAAAATATCGATTTGGAGCATGTTTTGGGTCTGTATCTTGAAAACATTCTAACTAGGAGTAGGCATGTACAGATCGCTTCTAGTACCCAAAAATACCGAATTTTCGGGTGTTTTGAGCCTGAATTTGCGATATAAACGGGTACAGTAGATGTATGCACATATCGACTTTTGGGCACCTAAAATATCGATTTTGAGCATGTTTTGGGTCTGTATCTTGAAAACATTCTAATTAGGAGTGGGCATTTAAAGATCGCTTCCAGTAACCAAAAATACCGAATTTTCGGGTTTTTTGAGCCTGAATTTAAGATATAAACGGGTACAAAAGATGCATTTACATATCGACTTTGGACACTTAAAAAATCGATTTCTAGCATGTTTTGAGCCTATATTTTGAAAACATTCTAGCACTGAGTAGGCATGTACAGATCGCTTCTGGGACACAAATATATCGAATTTTCGGGTGTTTTGAGGTTGAATTTGGGATATAAACGGGTGCTGAAGATGCATACACATATTGACTTTGGGCACCTAAAATATCGATTTTTAGCATGTTTTGGGCCTATATTTTGAAAATATTCTAGCACTGAGTAGACATGTACAGATCGCTTCTGGGACCCCAAAATATCGAATTTTCGGGTGTTTTGAGCTTGAATTTGAGATATAAACGGGTACAGAAGATGCATGCACATATTGACTTTTGGGCAAAAAAAATATCGATTTTGAGCATGTTTTGGGTCTGTATCTTGAAAATATTCTAACTAGGAGTAGGCATGTACAGATCGCTTCTAGTACCCAAAAATACCGATTTTTCGGGTGTTTTGAGCCTGAATTTGAGATATAAACGGGTACAAAAGATGCATGCACATATCGACTTTGGACATTTAAAATATCGATTTTTAGCATGTTTTGAGCTTATATTTTACAAAACATTCTAGCACTGAGTAGGCATGTACAGATCGCTTCTGGGACCCCAAAATATCGAATTTTCGGGTGTTTTGGGCCGGAATTTGAGATATCGACTTTGGGCACCTAAAATATCGATTTTTAGCATGTTTTGGGGCTTTATTTTGAAAATATTTTAGCACTGAGTAGGCATGTACAGATCGCTTCTGGGACTCCAAAATATCGAATTTTCGGGTGTTTTGAGCTAGAAATTGAGATATAAACGGGTACAGAAGATGCATGCACCTATTGACTTTTGGTAACCTAAAATATCGATTTTGAGCATGTTTTGGGTCTTTATCTTGAAAACATTCTAACTAGGAGTAGGCATGTACAGATCGCTTCTAGTACCCAAAAATACCGAATTTTCGGGTGTTTTGAGCCTGAATTTGAGATATAAACGGGTACAGTAGATGTATGCACATATCGACTTTTGGGCACCTAAAATATCGATTTTGAGCATGTTTTGGGTCTGTATCTTGAAAACATTCTAATTAGGAGTGGGCATGTAAAGATCGCTTCCAGTACCCAAAAATACCGAATTTTCGGGTTTTTTGAGCCTGAATTTAAGATATAAACGGGTACAAAAGATGCATTTACATATCGACTTTGGACACTTAAAAAATCGATTTGTAGCATGTTTTGAGGCTATATTTGGAAAACATTCTAGCACTGAGTAGGCATGTACAGATCGCTTCTGGGACACAAATATATCGAATTTTCGGGTGTTTTGAGGTTGAATATGGGATATAAACGGGTGCTGAAGATGCATACACATATTGACTTTGGTCACCTAAAATATCGATTTTCAGCATGTTTTGGGCCTGTATTTTGAAAACACTCTAACACGGAGTAGGCAAGTACAGATCGCTTCTGGGACACCAAAATATCGAATTTTCGGGTGTTTGGAGCCTGAATTTGAGATTTAAACGGGTACAGAAGATGCATCCACATATCGACTTTTGGGCACCTAAAAGATCGATTTTCAGAATGTTTTGGGCCTGTATATTGAAAATACTCTAACACGGAGTAGGCATGTACAGATCGCTTCTGGGACCCCAAAAATATTGAATTTTCGGGTGTTTTGAGGTTGAATTTGAGATATAAACGAGTGCAGAAGATGCATACACATATTGACTTTGGGCACCTAAAATATCGATTTTCAGCATGTATTGGGACTGTATCTGAGTAGGCATGTACAGATCGCTTCTGGGACCCCAAAATATCGAATTTTCGGGTGTTTGGAGCCTGAATTTGAGATATATGCGGGTACAGAAGATGCATGCACATATCGACTTTTGGGCACCTAAAAGATCGATTTTCAGTATGTTTTGGGCCTGCATTTTGAAAATACTCTAACACGGAGTAGGCATGTACAGATCGCTTCTGGTACCCAAAAATATCGAATTTTCGGGTGTTTTCGGCCTGAATTTGGGATATAAACGGGTGCAGAAGATGAATACACATATTAACTTTGGTCACCTAAAATATCGATTTTCAGCATGTTTTGGGCCTGTATTTTGAAAATACTCTAACACGGAGTAGGCAAGTACAGATCGCTTCAGGGACCCCAAAATATCGAATTTTCGGGTGTTTGGACCCTGAATTTGAGATATAAACGGGTACAGAAGATGCATCCACATATTGACTTTTGGGCACCTAAAGAATCGATTTTCAGTATGTTTTGGGCCTGTACATTGAAAATACTCTAACACGGAGTAGGCATGTGCAGATCACTTCTGGGACCCCAAAATATCAATTTTTCGGGTGT
This sequence comes from Petrolisthes cinctipes, assembly GCA_033782935.1. NCBI lineage: Eukaryota > Metazoa > Arthropoda > Malacostraca > Decapoda > Porcellanidae > Petrolisthes > Petrolisthes cinctipes. Next base: position 1,682,106 of record JAWQEG010000201.1, read on the forward strand.
TTCGAACCTGAATTTGAGATATAAAAGGGTACAGAAGATGCATCCAAATATAAACTTTGGACACTTAAAATATCGATTTTGTAGCATGTTTTGAGGCTATATTTTGAAAACATTTTAGCACTGAGTAGGCATGTACAGATCGTTTCTGGAACCCAAAAATATCGAATTTTCGGGTGTTTTGAGGTTTAATTTGGGATATAAACGGGTGCTGAAGATGCATACACATATTGACTTTGGTCACCTAAAATATCGATTTTCAGCATGTTTTGGGCCTGTATTTTGAAAACACTTTAACACGGAGTAGGCAAGTACAGATCGCATCTGGGACACCAAAATATGGAATTTTCGGGTGTTTGGAGCCTGAATTTGAGATTTAAACGGGTACAGAAGATGCATCCACATATCGACTTTTGGGCACCTAAAAGATCGATTTTCAGAATGTTTTGGGCCTGTATATTGAAAATACTCTAACACGGAGTAGGCATGTACAGATCGCTTCTGGGACCCCAAAAATATTGAATTTTCGGGTGTTTTGAGGATGAATTTGAGATATAAACGAGTGCAGAAGATGCATACACATATTGACTTTGGGCACCTAAAATATCGATTTTCAGCATGTTTTGGGACTGTATCTGAGTAGGCATGTACAGATCGCTTCTGGGACCCCCAAATATCGAATTTTCGGGTGTTTCGAGCCTGAATTTGAGATATATGCGAGTACAGAAGATGCATGCACATATCGACTTTTGGGCACCTAAAAGATCGATTTTCAATATGTTTTGGGCCTGTATTTTGAAAATACTCTAACACGGAGTAGGCATGTACAGATCGCTTCTGGGACCCAAAAATATCGAATTTTCGGGTGTTTTCGGCCTGAATTTGGGATATAAACGGGTGCAGAAGATGAATACACATATTAACTTTGGTCACCTAAAATATCGATTTTCAGCATCTTTTGGGCCTGTATTTTGAAACTACTCTAACACGGAGTAGGCAAGTACAGATCGCTTCAGGGACCCCAAAATATCGAATTTTCGGGTGTTTGGACCCTGATATTGAGATATAAACGGGTACAGAAGATGCATCCACATATCGACTTTTGGGCACCTAAAGGATCGATTTTCAGTATGTTTTGGGCCTGTACATTGAAAATACTCTAACACGGAGTAGGCATGTGCAGATCACTTCTGGGACCCCAAAATATCAATTTTTCGGGTGTTTCGAACCTGAATTTGAGATATAAAAGGGTACAGAAGATGCATCCAAATATAAACTTTGGACACTTAAAATATCGATTTTGTAGCATGTTTTGAGGCTATATTTTGAAAACATTTTAGCACTGAGTAGGCATGTACAGATCGTTTCTGGGACCCAAAAATATCGAATTTTCGGGTGTTTTGAGGTTGAATTTGGGATATAAACGGGTGCAGAAGATGCATACACATGTTGACTTTGGTCACCTAAAATATCAATATTCAGCATGTTTTGGGCTGGTATTTTGAAAATACTCTAACACGAAGTAGGCATGTACAGATCGCTTCTGGGACCACAAAATATCGAATTTTCGGGTGTTTTGGGCCGGTATTTGAGATATCGACTTTGGGCACCTAAAATATCGATTTTTAGCATGTTTTGGGCCTATATTTTGAAAATATTCTAGCACTGAGTAGACATGTACAGATCGCTTCTGGGACCCCAAAATATCGAATTTTCGGGTGTTTTGTGCATGAATTTGAGATATAAACGGGTACAGAAGATGTATGCACATATTGACTTTTGGGCACCAAAAATATCGATTTTGAGTATGTTTTGGGTCTGTATCTTGAAAACATTCTAACTAGGAGTAGGCATGTACAGATCGCTTCTAGTACCCAAAAGTACCGAATTTTCGGGTGTTTTGAGCCTGAATTTGAGATATAAACGGGTACAAAAGATGCATGCACATATCGACATTGGACACTTAAAATATCGATTTTTAGCATGTTTTGAGCTTATATTTTACAAAACATTCTAGCACTGAGTAGGCATGTACAGATCGCTTCTGGGACCCCAAAATATCGAATTTTCGGGTGTTTTGGGCCGGAATTTGAGATATCGACTTTGGGCACCTAAAATATCGATTTTTAGCATGTTTTGGGGCTTTATTTTGAAAATATTTTTGCACTGAGTAGGCATGTACAGATCGCTTCTGGGACTCCAAAATATCGAATTTTCGGGTGTTTTGAGCCAGAAATTGAGATATAAACGGGTACAGAAGATGCATGCACATATTGACTTTTGGGAACCTAAAATATCGATTTTGAGCATGTTTTGGGTCTGTATCTTGAAAACATTCTAACTAGGAGTAGGCATGTACAGATCGCTTCTAGTACCCAAAAATACCGAATTTTCGGGTATTTTGAGCCTGAATTTGAGATATAAACGGGTACAGTAGATGTATGCACATATCGACTTTTGGGCACCTGAAATATCGATTTTGAGCATGTTTTGGGTCTGTATCTTGAAAACATTCTAATTAGGAGTGGGCTTGTAAAGATCGCTTCCAGTACCCAAAAATACCGAATTTTCGGGTTTTTTGAGCCTGAATTTGAGATATAAACGTGTACAAAAGATGCATTTACATATCGACTTTGGACACTTAAAAAATCGATTTTTAGCATGTTTTGAGCCTATATTTTGAAAACATTCTAGCACTGAGTAGACATGTACAGATCGCTTCTGGGACACAAATATATCGAATTTTCGGGTGTTTTGAGGTTGAATTTGGGATATAAACGGGTGCTGAAGATGCATACACATATTGACTTTGGTCACCTAAAATATCGATTTTCAGCATGTTTTGGGCCTGTATTTTGAAAACACTCTAACACGGAGTAGGCAAGTACAGATCGCTTCTGGGACACCAAAATATGGAATTTTCGGGTGTTTGGAGCCTGAATTTGAGATTTAAACGGGTACAGAAGATGCATCCACATATCGACTTGTGGGCACCTAAAAGATCGATTTTCAGAATGTTTTGGGCCTGTATATTGAAAATACTCTAACACGGAGTAGGCATGTACAGATCGCTTCTGAGACCCCAAAAATATTGAATTTTCGGGTGTTTTGAGGTTGAATTTGAGATATAAACGAGTGCAGAAGATGCATACACATATTGACTTTGGGCACCTAAAATATCGATTTTCAGCATGTATTGGGACTGTATCTGAGTAGGCATGTACAGATCGCTTCTGGGACCCCAAAATATCGAATTTTCGGGTGTTTGGAGCCTGAATTTGAGATATATGCGGGTACAGAAGATGCATGCATATATCGAATTTTGGGCACCTAAAAGATCGATTTTCAGTATGTTTTGGGGCTGTATTTTGAAAATACTCTAACACTGAGTAGGCATGTACAGATCGCTTCTGGGACCCAAAAATATCGAATTTTCGGGTGTTTTTGGCCTGAATTTGGGATATAAACGTGTGCAGAAGATGAATACACATATTAACTTTGGTCACCTAAAATATCGATTTTCAGCATGTTTTGGGCCTGTATTTTGAAAATACTCTAACACGGAGTAGGCAAGTACAGATCGCTTCAGGGACCCCAAAATATCGAATTTTCGGGTGTTTGGACCCTGAATTTGAGATATAAACGGGTACAGAAGATGCATCCACATATTGACTTTTGGGCACCTAAAGAATCGATTTTCAGTATGTTTTGGGCCTGTACATTGAAAATACTCTACCACGGAGTAGGCATGTGCAGATCACTTCTGGGACCCCAAAATATCAATTTTTCGGGTGTTTCGAACCTGAATTTGAGATATAAACGGGTACAGAAGATGCATCCAAATATCGACTTTGGACACTTAAAATATCGATTTTGTAGCATGTTTTGAGGCTATATTTGGAAAACATTTTAGCACTGAGTAGGCATGTACAGATCGTTTCTGGAACCCAAAAATATTGAATTTTCGGGTGTTTTGAGGTGGAATTTGGGATATAAAAATGGTGCTGAAGATGCATACACATATTGACTTTGGTCACCTAAAATATCGATTTTCAGCATGTTTTGGGCCTGTATTTTGAAAACACTCTAACACGGAGTAGGCAAGTACAGATCGCTTCTGGGACAACAAAATATGGAATTTTCGGGTGTTTGGAGCCTGAATTTGAGATATAAACGGGTCCAGAAGATGCATCCACATATCGACTTTTGGGCACCTAAAAGATCGATTTTCAGTATGTTTTGGGACTGTATATTGAAAATACTCTAACATGGAGTAGGCATGTACAGATCGCTTCTGCGACCCCAAAAATATTGAATTTTCGGGTGTTTTGAGGTTGAATTTGAAATATAAACGAGTGCAGAAGATGCATACACATATTGACTTTGGGCACCTAAAATATCGATTTTCAGCATGTTTTGGGACTGTATCTGAGTAGGCATGTACAGATCGCTTCTGGGACCCCAAAATATCGAATTTTCGGGAGTTGGAGCCTGAATTTGAGATATATGCGGGTACAGAAGATGCATGCACATATCGACTTTTGGGCACCTAAAACATCGATTTTCAGTATGTTTTGGGACTGTATTTTGAAAATACTCTAACACGGAGTAGGCATGTACAGATCGCTTCTGGGACCCAAAAATATCGAATTTTCGGGTGTTTTCGGCCTGAATTTGGGATATAAACGGGTGCAGAAGATGAATACACATATTAACTTTGGTCACCTATAATATCGATTTTCAGCATGTTTTGGGCCTGTATTTTGAAAATACTCTAACACGGAGTAGGCAAGTACAGATCGCTTCAGGGACCCCAAAATATCGAATTTTCGGGTGTTTGGACCCTGAAATTGAGATATAAACGGGTACAGAAGATGCATCCACATATCGACTTTTGGGCACCTAAAGGATCGATTTTCAGTATGATTTGGGCCTGTACATTGAAAATACTATAACACGGAGTAGGCATGTGCAGATCACTTCTGGGACCCCAAAACATCAATTTTTCGGGTGTTTCGAACCTGAATTTGAGATATAAACGGGTACAGAAGATGCATCCAAATATAAACTTTGGACACTTAAAATATCGATTTTGTAGCATGTTTTGAGGCTATATTTTGAAAACATTTTAGCACTGAGTAGGCATGTACAGATCGTTTCTTGGACCCAAAAATATCGAATTTTCGGGTGTTTTGAGGTTGAATTTGGGATATAAACGGGTGCAGAAGATGCATCCACATATCGACTTTTGGGCAACTAAATGATCGATTTTCAGTATGTTTTGGGCCTGTATATTGAAAATACTTTAACACGGAGTAGGCATGTACAGATCGCTTCTGGAACCCCAAAATATCGAATTTTCGGGTGTTTTGGGCCTGAATTTGAGATATCGACTTTGGGCACCTAAAATATCGATTTTAACATGTTTTGGGCCTATATTTTGAAAATATTCTAGCACTAAGTAGGCATGTACAGAACACTTCTGGGACCCCAAAATAACGAATTTTTCGGTGTTTTGAGCCTGAATTTGAGATATAAACGGGTACTGAAGATGCATGCACATATCGACTTTGGACACTTAAAATATTGATTTTTAGCATTTTTTGAGGCTATAATTTAAAAAACATTCTAGCACTGAGTAGGCATGTACAGATCGTTTCTGGGACCCAAAAATATCGAATTTTCGGGTGTTTTGAGGTTGAATTTGGGATATAAACGGGTGCAGAAGTTGCATACACATGTTGACTTTGGTCACCTAAAATATCGATTTTCAGCATGTTTTGGGCTTGTATTTTGAAAATACTCTCACACGAAGTTGGCATGTACAGATCGCTTCTGGGACCCCAAAATATCGAATTTTCGGGTGTTTTGAGCCTAAATTTGAGATTTAAACGGGTACAGAAGATGCATGCACATATCGACTTTTGGGCACCTAAAATATCGATTTTGAGCATGTTTTGGGTCTGTATCTTGAAAACATTCTAACTAGGAGTAGGCATATACAGATCGCTTCTAGTACCTAAAAATACCGGATTTTTGGGTTTTTTGAGCCTGAATTTGAGATATTTACAGGTACAAAAGATGAATGCACATATCGACTTTGGCCACTTAAAATATCGATTTTTAGCATGTTTTGAGCCTATATTTTGAAAACATTCTAGCACTGAGTAGGCATGTACAGATCACTTCTGGGACCCCAAAATATCGAATTTTCGAGTGTTTTGAGGTTGAATTTGGGATATAAACGGGTGCAGAAGATGCATACACATATTGACTTTTGGGCACCTAAAATATAGATTTTGAGAATGTTTTGGGTCTGTATCTTGAAAACATTCTAACTAGGAGTAGGCATGTGCAGATCGCTTCTAGTACCCAAAAATACCGAATTTTCGGGTATTTTGAGCCTGAATTGGAGATATAAACGGGTACAAAAGATTTATGCACATATCGACTTTGGACACTTAAAATATCGATTTTTAGCATGTTTTGAGCCTATATTTTGAAAACATTCTAGCACTGAGTAGGCATGTACAGATCGCTTTGGCACCCAAAAATATCGAATTTTCGGGGGTTTGGAGCCTGAATATGAGATATAAACGGGTACAGAAGATGGATCCACATATCGACTTTTGGGCACGTAAAAGATCGATTTTCAGTATGTTTTGGGCCTGTATATTGAAAATACTCTAACACGGAGTAGGCATGTACAGATCGCTTCTGGGACCCCAAAATATCGAATTTTCGGGTGTTTTGGGACTGAATTTGAGATATCAACTTTGGGCACCTAAAATATCGATTTTAAGCATGATTTGGGCCTATAATTTGAAAATATTCTAGCACTAAGTAGGCATGTACAGATCACTTCTGAGACAACAAAATATCGAATTTTCGGGTGTTTTGAGCCTGAATTTGAGATATAAACGGGTACAGACGATGCATGCACATATCGACTTTTGGGCACCTAAAATATCGATTTTGAGCATGTTTTGGGTCTGTATCTTGAAAACATTCTAACTAGGAGTAGGCATGTTCAGATCGCTTCTAGTACCTAAAAATACCGAATTTTCGGGTTTTTTGAGCCTGAATTTGAGATATTTACAGGTACAAAAGATGCATGCACATATCGACTTTGGACACTTAAAATATCGATTTTTAGCATGTTTTGAGCCTATATTTTGAAAACATTCTAGCACTGAGTAGGCATGTACAGATCGCTTCTGGGACCCAAAAATATCGAATTTTCGAGTGTTTTGAGGTTGAATTTGGAATATAAACGGGTGCAGAAGATGCATACACATATTGACTTTAGTCACCTAAAATATCGATTTTCAGTATGTTTTGGGCCTGTATTTTGAAAATACTCTACCACGGAGTAGGCAAGTACAGATCGCTTCTGGGACCCCAAAATATCGAATTTTCGGGTGTTTTGGGCCTGCATTTGAGATATCGACTTTGGGCACCTAAAATATTGGTTTTTAGCATGTTTTGGGCCTATATTTTGAAAATATTCTAGCACTAAGTAGGCATGTGCAGATCACTTCTGGGACCCCAAAATTTCGAATCTTCGGGTGTTTTGAGCCTGAATTTGAGATATAAACGGGTACAGATGACGCATGCACATATCGACTTTGGACACTTAAAATATCGATTTTTAGCATGTTTTGAGCCTATATTTTGAAAACATTCTAGCACTGAGTAGGCATGTACAGATCGCTTCTGGGACCCCAAAATATCGAATTTTCAGGTGTTTTGAGCCTGAATTTGAGATATAAAAGTGTGCAGAAGATGCATGCACATATCGACTTCTGGGCACCTAAAATATCGATTTTGAGCATGTTTTGGGTCTGTATCTTGAAAACATTCTAACTAGGAGTAGGCATGTACAGATCGCTTCTAGTACCTAAAAATACCGAATTTTTGGGTTTTTTGAGCCTGAATTTGAGATATAAACGGGTACAAAAGATGCATGCACATATCGACTTTGGACTCTTAAAATATCGATTTTTAGCATGTTTTAAGCCTATATATTGAAAACATTCTAGCACTGAGTAGGCATGTACAGATCGCTTCTGAGACCCAAAAATATCGAATTTTCGAGTGTTTTGAGGTTGAATTTGGGATATAAACGGGTGCAAAAGATGCATACACATATTGACTTTGGTCACCTAAATTATCGATTTTCAGCATGTTTTGGGCCTGTATTTTGAAAATACACTATCACGGCTAAGGCAAGTACAGATCACTTTTGGGACCCCAAAATATCGAATTTACGGGTGTTTGGAGCCTGAATTTGATATATAAACGGGTACAGAAGATGCATCCACATATCGACTTTTGGGTACCTAAAAGATCGATTTCCAGTATGTTTTGGGCCTGTATATTGAAAATACTCTAACACGGAGTAGGCATGTACAGATCGCTTCTGGGACCCCAAAACATCGAATTTTCGGGTGTTTTGGGCCTGAATTTGGGATATCAACTTTGGGCACCTAAAATATCGATTTTTAGCATGATTTGGGTCTATATTTTGAAAATATTCTAGCACTAAGTAGGCATGTACAGATCACTTCTGAGACAACAAAATATCGAATTTTCAGGTGTTTTGAGCCTGAATTTGAGATATAAACGGGTACAGAAGATGCATGCACATATCGACTTCTGGGCACCTAAAATATCGATTTTGAGCATGTTTTGGGTCTGTATCTTGAAAACATTCTAACTTGGAGTAGGCATGTACAGATCGCTTCTACTACCTAAAAATACCGAATTTTTGGGTTTTTTGAGCCTGAATTTGAGATATAAACGGGTACAAAAGATGCATGCACATATCGACTTTGGACACTTAAAATATAGATTTTTAGCATGTTTTAAGCCTATATATTGAAAACATTCTAGCACTGAGTAGGCATGTACAGATCGCTTCTGGGACCCAAAAATATCGAATTTTCGAGTGTTTTGAGGTTGAATTTGGGATATAAACGGGTGCAGAAGATGCATACACATATTGACTTTGGTCACCTAAAATATCGATTTTCAGTATGTTTTTGGCCTTTATTTTAAAAATACTTTACCACGGAGTAGGCAATTACAGATCGCTTGTGGTACCCCAAAATATCGAATTTTCTTGTGTTTGGAGCCTGAATTTGAGATATAAACGGGTACAGAAGATGCATGCACATATCGACTTTTGGGCACCTAAAATATCGAATTTTAGCATGTTTTGAGCCTATATTTTGAAAACATTTTAGCACTGAGTAGGCATGTACAGATCGTTTCTGGGACCCAAAAATATCGAATTTTCGGGTGTTTTGAGGTTTAATTTGGGATATAAACGGGTGCATAAGATGCATACACATGTTGACTTTGGTCACCTTTAAATATCGCTTTTCAGCATGTTTTGGGCCTGTATTTTGAAAATACTCTAACACAGAGTAGGCATGTACAGATCGCTTCTGGAACCCCAAAATATCGAATTTTCTGGTGTTTTGGGCCTGAATTTGGGATATCGACTTTGGGCACCTAAAATATCGATTTTTAGCATGTTGTGGGCCTATATTTTGAAAATATTCTAGAACTTAGTATAAATGTACAGATCGCTTCTGGGACCCCAAAATATCGAACTTTCGGGTGTTTTGAGCCTGAATTTGAGATATAAACGGGTACATAAGATGCATGCACATATCGACTTTTGGGCACATAAAATATCGATTTTGTACATGTTTTGGGTCTGTATCTTGAAAACTCTCTAACTAGGAGTAGGCATGTACAGATCGCTTCTAGGACCCAAAAATACCGAATTTTCGGGTGTTTTGAGTCTGAATTTGAGATATAAACGGGTACAGAAGATGCATGCACATCTCGACTTTGGAAACTTAAAATATCGATTTTTTGAATGTTTTGAGCCTATATTTTGAACACATTCTAGCACTGCGTAGGCATGTACAGATCGCTTCTTGGACCCCAAAATATCGAATTTTCGGGTGTTTTGAGGTTGAATTTGGGATATAAACGGGTGCAGAAGATGCATCCACATATTGACTTTGGTCACCTAAATTATCGATTTTCAGCATGTTTAGGGCCTGTATTTTGAAAATACTCTAACACGGAGTAGGCAAGTACAGATAGCTTCTGGGACCCCAAAATATCGAATTTTCGGGTGTTTTGAGCCTGAATTTGAGATATAAACGGGTACAGAAGATGCATCCACATATCGACTTTCGGGCACATAAAAGATCGATTTTCAGTATGTTTTGGGCCTGTATATTGAAAATACTCTAACACTGAGTAGGCATGTACAGTTTGCTTCTAGGATCCCAAAATATTGAATTTTCGGGTGTTTTGGGCCTGAATTTGAGATATAAACGGGTGCACAAAATGCATACACATATTGACTTTGGTCACCTAAAATATCGATTTTCAGCATGTTTTGGGCCTGTATTTGGAAAATTCTCTAACACGGAGTAGGCATGTACAGATCGATTCTGGGACCCCAAAATATCGAATTTTCGGGTGTTTTGGGTGAATTTGTGATATCGACTTTGGGCACCTAAAATATCGATTTTTAGCATGTTTTGGGCCAATATTTTGAAAATATTCTAGCACTGAGTAGGCATGTACAGATCGCTTCTGGGACCCCAAAATATTGAATTTTCGGGTGTTTAGAGCCTGAATTTGAGATATAAACGGGTACAGAAGATGCATGCACATATCGACTTTTGGGCACCTAAAATATCGATTTTGAGCATGTTTTGGGTCTGTATCTTGAAAACATTCTAACTAGGAGAAGGCATGTACAGATCGCTTTTAGGACCCCAAAATACCGAATTTTCGGGTGTTTTGAGCCTGAATTTCAGATATAAACGGGTACAGAAGATGCATGCACATATCGACTTTGGACACTTAAAATATCGATTTTTAGCATGTTTTGAACCTATATTTTGAAAACATTCTAGCACTGAGAAGGCATGTACAGATCATTTCTGAGACCCAAAAATATCGAATTTTCGGGCGTTTTAAGGTTGAATTTGGGATATAAACGGGTGCAGAAGATGCATACACATATTGAATTTGGGCACCTAAAATATCAATTTTCAGCATGTTATGGTCCTGTATTTTGAAAATACTCTAACACGAAGTAGGCATGTACAGATCGCTTGTGGGACCCCAAAATATCGAATTTTCGGGTGTTTGGAGCCTAAATTTGAGATATAAACGGGTACAGAATATGCATCCACATATCGACTTTTGGGCACCTAAAAGATCGATTTCCAGTATGTTTTGGGCCTGTATATTGAAAATACTCTAACACGGAATAGGCATGCACAGATCGCTTCTGGGACCCCAATATATCGAATTTTCGGGTGTTTTTGGCCTGAATTTGAGATATTGACTTTGGGCACCTAAAATATCGATTTTTAGCGTGTTTTGGGCCTATATTTTAAAAATATTCTAGCACTGAGTAGGCATGTACAGATCGCTTGTGAGACCCCAAAATATCGAATTTTCGGGTGTTTGGAGCCTGAATTTGAGATATAAACGGGTATGGAAGATGCATGCACATATCGACTTTCGGGCACCTAAAGTATCGATTTTCTGTATGTTTTGGGCCTTTATTTTGAAAATACTCTAACACGGAATAGGCATGCACAGATCGCTTCTGGGACCCCAATATATCGAATTTTCGGGTGTTTTTGGCCTGAATTTGATATATCGACTTTGGGCACATAAAATATCGATTTTTAGCTTGTTTTGGGCCTATATTTTGAAAATATTCTAGCACTGAGTAGGCATGTACAGATCGCTTCTGGGACCCCAAAATATCGAATTTTTGGGTGTTTTGAGCCTTTATTTGAGATATAAACGGGTACAGAATATGCATTCACTTATCGATTTTGGTCACCTAAAATATCGATTTTCAGCTTGTTTTGGGCCTGTATTTTGAAAATACTCTAACACGGAGTAGGCAAGTACAGATTGCTTCTGGGACCCCAAAATATCGAATTTTCGGGTGTTTTGAGCCTGAATTTGAGAAGATTTATCCACATATTGACTTTTCGGGCACCTAAAAGATCGATTTTCAGTATGTTTTGGGCCTGAATATTAAAAGTACTCTAACACGGTGAAGGCATGTACAGATCGCTTCTGGGACCCCAAAATATCGAATTTTTGGGTGTTTTGGGCCTGAATTTGAGATATCGACTTTGGGCACCTAAAATGTCGATTTTTAGCATGTTTTGGGCCTATATTTTGAAAATATTCTAGTACTGAGTAGGCATGTACAGATCGCTTCTGGGACCCCAAAATATCGAATTTTCGGGTGTTTTGAGCCTGAATTTGAGATATAAACGGGTACAAAAGATGCATGCACTTATCGACTTTTGGGTACCTAAAATATCGATTTTGAGCATGTTTTGGGTCTGAATCTTGAAAACATTCAAACTAGAAGTAGGGATGTACAGATCGCTTCTAGGACCCAAAAATACCGAATTTTCGTGTATTTTGAGCCTGAATTTGAGATATAAACGGGTGCAGAAGTTGCATGCACATATTGACTTTGGGCACCTAAAATATCGATTTTCAGCATGTTTTGGGCCTGTATTTTGAAAATACTCTAACTAGAAGTAGGCATGTACAGATCGCTTCTGGGACCCAAAAATTTCGAATTTTCGGGTGTTTTGAGCCTGAATTTGAGATATAAACGGGTACAGGAGATGCAGGCACATATCGACTTTGGACACTTAAAATATTGATTTTTAGCATGTTTTGAGCCTATATTTTGAAAACATTCTAGCACTGACTAGACATGTACATATCGCTTCTGGGGCCCAAAATTATCGAATTTTCTAGTGGTTTGAGGTTGAATATGAGATATAAACGGGTACAGAAGATGCATGCACATATCGACTTTTGGGCTACTAAAAGATCGATTTTCAGTATGTTTTGGGCCTGTATTTTGAAAAAGTTCTAGCACTGAGTACGCATGTACAGATCGCTTCTGGAACCCCAAAATATCGAATTTTCGGGTGTTTTGGGCCTGAATTTGAGATATCGACTTTGGGCACCTAAAATATCGATTTTTGGCATGATTTGGGCCTATATTTTGAAAATATTCTAGTACTAAGTAGGCATGTATAGATCACTTCTGGGACCCCAAAATATCGAATTTTCGGGTGTTTTGAGCCTGAATTTGAGATATAAACGGGTACAGATGATTCATGCACATATCGACTTTGGACACTTAAAATATCGATTTTTAGCATGTTTTAAGCCTATATTATGAAAAAATTCTAGCACTGAGAAGGCGTGTACAGATCGCTTCTGAGACCCAAAAATATCGAATTTTCGGGTGTTTTGAGGTTGAATTTGGGATATAAACGGGTACAGAAGATGCATCAACATATCGACTTTTGGGCACCTAAAAGATCGATTTTCAGAATGTTTTGGGCCTGTATATTGAAAATACTCTAACACGGAGTAGGCATGTACAGATCGCTTCTGGGACCCCAAAATATCGAATTTTCGGGTGTTTTGGGCCTGAATTTGAGATATCGTCTTTTGGACCATAAAATATCGATTTTTAGCATGTTTTTCGCCTATATTTTGTAAATATTCTAGCACTGAGTAGGCATGTACAGATCGCTTCTGGGACCCCAAAATATCGAATTTTCGGGTGTTTTGAGCCTGAATTTGAGATATAAACGAGTACAGAAAATGCATGCACATAAGACTTTCGATACTTAAAATATCGATTTTTAGCATGTTTTGAGCCTATATTTTGAAAACATTCTAGCACTGACTAGACATGTACAGATCGCTTCTCGGACCCAAAATTATTGAATTTTCGGGTGTTTTGAGGTTAAATTTGAGATATAAACGAGTGCAGAAGATGCATACACATGTTGACTTTGGGCACCTAAAATATCGATGTTTAGCATGTTTTCGGCCTGCATCTGAGTAGGCATGTACAGATCGCTTCTGGAACCCCAAAATATCAAGTTTTCTGGTGTTTGGAGCCTGAATTTGAGATATAAACGGGTACAGAATATGCATGCACATATCGACTTTTGGGCACCTAAATGTTCGATTTTTCAGTATGTTTTGGGCATGTATTTTGAAAAAACTCTAACACGGAGTAGGCATGCACAGTTCGCTTCTGGGACTCCAAAATATCGATTTTTCGGGAGTTTTGGGCCTGAATTTGAGATATCGACTTTGGTCACCTAAAATATCGATTTTTAGCATGTTTTGGGCCTATATTTTGAAAATATTCTAGCACTAAGTAAGCATGTACAGATCACTTCTGGGACCCCAAAATATCGAATTTTCGGGTGTTTTAAGCCTGAATTTGAGATATAAACGGGTACAGATGATGCATGCACATATCGACTTTGGACACTTAATATATCGATTTTTAGCATGTTTTGAGCCTATATTTTGACAAAATTCTAGAACTGAGTAGGCATGTACAGATCGCTTCTGGGACCCCAAAATATCGAATTTTCGGGTGTTTGAGGTTTAATTTGGGATATAAACGGGTACAGAAGATTCATGCACATATTGACTTTTGGGCACCTAAAAGATCGATTTTCAGTATGTTTTGGGCCTGTATTTTTAAAATACTCTAACACGGACTAGGAATGTACAGTTCGCTTCTGGGAACCCAAAATATCGAATTTTCAGGTGTTTTGGGCCTGAATTTGAGATATCGACTTTGGGCACCTAATATATTGATTTTTAGCATGTTTTGGGCCTATATTTTGAAAATATTCTAGCACTAAGTAGGCATGTACAGATCGCTTCTCGGACCCAAAATTATTGAATTTTCGGGTGTTTTGAGGTTAAATTTGAGATATAAACGAGTGCAGTAGATGCATACACATGTTGACTTTGGGCACCTAAAATATCGATGTTTAGCATGTTTTGGGCCTGCATCTGAGTAGGCGTGTACAGATCGCTTCTGGGACCCCAAAATATCAAATTTTCGGGTGTTTGGAGCCTGAATTTGAGATATAAACGGGTACAGAAGATGCATCAACATATCGACTTTTGGGCACCTAAAAGATCGATTTTCAGAATGTTTTGGGCCTGTATATTGAAAATACTCTAACACGGAGTAGGCATGTACAGATCGCTTCTGGGACCCCAAAATATCGAATTTTCGGGTGTTTTGGGCCTGAATTTGAGATATCGTCTTTTGGACCATAAAATATCGATTTTTAGCATGTTTTTCGCCTATATTTTGTAAATATTCTAGCACTGAGTAGGCATGTACAGATCGCTTCTGGGACCCCAAAATATCGAATTTTCGGGTGTTTTGAGCCTGAATTTGAGATATAAACGAGTACAGAAAATGCATGCACATAAGACTTTCGATACTTAAAATATCGATTTTTAGCATGTTTTGAGCCTATATTTTGAAAACATTCTAGCACTGACTAGACATGTACAGATCGCTTCTCGGACCCAAAATTATTGAATTTTCGGGTGTTTTGAGGTTAAATTTGAGATATAAACGAGTGCAGAAGATGCATACACATGTTGACTTTGGGCACCTAAAATATCGATGTTTAGCATGTTTTCGGCCTGCATCTGAGTAGGCATGTACAGATCGCTTCTGGAACCCCAAAATATCAAGTTTTCTGGTGTTTGGAGCCTGAATTTGAGATATAAACGGGTACAGAATATGCATGCACATATCGACTTTTGGGCACCTAAATGTTCGATTTTTCAGTATGTTTTGGGCATGTATTTTGAAAAAACTCTAACACGGAGTAGGCATGCACAGTTCGCTTCTGGGACTCCAAAATATCGATTTTTCGGGAGTTTTGGGCCTGAATTTGAGATATCGACTTTGGTCACCTAAAATATCGATTTTTAGCATGTTTTGGGCCTATATTTTGAAAATATTCTAGCACTAAGTAAGCATGTACAGATCACTTCTGGGACCCCAAAATATCGAATTTTCGGGTGTTTTAAGCCTGAATTTGAGATATAAACGGGTACAGATGATGCATGCACATATCGACTTTGGACACTTAATATATCGATTTTTAGCATGTTTTGAGCCTATATTTTGACAAAATTCTAGAACTGAGTAGGCATGTACAGATCGCTTCTGGGACCCCAAAATATCGAATTTTCGGGTGTTTGAGGTTTAATTTGGGATATAAACGGGTACAGAAGATTCATGCACATATTGACTTTTGGGCACCTAAAAGATCGATTTTCAGTATGTTTTGGGCCTGTATTTTTAAAATACTCTAACACGGACTAGGAATGTACAGTTCGCTTCTGGGAACCCAAAATATCGAATTTTCAGGTGTTTTGGGCCTGAATTTGAGATATCGACTTTGGGCACCTAATATATTGATTTTTAGCATGTTTTGGGCCTATATTTTGAAAATATTCTAGCACTAAGTAGGCATGTACAGATCGCTTCTCGGACCCAAAATTATTGAATTTTCGGGTGTTTTGAGGTTAAATTTGAGATATAAACGAGTGCAGTAGATGCATACACATGTTGACTTTGGGCACCTAAAATATCGATGTTTAGCATGTTTTGGGCCTGCATCTGAGTAGGCGTGTACAGATCGCTTCTGGGACCCCAAAATATCAAATTTTCGGGTGTTTGGAGCCTGAATTTGAGATATAAACGGGTACAGAAGATGCATCAACATATCGACTTTTGGGCACCTAAAAGATCGATTTTCAGAATGTTTTGGGCCTGTATATTGAAAATACTCTAACACGGAGTAGGCATGTACAGATCGCTTCTGGGACCCCAAAATATCGAATTTTCGGGTGTTTTGGGACTGAATTTGAGATATCGTCTTTAGGCACCTAAAATATCGATTTTTAGCATGTTTTTGGCCTATATTTTGTAAATATTCTAGCACTGAGTAGGCATGTACAGATCGCTTCTGGGACCCCAAAATATCGAATTTTCGGGTGTTTTGAGCCAGAATTTGAGATATAAACTAGTACAGAAAATGCATGCACATAAGACTTTCGACACTTAAAATATCGATTTTTAGCATGTTTTGAGCCTATATCTTGAAATCATTCTAGCACTGACTAGACATGTACAGATCGCTTCTCGGACCCAAAATTATTGAATTTTCGGGTGTTTTGAGGTTAAATTTGAGATATAAACGAGTGCAGAAGATGCATACACATGTTGACTTTGGGCACCTAAAATATCGATGTTTAGCATGTTTTGGGCCTGCATCTGAGTAGGCATGTACAGATCGCTTCTTGGACCCCAAAATATCAAGTTTTCGGGTGTTTGGAGCCTGAATTTGAGATATAAACGGGTACAGAATATGCATGCACATATCGACTTTTGGGCACCTAAAAGATCGATTTTTCAGTATGTTTTGGGCCTGTATTTTGAAAAAACTCTAACACGGAGTAGGCATGCACAGTTCGCTTCTGGGACTCCAAAATATCGATTTTTCGTGTGTTTTGGGCCTGAATTTCAGATATCGACTTTGGGCACCTAAAATATCGATTTTTAGCATGATTTGGGCCTATATTTTGAAAATATTCTAGCACTAAGTAGGCATGTACAGATCCCTTCTGGGACCCCAAAATATCGAATTTTGGGGTGTTTTGAGCCTGAATTTGAGATATAAACGGGTACAGAAGATGCATCCACATATTGACATTGGTCACTTAAAATATCGATTTTCAGCTTGTTTTGGGCCTGTATTCTGAAAATACTCTAACACGGAGTAGGTAAGTACAGATCGCTTCTGGGACCCCAAAATATCGAATTTTCGGGTGTTTTGAGCCTGAATTTGAGATATAAACGGGTACAGAAGATGCATCCACATATCGACTTTTAGGCATCTAAAAGATCGATTTTCAGTATGTTTTGGGCCTGTATATTGAAAATACTCTAACACGGAGTAGGCATGTACAGATCGATTCTGGGACCCCAAAATATCGAATTTTTGGGTATTTTGGGACTGAATTTGATATATCGACTTTGGGCACCTAAAATATCGATTTTTAACATGTTTTGGGCCCATATTTTGAAAATATTCTAGCACTGAGTAAGCATGTACAGATTGCTTCTGGGTCCCAAAAATATCGAATTTTCGTGTGTTTGAGGTTAAATTTGAGATATAAACGGGTACAGAAGATTCATCCACATATTGACTTTTGGGCACCTAAAAGATCGATTTTCAGTTTGTTTTGGGCCTGTATTTTGAAAATACTCTAACATGGAGTAGGCATGAGCAGTTCGCTTCTGGGACCCCAAAATATCGAATTTTCGGGTGTTTTGGGCCTGAATTTGAGATATCGATTTTGGGTACCTAATATATCGATTTTTAGCATGTTTTGGGCCTAAATTTTTAAAATATTCTAGCACTGAGTAGGCATGTACAGATCGCTGCTGGGACCCAAAATTATCGAATTTTCGGGAGTTTTGATGTTGAATTTGGGATATAAACGGGGGCAGAAGATGCATACACATATTGACTTTGGTCACCTAAAATATCGATTTTCAGCTTGTTTTGGGCCTGTATTTTTGAAAATACTCTTTCAGGGAGAAGGCAAGTACAGATCGCTTCTGGAACCCCAAAATATCGAATTTTCGGGTGTTTTGAGCCTGAATTTGAGATATAAACGGGTACAGAAGATGCATCCACATATCGACTTTTGGGCACCTAAAAGATCGATTTTCAGTATGTTTTGGGCCTGTATATTGACAATACTCTAACACGGAGTAGGCATGTACAGATCGTTTCTGGGACCCCAAAATATCGAATTTTTGTGTGTTTTGGGCCTGAATTTGAGATATCGTATTTGGGCACCTAAAATATCGATTTTTAGCATGTTTTGGGCCTATATTTTGAAAATATTCTAGCACTGAGTAGGCATGTACAGATCGCTTCTGGGACCCAAAATTATCGAATTTTCGGGAGTTTTGAGGTTGAATTTGGGATATAAACGGGGGCAGAAGATGCATACACATATTGACTTTGGTCACCTAAAATATCGATTTTCAGCTTGTTTTGGGCCTGTATTTTTGAAAATACTCTTACACGGAGAAGGCAAGTACAGATCGCTTCTGGAACCCCAAAATATCGAATTTTCGGGTGTTTTGGGCCTGAATTTGAGATATAAGCGGGTACAGAAGATGCATCCACATATCGACTTTTGGGCACCTAAAAGATAGATTTTCAGTATGTTTTGGGCCTGTATTTTGAAAATACTCTAACACGGAGTAGGCAAGTACAGATCGCTTCTGGGACACCAAAATATCGAATTTTCGGGTGTTTTGAGCCTGAATTTGAGATATAAACGGGTACAGAAGATGCATGCACATATTGACTTTTGGGCACCTAAAATATCGATTTTGAGCATGTTTTGGGTCTCTATCCTGAAAACATTCTAACTAGGGGTAGGGATGTACAGATCGCTTCTAGGACCCAAAAATACCAAATTTTCGGGTGTTTTGAGCCTGAATTTGATATATAAACGGGTACAGAAGATGCATGCACATATCGACTTTGGACACATAAAATATCGATTTTTAACATGTTTTGAGCCTATATTTTGAAAACATTCTAGCACTGACTAGACATGTACAGATCGCTTCTGGGACCCAAAATTATCGAATTTTCGTGTGTTTTGAGGTTGAATTTGAGATATAAACGAGTGCAGAAGATGCATACACATCTTGACTTTGGGCACCTAAAATATCGATTTTCATCATGTTTTGGGCCTGCATCTTAGTAGGCATGTACAGATCGCTTCTGGGACCCCAAAATATCGAATTTTCGGGTGTTTTGAGCCTGAATTTGAGATATAAACGGGTACAGAAGATGCATGCACATATCGACTTTGGACACTTAAAATATCGATTTTTAACATGTTTTGAGCCTATTTTTTGAAAACATTCTAGCACTGACTAGACATGTACAGATCGCTTCTGGGACCCAAAATTATCGAATTTTCGAGTGTTTTGAGGTTGAATTTGAGATATAAACGAGTGCAGAAGATGCATACACATGTTGATTTTGGGCACCTAAAATATCGATTTTCAGCATGTTTTGGGCGTGCATCTGACTAGGCATGTACAGATCGCTTCTGGTACTCCAAAATATCAAATTTTTGGGCGTTTGGAGCCTGAATTTGAGATATAAACGGGTACAGAAGATGCATGCACATATCGACTTTTGGGCACCGAAAAGATCGATTTTCAGTATGTTTTGGGCATGTATTTTGAAAATACTCTAACACGGAATAGGCATGTACAGTTCGCTTCTGGGACCCCAAAATATCGAATTTTCGCGTGTTTTGGGCCTGAATTTGCGATATCGACTATGGGCACCTAAAATATCGATTTTTAGCATGTTTTGGGCCTATATTTTGAAAATATTCTAGCACTAAGTAGGCATGTACAGATCACTTCTGGGACCCCAAAATATCGAATTTTCGGGTGTTTTGAGCCTGAATTTGAGATATAAACGGGTACAGATGATGCATGCACATATCGACTTTTGGACACTTAAAATATCGATTTTTAGCATGTTTTGAGCTTATATTTTGAAAAAATTCTAGCACTGAGTAGGCATGTACAGATCACTTCTGGGACCCAAAAATATCGAATTTTCGGGTGTTTTGGGCCTGAATTATTTATATCAACTTTGGGCACCTAAAATATCGATTTCAGCATGTTTTGGGCCTATATCTTTAAAATATTCTAGCACTAAGTAGGCATGTACAGAACGCTTCAGGGACCAAAAAATATCGAATTTTCTGGTGTTTTGAGGTTGAATTTGGTATATAAACTGGTGCAGAATATGCATACACATATCGACTTTGGGCACCAAAAATATCGATTTTTAGCATGTTTTGGGCCTATATTTTGAAAATATTCTAGCACTGAGTAGGCATGTACAGATCGCTTCTGGGATCCCAAAATATCGAATTTTCGGGTGTTTGGGGCCTGAATTTGAGATATAAACGGGTACAGAAGATGCATGCATATATCGACTTTTAGGCACCTAAAATATCGATTTTGAGCATGTTTTGGGTCTGTATCTTGAAAACATTCTAACTAGGACTAGGGATGTACAGATCGCTTCTAGGACCCAAAAATACCGAATTTTCGGGTGTTTTGAGCCTGAATTTGAGACATAAACGGGTACAGAAGATGCATGCACATATTGACTTTGGGCACCTAAAATATCGATTTTCAGCATGTTTTGGGCCTATATTTTGAAAAATACTCTAACACGGAGTAGGCATGTACAGATCGCTTCTGGGACAGAAACATACCGAACTTTCGGGTGTTTTGAGCCTGAATTTGAGATATAAACGGGTACAGAAGATGCATGCACATATTGACTTTGGGCACCTAAAATATCGATTTTCAGCATGTTTTGAGCCTGTATTTTGAAAATACTCTAACTAGGAGTAGGCATGTACAGATCGCTTCTGGGACCCAAAAATATCGAATTTTCGGGTGTTTGCAGCCTGAATTTCAGATATAAACGGGTACAGATGATGCATGCACATATCGACTTTTAGGCACCTAAAATATCGATTTTCAGTATGTTTTGGGCCTGTATTTTTTGAAAATACTCAAACACGGAGTAGACATGTACAGTTCGCTTCTGGGACCCCAACATATCGAATTTTCGGGTGTTTTGGGCCTGAATTTGAGATATCGACTTTGGGCACCTAAAATATCGATTTTTAGCATGTTTTGGGCCTATATTTTGAAAATATTCTAGCACTAAGTAGGCATGTACAGATCACTTCTGGGACCTGAAAATATCGAATTTTCGGGTGTTTTGAGCCTGAATTTGAGATATAAACGGGTACAGATGATGCATGCACATATCGACTTTGGACACTTAAAATATCGATTTTTAGCCTGTTTTGAGCCTATATTTTGAAAAAATTCTAGCACTGAGTAGGCATGTACATATTGCTTCTGGGACCCAAAAATATCGAATTTTCGGGTGTTTTGAGGATGAATTCGGGATATAAATGGGTACAGAAGATGCATGCACATATCGACTTTTGAGCACCTAAAAGATCGATTTTCAGTATGTTTTGGGCCTGTATTTTGAAAATACTCTAACACGGAGTAGGCATGTACAGTTCGCTTCTGGGACCCCAAAATATTGAATTTTCGGGTGTTTTGGGCTTGAGTTTGAGACATCGACTTTGGGTACCTAAAATATCGATTTTTAGCATGTTTTGGGCCTGTATCTTTAAAATATTCTAGCACTAAGTAGACATGAACAGATCACTTCTCGGACCCCAAAATATCGAATTATCGGGTGTTTTGAGCCTGAATTTGAGATATAAACGGGTACAGAAGATGCATGCACATATCGACTTTGGACACTTAAAATATCGATTTTTAGCATGTTTTGAGCGTATTTTTTGAAAACATTCTAGCACTGAGTAGACATGTACAGATCGCTTGTGGGACCCAAAATTATCGAATTTTCGGGTGTTTTGAGGTTGAATTTGAGATATAAACGAGTGCAGAAGATGCATACACATGTTGACTTTGGGCACCTAAAATATCGATTTTCAGCATGTTTTGGGTCTGCATCTGAGTAGGCATGTACAGATCGCTTCTGGTACTCCAAAATATTAAATTTTTGGGTGTTTGGAGCCTGAATTTGAAATATATACGGGTACAGAAGATGCATGCACATATCGACTTTTGGGCACCTAAAAGATCGATTTTCAGTATGTTTTGGGCCTGTATTTTTAAAATACTCTAACACGGAGTAGGCATGTACAGTTCGCTTCTGGGACCCAAAAATATCGAATTTTCGGGTGTTTTGAGGTTGAATTTGGGATATAAACGGGTACAGAAGATGCATGCACATATCGACTTTTGGGCACCTAAAAGATCGATTTTCAATATGTTTTGGTCCTGTATTTTGAAAATACTCTAACACGGAGTAGGCATGTACAGTTCGCTTCTGGGACCCCAAAATATCGAATTTTCGGGTGTTTTGGGCCTGAATTTTTGATATCGACTTTGGTCACCTAAAATATCGATTTTTAGCATGTTTTGGGCCTATATTTTGAAAATATTCTAGCACTAAGTAGGCATGTACAGATCACTTCTGGGACCCCAAAATATCGAATTTTCAGGTGTTTTGATCCTGAATTTGAGATATAAACGGGTACAGATGATGCATGCACATATCGACTTTGGACACTTAAAATATCGATTTTTAGCATGTTTTGAGCCTATATTTTGAAAACATTCTAGCACTGAGTAGGCATGTACAGATCGCTTCTGGGACCCAAAAATATCGAATTTTCGGGGGTTTTGAGGTTGAATTTGGGATATAAACGGATGCATAAGATGCATACACATATTGAATTTGTTCACCTAAAATATCGATTTTCAGCTTGTTTTGGGCCTGTATTTTGAAAATACTCTAACACGGAGTAGGCATGTATAGATCGCTTCTGGGACCCCAAAATATCGAGTTTTTGGGTATTTTGGGCCTGAATTTGAGATATTGACTTTGGGCACCTAAAATATCGATTTTTAGCATGTTTTGGGCCTATATTTTGAAAATATTCTAGCACTGAGTAGGCATGTACAGATCGCTTCTGGGACCCCAAAATATAGAATTTTCGGGTGTTTTGAGCCTGAATTTGAGATATAAACGGGTACAGAAGATGCATGCACATATCGACTTTTGGGCACCTAAAATATCGATTTTGAGCATGTTTTGGGTCTCTATCCTGAAAACATTCTAACTAGGAGTAGGGATGTACAGATCGCTTCTAGGACCCAAAAATACCAAATTTTCGGATGTTTTGAGCCTGAATTTGAGATATAAACGGGTACAGAAGATGCATGCACATATCGACTTTGGACACATAAAATATCGATTTTTAGCATGTTTTGAGCCTATATTTTGAAAACATTCTAGCACTGACTAGACATGTACAGATCGCTTCTGGGACCCAAAATTATCGAATTTTCGTGTGTTTTGAGGTTGAATTTGAGATATAAACGAGTGCAGAAGATGCATACACATCTTGACTTTGGGCACCTAAAATATCGATTTTCAGCATGTTTTGGGCCTGCATCTGAGTAGGCATGTACAGATCGCTTCTGGGACCCCAAAATATCGAATTTTCGGGTGTTTTGAGCCTGAATTTGAGATATAAACGGGTACAGAAGATGCATGCACATATCGACTTTGGACACTTAAAATATCGATTTTTAACATGTTTTGAGCCTATTTTTTGAAAACATTCTAGCACTGACTAGACATGTACAGATCGCTTCTGGGACCCAAAATTATCGAATTTTCGGGTGTTTTGAGGTTGAATTTGAGATATAAACGAGTGCAGAAGATGCATACACTTGTTGACTTTGGGCACCTAAAATATCGATTTTCAGAATGTTTTGGGCGTGCATCTGAGTAGGCATGTACAGATCTCTTCTGGTACTCCAAAATATCAAATTTTTGGGTGTTTGGAGCCTGAATTTGAGATATAAACGGGTACAGAAGATGCATGCACATATCGACTTTTGGGCACCAAAAAGATCGATTTTCAGTATGTTTCGGGCCTGTATTTTGAAAATACTCTAACACGGAATAGGCATGTACAGTTCGCTTCTGGGACCCCAAAATATCGAATTTTCGCGTGTTTTGGGCCTGAATTTGCGATAT
Organism: Petrolisthes cinctipes; assembly: GCA_033782935.1. NCBI lineage: Eukaryota > Metazoa > Arthropoda > Malacostraca > Decapoda > Porcellanidae > Petrolisthes > Petrolisthes cinctipes. The sequence continues at coordinate 1,706,792 of JAWQEG010000201.1, forward strand.
CGACTATGGGCACCTAAAATATCGATTTTTAGCATGTTTTGGGCCTATATTTTGAAAATATTCTAGCACTAAGTAGGCATGTACAGATCACTTCTGGGACCCCAAAATATCGAATTTTCGGGTGTTTTGAGCCTGAATTTGAGATATAAACGGGTACAGAAGATGCATCCACATATCGACTTTTGGGCACCTAAAAGATCGATTTTCAGTATGTTTTGGGCCTGTATTTTGAAAATACTCTAACACGGAATAGGCATGTACAGTTCGCTTCTGGCACCCCAAAATATCGAATTTTCGCGTGTTTTGGGCCTGAATTTGCGATATCGACTATGGGCACCTAAAATATCGATTTTTAGAATGTTTTGGGCCTATATTTTGAAAATATTCTAGCACTAAGTAGGCATGTACAGATCACTTCTGGGACCTGAAAATATCGAATTTTCGGGTGTTTTGAGCCTGAATTTGAGATATAAACGGGTACAGATGATGCATGCACATATCGACTTTGGACACTTAAAATATCGATTTTTAGCCTGTTTTGAGCCTATATTTTGAAAAAAATCTAGCACTGAGTAGGCATGTACATATTGCTTCTGGGACCCAAAAATATCGAATTTTCGGGTGTTTTGAGGTTGAATTCGGGATATAAATGGGTACAGAAGATGCATGCACATATCGACTTTTGAGCACCTAAAAGATCGATTTTCAGTATGTTTTTGGCCTGTATTTTGAAAATACTCTAACACGGAGTAGGCATGTACAGTTCGCTTCTGGGACCCCAGAATATCGAATTTTCGGGTGTTTTGGGCCTGAGTTTGAGACATCGACTTTGGGTACCTAAAATATCGATTTATAGCATGCTTTGGGCCTGTTATCTTTAAAATATTCTAGCACTAAGTAGACATGAACAGATCACTTCTGGGACCCCAAAATATCGAATTTTCGGGTGTTTTGAGCCTGAATTTGAGATATAAACGGGTACAGATGATGCATGCACATATCGACTTTGGACACTTAAAATATCGATTTTTAGCATGTTTTGAGCCTATATTTTGAAAACATTCTAGCACTGAGTAGGCATGTACAGATCGCTTCTTGGACCCAAAAATATCGAATTTTCGGGTGTTTTGAGGTTGAATTTGGGATATAAACGGGTGCAGAAGATGCATCCACATATCGACTTTTGGGCACCTAAAAGATCGATTTTCAGTATGTTTTGGGCCTGTATATTGAAAATACTCTAACACGGAGTAGGCATGTACAGATCGCTTCTGGGACCCCAAAATATCGAATTTTTGGGTGTTTTGGGCCTGAATTTGAGATATCGACTTTGGACACCTAAAATATCGATTTTTAGCATGTTTTGGGCCAATATTTTGAAAATATTCTTGCACTGAGTAGGCATGTACAGATCGCTTCTGGGATCCTAAAATATCGAATTTTCGGGTGTTTGGAGCCTGAATTTGAGATATAAACGGGTACAGAAGATGCATGCATATATCGACTTTTGGTCACCTAAAATATCGATTTTGAGCATGTTTTGGGTCTGTATCTTGAAAACATTCTAACTAGGACTAGGGATGTACAGATCGCTTCTAGGACCCAAAAATACCGAATTTTCGGGTGTTTTGAGCGTGAATTTAAGATATAAACGGGTACAGAAGATGCATGCACATTTTGACTTTGGGCACCTAAAATATCGATTTTTAGCATGTTTTGGGCCTGTATTTTGAAAATACTCTAACACATTGAAGGCATGTACAGATCAGTTCTGGGACCCAAAAATATTGAATTTTCGGGTGTTTTGAACCTAAATTTGAGATATAAACGGGTACAGAAGATGCATGCAAATATCGACTTTTGGGCACCTAAAAGATCGATTTTCCTTGTGTTTTGGGCCTGTATATTGAAAATACTCTAACACGGAGTAGGCATGTACAGATCGCTTCTGGGATCAAAAAATATCGAATTTTTGGGTGTTTTGGGCCTGAATTTGAGATATCGACTTTGGGCACCTAAAATATCGATTTTTAGCATGTTTTGAGCCTATATTTTGAAAATATTCTATCACTAAGTAGAAATATACAGATCACTACTGGGACCCCAAAATATCGAATTTTCGGGTGTTTTGAGCCTGAATTTGAGATATAAACGGGTACAGATGATGCATGCACATATCGACTTTAGACACTTAAAATATCGATTTTTAGCATGTTTTGAGCCTATATTTTGAAAACATTCTAGCACTGAGTAGGCATGTACAGTTTGCTTGTGGGACTTAAAAATATCGAATTTTCGGGTGTTTTGAGGTTGAATTTGGGATATAAACGGGTGCAGAAGATGCATACACATATTGACTTTGGTCACCTAAAATATCGATTTTCAGCTTGTTTTGGGCCTGTATTTTGAAAATACTCTAACACTAAGTAGGCATGTACAGATCGCTTCTGGGATCCCAAAATATCGAATTTTTGGGTGTTTTGGGCCTGAATTTGAGATATCGACTTTGTGCACCTAAAATATCGATTTTTAGCATGTTTTGGGCTTATATTTTGAAAATATTCTAGCACTGAGTAGGCATGTACAGATCGCTTCTGGGACCTAAAAATATCGAATTTTCGGGTGTTTTGAGCCTGAATTTGAGATATAAACGGGTACAGAAGATGCATGCACATATTGAATTTGGTCACCTAAAATATCGATTTTCAGCATGTTTTGGGCCTGTATTTTGAAAATACTCTAACTATGAGTAGGCATGTACAGATCGCTTCTGGGACCCAAAAATATCGAATTTTCGGGTGTTTTGAGCCTGAATTTGAGATATAAACGGGTACAGAAGTTGCATGCACATATCGACTTTGGACACTTAAAATATCGATTTTTAGCATGTTTTGAGCCTATATTTTGAAAACATTCTAGCACTGACTAAACATGTACAGATCGCTTCTGGGACCCAAAATTATCGAATTTTCTGGTGTTTTGAGGTTGAATTTGAGATATAAACGGGTACAGAAGATGCATACACATATCGACTTTTGGGCACCTAAAAGATCGATTTTTAGTATGTTTTGGGCCTGTATATTGAAAATACTCTAACACGGAGTAGGCATGTACAGATCGCTTCTGGGATCCCAAAATATCGAATTTTTGGGTGTTTTGGGCCTGAATTTGAAATATCGACTTTGTGCACCTAAAATATCGATTTTTAGCATGTTTTGGGCTTATATTTTGAAAATATTCTAGCACTGAGTAGGCATGTACAGATCGCTTCTGGGACCTAAAAATATCGAATTTTCGGGTGTTTTGAGCCTGAATTTGAGATATAAACGGGTACAGAAGATGCATGCACCTATCGACTTTTGGGCACCTAAAATATCGATTTTGAACATGTTTTGGGTCTGTATTTTGAAAATACTCTAACTAGGAGTAGGCATGTACAGATCGCTTCTGGGACCCAAAAATATCGAATTTTCGGGTGTTTTGAGCCTGAATTTGAGATATAAACGGGTACAGAAGTTGCATGCACATATCGACTTTGGACACTTAAAATATCGATTTTTAGCATGTTTTGAGCCTATATTTTGAAAACATTCTAGCACTGACTAAACATGTACAGATCGCTTCTGGGACCCAAAATTATCGAATTTTTGGGTGTTTTGAGGTTGAATTTGAGATATAAACGGGTACAGAAGATGCATACACATATCGACTTTTGGGCACCTAAAAGATCGATTTTTAGTATGTTTTGGGCCTGTATTTTGAAAATACTCTAACACGGAGTAGGCATGTACAATTCGCTTCTGGGACCCCAAAATATCGAATTTTCGGGTGTTTTGGGCCTGAATTTGAGATATAAACGGGTACAGTAGATGCATGCATATATCGACTTTTGGGCACCTAAAATATCAATTTTAAGCATGTTTTGGGTCTGTATCTTGAAAACATTCTAACTAGGAGTAGGGGTGTACAGATCGCTTCTAGGACCCAAAAATACCGAAGTTTCGGGTGTTTTGAGCCTCAATTTGAGACATAAACGGGTACAGAAGATGCATGTACATATTGACTTTGGGCACCTAAAATATCGATTTTCATCATGTTTTGGGCCTGTATTTCGAAAATACTCTAACACGGAGTAGGCATGTACAGATCGCTTCTGGGACCCATAAATATCGAATTTTCGGGTGTTTTGAGCCTGAATTTGAGATATAAACGGGTACAGAAGATGCATGCACATAAGACTTTGGACACTTATAATATCGATTTTTAGCATGTTTTAAGCCTATATTTTGAAAACATTCTAGCACTGACTAGACATGTACAGATTGCTTCTGGGACCTAAAAATATCGAATTTTCGGGTGTTTTGAGGTTGAATTTGGGATATAAATGGGTACAGAAGATGCTTGCACATATCGACTTTTGAGCACCTAAAAGATCGATTTTTAGTATGTTCTGGGCCTGTATTTTTAAAAAATACTCTAACACGGAGTAGGCATTTACAGTTCGCTTCTGGGACCCCATAATATCGAATTTTCGGGTGTTTTGGGCCTGAATTTGAGATATCGACTTTGGGCACCTAAAATATCGATTTTATCATGTTTTGGGCCTATATTTTGAAAATATTCTAGCATTAAGTAGGCATGTACAGATCACTTCTGGGACCCCAAAATATCGAATTTTCGGATGTTTTGTGCCAGAATTTGAGATATAAACGGGTACAGATGATGCATGCACATATCGACTTTGGACACTTAAAATATCGATTTTTAGCATGTTTTGAGCCTATATTTTGAAAATATTCTTGCACTGAGTAGGCATGTACAGATCGCTTCTGGGATCCTAAAATATCGAATTTTCGGGTGTTTGGAGCCTGAATTTGAGATATAAACGGGTACAGAAGATGCATGCATATATCGACTTTTGGTCACCTAAAATATCGATTTTGAGCATGTTTTGGGTCTGTATCTTGAAAACATTCTAACTAGGACTAGGGATGTACAGATCGCTTCTAGGACCCAAAAATACCGAATTTTCGGGTGTTTTGAGCGTGAATTTAAGATATAAACGGGTACAGAAGATGCATGCACATTTTGACTTTGGGCACCTAAAATATCGATTTTTAGCATGTTTTGGGCCTGTATTTTGAAAATACTCTAACACATTGAAGGCATGTACAGATCAGTTCTGGGACCCAAAAATATTGAATTTTCGGGTGTTTTGAACCTAAATTTGAGATATAAACGGGTACAGAAGATGCATGCAAATATCGACTTTTGGGCACCTAAAAGATCGATTTTCCTTGTGTTTTGGGCCTGTATATTGAAAATACTCTAACACGGAGTAGGCATGTACAGATCGCTTCTGGGATCAAAAAATATCGAATTTTTGGGTGTTTTGGGCCTGAATTTGAGATATCGACTTTGGGCACCTAAAATATCGATTTTTAGCATGTTTTGAGCCTATATTTTGAAAATATTCTATCACTAAGTAGAAATATACAGATCACTACTGGGACCCCAAAATATCGAATTTTCGGGTGTTTTGAGCCTGAATTTGAGATATAAACGGGTACAGATGATGCATGCACATATCGACTTTAGACACTTAAAATATCGATTTTTAGCATGTTTTGAGCCTATATTTTGAAAACATTCTAGCACTGAGTAGGCATGTACAGTTTGCTTGTGGGACTTAAAAATATCGAATTTTCGGGTGTTTTGAGGTTGAATTTGGGATATAAACGGGTGCAGAAGATGCATACACATATTGACTTTGGTCACCTAAAATATCGATTTTCAGCTTGTTTTGGGCCTGTATTTTGAAAATACTCTAACACTAAGTAGGCATGTACAGATCGCTTCTGGGATCCCAAAATATCGAATTTTTGGGTGTTTTGGGCCTGAATTTGAGATATCGACTTTGTGCACCTAAAATATCGATTTTTAGCATGTTTTGGGCTTATATTTTGAAAATATTCTAGCACTGAGTAGGCATGTACAGATCGCTTCTGGGACCTAAAAATATCGAATTTTCGGGTGTTTTGAGCCTGAATTTGAGATATAAACGGGTACAGAAGATGCATGCACATATTGAATTTGGTCACCTAAAATATCGATTTTCAGCATGTTTTGGGCCTGTATTTTGAAAATACTCTAACTATGAGTAGGCATGTACAGATCGCTTCTGGGACCCAAAAATATCGAATTTTCGGGTGTTTTGAGCCTGAATTTGAGATATAAACGGGTACAGAAGTTGCATGCACATATCGACTTTGGACACTTAAAATATCGATTTTTAGCATGTTTTGAGCCTATATTTTGAAAACATTCTAGCACTGACTAAACATGTACAGATCGCTTCTGGGACCCAAAATTATCGAATTTTCTGGTGTTTTGAGGTTGAATTTGAGATATAAACGGGTACAGAAGATGCATACACATATCGACTTTTGGGCACCTAAAAGATCGATTTTTAGTATGTTTTGGGCCTGTATATTGAAAATACTCTAACACGGAGTAGGCATGTACAGATCGCTTCTGGGATCCCAAAATATCGAATTTTTGGGTGTTTTGGGCCTGAATTTGAAATATCGACTTTGTGCACCTAAAATATCGATTTTTAGCATGTTTTGGGCTTATATTTTGAAAATATTCTAGCACTGAGTAGGCATGTACAGATCGCTTCTGGGACCTAAAAATATCGAATTTTCGGGTGTTTTGAGCCTGAATTTGAGATATAAACGGGTACAGAAGATGCATGCACCTATCGACTTTTGGGCACCTAAAATATCGATTTTGAACATGTTTTGGGTCTGTATTTTGAAAATACTCTAACTAGGAGTAGGCATGTACAGATCGCTTCTGGGACCCAAAAATATCGAATTTTCGGGTGTTTTGAGCCTGAATTTGAGATATAAACGGGTACAGAAGTTGCATGCACATATCGACTTTGGACACTTAAAATATCGATTTTTAGCATGTTTTGAGCCTATATTTTGAAAACATTCTAGCACTGACTAAACATGTACAGATCGCTTCTGGGACCCAAAATTATCGAATTTTTGGGTGTTTTGAGGTTGAATTTGAGATATAAACGGGTACAGAAGATGCATACACATATCGACTTTTGGGCACCTAAAAGATCGATTTTTAGTATGTTTTGGGCCTGTATTTTGAAAATACTCTAACACGGAGTAGGCATGTACAATTCGCTTCTGGGACCCCAAAATATCGAATTTTCGGGTGTTTTGGGCCTGAATTTGAGATATAAACGGGTACAGTAGATGCATGCATATATCGACTTTTGGGCACCTAAAATATCAATTTTAAGCATGTTTTGGGTCTGTATCTTGAAAACATTCTAACTAGGAGTAGGGGTGTACAGATCGCTTCTAGGACCCAAAAATACCGAAGTTTCGGGTGTTTTGAGCCTCAATTTGAGACATAAACGGGTACAGAAGATGCATGTACATATTGACTTTGGGCACCTAAAATATCGATTTTCATCATGTTTTGGGCCTGTATTTCGAAAATACTCTAACACGGAGTAGGCATGTACAGATCGCTTCTGGGACCCATAAATATCGAATTTTCGGGTGTTTTGAGCCTGAATTTGAGATATAAACGGGTACAGAAGATGCATGCACATAAGACTTTGGACACTTATAATATCGATTTTTAGCATGTTTTAAGCCTATATTTTGAAAACATTCTAGCACTGACTAGACATGTACAGATTGCTTCTGGGACCTAAAAATATCGAATTTTCGGGTGTTTTGAGGTTGAATTTGGGATATAAATGGGTACAGAAGATGCTTGCACATATCGACTTTTGAGCACCTAAAAGATCGATTTTTAGTATGTTCTGGGCCTGTATTTTTAAAAAATACTCTAACACGGAGTAGGCATTTACAGTTCGCTTCTGGGACCCCATAATATCGAATTTTCGGGTGTTTTGGGCCTGAATTTGAGATATCGACTTTGGGCACCTAAAATATCGATTTTATCATGTTTTGGGCCTATATTTTGAAAATATTCTAGCATTAAGTAGGCATGTACAGATCACTTCTGGGACCCCAAAATATCGAATTTTCGGATGTTTTGTGCCAGAATTTGAGATATAAACGGGTACAGATGATGCATGCACATATCGACTTTGGACACTTAAAATATCGATTTTTAGCATGTTTTGAGCCTATATTTTGAAAATATTCAAGCACTGAGTAGGCATGTACAGATCGTTTCTGGGACCCAAAAATATAGAATTTTCGGGTGTTTTGAGGTTGAATTTGGGATATAAACGGGTGCCGAAGATACAAACACATATTGACTTTGGTCACCTAAAATATCGATTTTCAGCTTGTTTTTGGCCTGTATTTTGAAAATACTCTAACACGGAGTAGGCAAGTACAGATCGATTCAGGGACCCAAAAATATCGAGTTTTCGGGTGTTTTGAGCCAGAATTTGAGATATAATCGGGTACAGAAGATGCATCCACATATCGACTTTTGGGCACCTAAAAGATCGATTTTCAGTATGTTTTGGGCCTGTATATTGAAAACACTCTAACACGGAGTAGGCATGTACAAATCGATTCTGGGATCAAAAAATATCGAAGTTTTGGGTGTTTTGGGCCTGAATTTGAGATATCGACTTTGGGCACTTAAAATATCGATTTTTAGCATGTTTTTGGCCTATATTTTGAAAATATTCTAGCACTAAGTAGAAATGTACAGATCACTTCTGGGATCCCAAAATATCGAATTTTTGGGTGTTTTGGGCCTGAATTTGAGATATCGACTTTGTGCACCTAAAATATCGATTTTAGCATGTTTTGGGCTTATATTTTGAAAATATTCTAGCACTGAGTAGGCATGTACAGATCGCTTCTGGGACCTAAAAATATCGAATTTTCGGGTGTTTTGAGCCTGAATTTGAGATATAAAAGGGTACAGAAAATGCATGCACCTATCGACTTTTGGGCAACTAAAATATCGATTTTGAGAGCATGTTTTGGGTCTGTATCTTGAAAACATTCTAACTAGGAGTAGGGATGTACAGATCGCTTCTATGACCCAAAAATACCGAATTTTCGGGTGTTTTGAGCCTGAATTTGAGATATAAACGGGTACAGAAGATGCATGCACATATTGAATTTGGTCACCTAAAATATCGATTTTCAGCATGTTTTGGGCCTGTATTTTGAAAATACTCTAACTAGGAGTAGGCATGTACAGATCGCTTCTGGGACCCAAAAATATCGAATTTTCGGGTGTTTTAAGCCTGAATTTGAGATATAAACGGGTACAGAAGTTGCATGCACATATCGACTTTGGACTCTTAAAATATCGATTTTTAGCATATTTTGAGCCTATATTTTGAAAACATTCTAGCACTGACTAAACATGTACAGATCGCTTCTGGGACCCAAAATTATCGAATTTTCGGGCGTTTTGAGGTTGAATTTGAGATATAAACGGGTACAGAAGATGCATACACATATCGACTTTTGGGCACCTAAAAGATCGATTTTCAGTATGTTTTGGGCCTGTATATTGAAAATACTCTAACACGGAGTAGGCATGTACAGATCGCTTCTGGGATCCATAAATATCGAATATTTGGGTGTTTTGTGCCTGAATTTGAGATATCGACTTTGGGCACCTAAAATATCGATTTTTAGCATGTTTTGGGCCTATATTTTGAAAATATTCTAGCATTAAGTAGGCATGTACAGATCGTTTCTGGGACCCAAAAATATCGAATTTTCGGGTGTTTTGAGGTTGAATTTGGGATATAAACGGGTGCAGAAGATGCAAACACATATTGACTTTGGTCACCTAAAATATCGATTTTCAGCTTGTTTTGGGCCTGTATTTTGAAAATACTCTAACACGGAGTAGGTAAGTACAGATCGCTTCTGGGACCCCAAAATATCGAATTTTCGGGTGTTTTGAGCCAGAATTTGAGATATAATCGGGTACAGAAGATGTATCCACATATCGACTTTTGGGCACCTAAAAGATCGATTTTCAGTATGTTTTGGGCCTGTATATTGAAAATACTCTAACACGGAGTAGGCATGTACAGATCGCTTCTGGGATCCATAAATATCGAATATTTGGGTGTTTTGTGCCTGAATTTGAGATATCGACTTTGGGCACCTAAAATATCGATTTTTAGCATGTTTTGGGCCTATATTTTGAAAATATTCTAGCATTAAGTAGGCATGTACAGATCGTTTCTGGGACCCAAAAATATCGAATTTTCGGGTGTTTTGAGGTTGAATTTGGGATATAAACGGGTGCAGAAGATGCAAACACATATTGACTTTGGTCACCTAAAATATCGATTTTCAGCTTGTTTTGGGCCTGTATTTTAAAAATACTCTAACACGGAGTAGGTAAGTACAGATCGCTTCTGGGACCCCAAAATATCGAATTTTCGGGTGTTTTGAGCCAGAATTTGAGATATAATCGGGTACAGAAGATGCATCCACATATCGACTTTTGGGCACCTAAAAGATCGATTTTCAGTATGTTTTGGGCCTGTATATTGAAAATACTCTAACACGGAGTAGGCATGTACAGATCGCTTCTGGGATCCATAAATATCGAATATTTGGGTGTTTTGGGCCTGAATTTGAGATATCGACATTGGGCACCTAAAATATCGATTTTTTGCATATTTTGGGCCTATATTTTAAAAATATTCTAGCACTGATTAGGCATGTACAGATCGCTTTTGGGACCCAAAAATATCGAATTTTGGGGTGTTTTGAGCCAGAATTTGAGATATAAACGGGTACAGAAGATGCATGCACATATCGACTTTTGGGCACCTAAAAGATCGATTATCATTGTGTTTTGGGCCTGTATATTGAAAATACTCTAACTCGGAGTAGGCATATACAGTTCGCTTCTGGGACCCCAAAATATCGAATTTTCGGGTGTTTTGTGCCTGAATTTGAGATATCAACTTTGGGCACCTTAAATATCGATTTTTAGCATGTTTTGGGCCAATATTTTGAAAATATTCTAGTATTAAGTAGGCATGTACAGATCACTTCTGGGACCCAAAAATATCGAATTTTCGGATGTTTTGAGCCTGAATTTGAGATATAAACGGGTACAGATGATGCATGCACATATCGACTTTGGACACTTAAAATATTGATTTTTAGCATGTTTTGAGCATATTTTTTTAAAATATTCTAGCATTGAGTAGGCATGTACAGATCGTTTCTGGGACCCAAAAATATCGAATTTTCGGGTGTTTTGAGGTTGAATTTGGGATATAAACGGGTGCAGAAGATGCATACACATATTGACTTTGGTCACCTAAAATATCGATTTTCAGCTTGTTTTGGGCCTGTATTTTGAAAATACTCTAACACGGAGTAGGCAAGTATAGATCGATTCTGGAACCCCAAAATATCGAGTTTTCGGGTGTATTGAGCCAGAATTTGATATATAAACGGGTACAGAAGATGCATCCGCATATCGACTTTTGGGCACCTAAAAGATCGATTTTCAGTATGTTTTTAGCCTGTATATTGAAAATACTCTAACACGGAGTAGGCATGTACAGATCGTTTCTGGGATCCCAAAATATCGAATTTTTCGGTGTTTTGGGCCTGAATTTGAGATATCGACTTTGGGCACCTAAAATATCGATTTTTAGCATGTTTTTGGCCTATATTTTGAAAATATTCTAGCACTAAGTAGAAATGTACAGATCACTTCTGGGACCCCAAAATATCGAATTTTCGGGTGTTTTGAGCCTGAATTTGAGATATAAACGGGTACAGATGATGCATACACATATCGACTTTGGACACTTAAAATATCGATTTTTAGCATGTTTTGAGCCTATATTTTTAAAACATTCTTGCACTGAGTAGGCATGTACAGTTTGCTTCTGGGACTTAAAAATATCGAATTTTCGGGTGTTTTGAGGTTGAATTTGGGATATAAACGGGTGCAGAAGAGGCATACACATATTGACTTTGGTCACCTAAAATATCGATTTTCAGCTTGTTTTGGGCCTGTATTTTGAAAATACTCTAACACGGAGTAGGCATGTACAGATCGCTTCTGGGATCCCAAAATATAGAATTTTTGGGTGTTTTGGGCCTGAATTTGAGATATCGACTTGGTGCACCTAAAATATCGATTTTTAGCATGTTTTGGGCTTATATTTTGAAAATATTCTAGCATTGAGTAGGCATGTACAGATCGCTTCTGGGACCACAAAATATCGAATTTTCGGGTGTTTTGAGCCTAAATTTGAGATATAAACGGGTACAGAAGATGCATGCACCTATCGACTTTTGGGCACCAAAAATATCGATTTTGAGCATGTTTTGGGTATGTATCTTGAAAACATTCTAACTAGGAGTAGGGATGTACAGATCGCTTTTAGGACCCAAAAATACCGAATTTTCGGGTGTTTTGAGCCTGAATTTGAGATATAAACGGGTACAGAAGATGCATGCACATATTGAATTTGGTCACCTAAAATAACGATTTTCAGCATGTTTTGGGCCTGTATTTTGAAAATACTCTAACTAGGAGTAGGCATGTACAGATCGCTTCTGGGACCCAAAAATATCGAATTTTCGGGTGTTTTGAGCCTGAATTTGAGATATAAACGGGTACAGAAGTTGCATGCACATATCGACTTTGGACACTTAAAATGTCGATTTTTAGCATGTTTTGAGCCTATATTTTGAAAACATTCTAGCACTGACTAAACATGTACAGATCGCTTCTGGGACCCAAAATTATCGAATTTTCGGGTGTTTTGAGGTTGAATTTGTGATATAAACGGGTACAGAAGATGCATGCACATATCGACTTTTGGGCACCTAAAAGATCGATTTTTAGTATTTTTTGTTCTTGTATTTTTGAAAATTCTCTAACACGGAGTAGGCATGTACAGTTCGCTTCTGGGACCCCAAAATATCGAATTTTCGGGTGTTTTGTGCCTGAATTTGAGATATCGACTTTGGGCACCTAAAATATCGATTTTTAGCATGTTTTGGGCCTATATTTTGAAAATATTCTAGCATTAAGTAGGCATGTACAGATCGCTTCTAGGACCCAAAAATATCGAATTTTCGGGTGTTTTGAGCCTGAATTTGAGATATAAACGGGTACAGAAGATGCATGCACATATCGACTTTTGGGCACCTAATAGATCGATTTTCAGTATGTTTTGGGCCTGTATTTTGAAAATACTCTAACATGGAGTAGGCTTGTACAGTTCGCTTCTGGGACCCCAAAATATCGAATTTTACGGGTGTTTTGGGCCTGAATTTGAGATATCGACTTTGGGCATCTAAAATATCGATTTTTAGCATGTTTTGGGCCAATATTTTGAAAATATTCTAGCACTAAGTAGGCATGTAAAGATCACTTCTGGGACACCAAAATATCGAATTTTCGGGCGTTTTGAGCCTGAATTTGAGATATAAACGGGTACAGATGATACATGCACATATCGACTTTGGACACTTAAAATATCGATTTTTAGCATGTTTTGAGCCTATATTTTGAAAATATTCTAGCATTGAGTAGGCATGTACAGATCGTTTTTGAGACCCAAAAATATCGAATTTTCGGGGGTTTTGAGGTTGAATTTGGGATATAAACGGGTGCAGAAGAGGCATACACATATTGACTTTGGTCACCTAAAATATCGATTTTCAGCTTGTTTTGGGCCTGTATTTTGAAAATACTCTAAATCGGAGTAGGCATGTACAGATCGCTTCTGGGATCCCAAAATATAGAAATTTTGGGTGTTTTGGGCCTGAATTTGAGATATCGACTTGGTGTACCTAAAATATCGATTTTTAGCATGTTTTGGGCTTATATTTTGAAAATATTCTAGCACTGAGTAGGCATGTACAGATCGCTTCTGGGACCACAAAATATCGAATTTTCGGGTGTTTTGAGCCTAAATTTGAGATATAAACGGGTACAGAAGATGCATGCACCTATCGACTTTTGGGCACCAAAAATATCGATTTTTAGCATGTTTTGGGTCTGTATCTTGAAAACATTCTAACTAGGAGTAGGGATGTACAGATCGCTTCTAGGACCCAAACATACCGAGTTTTCGGGTGTTTTGAGCCTGAATTTGAGATATAAACGGGTACAGAAGATGCATGCACCTATCGACTTTTGGGCACCTAAAATATCGATTTTGAGCATGTTTTGGGTCTGTATCTTGAAAACATTCTAACTAGGAGTAGGGATGTACAGATCGTTTTTGAGACCCAAAAATATCGAATTTTCGGGGGTTTTGAGGTTGAATTTGGGATATAAATGGGTGCAGAAGATGCATACACATATTGACTTTGGTCACCTAAAATATCGATTTTCAGCTTGTTTTGGGCCTGTATTTTGAAAATACTCTAACACGGAGTAGGCATGTACAGATCGCTTCTGGGATCCCAAAATATCGAATTTTTCGGTGTTTTGGGCCTGAATTTGAGATATCGACTTTGGGCACCTAAAATATCGATTTTTAGCATGTTTTTGGCCTATATTTTGAAAATATTCTAGCACTAAGTAGAAATGTACAGATCACTTCTGGGACCCCAAAATATTTAATTTTAGGGTGTTTTGAACCTGAATTTGAGATATAAACGGGTACAGATGATGCATACACATATCGACTTTGGACACTTAAAATATCGATTTTTAGCATGTTTTGAGCCTATATTTTTAAAACATTCTTGCACTGAGTAGGCATGTACAGTTTGCTTCTGGGACTTAAAAATATCGAATTTTCGGGTGTTTTGAGGTTGAATTTGGGATATAAACGGGTGCAGAAGAGGCATACACATATTGACTTTGGTCACCTAAAATATCGATTTTCAGCTTGTTTTGGGCCTGTATTTTGAAAATACTCTAACACGGAGTAGGCATGTACAGATCGCTTCTGGGATCCCAAAATATAGAAATTTTGGGTGTTTTGGGCCTGAATTTGAGATATCGACTTGGTGTACCTAAAATATCGATTTTTAGCATGTTTTGGGCTTATATTTTGAAAATATTCTAGCACTGAGTAGGCATGTACAGATCGCTTCTGGGACCACAAAATATCGAATTTTCGGGTGTTTTGAGCCTAAATTTGAGATATAAACGGGTACAGAAGATGCATGCACCTATCGACTTTTGGGCACCAAAAATATCGATTTTTAGCATGTTTTGGGTCTGTATCTTGAAAACATTCTAACTAGGAGTAGGGATGTACAGATCGCTTCTAGGACCCAAACATACCGAGTTTTCGGGTGTTTTGAGCCTGAATTTGAGATATAAACGGGTACAGAAGATGCATGCACCTATCGACTTTTGGGCACCTAAAATATCGATTTTTAGCATGTTTTGGGTCTGTATCTTGAAAACATTCTAACTAGGAGTAGGGATGTACAGATCGTTTCTAGGACCCAAAAATAACGAATTTTCGGGTGTTTTGAGCCTGAATTTGAGATATAAACGGGTACAGAAGATGCATGCACATATCGACTTTTGGGCACCTAAAAGATCGATTTTCATTGTGTTTTGGGCCTGTATATTGAAAATACTCTAACACGGAGTAGGCATGTACAGATCGCTTATGGGATCCCAAAATATCGAATTTTTGGGTGTTTTGGGCCTGAATTTGAGATATCGACTTTGGGCACTTAAAATATCGATTTTTAGCATGTTTTTGGCCTATATTTTGAAAATATTCTAGCACTAAGTAGAAATGTACAGATCACTTCTGGGACCCCAAAATATCGAATTTTAGGGTTTTTTGAGCCTGAATTTGAGATATAAACGGGTACAGATGATGCATGCACATATTGAATTTGGTCACCTAAAATATCGATTTTCAGCATGTTTTGGGCCTGTATTTTGAAAATACTCTAACTAGGAGTAGGCATGTACAGATCGCTTCTGGGACACAAAAATATCGAATTTTCGGGTGTTTTAAGCCTGAATTTGAGATATAAACGGGTACAGAAGTTGCATGCACATATCGACTTTGGACACTTAAAATATCGATTTTTAGCATGTTTTGAGCCTATATTTTGAAAATATTCTAGCATTGAGTAGGCATGTACAGATCGTTTTTGAGACCCAAAAATATCGAATTTTCGGGGGTTTTGAGTTTGAATTTGGGATATAAATGGGTGCAGAAGATGCATACACATATTGACTTTGGTCACCTAAAATATCGATTTTCAGCTTGTTTTGGGCCTGTATTTTGAAAATACTCTAACACGGAGTAGGCATGTACAGATCGCTTCTGGGATCCCAAAATATAGAAATTTTGGGTGTTTTGGGCCTGAATTTGAGATATCGACTTTTTGTACCTAAAATATCGATTTTAGCATGTTTTGGGCTTATATTTTGAAAATATTCTAGCACTGAGTAGGCATGTACAGATCGCTTCTGGGACCTAAAAATATCGAATTTTCGGGTGTTTTGAGCCTGAATTTGAGATATAAAAGGGTACAGAAAATGCATGCACCTATCGACTTTTGGGCAACTAAAATATCGATTTTGAGAGCATGTTTTGGGTCTGTATCTTGAAAACATTCTAACTAGGAGTAGGGATGTACAGATCGCTTCTATGACCCAAAAATACCGAATTTTCGGGTGTTTTGAGCCTGAATTTGAGATATAAACGGGTACAGAAGATGCATGCACATATTGAATTTGGTCACCTAAAATATCGATTTTCAGCATGTTTTGGGCCTGTATTTTGAAAATACTCTAACTAGGAGTAGGCATGTACAGATCGCTTCTGGGACCCAAAAATATCGAATTTTCGGGTGTTTTAAGCCTGAATTTGAGATATAAACGGGTACAGAAGTTGCATGCACATATCGACTTTGGACACTTAAAATATCGATTTTTAGCATATTTTGAGCCTATATTTTGAAAACATTCTAGCACTGACTAAACATGTACAGATCGCTTCTGGGACCCAAAATTATCGAATTTTCGGGTGTTTTGAGGTTGAATTTGAGATATAAACGGGTACAGAAGATGCATACACATATCGACTTTTGGGCACCTAAAAGATCGATTTTCAGTATGTTTTGGGCCTGTATATTGAAAATACTCTAACACGGAGTAGGCATGTACAGATCGCTTCTGGGATCCCAAAATATCGAATTTTCGGGTGTTTTGGGCCTGAATTTGAGATATAAACGGGTACAGTAGATGCATGCATATATCGACTTTTGGGCACCTAAAATTTCAATTTTAAGCATGTTTTGGGTCTGTATCTTGAAAACATTCTAACTAGGAGTAGGGGTGTACAGATAGCTTCTAGGACCCAAAGATACCGAAGTTTCGGGTGTTTTGAGCCTTAATTTGAGACATAAACGGGTACAGAAGATGCATGCACATATTGACTTTGGGCACCTAAAATATCGATTTTCATCATGTTTTGGGCCTGTATTTCGAAAATACTCTAACACGGAGTAGGCATGTACAGATCGCTTCTGGGACCCATAAATATCGAATTTTCGGGTGTTTTGAGCCTGAATTTGAGATATAAACGGGTACAGAAGATGCATGCACATAAGACTTTGGACACTTATAATATCGATTTTTAGCATGTTTTAAGCCTATATTTTGAAAACATTCTAGCACTGACTAGACATGTACAGATTGCTTCTGGGACCTAAAAATATCGAATTTTCGGGTGTTTTGAGGTTGAATTTGGGATATAAATGGGTACAGAAGATGCTTGCACATATCGACTTTTGAGCACCTAAAAGATCGATTTTTAGTATGTTCTGGGCCTGTATTTTGAAAATACTCTAACACGGAGTAGGCATTTACAGTTCGCTTCTGGGACCCCATAATATCGAATTTTCGGGTGTTTTGGGCCTGAATTTGAGATATCGACTTTGGGCACCTAAAATATCGATTTTTATCATGTTTTGGGCCTATATTTTGAAAATATTCTAGCATTAAGTAGGCATGTACAGATCACTTCTGGGACCCCAAAATATCGAATTTTCGGATGTTTTGTGCCAGAATTTGAGATATAAACGGGTACAGATGATGCATGCACATATCGACTTTGGACACTTAAAATATCGATTTTTAGCATGTTTTGAGCCTATATTTTGAAAATATTCAAGCACTGAGTAGGCATGTACAGATCGTTTCTGGGACCCAAAAATATCGAATTTTCGGGTGTTTTGAGGTTGAATTTGGGATATAAACGGGTGCAGAAGATACAAACACATATTGACTTTGGTCACCTAAAATATCGATTTTCAGCTTGTTTTTGGCCTGTATTTTGAAAATACTCTAACACGGAGTAGGCAAGTACAGATCGATTCAGGGACCCAAAAATATCGAGTTTTCGGGTGTTTTGAGCCAGAATTTGAGATATAATCGGGTACAGAAGATGCATCCACATATCGACTTTTGGGCACCTAAAAGATCGATTTTCAGTATGTTTTGGGCCTGTATATTGAAAATACTCTAACACGGAGTAGGCATGTACAGATCGCTTCTGGGATCAAAAAATATCGAATTTTTGGGTGTTTTGGGCCTGAATTTGAGATATCGACATTGGGCACCTAAAATGTCGATTTTAGCATATTTTGGGCCTATATTTTAAAAATATTCTAGCACTGAGTAGGCATGTACAGATCGCTTCTGGGACCCAAAAATATCGAATTTTCGGGTGTTTTGAGCCTGAATTTGAGATATAAACGGGTACAGAAGATGCATGCACATATCGACTTTTGGGCACCTAAAAGATCGATTTTCATTGTGTTTTGGGCCTGTATATTGAAAATACTCTAACACGGAGTAGGCATGTACAGATCGCTTATGGGATCCCAAAATATCGAATTTTTGGGTTTTTTGGGCCAGAATTTGAGATATCGACTTTGGGCACTTAAAATATCGATTTTTAGCATGTTTTTGGCCTATATTTTGAAAATATTCTAGCACTAAGTAGAAATGTACAGATCACTTCTGGGACCCCAAAATATCGAATTTTAGGGTTTTTTGAGCCTGAATTTGAGATATAAACGGGTACAGATGATGCATGCACATATCGACTTTGGACACTTAAAATATCGATTTTTAGCATGTTTTGAGCCTATATTTTGAAAACATTCTAGCACTGAGTAGGCATGTACAGTTTGCTTGTGGGACTTAAAAATATCGAATTTTCGGGTGTTTTGAGGTTGAATTTGGGATATAAACGGGTGCAGAAGATGCATACACATATTGACTTTGGTCACCTAAAATATCGATTTTCAGCTTGTTTTGGGCCTGTATTTTGAAAATACTCTAACACGGAGTAGGCATGTACAGATCGCTTCTGGGATCCCAAAATATCGAATTTTTGGGTGTTTTGGGCCTGAATTTGAGATATCGACTTTGTGCACCTAAAATATCGATTTTAGCATGTTTTGGGCTTATATTTTGAAAATATTCTAGCACTGAGTAGGCATGTACAGATCGCTTCTGGGACCTAAAAATATCGAATTTTCGGGTGTTTTGAGCCTGAATTTGAGATATAAAAGGGTACAGAAAATGCATGCACCTATCGACTTTTGGGCAACTAAAATATCGATTTTGAGAGCATGTTTTGGGTCTGTATCTTGAAAACATTCTAACTAGGAGTAGGGATGTACAGATCGCTTCTATGACCCAAAAATACCGAATTTTCGGGTGTTTTGAGCCTGAATTTGAGATATAAACGGGTACAGAAGATGCATGCACATATTGAATTTGGTCACCTAAAATATCGATTTTCAGCATGTTTTGGGCCTGTATTTTGAAAATACTCTAACTAGGAGTAGGCATGTACAGATCGCTTCTGGGACCCAAAAATATCGAATTTTCGGGTGTTTTAAGCCTGAATTTGAGATATAAACGGGTACAGAAGTTGCATGCACATATCGACTTTGGACACTTAAAATATCGATTTTTAGCATATTTTGAGCCTATATTTTGAAAACATTCTAGCACTGACTAAACATGTACAGATCGCTTCTGGGACCCAAAATTATCGAATTTTCGGGTGTTTTGAGGTTGAATTTGAGATATAAACGGGTACAGAAGATGCATACACATATCGACTTTTGGGCACCTAAAAGATCGATTTTCAGTATGTTTTGGGCCTGTATATTGAAAATACTCTAACACGGAGTAGGCATGTACAGATCGCTTCTGGGATCCCAAAATATCGAATTTTCGGGTGTTTTGGGCCTGAATTTGAGATATAAACGGGTACAGTAGATGCATGCATATATCGACTTTTGGGCACCTAAAATATCAATTTTAAGCATGTTTTGGGTCTGTATCTTGAAAACATTCTAACTAGGAGTAGGGGTGTACAGATAGCTTCTAGGACCCAAAAATACCGAAGTTTCGGGTGTTTTGAGCCTTAATTTGAGACATAAACGGGTACAGAAGATGCATGCACATATTGACTTTGGGCACCTAAAATATCGATTTTCATCATGTTTTGGGCCTGTATTTCGAAAATACTCTAACACGGAGTAGGCATGTACAGATCGCTTCTGGGACCCATAAATATCGAATTTTCGGGTGTTTTGAGCCTGAATTTGAGATATAAACGGGTACAGAAGATGCATGCACATAAGACTTTGGACACTTATAATATCGATTTTTAGCATGTTTTAAGCCTATATTTGAAAACATTCTAGCACTGACTAGACATGTACAGATTGCTTCTGGGACCTAAAAATATAGAATTTTCGGGTGTTTTGAGGTTGAATTTGGGATATAAATGGGTACAGAAGATGCTTGCACATATCGACTTTTGAGCACCTAAAAGATCGATTTTTAGTATGTTCTGGGCCTGTATTTTGAAAATACTCTAACACGGAGTAGGCATTTACAGTTCGCTTCTGGGACCCCATAATATCGAATTTTCGGGTGTTTTGGGCCTGAATTTGAGATATCGACTTTGGGCACCTAAAATATCGATTTTTATCATGTTTTGGGCCTATATTTTGAAAATATTCTAGCATTAAGTAGGCATGTACAGATCACTTCTGGGACCCCAAAATATCGAATTTTCGGATGTTTTGTGCCAGAATTTGAGATATAAACGGGTACAGATGATGCATGCACATATCGACTTTGGACACTTAAAATATCGATTTTTAGCATGTTTTGAGCCTATATTTTGAAAATATTCAAGCACTGAGTAGGCATGTACAGATCGTTTTTGGGACCCAAAAATATCGAATTTTCGGGTGTTTTGAGGTTGAATTTGGGATATAAACGGGTGCAGAAGATACAAACACATATTGACTTTGGTCACCTAAAATATCGATTTTCAGCTTGTTTTTGGCCTGTATTTTGAAAATACTCTAACACGGAGTAGGCAAGTACAGATCGATTCAGGGACCCAAAAATATCGAGTTTTCGGGTGTTTTGAGCCAGAATTTGAGATATAATCGGGTACAGAAGATGCATCCACATATCGACTTTTGGGCACCTAAAAGATCGATTTTCAGTATGTTTTGGGCCTGTATATTGAAAATACTCTAACACGGAGTAGGCATGTACAGATCGCTTCTGGGATCAAAAAATATCGAATTTTTGGGTGTTTTGGGCCTGAATTTGAGATATCGACATTGGGCACCTAAAATATCGATTTTAGCATATTTTGGGCCTATATTTTAAAAATATTCTAGCACTGAGTAGGCATGTACAGATCGCTTCTGGGACCCAAAAATATCGAATTTTCGGGTGTTTTGAGCCTGAATTTGAGATATAAACGGGTACAGAAGATGCATGCACATATCGACTTTTGGGCTCCTAAAAGATCGATTTTCATTGTGTTTTGGGCCTGTATATTGAAAATACTCTAACACGGAGTAGGCATGTACAGATCGCTTATGGGATCCCAAAATATCGAATTTTTCGGTGTTTTGGGCCTGAATTTGAGATATCGACTTTGGGCACTTAAAATATCGATTTTTAGCATGTTTTTGGCCTATATTTTGAAAATATTCTAGCACTAAGTAGAAATGTACAGATCACTTCTGGGACCCCAAAATATCGAATTTTAGGGTGTTTTGAGCCTGAATTTGAGATATAAACGGGTACAGATGATGCATGCACATATCGACTTTGGACACTTAAAATATCGATTTTTAGCATGTTTTGAGCCTATATTTTGAAAACATTCTAGCACTGAGTAGGCATGTACAGTTTGCTTGTGGGACTTAAAAATATCGAATTTTCGGGTGTTTTGAGGTTGAATTTGGGATATAAACGGGTGCAGAAGATGCATACACATATTGACTTTGGTCACCTAAAATATCGATTTTCAGCTTGTTTTGGGCCTGTATTTTGAAAATACTCTAACACGGAGTAAGCATGTACAGATCGCTTCTGGGATCCCAAAATATCGAATTTTTGGGTGTTTTGGGCCTGAATTTGAGATATCGACTTTGTGCACCTAAAATATCGATTTTAGCATGTTTTGGGCTTATATTTTGAAAATATTCTAGCACTGAGTAGGCATGTACAGATCGCTTGTGGGACCTAAAAATATCGAATTTTCGGGTGTTTTGAGCCTGAATTTGAGATATAAAAGGGTACAGAAAATGCATGCACCTATCGACTTTTGGGCAACTAAAATATCGATTTTGAGAGCATGTTTTGGGTCTGTATCTTGAAAACATTCTAACTAGGAGTAGGGATGTACAGATCGCTTCTATGACCCAAAAATACCGAATTTTCGGGTGTTTTGAGCCTGAATTTGAGATATAAACGGGTACAGAAGATGCATGCACATATTGAATTTGGTCACCTAAAATATCGATTTTCAGCATGTTTTGGGCCTGTATTTTGAAAATACTCTAACTAGGAGTAGGCATGTACAGATCGCTTCTGGGACCCAAAAATATCGAATTTTCGGGTTTTTTAAGCCTGAATTTGAGATATAAACGGGTACAGAAGTTGCATGCACATATCGACTTTGGACACTTAAAATATCGATTTTTAGCATATTTTGAGCCTATATTTTGAAAACATTCTAGCACTGACTAAACATGTACAGATCGCTTCTGGGACCCAAAATTATCGAATTTTCGGGTGTTTTGAGGTTGAATTTGAGATATAAACGGGTACAGAAGATGCATACACATATCGACTTTTGGGCACCTAAAAGATCGATTTTCAGTATGTTTTGGGCCTGTATATTGAAAATACTCTAACATGGAGTAGGCATGTACAGATCGCTTCTGGGATCCCAAAATATCGAATTTTTGGGTGTTTTGTGCCTGAATTTGAGATATCGACTTTGGGCACCTAAAATATCGATTTTTAGCATGTTTTTGGCCTATATTTTGAAAATATTCTAGCACTAAGTAGAAATGTACAGATCACTTCTGGGACCCCAAAATATCGAATTTTAGGGTGTTTTGAGCCTGAATTTGGGATATAAACGGGTGTAGAAGATGCAAACACATATTGACTTTGGTCACCAAAAATATCGATTTTCAGCTTGTTTTGGGCCTGTATTTTGAAAATACTCTAACACGGAGTAGGTAAGTACAGATCGCTTCTGGGACCCCAAAATATCGAATTTTCGGGTTTTTTGAGCCAGAATTTGAGATATAATCGGGTACAGAAGATGCATCCACATATCGACTTTTGGGCACCTAAAAGATCGATTTTCAGTATGTTTTGGGCCTGCATATTGAAAATACTCTAACACGGAGTAGGCATGTACAGATCGCTTCTTGGATCCCAAAATATTGAATATTTGGGTGTTTTGGGCCTGAATTTGAGATATCGACATTGGGCACCTAAAATATCGATTTTTTGCATATTTTGGGCCTATATTTTAAAAATATTCTAGCACTGATTAGGCATGTACAGATCGCTTTTGGGACCCAAAAATATCGAATTTTGGGGTGTTTTGAGCCAGAATTTGAGATATAAACGGGTACAGAAGATGCATGCACATATCGACTTTTGGGCACCTAAAAGATCGATTTTCATTGTGTTTTGGGCCTGTATATTGAAAATACTCTAACTCGGAGTAGGCATGTACAGTTCGCTTCTGGGACCCCAAAATATCGAATTTTCGGGTGTTTTGTGCCTGAATTTGAGATATCGACTTTGGGCACCTTAAATATCGATTTTTAGCATGTTTTGGGCCTATATTTTGAAAATATTCTAGCATTAAGTAGGCATGTACAGATCACTTCTGGGACCCAAAAATATCGAATTTTCGGATGTTTTGAGCCTGAATTTGAGATATAAACGGGTACAGATGATGCATGCACATATCGACTTTGGACACTTAAAATATTGATTTTTAGCATGTTTTGAGCCTATTTTTTGAAAATATTCTAGCATTGAGTAGGCATGTACAGATCGTTTCTGGGACCCAAAAATATCGAATTTTCGGGTGTTTTGAGGTTGAATTTGGGATATAAACGGGTGCAGAAGATGCATACACATATTGACTTTGGTCACCTAAAATATCGATTTTCAGCTTGTTTTGGGCCTGTATTTTGAAAATACTCTAACACGGAGTAGGCAAGTATAGATCAATTCTGGAACCCCAAAATATCGAGTTTTCGGGTGTATTGAGCCAGAATTTGATATATAAACGGGTACAGAAGATGCATATCGACTTTTGGGCACCTAAAAGATCGATTTTTAGCATGTTTTTGGCCTATATTTTGAAAATATTCTAGCACTAAGTAGAAATGTACAGATCACTTCTGGGACCCCAAAATATCGAATTTTCGGGTGTTTTGAGCCTGAATTTGAGATATAAACGGGTACAGATGATGCATACACATATCGACTTTGGACACTTAAAATATCGATTTTTAGCATGTTTTGAGCCTATATTTTTAAAACATTCTTGCACTGAGTAGGCATGTACAGTTTGCTTCTGGGACTTAAAAATATCGAATTTTCGGGTGTTTTGAGGTTGAATTTGGGATATAAACGGGTGCAGAAGAGGCATACACATATTGACTTTGGTCACCTAAAATATCGATTTTCAGCTTGTTTTGGGCCTGTATTTTGAAAATACTCTAACACGGAGTAGGCATGTACAGATCGCTTCTGGGATCCCAAAATATAGAATTTTTGGGTGTTTTGGGCCTGAATTTGAGATATCGACTTGGTGCACCTAAAATATCGATTTTTAGCATGTTTTGGGCTTATATTTTGAAAATATTCTAGCATTGAGTAGGCATGTACAGATCGCTTCTGGGACCACAAAATATCGAATTTTCGGGTGTTTTGAGCCTAAATTTGCGATATAAACGGGTACAGAAGATGCATGCACCTATCGACTTTTGGGCACCAAAAATATCGATTTTGAGCATGTTTTGGGTATGTATCTTGAAAACATTCTAACTAGGAGTAGGGATGTACAGATCGCTTCTATGACCCAAAAATACCGAATTTTCGGGTGTTTTGAGCCTGAATTTGAGATATAAACGGGTACAGAAGATGCATGCACATATTGAATTTGGTCACCTAAAATATCGATTTTCAGCATGTTTTGGGCCTGTATTTTGAAAATACTCTAACTAGGAGTAGGCATGTACAGATCGCTTCTGGGACCCAAAAATATCGAATTTTCGGGTGTTTTGAGCCTGAATTTGAGATATAAACGGGTACAGAAGTTGCATGCACATATCGACTTTGGACACTTAAAATGTCGATTTTTAGCATGTTTTGAGCCTATATTTTGAAAACATTCTAGCACTGACTAAACATGTACAGATCGCTTCTGGGACCCAAAATTATCGAATTTTCGGGTGTTTTGAGGTTGAATTTGTGATATAAACGGGTACAGAAGATGCATGCACATATCGACTTTTGGGCACCTAATAGATCGATTTTCAGTATGTTTTGGGCCTGTATTTTGAAAATACTCTAACATGGAGTAGGCTTGTACAGTTCGCTTCTGGGACCCCAAAATATCGAATTTTACGGGTGTTTTGGGCCTGAATTTGAGATATCGACTTTGGGCATCTAAAATATCGATTTTTAGCATGTTTTGGGCCAATATTTTGAAAATATTCTAGCACTAAGTAGGCATGTACAGATCACTTCTGGGACACCAAAATATCGAATTTTCGGGCGTTTTGAGCCTGAATTTGAGATATAAACGGGTACAGATGATGCATGCACATATCGACTTTGGACACTTAAAATATCGATTTTTAGCATGTTTTGAGCCTATATTTTGAAAATATTCTAGCATTGAGTAGGCATGTACAGATCGTTTTTGAGACCCAAAAATATCGAATTTTCGGGGGTTTTGAGGTTGAATTTGGGATATAAATGGGTGCAGAAGATGCATACACATATTGACTTTGGTCACCTAAAATATCGATTTTCAGCTTGTTTTGGGCCTGTATTTTGAAAATACTCTAACACGGAGTAGGCATGTACAGATCGCTTCTGGGATCCCAAAATATCGAATTTTTCGGTGTTTTGGGCCTGAATTTGAGATATCGACTTTGGGCACCTAAAATATCGATTTTTAGCATGTTTTTGGCCTATATTTTGAAAATATTCTAGCACTAAGTAGAAATGTACAGATCACTTCTGGGACCCCAAAATATCTAATTTTAGGGTGTTTTGAACCTGAATTTGAGATATAAACGGGTACAGATGATGCATACACATATCGACTTTGGACACTTAAAATATCGATTTTTAGCATGTTTTGAGCCTATATTTTTAAAACATTCTTGCACTGAGTAGGCATGTACAGTTTGCTTCTTGGACTTAAAAATATCGAATTTTCGGGTGTTTTGAGGTTGAATTTGGGATATAAACGGGTGCAGAAGAGGCATACACATATTGACTTTGGTCACCTAAAATATCGATTTTCAGCTTGTTTTGGGCCTGTATTTTGAAAATACTCTAACACGGAGTAGGCATGTACAGATCGCTTCTGGGATCCCAAAATATAGAAATTTTGGGTGTTTTGGGCCTGAATTTGAGATATCGACTTGGTGTACCTAAAATATCGATTTTTAGCATGTTTTGGGCTTATATTTTGAAAATATTCTAGCACTGAGTAGGCATGTACAGATCGCTTCTGGGACCACAAAATATCGAATTTTCGGGTGTTTTGAGCCTAAATTTGAGATATAAACGGGTACAGAAGATGCATGCACCTATCGACTTTTGGGCACCAAAAATATCGATTTTTAGCATGTTTTGGGTCTGTATCTTGAAAACATTCTAACTAGGAGTAGGGATGTACAGATCGCTTCTAGGACCCAAACATACCGAGTTTTCGGGTGTTTTGAGCCTGAATTTGAGATATAAACGGGTACAGAAGATGCATGCACCTATCGACTTTTGGGCACCTAAAATATCGATTTTGAGCATGTTTTGGGTCTGTATCTTGAAAACATTCTAACTAGGAGTAGGGATGTACAGATCGCTTCTAGGACCCAAAAATAACGAATTTTCGGGTGTTTTGAGCCTGAATTTGAGATATAAACGGGTACAGAAGATGCATGCACATATTGAATTTGGTCACCTAAAATATCGATTTTCAGCATGTTTTGGGCCGGTTTTTTAAAATACTCTAACTAGGAGTAGGCATGTACAGATCGCTTCTGGGACCCAAAAATATCGAATTTTCGGGTGTTTTGAGCCTGAATTTGAGATGTAAACGGGTACAGAAGTTGCATGCACATATCGACTTTGGACACTTAAAATATCGATTTTTAGCATGTTTTGAGCCTATATTTTGAAAACATTCTAGCACTGACTAAACATGTACAGATCGCTTCTGGGACCCAAAATTATCGAATTTTCGGGTGTTTTGAGGTTGAATTTGTAAAATAAACGGGTACAGAAGATGCATGCACATATCGACTTTTGGGCACCTAAAAGATCGATTTTTAGTATTTTTTGTTCCTGTATTTTTGAAAATTCTCTAACACGGAGTAGGCATGTACAGTTCGCTTATGGGACCCCAAAATATCGAATTTTCGGTTGTTTTGGGCCTGAATTTGAGATATCGACTTTGGGCACCTAAAATATCGATTTTAGCATGTTTTGGGCCTATATTTTGAAAATATTCTAGCATTAAGTAGGCATGTACAGATCGCTTCTGGGACCCAAAAATATCGAATTTTCGGGTGTTTTGAGGTTGAATTTGAGATATAAACGGGTACAGAAGATGCATGCACATATCGACTTTTGGGCACCTAACAGATCGATTTTCAGTATGTTTTGGGCCTGTATTTTGAAAATACTCTAACATGGAGTAGGCTTGTACAGTTCGCTTCTGGGACCCAAAAATATCGAATTTTCGGGTGTTTTGAGCCTGAATTTGAGATATAAACGGGTACAGAAGATGCATGCACATATCGACTTTGGACACTTAAAATATCGATTTTTAGCATGTTTTGAGCGTATTTTTTGAAAACATTCTAGCACTGACTAGACATGTACAGATCGCTTCTGGGACCCAAAATTATCGAATTTTCGGGTGTTTTGAGGTTGAATTTGAGATATAAACGAGTGCAGAAGATGCATACACATGTTGACTTTGGGCACCTAAAATATCGATTTTCAGCATGTTTTGGGTCTGCATCTGAGTAGGCATATACAGATCGCTTCTGGTACTCCAAAATATTAAATTTTTGGGTGTTTGGAGCCTGAATTTGAAATATATACGGGTACAGAAGATGCATGCACATATCGACTTTTGGGCACCTAAAAGATCGATTTTCAGTATGTTTTGGGCCTGTATTTTGAAAATACTCTAACACGGAGTAGGCATGTACAGTTCGCTTCTGTGACCCAAAAATATCGAATTTTCGGGTGTTTTGAGGTTGAATTTGGGATATAAACGGGTACAGAAGATGCATGCACATATCGACTTTTGGGCACCTAAAAGATCGATTTTCAATATGTTTTGGTCCAGTATTTTGAAAATACTCTAACACGGAGTAGGCATGTACAGTTCGCTTCTGGGACCCCAAAATATCGAATTTTCGGGTGTTTTGGGCCTGAATTTGAGATATCGACTTTGGGCACCTAAAATATCGATTTTTAGCATGTTTTGGGCCTATATTATGAAAATATTCTAGCATTAAGTAGGCATGTACAGATCGCTTCTGGGACCTAAAAATATCGAATTTTCGGGTGTTTTGAGGTTGAATTTGAGATATAAACGGGTACAGAAGATGCATGCACATATCGACTTTTGGGCACCTAACAGATCGATTTTCAGTATGTTTTGGGCCTGTATTTTGAAAATACTCTAACATGGAGTAGGCTTGTACAGTTCGCTTCTGGGACCCCAAAATATCGAGTTTTACGTGTGTTTTGGGCCTGAATTTGAGATATCGACTTTCGGCATCTAAAATATCGATTTTTAGCATGTTTTGGGCCAATATTTTGAAAATATTCTAGCACTAAGTAGGCATGTACAGATCACTTCTGGGACACCAAAATATCGAATTTTCGGGCGTTTTGACCCTGAATTTGAGATAAAAACGGGTACAGATGATGCATGCACATATCGACTTTGGACACTTAAAATATCGATTTTTAGCATGTTTTGAGCCTATATTTCGAAAATATTCTAGCACTGAGTAGGCATGTACAGATCGTTTCTGGGACCCAAAACTATCGAATTTTCGGGTGTTTTGAGGTAGAATTTGGGATATAAACGGGTGCAGAAGATGCATTCACATATTGACTTTGGTCACCTAAAATATCGATTTTCAGCTTGTTTTGGGCCTGTATTTTGAAAATACTCTAACACGGAGTAGGCAATTACATATCGATTCGGGGACCCCAAAATATCGAGTTTTCGGGTGTTTTGAGCCAGAATTTGAGATATAATCGGGTACAGAAGATGCATCCACATATCGACTTTTGGGCACCTAAAAGATCGATTTTCAGTATGTTTTGGGCCTGTATATTGAAAATACTCTTACACGGAGTAGGCATGTACAGATCGCTTCTGGGATCCCAAAATATCGAAATTTTGGGTGTTTTGGGCCTGAATTTGAGATATCGACTTTGGGCACCTAAAATATCGATTTTTAGCATATTTTTGGCCTATATTTTGAAAATATTCTAGCACTAAGTAGAAATGTACAGATCACTTCTGGGACCCCAAAATATCGAATTTTAGGGTGTTTTGAGCCTGAATTTGAGATATAAACGGGTACAGATGATGCATGCACATATCGACTTTGGAAACTTAAAATATCGATTTTTAGCATGTTTTGAGCCTATATTTTGAAAACATTCTAGCACTGAGTAGGCATGTACAGTTTGCTTGTGTGACTTAAAAATATCGAATTTTCGGGTGTTTTGAGGTTGAATTTGGGATATAAACGGGTGCAGAAGATGCATACACATATTGACTTTGGTCACCTAAAATATCGATTTTCAGCTTGTTTTGGGCCTGTATTTTGAAAATACTCTAACACGGAGTAGGCATGTACAGATCGCTTCTGGGATCCCAAAATATCGAATTTTTGGGTGTTTTGGGCCTGAATTTGAGATATCGACTTTGTGGACCTAAAATATCGATTTTTATCATGTTTTGTGCTTATATTTTGAAAATATTCTAGCACTGAGTAGGCATGTACAGATCGCTTCTGGGACCTAAAAATATCGAATTTTCGGGTGTTTTGAGCCTGAATTTGAGATATAAACGGGTACAGAAGATGCATGCACCTATCGACTTTTGGGCACCTAAAATATCGATTTTGAGCATGTTTTGGGTCTGTATCTTGAAAACATTCTAACTAGGAGTAGGGATGTACAGATCGCTTCTAGGACCCAAAAATACCGAATTTTCGGGTGTTTTGAGCCTGAATTTGAGATATAAACGGGTACAGAAGTTGCATGCACATATCGACTTTGGACACTTAAAATATCGATTTTTAGCATGTTTTGAGCCTATATTTTGAAAACATTCTAGCACTGACTAAACATGTACAGATCACTTCTGGGACCCAAAATTATCGAATTTTCGGGTGTTTTGAGGTTGAATTTGAGATATAAACGGGTACAGAAGATGCATACACATATCGACTTTTGGGCACCTAAAAGATCGATTTTTAGTATGTTTTGGGCCTGTATTTTGAAAATACTCTAACACGGAGTAGGCATGTACAGTTCGCTTCTGGGACCCCAAAATATCGAATTTTCGGGTGTTTTGGGCCTGAATTTGAGATATCGACTTTGTGCACCTAAAATATCGATTTTTAGCATGTTTTGGGCCTATATTTTGAAAATATTCTAGTATTAAGTAGGCATGTACAGATCACTTCTGGGACCCAAAAATATCGAATTTTCGGATGTTTTGAGCCTGAATTTGAGATATAAACGGGTACAGATGATGCATGCACATATCGACTTTGGATACTTAAAATATCGATTTTTAGCATGTTTTGAGCCTATATTTTGAAAATATTCTAGCATTGAGTAGGCATGTACAGATCGTTTCTGGGACCCAAAAATATCGAATTTTCGGGTGTTTTGAGGTTGAATTTGGGATATAAACGGGTGCAGAAGATGCATCCACATATCGACGTTTGGGCACCTAAAAGATCGATTTTCAGTATGTTTTTAGCCTGTATATTGAAAATACTCTAACACGGAGTAAGTATGTACAGATCGCTTCTGGGACCCCAAAATATCGAATTTTCGGGTGTTTTGGGCCTAAATTTGAGATATCGACTTTGGGCACCTAAAATATCGATTTTTAGCATGTTTTTGGCCTATATTTTGAAAATATTCCAGCACTAAGTAGAAATGTACAGATCACTTCTGGGACCCCAAAATATCGAATTTTAGGGTGTTTTAAGCCTGAATTTGAGATATAAACGGGTACAGATGATGCATACACATATCGACTTTGGACACTTAAAATATCGATTTTTAGCATGTTTTGAGCCTATATTTTTAAAACATTCTAGCACTGAGTAGGCATGTACAGTTTGCTTCTGGGACTTAAAAATATCGAATTTTCGGGTGTTTTGAGGTTGAATTTGGGATATAAACGGGTGCAGAAGAGGCATACACATATTGACTTTAATCACCTAAAATATCGATTTTCAGCTTGTTTTGGGCCTGTATTTTGAAAATACTCTAACACGGAGTAGGCATGTACAGATCGCTTCTGGGATCCCAAAATATAGAATTTTTGGGTGTTTTGGGCCTGAATTTGAGATATCGACTTGGTGCACCTAAAATATCGATTTTTAGCATGTTTTGGGCTTATATTTTGAAAATATTCTAGCACTGAGTAGGCATGTACAGATCGCTTCTGGGACCACAAAATATCGAATTTTCGGGTGTTTTGAGCCTAAATTTGAGATATAAACGGGTACAGAAGATGCATGCACCTATCGACTTTTGGGCACCAAAAATATCGATTTTGAGCATGTTTTGGGTCTGTATCTTGAAAACATTCTAACTAGGAGTAGGGATGTACAGATCGCTTCTATGACCCAAACATACCGAGTTTTCGGGTGTTTTGAGCCTGAATTTGAGATATAAACGGGTACAGAAGATGCATGCACATATTGAATTTGGTCACCTAAAATATCGATTTTCAGCATGTTTTGGGCCTGTTTTTTGAAAAAACTCTAACTAGGAGTAGGCATGTACAGATCGCTTCTGGGACCCAAAAATATCGAATTTTCGGGTGTTTTGAACCTGAATTTAAGATATAAACGGGTACAGAAGTTGCATGCACATATCGACTTTGGACACTTAAAAAATCGATTTTTAGCATGTTTTGAGCCTATATTTTGAAAACATTCTAGCACTGACTAAACATGTACAGATCGCTTCTGGGACCCAAAATTATCGGATTTTCGGGTGTTTTGAGGTTGAATTTGTGATATAAACGGGTACAGAAGATTCATGCACATATCGACTTTTGGGCACCTAAAAGATCGATTTTTAGTATTTTTTGTTCCTGTATTATTGAAAATTCTCTAACACGGAGTAGGCATGTACAGTTCGCTTCTGGGACCCCAAAATATCGAATTTTCGGGTGTTTTGGGCCTGAATTTGAGATATCGACTTTGGGCACCTAAAATATCGATTTTTAGCATGTTTTGGGCCTATATTTTGAAAATATTCTAGCACTGAGTAGGCATGTACAGATCGTTTCTGGGACCCAAAAATATCGAATTTTCGGGTGTTTTGAGGTTGAATTTGGGATATAAACGGGTGCAGAAGATGCATACACATATTGACTTTGGTCACCTAAAATATCGATTTTCAGCTTGTTTTGGGCCTGTATTTTGAAAATACTCTAACACGGAGTAGGCATGTACAGATCGCTTCTGGGATCCCAAAATATCGAATTTTTGGGTGTTTTGGGCCTGAATTTGAGATATCGACTTTGTGGACCTAAAATATCGATTTTTATCATGTTTTGTGCTTATATTTTGAAAATATTCTAGCACTGAGTAGGCATGTACAGATCGCTTCTGGGACCTAAAAATATCGAATTTTCGGGTGTTTTGAGCCTGAATTTGAGATATAAACGGGTACAGAAGATGCATGCACCTATCGACTTTTGGGCACCTAAAATATCGATTTTGAGCATGTTTTGGGTCTGTATCTTGAAAACATTCTAACTAGGAGTAGGGATGTACAGATCGCTTCTAGGACCCAAAAATACCGAATTTTCGGGTGTTTTGAGCCTGAATTTGAGATATAAACGGGTACAGAAGTTACATGCACATATCGACTTTGGACACTTAAAATATCGATTTTTAGCATGTTTTGAGCCTATATTTTGAAAACATTCTAGCACTGACTAAACATGTACAGATCACTTCTGGGACCCAAAATTATCGAATTTTCGGGTGTTTTGAGGTTGAATTTGAGATATAAACGGGTACAGAAGATGCATACACATATCGACTTTTGGGCACCTAAAAGATCGATTTTTAGTATGTTTTGGGCCTGTATTTTGAAAATACTCTAACACGGAGTAGGCATGTACAGTTCGCTTCTGGGACCCCAAAATATCGAATTTTCGGGTGTTTTGGGCCTGAATTTGAGATATCGACTTTGTGCACCTAAAATATCGATTTTTAGCATGTTTTGGGCCTATATTTTGAAAATATTCTAGTATTAAGTAGGCATGTACAGATCACTTCTGGGACCCAAAAATATCGAATTTTCGGATGTTTTGAGCCTGAATTTGAGATATAAACGGGTACAGATGATGCATGCACATATCGACTTTGGATACTTAAAATATCGATTTTTAGCATGTTTTGAGCCTATATTTTGAAAATATTCTAGCATTGAGTAGGCATGTACAGATCGTTTCTGGGACCCAAAAATATCGAATTTTCGGGTGTTTTGAGGTTGAATTTGGGATATAAACGGGTGCAGAAGATGCATCCACATATCGACGTTTGGGCACCTAAAAGATCGATTTTCAGTATGTTTTTAGCCTGTATATTGAAAATACTCTAACACGGAGTAAGTATGTACAGATCGCTTCTGGGACCCCAAAATATCGAATTTTCGGGTGTTTTGGGCCTAAATTTGAGATATCGACTTTGGGCACCTAAAATATCGATTTTTAGCATGTTTTTGGCCTATATTTTGAAAATATTCCAGCACTAAGTAGAAATGTACAGATCACTTCTGGGACCCCAAAATATCGAATTTTAGGGTGTTTTAAGCCTGAATTTGAGATATAAACGGGTACAGATGATGCATACACATATCGACTTTGGACACTTAAAATATCGATTTTTAGCATGTTTTGAGCCTATATTTTTAAAACATTCTAGCACTGAGTAGGCATGTACAGTTTGCTTCTGGGACTTAAAAATATCGAATTTTCGGGTGTTTTGAGGTTGAATTTGGGATATAAACGGGTGCAGAAGAGGCATACACATATTGACTTTAATCACCTAAAATATCGATTTTCAGCTTGTTTTGGGCCTGTATTTTGAAAATACTCTAACACGGAGTAGGCATGTACAGATCGCTTCTGGGATCCCAAAATATAGAATTTTTGGGTGTTTTGGGCCTGAATTTGAGATATCGACTTGGTGCACCTAAAATATCGATTTTTAGCATGTTTTGGACTTATATTTTGAAAATATTCTAGCACTGAGTAGGCATGTACAGATCGCTTCTGGGACCACAAAATATCGAATTTTCGGGTGTTTTGAGCCTAAATTTGAGATATAAACGGGTACAGAAGATGCATGCACCTATCGACTTTTGGGCACCAAAAATATCGATTTTGAGCATGTTTTGGGTCTGTATCTTGAAAACATTCTAACTAGGAGTAGGGATGTACAGATCGCTTCTATGACCCAAACATACCGAGTTTTCGGGTGTTTTGAGCCTGAATTTGAGATATAAACGGGTACAGAAGATGCATGCACATATTGAATTTGGTCACCTAAAATATCGATTTTCAGCATGTTTTGGGCCTGTTTTTTGAAAAAACTCTAACTAGGAGTAGGCATGTACAGATCGCTTCTGGGACCCAAAAATATCGAATTTTCGGGTGTTTTGAACCTGAATTTAAGATATAAACGGGTACAGAAGTTGCATGCACATATCGACTTTGGACACTTAAAATATCGATTTTTAGCATGTTTTGAGCCTATATTTTGAAAACATTCTAGCACTGACTAAACATGTACAGATCGCTTCTGGGACCCAAAATTATCGGATTTTCGGGTGTTTTGAGGTTGAATTTGTGATATAAACGGGTACAGAAGATTCATGCACATATCGACTTTTGGGCACCTAAAAGATCGATTTTTAGTATTTTTTGTTCCTGTATTATTGAAAATTCTCTAACACGGAGTAGGCATGTACAGTTCGCTTCTGGGACCCCAAAATATCGAATTTTCGGGTGTTTTGGGCCTGAATTTGAGATATCGACTTTGGGCACCTAAAATATCGATTTTTAGCATGTTTTGGGCCTATATTTTGAAAATATTCTAGCATTAAGTAGGCATGTACAGATCGCTTCTGGGACCCCAAAATATCGAATTTTCGGGTGTTTGGACCCTGAATTTGAGATATAAACGGGTACAGAAGATGCATGCACATATCGACTTTTGGGCACCTAATAAATCGATTTTCAGTATGTTTTGGGCCTGTATTTTGAAAATACTCTAACATGGAGTAGACTTGTACAGTTCGCTTCTGGGACCCCAAAATATCGAATTTTACGGGTGTTTTGGGCCTGAATTTGAGATATCGACTTTGGGCATCTAAAATATCGATTTTTAGCATGTTTTGGGCCAATATTTTGTAAATATTCTAGCACTGAGTAGGCATGTACAGATCGTTTCTGGGACCCAAAAATTTCGAATTTTCGGGTGTTTTGAGGTTGAATTTGGGATATAAACGGGTGCAGAAGATGCATACACATATTGACTTTGGTCACCTAAAATATCGATTTTCAGCTTGTTTTGGGCCTGTATTTTGAAAATACTCTAACACGGAGTAGGCAAGTACAGATCGATTCGGGGACCCCAAAATATCGAGTTTTCGGGTGTTTTGAGCCAGAATTTGAGATATAATCGGGTACAGAAGATGCATCCACATATCGACTTTTGGGCACCTAATAGATCGATTTTCAGTATGTTTTGAGCCTGTATATTGAAAATACTCTAACACGGAGTAGGCATGTACAGATCGCTTCTGGGATCCCAAAATATCGAAATTTTGGGTGTTTTGGGCCTGAATTTGAGATATCGACTTTGGGCACCTAAAATATCGATTTTTAGCATGTTTTTGGCCTATATTTTGAAAATATTCTAGCACTAAGTAGAAATGTACAGATCACTTCTGGGACCCCAAAATATCGAATTTTAGGGTGTTTTGAGCCTGAATTTGAGATATAAACGGGTACAGATGATGCATACACATATCGACTTTGGACACTTAAAATATCGATTTTTAGCATGTTTTGAGCCTATATTTTTAAAACATTCTTGCACTGAGTAGGCATGTACAGTTTGCTTCTGGGACTTAAAAATATCGAATTTTCGGGTGTTTTGAGGTTGAATTTGGGATATAAACGGGTGCAGAAGAGGCATACACATATTGACTTTAATCACCTAAAATATCGATTTTCAGCTTTTTTTGGGCCTTTATTTTGAAAATACTCTAACACGGAGTAGGCATGTACAGATCGCTTCTGGGATCCCAAAATATAGAATTTTTGGGTGTTTTGGGCCTGAATTTTAGATATCGACTTGGTGCACCTAAAATATCGATTTTTAGCATGTTTTGGGCTTATATTTTGAAAATATTCTAGCACTGAGTAGGCATGTACAGATCGCTTCTGGGACCACAAAATATCGAATTTTCGTGTGTTTTGAGCCTAAATTTGAGATATAAACGGGTACAGAAGATGCATGCACCTATCGACTTTTGGGCACCAAAAATATCGATTTTGAGCATGTTTTGGGTCTGTATCTTGAAAACATTCTAACTAGGAGTAGGGATGTACAGATCGCTTCTATGACCCAAACATACCGAGTTTTCGGGTGTTTTGAGCCTGAATTTGAGATATAAACGGGTACAGAAGATGCATGCACCTATCGACTTTTGGGCACCTAAAATATCGATTTTGAGCATGTTTTGGGTCTATATCTTGAAAACATTCTAACTAGGAGTAGGGATGTACAGATCGCTTCTAGGACCCAAAAATACCGAATTTTCGGGTGTTTTGAGCCTGAATTTGAGATATAAACGGGTACAGAAGATGCATGCACATATTGAATTTGGTCACCTAAAATATCGATTTTCAGCATGTTTTGGGCCTGTTTTTTGAAAAAAACTCTAACTAGGAGTTGGCATGTACAGATCGCTTCTGGGACCCAAAAATATCGAATTTTCGGGTGTTTTGAACCTGAATTTAAGATATAAACGGGTACAGAAGTTGCATGCACATATCGACTTTGGACACTTAAAATATCGATTTTTAGCATGTTTTGAGCCTATATTTTGAAAACATTCTAGCACTGACTAAACATGTACAGATCACTTCTGGGACCCAAAATTATCGGATTTTCGGGTGTTTTGAGGTTGAATTTGTGATATAAACGGGTACAGAAGATTCATGCACATATCGACTTTTGGGCACCTAAAAGATCGATTTTTAGTATTTTTTGTTCCTGTATTATTGAAAATTCTCTAACACGGAGTAGGCATGTACAGTTCGCTTCTAGGACCCCAAAATATCGAATTTTCGGGTGTTTTGGGCCTGAATTTGAGATATCGACTTTGGGCACCTGAAATATCGATTTTTAGCATGTTTTGGGCCTATATTTTGAAAATATTCTAGCATTAAGTAGGCATGTACAGATCGCTTCTAGGACCCCAAAATATCGAATTTTCGGGTGTTTTGGGCCTGAATTTGAGATATCGACTTTGGGCACCTAATAGACCGATTTTCAGTATGTTTTGGGCCTGTATTTTGAAAATACTCTAACATGGAGTAGACTTGTACAGTTCGCTTCTGGGACCCCAAAATATCGAATTTTACGGGTGTTTTGGGCCTGAATTTGAGATATCGACTTTGGGCATCTAAAATATCGAATTTTAGCATGTTTTGGGCCAATATTTTGTAAATATTCTAGCACTGAGTAGGCATGTACAGATCGTTTCTGGGACCCAAAAATATCGAATTTTCGGGTGTTTTGAGGTTGAATTTGGGATATAAACGGGTGCAGAAGATGCATACACATATTGACTTTGGTCACCTAAAATATCGATTTTCAGCTTGTTTTGGGCCTGTATTTTGAAAATACTCTAACACGGAGTAGGCAAGTACAGATCGATTCGGGGACCCCAAAATATCGAGTTTTCGGGTGTTTTGAGCCAGAATTTGAGATATAATCGGGTACAGAAGATGCATCCACATATCGACTTTTGGGCACCTAAAAGATCGATTTTCAGTATGTTTTGAGCCTGTATATTGAAAATACTCTAACACGGAGTAGGCATGTACAGATCGCTTCTGGGATCCCAAAATATCGAAATTTTGGGTGTTTTGGGCCTGAATTTGAGATATCGACTTTGGGCACCTAAAATATCGATTTTTAGCATATTTTTGGCCTATATTTTGAAAATATTCTAGCACTGAGTAGGCATGTACAGATCGCTTCTAGGACCCAAAAATATCGAATTTTTGGGTGTTTTGAGCCTGAATTTGAGATATAAACGGGTACAGAAGATGCATGCACATATCGACTTTTGGGCACCTAAAAGATCGATTTTCAGTATGTTTTGTGCCTGTATATTGAAAATACTCTAACACGGAGTAGGCATTTACAGATCGCTTCTGGGATCCCAAAATATCGAATTTTGGGTGTTTTGGGCCTGAATTTGAGATATCGACTTTGGGCACCTAAAATATCGATTTTTAGCATGTTTTTGGCCTATATTTTGAAAATATTCTAGCACTAAGTAGAAATGTACAGATCACTTCTGGGACCCCAATATATCGAATTTTATGGTGTTTTGAGCCTGAATTTGAGATATAAACGGGTACAGATGATGCATGCACATATCGACTTTGGACACTTAAAATATCGATTTTTAGCATGTTTTGAGCCTATATTTTGAAAACATTCTAGCACTGAGTAGGCATGTACAGTTTGCTTCCGGGACTTAAAAATATCGAATTTTATTGTGTTTTGAGGTTGAATTTGGGATATAAACGGGTGCAGAAGATGCATACACATATTGACTTTGGTCACCTAAAATATCGATTTTCAACTTGTTTTGGGCATGTATTTTGAAAATACTCTAACACGGAGTAGGCATGTACAGATCGCTTCTGGGATCCCAAAATATAGAATTTTTGGGTGTTTTGGGCCTAAATTTGAGATATCGACTTTGTGCACCTAAAATATCGATTTTAGCATGTTTTGGGCTTATATTTTGAAAATATTCTAGCACTGAGTAGGCATGTACAGATCGCTTCTGGGACCACAAAATATCGAATTTTCGGGTGTTTTGAGCCTGAATTTGAGATATAAACGGGTACAGAAGATGCATGCACCTTTCGACTTTTGGGCACCTAAAATATCGAATTTTAGCATGTTTTGGGCCAATATTTTGTAAATATTCTAGCACTGAGTAGGCATGTACAGATCGTTTCTGGGACCCAAAAATATCGAATTTTCGGGTGTTTTGAGGTTGAATTTGGGATATAAACGGGTGCAGAAGATGCATACACATATTGACTTTGGTCACCTAAAATATCGATTTTCAGCTTGTTTTGGGCCTGTATTTTGAAAATACTCTAACACGGAGTAGGCAAGTACAGATCGATTCGGGGACCCCAAAATATCGAGTTTTCGGGTGTTTTGAGCCAGAATTTGAGATATAATCGGGTACAGAAGATGCATCCACATATCGACTTTTGGGCACCTAAAAGATCGATTTTCAGTATGTTTTGAGCCTGTATATTGAAAATACTCTAACACGGAGTAGGCATGTACAGATCGCTTCTGGGATCCCAAAATATCGAAATTTTGGGTGTTTTGGGCCTGAATTTGAGATATCGACTTTGGGCACCTAAAATATCGATTTTTAGCATATTTTTGGCCTATATTTTGAAAATATTCTAGCACTGAGTAGGCATGTACAGATCGCTTCTAGGACCCAAAAATATCGAATTTTTGGGTGTTTTGAGCCTGAATTTGAGATATAAACGGGTACAGAAGATGCATGCACATATCGACTTTTGGGCACCTAAAAGATCGATTTTCAGTATGTTTTGAGCCTGTATATTGAAAATACTCTAACACGGAGTAGGCATGTACAGATCGCTTCTGGGATCCCAAAATATCGAAATTTTGGGTGTTTTGGGCCTGAATTTGAGATATCGACTTTGGGCACCTAAAATATCGATTTTTAGCATATTTTTGGCCTATATTTTGAAAATATTCTAGCACTGAGTAGGCATGTACAGATCGCTTCTAGGACCCAAAAATATCGAATTTTTGGGTGTTTTGAGCCTGAATTTGAGATATAAACGGGTACAGAAGATGCATGCACATATCGACTTTTGGGCACCTAAAAGATCGATTTTCAGTATGTTTTGTGCCTGTATATTGAAAATACTCTAACACGGAGTAGG
Organism: Petrolisthes cinctipes; assembly: GCA_033782935.1. Taxonomy (NCBI): domain Eukaryota; kingdom Metazoa; phylum Arthropoda; class Malacostraca; order Decapoda; family Porcellanidae; genus Petrolisthes; species Petrolisthes cinctipes. The sequence continues at coordinate 1,747,962 of JAWQEG010000201.1, forward strand.
CATTTACAGATCGCTTCTGGGATCCCAAAATATCGAATTTTGGGTGTTTTGGGCCTGAATTTGAGATATCGACTTTGGGCACCTAAAATATCGATTTTTAGCATGTTTTTGGCCTATATTTTGAAAATATTCTAGCACTAAGTAGAAATGTACAGATCACTTCTGGGACCCCAATATATCGAATTTTATGGTGTTTTGAGCCTGAATTTGAGATATAAACGGGTACAGATGATGCATGCACATATCGACTTTGGACACTTAAAATATCGATTTTTAGCATGTTTTGAGCCTATATTTTGAAAACATTCTAGCACTGAGTAGGCATGTACAGTTTGCTTCCGGGACTTAAAAATATCGAATTTTATTGTGTTTTGAGGTTGAATTTGGGATATAAACGGGTGCAGAAGATGCATACACATATTGACTTTGGTCACCTAAAATATCGATTTTCAACTTGTTTTGGGCATGTATTTTGAAAATACTCTAACACGGAGTAGGCATGTACAGATCGCTTCTGGGATCCCAAAATATAGAATTTTTGGGTGTTTTGGGCCTAAATTTGAGATATCGACTTTGTGCACCTAAAATATCGATTTTAGCATGTTTTGGGCTTATATTTTGAAAATATTCTAGCACTGAGTAGGCATGTACAGATCGCTTCTGGGACCACAAAATATCGAATTTTCGGGTGTTTTGAGCCTGAATTTGAGATATAAACGGGTACAGAAGATGCATGCACCTTTCGACTTTTGGGCACCTAAAATATCGATTTTGAGCATGTTTTGGGTCTGTATCTTGAAAACATTCTAACTAGGAGTAGGGATGTACAGATCGCTTCTAGGACCCAAAAATACCGAATTTTCGGGTGTTTTGAGCCTGAATTTGAGATATAAACGGGTACAGAAGATGCATGCACATATTGAATTTGGTCACCTAAAATATCGATTTTCAGCATGTTTTGGGCCTGTATTTTGAAAATACTCTAACTAGGAGTAGGCATGTACAGATCGCTTCTGGGACCCAAAAATATCGAATTTTCGGGTGTTTTGAGCCTGAATTTGAGATATAAACGGGTACAGAAGTTGCATGCACATATCGACTTTGGACACTTAAAATATTGATTTTTAGCATGGTTTGAGCCTATATTTTGAAAACATTCTAGCACTGACTAAACATGTACAGATCGCTTCTGGGACCCAAAATTTTCGAATTTTCGGGTGTTTTGAGGTTGAATTTGGGATATAAACGGGTGCAGAAGATGCATACACATATTGACTTTGGCCACCTAAAATATCGATTTTCAACTTGTTTTGGGCCTGTATTTTGAAAATACTCTAACACGGAGTAGGCAAGTACAGATCGATTCTGGGACCCCAAAATATCGAGTTTTCGGGTGTATTGAGTCAGAATTTGATATATAAACGGGTACAGAAGATGCATCCACATATCGACGTTTGGGCACCTAAAAGATCGATTTTCAGTATGTTTTTAGCCTGTATATTGAAAATACTCTAACACGGAGTAGGCATGTACAGATCGCTTCTGGGATCCCAAAATATCGAATTTTTCGGTGTTTTGGGCCTGAATTTGAGATATCGACTTTGGGCACCTAAAATATCGATTTTTAGCATGTTTTTGGCCTATATTTTGAAAATATTCCAGCACTAAGTAGAAATGTACAGATCACTTCTGGGACCCCAAAATATCGAATTTTAGGGTGTTTTAAGCCTGAATTTGAGATATAAACGGGTACAGATGATGCATACACATATCGACTTTGGACACTTAAAATATCGATTTTTAGCATGTTTTGAGCCTATATTTTTAAAACATTCTAGCACTGAGTAGGCATGTACAGTTTGCTTCCGGGACTTAAAAATATCGAATTTTCGGGTGTTTCGAGGTTGAATTTGGGATATAAACGGGTGCAGAAGAGGCATACACATATTGACTTTAATCACCTAAAATATCGATTTTCAGCTTGTTTTGGGCCTGTATTTTGAAAATACTCTAACACGGAGTAGGCATGTACAGATCGCTTCTGGGATCCCAAAATATAGAATTTTTGGGTGTTTTGTGCCTGAATTTGAGATATCGACTTGGTGCACCTAAAATATCGATTTTTAGCATGTTTTGGGCTTATATTTTGAAAATATTCTAGCACTGAGTAGGCATGTACAGATCGCTTCTGGGACCACAAAATATCGAATTTTCGGGTGTTTTGAGCCTAAATTTGAGATATAAACGGGTACAGAAGATGCATGCACCTATCGACTTTTGGGCACCAAAAATATCGATTTTGAGCATGTTTTGGGTCTGTATCTTGAAAACATTCTAACTAGGAGTAGGGATGTACAGATCGCTTCTATGACCCAAACATACCGAGTTTTCGGGTGTTTTGAGCCTGAATTTGAGATATAAACGGGTACAGAAGATGCATGCACATATTGAATTTGGTCACCTAAAATATCGATTTTCAGCATGTTTTGGGCCTGTTTTTTGAAAAAACTCTAACTAGGAGTAGGCATGTACAGATCGCTTCAGGGACCCAAAAATATCGAATTTTCGGGTGTTTTGAACCTGAATTTAAGATATAAACGGGTACAGAAGTTGCATGCACATATCGACTTTGGACACTTAAAATATCGATTTTTAGCATGTTTTGAGCCTATATTTTGAAAACATTCTAGCACTGACTAAACATGTACAGATCGCTTCTGGGACCCAAAATTATCGGATTTTCGGGTGTTTTGAGGTTGAATTTGTGATATAAACGGGTACAGAAGATTCATGCACATATCGACTTTTGGGCACCTAAAAGATCGATTTTTAGTATTTTTTGTTCCTGTATTATTGAAAATTCTCTAACACGGAGTAGGCATGTACAGTTCGCTTCTGGGACCCCAAAATATCGAATTTTCGGGTGTTTTGGGCCTGAATTTGAGATATCGACTTTGGGCACCTAAAATATCGATTTTTAGCATGTTTTGGGCCTATATTTTGAAAATATTCTAGCATTAAGTAGGCATGTACAGATCGCTTCTGGGACCCCAAAATATCGAATTTTCGGGTGTTTGGACCCTGAATTTGAGATATAAACGGGTACAGAAGATGCATGCACATATCGACTTTTGGGCACCTAATAGATCGATTTTCAGTATGTTTTGGGCCTGTATTTTGAAAATACTCTAACATGGAGTAGACTTGTACAGTTCGCTTCTGGGACCCCAAAATATCGAATTTTACGGGTGTTTTGGGCCTGAATTTGAGATATCGACTTTGGGCATCTAAAATATCGATTTTTAGCATGTTTTGGGCCAATATTTTGTAAATATTCTAGCACTGAGTAGGCATGTACAGATCGTTTCTGGGACCCAAAAATTTCGAATTTTCCGGTGTTTTGAGGTTGAATTTGGGATATAAACGGGTGCAGAAGATGCATACACATATTGACTTTGGTCACCTAAAATATCGATTTTCAGCTTGTTTTGGGCCTGTATTTTGAAAATACTCTAACACGGAGTAGGCAAGTACAGATCGATTCGGGGACCCCAAAATATCGAGTTTTCGGGTGTTTTGAGCCAGAATTTGAGATATAATCGGGTACAGAAGATGCATCCACATATCGACTTTTGGGCACCTAAAAGATCGATTTTCAGTATGTTTTGAGCCTGTATATTGAAAATACTCTAACACGGAGTAGGCATGTACAGATCGCTTCTGGGATCCCAAAATATCGAAATTTTGGGTGTTTTGGGCCTGAATTTGAGATATCGACTTTGGGCACCTAAAATATTGATTTTTAGCATGTTTTTGGCCTATATTTTGAAAATATTCTAGCACTAAGTAGAAATGTACAGATCACTTCTGGGACCCGAAAATATCGAATTTTAGGGTGTTTTGAGCCTGAATTTGAGATATAAACGGGTACAGATGATGCATACACATATCGACTTTGGACACTTAAAATATCGATTTTTAGCATGTTTTGAGCCTATATTTTAAAAACATTCTTGCACTGAGTAGGCATGTACAGTTTGCTTCTGGGACTTAAAAATATCGAATTTTCGGGTGTTTTGAGGTTGAATTTGGGATATAAACGGGTGCAGAAGAGGCATACACATATTGACTTTAATCACCTAAAATATCGATTTTCAGCTTTTTTTGGGCCTGTATTTTGAAAATACTCTAACACGGAGTAGGCATGTACAGATCGCTTCTGGGATCCCAAAATATAGAATTTTTGGGTGTTTTGGGCCTGAATTTGAGATATCGACTTGGTGCACCTAAAATATCGATTTTTAGCATGTTTTGGGCTTATATTTTGAAAATATTCTAGCACTGAGTAGGCATGTACAGATCGCTTCTGGGACCACAAAATATCGAATTTTCGTGTGTTTTGAGCCTAAATTTGAGATATAAACGGGTACAGAAGATGCATGCACCTATCGACTTTTGGGCACCAAAAATATCGATTTTGAGCATGTTTTGGGTCTGTATCTTGAAAACATTCTAACTAGGAGTAGGGATGTACAGATCGCTTCTAGGACCCAAACATACCGAGTTTTCGGGTGTTTTGAGCCTGAATTTGAGATATAAACGGGTACAGAAGATGCATGCACCTATCGACTTTTGGGCACCTAAAATATCGATTTTGAGCATGTTTTGGGTCTATATCTTGAAAACATTCTAACTAGGAGTAGGGATGTACAGATCGCTTCTAGGACCCAAAAATACCGAATTTTCGGGTGTTTTGAGCCTGAATTTGAGATATAAACGGGTACAGAAGATGCATGCACATATTGAATTTGGTCACCTAAAATATCGATTTTCAGCATGTTTTGGGCCTGTTTTTTGAAAAAACTCTAACTAGGAGTAGGCATGTACAGATCGCTTCTGGGACCCAAAAATATCGGATTTTCGGGTGTTTTGAGGTTGAATTTGTGATATAAACGGGTACAGAAGATTCATGCACATATCGACTTTTGGGCACCTAAAAGATCGATTTTTAGTATTTTTTGTTCCTGTATTATTGAAAATTCTCTAACACGGAGTAGGCATGTACAGTTCGCTTCTAGGACCCCAAAATATCGAATTTTCGGGTGTTTTGGGCCTGAATTTGAGATATCGACTTTGGGCACCTAAAATATCGATTTTTAGCATGTTTTGGGCCTATATTTTGAAAATATTCTAGCATTAAGTAGGCATGTACAGATCGCTTCTGGGACCCCAAAATATCGAATTTTCGGGTGTTTGGACCCTGAATTTGAGATATAAACGGGTACAGAAGATGCATGCACATATCGACTTTTGGGCACCTAAAAGATCGATTTTCAGTATGTTATGAGCCTGTATATTGAAAATACTCTAACACGGAGTAGGCATGTACAGATCGCTTCTGGGATCCCAAAATATCGAAATTTTGGGTGTTTTGGGCCTGAATTTGAGATATCGACTTTGGGCACCTAAAATATCGATTTTGAGCATGTTTTGGGCTTGTATATTGAAAATACTCTAACACGAAGTAGGCATGTATAGATCGCTTCTAGGACCCAAAAATACCGAATTTTCGGGTGTTTTGAGCCTGAATTTGAGATATAAACGGGTACAGAAGATGCATGCACATATTGACTTTTGGGCACCTAAAAGATTGATTTTCAGTATGTTTTGTGCCTGTATATTGAAAATACTCTAACACGGAGTAGGCATTTACAGATCGCTTCTGGGATCCCAAAATATCGAATTTTGGGTGTTTTGGGCATGAATTTGAGATATCGACTTTGGGCACCTAAAATATCGATTTTTAGCATGTTTTTGGCCTATATTTTGAAAATATTCTAGCACTAAGTAGAAATGTACAGATCACTTCTGGGACCCCAATATATCGAATTTTATGGTGTTTTGAGCCTGAATTTGAGATATAAACGGGTACAGATGATACATGCACATATCGACTTTGGACACTTAAAATATCAATTTTTAGCATGTTTTGAGCCTATATTTTGAAAACATTCTAGCACTGAGTAGGCATGTACAGTTTGCTTCCGGGACTTAAAAATATCGAATTTTCTTGTGTTTTGAGGTTGAATTTGGGATATAAACGGGTGCAGAAGATGCATACACATATTGACTTTGGTCACCTAAAATATCGATTTTCAACTTGTTTTGGGCATGTATTTTGAAAATACTCTAACACGGAGTAGGCATGTACAGATCGCTTCTGGGATCCCAAAATATAGAATTTTTGGGTGTTTTGGGCCTAAATTTGAGATATCGACTTTGTGCACCTAAAATATCGATTTTAGCATGTTTTGGGCTTATATTTTGAAAATATTCTAGCACTGAGTAGGCATGTACAGATCGCTTCTGGGACCACAAAATATCGAATTTTCGGGTGTTTTGAGCCTGAATTTGAGATATAAACGGGTACAGAAAATGCATGCACCTTTCGACTTTTGGGCACCTAAAATATCGATTTTGAGCATGTTTTGGGTCTGTATCTTGAAAACATTCTAACTAGGAGTAGGGATGTACAGATCGCTTCTAGGACCCAAAAATACCGAATTTTCGGGTGTTTTGAGCCTGAATTTGAGATATAAACGGGTACAGAAGATGCATGCACATATTGAATTTGGTCACCTAAAATATCGATTTTCAGCATGTTTTGGGCCTGTATTTTGAAAATACTCTAACTAGGAGTAGGCATGTACAGATCGCTTCTGGGACCCAAAAATATCGAATTTTCGGGTGTTTTGAGCCTGAATTTGAGATATAAACGGGTACAGAAGTTGCATGCACATATCGACTTTGGACACTTAAAATATTGATTTTTAGCATGGTTTGAGCCTATATTTTGAAAACATTCTAGCACTGACTAAACATGTACAGATCGCTTCTGGGACCCAAAATTATCGAATTTTCGGGTGTTTTGAGGTTGAATTTGAGATATAAACGGGTACAGAAGATGCATGCACATATCGACTTTTGGGCGCCTAAAAGATCGATTTTTAGTATGTTTTGGGCCTGTATTTTGAAAATACTCTAACACGGAGTAGGCATGTACAATTCGCTTCTGGGACCCCAAAATATCGAATTTTCGGGTGTTTTGGGCCTGAATTTGAGATATCGACTTTGGGCACCTAAAATATCGATTTTTAGCATGTTTTAGGCCTATATTTTGAAAATATTCTAGCATTAAAGTGGGATTCTCACTAGCCCGTTTGGACGGTGGACGTTCACATTGATGACGTCACGAACACGACGTCCAGACAGGCACGGAGGAGTTGGGCGCCGTTTCTTCACAACGTCAACTTTACCGGATATGGACGAGGATTTACTTGTGTTTGCAGCAGTTTTGCTTCTTTCTGGAGACGGGGGACACCCAACAAGGCGACATGAAACAAAAATAACCAAACGAACCTTCAATAGACCTAAGACCTAACCTTCATATGATATATATATATGCAAATTTGACTCTCTGTAAGCTATGTGATATTATAATTTTTTGTGATATATGCCCCCTTTGCCTATGACCTCACAGACAGATAAATAATGGACTTTCCAACTGTGTTTTTGTGTGATTCGTATAATTTTAACATCCATTTAGATTCCATTAAATGCAGAAATATTCTATTTGGGTATTAGGTCCCAGAATCTGATATAGCAGACGTTATTGATGATAATAATGAAGAGGAATGTTGTTAATCCACTGTCTGGTGCTTCTGTTGTATGCACTATGCTGCCTGGAGCCTGGAGGGAGACTGTGGACAGTACACGAGTCACGACATCAGAGTGCGGTGATGCCAAGCCTCCAGATCCAATGTACATTCTTATTAATTGTACATAAATTGACGAACTATACACAAATATATTATGATTATTATTTTATTTACATAAAATCATATCATTTTGCAACAAATAACTTTAATTCATATTATTTTCATATGTTGAGGAGCCAGCAACATTATAAACGGTCAACACAGCCAACGTCGCTACCCAAAAAGATGAATTCAGTTCATCTTCAACGTTGGACGTCGGCCGTCTCCTAGAGGTCGAGACGTGCTCCGCTTTCACACTGTTCGGGCACAAACAAGGACGATCGTGACGTCATCACCGTGAACGTCCACCGTCCAAACGGGCTAGTGAGAATCCCGCTTAAGTAGGCATGTACAGATCACTTCTGGGACCCCAAAATATCGAGTTTTCGGGTGTTTTGAGCCTGAATTTGAGATATAAACGGGTACAGAAGATGAATCCACATATCGACTTTTGGGCACCTAAAAGATCGATTTTCAGTATGTTTTGGGCCTGTATATTGAAAATACTCTAACACGGAGTAGGCATGTACAGATCGCTTCTGGGACCCAAAAATATCGAATTTTCGGGTGTTTTGTGCCTGAATTTGAGATATAAACGGGTGCAGAAGATGCATACACATATTGACTTTGGTCACCTAAAATATCGATTTTCAACTTGTTTTGGGCATGTATTTTGAAAATACTCTAACACGGAGTAGGCATGTACAGATCGCTTCTGGGATCCCAAAATATCGAATTTTTGGGTGTTTTGGGCCTAAATTTGAAAAATCGACTTTGTGCACCTAAAATATCGATTTTTAGCATGTTTTGGGCTTATATTTTGAAAATATTCTAGCACTGAGTAGGCATGTACAGATCGCTTCTGGGACCACAAAATATCGAATTTTCGGGTGTTTTGAGGTTGAATTTGAGATATAAACGGGTACAGAAGATGCATGCACCTATCGACTTTTGGGCACCTAAAATATCGATTTTGAGCATGTTTTGGGTCTGTATCTTGAAAACATTCTAACTAGGAGTAGGGATGTACAGATCGCTTCTAGGACCCAAAAATACCGAATTTTCGGGTGTTTTGAGCCTGAATTTGAGACATAAACGGGTACAGAAGATGCATGCACATATCGACTTTGGACACTTAAAATATTCATTTTTAGCATGTTTTGAGCCTATATTTTGAAAACATTCTAGCACTGACTAAACATGTACAGATAGCTTCTGGGACCCAAAATTATCGGATTTTCGGGTGTTTTGAGGTTGAATTTGAGATATAAACGGGTACAGAAGATGCATGCACATATCGACTTTTGGGCACCTAAAAGATCGATTTTCAGTATGTTTTGGGCCTGTATTTTGAAAATACTCTAACACGGAGTAGGCATGTACAGTTCGCTTATGGGACCCCAAAATATCGAATTTACGCGTGTTTTGGGCCTGAATTTGAGATATCGACTTTGTGCACCTAAAATATCGATTTTTAGCATGTTTTGGGCCTATATTTTGAAAATATTCTAGCATTAAGTAGACATGTACAGATCACTTCTGGGACCCCAAAATATCGAATTTTCGGATGTTTTGAGCCTGAATTTGAGATATAAACGGGTACCGATGATGGATGCACATATCGACTTTGGACACTTAAAATATCGATTTTTAGCATGTTTTGAGCTTATATTTTGAAAATATTCTAGCACTGTGTAGGCATGTACAGATCGTTTCTGGGACCCAAAAATATCGAATTTTCGGGTGTTTTGAGGTTGAATTTGGGATATAAACGGGTGCAGAAGATGCATACACATATTGACTTTGGTCACCTAAAATATCGATTTTCAGCTTGTTTTGGGCCTGTATTTTGAAAATACTCTAACACGGAGTAGGCAAGTACAGATCGATTCTGGGACCCCAGAATATCGAGTTTTCGGGTGTTTTGAGCCAGAATTTGAGATATAAACGGGTACAGAAGATGCATCCACATATCGACTTTTGGGCACCTAAAAGATCGATTTTCAGTATGTTTTGGGCTTGTATATTGAAAATACTCTAACACGGAGTAGGCATGTATAGATCGCTTCTGGGACCCAAAAATATCGAATTTTCGGGTGTTTTGTGCCTGAATTTGAGATATAAACGGGTACAGAAGATGCATGCACATATCGACTTTGGACACTTAAAATATCGATTTTTAGCATGTTTTGAGCCTATATATTTAAAACATTCTAGCACTGAGTAGGCATGTACAGTTTGCTTCTGGGACTTAAAAATATCGAATTTTCCTGTGTTTTGAGGTTGAATTTGGGATATAAACGGGTGCATAAGATGCATAGACATATTGACTTTGGTCACCTAAAATATCGATTTTCAGCTTGTTTTGGGCCTGTATTTTGAAATTACTCTAACACGGAGTAGGCATGTACAGATCGCTTCTGGGATCCCAAAATATCGAATTTTTGGGTGTTTTGGGCCTGAATTTGAGATATCGACTTTGTGCACCTAAAATATCGATTTTTAGCATGTTTTGTGCTTATATTTTGAAAATATTCTAGCACTGAGTAGGCATGTACAGATCGCTTCTGGGACCACAAAATATCGAATTTTCGGGTGTTTTGAGGTTGAATTCGAGATATAAACGGGTACAGAAGATGCATGCACCTATCGACTTTTGGGCACCTAAAATATCGATTTTGAGCATGTTTTGGGTCTGTATCTTGAAAACATTCTAACTAGGAGTAGGGATGTACAGATCGCTTCTAGGACCCAAAAATACCGAGTTTTCGGGTGTTTTGAGCCTGAATTTGAGATATAAACGGGTACAGGAGATGCATGCACATATTGAATTTGGTCACCTAAAATATCGATTTTTAGCATGTTTTGGGCCTGTATTTTGAAAATACTCTAACACGGATTAGGCATGTACAGATCGCTTCTGGGACCCCAAAATATCGAATTTTCGGGTGTTTTGAGCCTGAATTTGAGATAAAAACGGGTACAGAAGTTGCATGCACATATCGACTTTGGTCACTTAAAATATCGATTTTTAGCATGTTTTGAGCCTATATTTTGAAAACATTCTAGCACTGACTAAACATGTACAGATCGTTTCTGGGACCCAAAATTATCGAATTTTCGGGTGTTTTGAGGTTGAATTTGAGATATAAACGGGTACAGAAGATGCATTCACATATCGACTTTTGGGAACCTAAAAGATTGATTTTCAGTATGTTTTGGGCCTGTATATTGAAAATACTCTAACACGGAGTAGGCATGTACAGATCGCTTCTGGGATCCCAAAATATCGAATTTTTGGGTGTTTTGTGCCTGAATTTCAGATATCGACTTTGGGCACCTAAAAATATCGATTTTTAGCATGTTTTGGGCCTATATTTTGAAAATATTCTAGCACTGAGTAGGCATGTACAGATCGCTTCTGGGATCCCAAAATATCGAATTTTTGGGTATTTTGGGCCTGAATTTAAGATATCGACTTTGGGCACCTAAAATATCGATTTTTTAGCATGTTTTGGGCCTATATTTTGAAAATATTCTAGCACTTAGTAGGCATTTACAGATCGCTTCTGGGACCACAAAATATCGAATTTTCGGGTGTTTTGAGCCTGAATTTGAGATATAAACGGGTACAGAAGATGCATGCACATATCGACTTTTGGGCACCTAAAATATCGATTTTGAGCATGTTTTGGGTCTGTATCTTGAAAACATTCGAACTAGGAGTAGGGATGTACAGATCGCTTCTAGGACCGAAAAATACCGAATTTTCGGGTGTTTTGAGCCTGAACTTGAGATATAAACGGGTACAGAAGATGCATGCACATATTGAATTTGGTCACATAAAATATCGATTTTCGGCATGTTTTGGGCCTGTATTTTGAAAATACTCTAACTAGGAGTAGGCATGTACAGATCGCTTCTGGGACCCAGAAATATCGAATTTTCGGGTGTTTTTTGCCTGAATTTGAGATATAAACGGGTACAGAAGATGCATGCACATATCGACTTTGGACACTTAAAATATCGATTTTTAGCATGTTTTGAGCCTATATTTTGAAAACATTCTAGCACTGACTAAACATGTACAGATCGCTTCTGGGACCCAAAATTATCGAATTTTCGGGTGTTTTGAGGTTGAATTTGAGATATAAACGGGTACAGAAGATGCATTCACATATCGACTTTTCTGCACCTAAATGATCGATTTTCAGTATGTTTTGGGCCTGTATTATGAAAATACTCTAAAACGGAGTGGGCATGTACAGTTCGTTTCTGGGACCCCAAAATATCGAATTTTACGGGTGTTTTGGGCCTGAATTTGAGATATCGACTTTGGGCACCTAAAATTTCGATTTAAAGCATGTTTTGGGCCAATATTTTGAAAATATTCTAGCACTTAGTAGGCATGTACAGATCACTTCTGGGACCCCAAAATATCGAATTTTCGGGCGTTTTGAGCCTGAATTTGAGATATAAACGGGTACAGAAGATTCATGCACATATCGACTTTTGGGCACCTAAAATATCGATTTTGAGCATGTTTTGGGTCTGTATCATGAAAACATTCTAACTAGGAGTAGGGATGTACAGATCGCTTCTAGGACCCAAAAATACCGAATTTTCGGGTGTTTTGAGCCTGAATTTGAGACATAAACGGGTACAGAAGATGCATGCACATATTGAATTTGGTCACCTAAAATATCGATTTTCAGCATGTTTTGGGCCTGTATTTTGAAAATACTCTAACTAGGAGTAGGCATGTACAGATCGCTTCTGGGACCCAAAAATATCGAATTTTCGGGTGTTTTGAGCCTGAATTTGAGATATAAACGGGTACAGAAGTTGCATGCACATATCGACTTTGGACACTTAAAATATTGATTTTTAGCATGTTTTGAGCCTATATTTTGAAAATATTCTAGCACTGTGTAGGCATGTACAGATCGTTTCTGGGACCCAAAAATATCGAATTTTCGGGTGTTTTGAGGTTGAATTTGGGATATAAACGGGTGCAGAAGATGCATACACATATTGACTTTGGTCACCTAAAATATCGATTTTCAGCTTGTTTTGGCCCTGTATTTTGAAAATACTCTAACACGGAGTAGGCAAGTACAGATCGATTCTGGGACCCCAAAATATCGAGTTTTCGGGTGTTTTGAGCCAGAATTTGAGATATAAACGGGTACAGAAGATGCATCCACATATCGACTTTTGGGCACCTAAAAGATCGATTTTCAGTATGTTTTGGGCTTGTATATTGAAAATACTCTAACACGGAGTAGGCATGTATAGATCGCTTCTGGGACCCAAAAATATCGAATTTTCGGGTGTTTTGTGCCTGAATTTGAGATATAAACGGGTACAGAAGATGCATGCACATATCGACTTTGGACACTTAAAATATCGATTTTTAGCATGTTTTGAGCCTATATTTTTAAAACATTCTAGCACTGAGTAGGCATGTACAGTTTGCTTCTGGGACTTAAAAATATCGAATTTTCCTGTGTTTTGAGGTTGAATTTGGGATATAAACGGGTGCAGAAGATGCATAGACATATTGACTTTGGTCACCTAAAATATCGATTTTCAGCTTGTTTTGGGCCTGTATTTTGAAATTACTCTAACACGGAGTAGGCATGTACTGATCGCTTCTGGGATCCCCAAATATCGAATTTTTGGGTGTTTCGGTCCTGAATTTGAGATATCGACTTTGTGCACATAAAATATCGATTTTTAGCATGTTTTGTGCTTATATTTTGAAAATATTCTAGCACTGAGTAGGCATGTACAGATCGCTTCTGGGACCTCAAAATATCGAATTTTCGGGTGTTTTGAGGTTGAATTCGAGATATAAACGGGTACAGAAGATGCATGCACATATCGACTTTTGGGCACCTAAAATATCGATTTTGAGCATGTTTTGGGTCTGTATCTTGAAAACATTCTAACTAGGAGTAGGGATGTACAGATCGCTTCTAGGACCGAAAAATACCGAATTTTAGGGTGTTTTGAGCCTGAACTTGAGATATAAACGGGTACAGAAGATGCATGCACATATTGAATTTGGTCACATAAAATATCGATTTTCAGCATGTTTTGGGCCTGTATTTTGAAAATACTCTAACTAGGAGTAGGCATGTACAGATCGCTTCTGGGACCCAGAAATATCGAATTTTCGGGTGTTTTTTGCCTGAATTTGAGATATAAACGGGTACAGAAGATGCATGCACATATCGACTTTGGACACTTAAAATATCGATTTTTAGCATGTTTTGAGCCTATATTTTGAAAACATTCTAGCACTGACTAAACATGTACAGATCGCTTCTGGGACCCAAAATTATCGAATTTTCGGGTGTTTTGAGGTTGAATTTGAGATATAAACGGGTATAGAAGATGCATTCATATATCGACTTTTGGGCACCTAAAAGATCGATTTTCAGTATGTTTTGGGCCTGTATTATGAAAATACTCTAAAACGGAGTGGGCATGTACAGTTCGCTTCTGGGACCCCAAAATATCGAATTTTACGGGTGTTTTGGGCCTGAATTTGAGATATCGACTTTGGGCACCTAAAATATCGATTTAAAGCATGTTTTGGGCCAATATTTTGAAAATATTCTAGCACTAAGTAGGCATGTACAGATCACTTCTGGGACCCCAAAATATCGAATTTTCGGATGTTTTGAGAATGAATTTGAGATATAAACGGGTACCGATGATGGATGCACATATCGACTTTGGACACTTAAAATATTGATTTTTAGCATGTTTTGAGCCTATATTTTGAAAATATTCTAGCACTGTGTAGGCATGTACAGATCGTTTCTGGGACCCAAAAATATCGAATTTTTGGGTGTTTTGAGGTTGAATTTGGGATATAAACGGGTGCAGAAGATGCATACACATATTGACTTTGGTCACCTAAAATATCGATTTTCAGCTTGTTTTGGGCCTGTATTTTGAAAATACTCTAACACGGAGTAGGCAAGTACAGATCGATTCTGGGACCCCAAAATATCGAGTTTTCGGGTGTTTTGAGCCAGAATTTGAGATATAAACGGGTACAGAAGATGCATCCACATATCGACTTTTGGGCACCTAAAAGATCGATTTTCAGTATGTTTTGGGCTTGTATATTGAAAATACTCTAACACGGAGTAGGCATGTATAGATCGCTTCTGGGACCCAAAAATATCGAATTTTCGGGTGTTTTGTGCCTGAATTTGAGATATAAACGGGTACAGAAGATGCATGCACATATCGACTTTGGACACTTAAAATATCGATTTTTAGCATGTTTTGAGCCTATATTTTTAAAACATTCTAGCACTGAGTAGGCATGTACAGTTTGCTTCTGGGACTTAAAAATATCGAATTTTCCTGTGTTTTGAGGTTGAATTTGGGATATAAACGGGTGCAGAAGATGCATAGACATATTGACTTTGGTCACCTAAAATATCGATTTTCAGCTTGTTTTGGGCCTGTATTTTGAAATTACTCTAACACGGAGTAGACATGTACAGATCGCTTCTGGGATCCCCAAACATCGAATTTTTGGGTGTTTCGGTCCTGAATTTGAGATATCGACTTTGTGCACCTAAAATATCGATTTTTAGCATGTTTTGTGCTTATATTTTGAAAATATTCTAGCACTGAGTAGGCATGTACAGATCGCTTCTGGGACCTCAAAATATCGAATTTTCGGGTGTTTTGAGGTTGAATTCGAGATATAAACGGGTACAGAAGATGCATGCACATATCGACTTTTGGGCACCTAAAATATCGATTTTGAGCATGTTTTGGGTCTGTATCTTGAAAACATTCTAACTAGGAGTAGGGATGTACAGATCGATTCTAGGACCGAAAAATACCGAATTTTAGGGTGTTTTGAGCCTGAACTTGAGATATAAACGGGTACAGAAGATGCATGCACATATCGACTTTTGGGCATCTAAAAGATTGATTTTCAGTATGTTTTGGGCCTGTATATTGAAAATACTCTAACACGGAGTAGGCATGTACAGATCGCTTCTGGGATCCCAAAATATCGATTTTTTGGGTGTTTTGTGCCTGAATTTGAGATATCGACTTTGGGCACCTAAAAATATCGATTTTTAGCATGTTTTGGGCCTATATTTTGAAAATATTCTAGCACTGAGTAGGCATGTACAGATCGCTTCTGGGATCCCAAAATATCGAATTTTTGGGTATTTTGGGCCTGAATTTAAGATATCGACTTTGGGCACCTAAAATATCGATTTTTTAGCATGTTTTGGGCCTATATTTTGAAAATATTCTAGCACTTAGTAGGCATTTACAGATCGCTTCTGGGACCACAAAATATCGAATTTTCGGGTGTTTTGAGCCTGAATTTGAGATATAAACGGGTACAGAAGATGCATGCACATATCGACTTTTGGGCACCTAAAATATCGATTTTGAGCATGTTTTGGGTCTGTATCTTGAAAACATTCTAACTAGGAGTAGGGATGTACAGATCGCTTCTAGGACCGAAAAATACCGAATTTTCGGGTGTTTTGAGCCTGAACTTGAGATATAAACGGGTACAGAAGATGCATGCACATATTGAATTTGGTCACATAAAATATCGATTTTCAGCATGTTTTGGGCCTGTATTTTGAAAATACTCTAACTAGGAGTAGGCATGTACAGATCGCTTCTGGGACCCAGAAATATCGAATTTTCGGGTGTTTTTTGCCTGAATTTGAGATATAAACGGGTACAGAAGATGCATGCACATATCGACTTTGGACACTTAAAATATCGATTTTTAGCATGTTTTGAGCCTATATTTTGAAAACATTCTAGCACTGACTAAACACGTACAGATCGCTTCTAGGACCCAAAATTATCGAATTTTCGGGTGTTTTGAGGTTGAATTTGAGATATAAACGGGTACAGAAGATGCATTCATATATCGACTTTTGGGCACCTAAAAGATCGATTTTCAGTATGTTTTGGGCCTGTATTATGAAAATACTCTAAAACGGAGTGGGCATGTACAGTTCGCTTCTGGGACCCCAAAATATCGAATTTTACGGGTGTTTTGGGCCTGAATTTGAGATATCGACTTTGGGCACCTAAAATATCGATTTAAAGCATGTTTTGGGCCAATATTTTGAAAATATTCTAGTACTAAGTAGGCATGTACAGATCACTTCTGGGACCCCAAAATATCGAATTTTCGGATGTTTTGAGAATGAATTTGAGATATAAACGGGTACCGATGATGGATGCACATATCGACTTTGGACACTTAAAATATCGATTTTTAGCATGTTTTGAGCCTATATTTTGAAAATATTCTAGCACTGTGTAGGCATGTACAGATCGTTTATGGGACCCAAAAATATCGAATTTTAGGGTGTTTTGAGGTTGAATTTGGGATATAAACGGGTGCAGAAGATGCATACACATATTGACTTTGGTCACCTAAAATATCGATTTTCAGCTTGTTTTGGCCCTGTATTTTGAAAATACTCTAACACGGAGTAGGCAAGTACAGATCGATTCTGGGACCCCAAAATATCGAGTTTTCGGGTGTTTTGAGCCAGAATTTGAGATATAAACGGGTACAGAAGATGCATCCACATATCGACTTTTGGGCACCTAAAAGATCGATTTTCAGTATGTTTTGGGCTTGTATATTGAAAATACTCTAACACGGAGTAGGCATGTATAGATCGCTTCTGGGACCCAAAAATATCGAATTTTCGGGTGTTTTGTGCCTGAATTTGAGATATAAACGGGTACAGAAGATGCATGCACATATCGACTTTGGACACTTAAAATATCGATTTTTAGCATGTTTTGAGCCTATATTTTTAAAACATTCTAGCACTGACTAAACATGTACAGATCGCTTCTGGGACCCAAAATTATCGAATTTTCGGGTGTTTTGAGGTTGAATTTGAGATATAAACGGGTACAGAAGATGCATGCACATATCGACTTTTGGGCACCTAAAAGATTGATTTTCAGTATGTTTTGGGCCTGTATATTAAAAATACTCTAACACGGAGTAGGCATGTACAGATCGCTTCTAGGATCCCAAAATATCGAATTTTTGGGTGTTTTGTGCCTGAATTTGAGATATCGACTTTGGGCACCTAAAAATATCGATTTTTAGCATGTTTTGGGCCTATATTTTGAAAATATTCTAGCACTGACTAAACATGTACAGATCGCTTCTGGGACCCAAAATTATCGAATTTTCGGGTGTTTTGAGGTTGAATTTGAGATATAAACGGGTACAGAAGATGCATGCACATATCGACTTTTGGGCACCTAAAAGATTGATTTTCAGTATGTTTTGGGCCTGTATATTAAAAATACTCTAACACGGAGTAGGCATGTACAGATCGCTTCTGGGATCCCAAAATATCGAATTTTTGGGTGTTTTGTGCCTGAATTTGAGATATCGACTTTGGGCACCTAAAAATATCGATTTTTAGCATGTTTTGGGCCTATATTTTGAAAATATTCTAGCACTGAGTAGGCATGTACAGATCGCTTCTGGGACCCCAAAATATCGAGTTTTCGGGTGTTTTGAGCCAGAATTTGAGATATAAACGGGTACAGAAGATGCATCCACATATCGACTTTTGGGCACCTAAAAGATCGATTTTCAGTATGTTTTGGGCTTGTATATTGAAAATACTCTAACACGGAGTAGGCATGTATAGATCGCTTCTGGGACCCAAAAATATCGAATTTTCGGGTGTTTTGAGGTTGAATTTGAGATATAAACGGGTACAGAAGATTCATGCACATATCGACTTTGGACACTTAAAATATCGATTTTTAGCATGTTTTGAGCCTTTATTTTGAATACATTCTAGCACTGAGTAGGCATGTAAAGATCGCTTCTGGGACCCAAAAATATCGAATTTTTGGGGGTTTTGAGGTTGAATTTGGGATATAAACGGGTACAGAAGATGCATGCACATATCGACTTTTGGGCACCAAAAAGATCGATTTTCAGTATGTTTTGGGCCTGTATTTTGAAAATACTCTAACACGGAGTAGGCATGTACAGTTCGCTTCTGGGACCCCAAAATATCGAATTTTCGGGTGTTTTGGGACTGAATTTGAGATATCGACTTTGGGCACCTAAAATATAGATTTTTTGCATGTTTTTGGCCTATATTTTGAAAATATTCTAGCACTAAGTAGACATGTACAGATCACTTCTGGGACCCCAAAATATCGAATTTTAGGGTGTTTTGAGCCTGAATTTGAGATATAAACGGGTACAGATGATTCATGCACATATCGACTTTGGACACATAAAATATCGATTTTTAGCATGTTTTGAGCATATATTTTGAGAAAATTCTAGCACTGAGTAGGCATGTACAGATCGCTTCTGGGACCCACAAATATCGAATTTTCGGGTGTTTTGAGGTTGAATTTGGGATATAAACGGGTACAGAAGATGCATGCACATATCGACTTTTGGGCACCTAAAAGATCGATTTTCAGTATGTTTTGGGCCTGTATTTTGAAAATACTCTAACACGGAGTAGGCATGTACAGTTTGCTTCTGGGACCCCAAAATATCGATTTTTCGGGTGTTTTGGGCCTGAATTTGAGATATCGAATTTGGGCACCTAAAATATCGATTTTTAGCATGTTTTGGGCCTATATTTTGAAAATATTCTAGCACTAAGTAGGCATGTACAGATCACTTCTGGGACCCCAAAATATCGAATTTTAGGGTGTTTTGAGCCTGAATTTGAGATATAAACGGGTACAGATGATGCATGCACATATCGACTTTGGAAACTTAAAATATCGATTTTTAGCATGTTTTGAGCCTATATTTTGAAAACATTCTAGCACTGAGTAGGCATGTACAGATCGCTTCTGAGACTTAAAAAAAAATCGATTTTTCGGGTGTTTTGAGGTTGAATTTGGGATATAAACGGGTGCAGAAGATGCATACACATATTGACTTTGGTCACCTAAAATATCGATTTTCAGCTTGTTTTGGGCCCGTATTTTGAAAATACTCTAACACGGAGTAGGCAAGTACAGATCGCTTCTGGGACCCCAAAATATCGAATTTTCGGGTGTTTTGAGCTTGAATTTGAGATATAAACGGGTACTGAAGATGCATCCACATATCGACTTTTGGGCACCTAAAAGATCGATTTTCAGTATGTTTTTGGCCTGTATATTGAAATTACTCTAACACGGAGTAGGCATGTACAGATCGTATCTGGGACCCCACAAAATTGAATTTTCGGGTGTTTTGAGCCTGAATTTGAGATATAAAAGGGTACAGAAGATGCATGCACATTTCGACTTTTAGGCACCTAAAATATCGATTTTGAGCATGTTTTAGGTCTGTATCTTGAAAACATTCTAACTAGGAGTAGGGATGTACAGATCGCTTCTAGGACCCAAAAATACCGAATTTTCGGGTGTTTTGAGCCTGAATTTGAGATATAAACGGGTACAGAAAATGCATGCACATATTGACTTTGGTCACCTAAAATATCGATTTTCAGCATGTTTTGGGCATGTATTTTGAAAATACTCTAAGTAGGAGTAGGCATGTACAGATCGCTTCTAGGACCCAAAAATATCGAATTTTAGGGTGTTTTGAGCTTGAATTTGAGATATAAACGGGTACAGAAGATGCATGCACATATCGACTTTGTACACTTAAAATATCGATTTTTAGCATGTTTTGAGCGTATATTTTGAAAACATTCTAGCACTGACTAAACATGTACAGATCGCTTCTGGGACCCAAAATTATCGAATTTTCGGGTGTTTTGAGGTTGAATTTGAGATATAAGCGGGTACAGAAAATGCATGCACATATCGACTTTTGGGCACCTAAAAGATCGATTTTCAGTATGTTTTGGGCCTGTATATTGAAAATACACTAACACGGAGTAGGCATGTACAGATCGCTTCTGGGATCCCAAAATATTGAATTTTTGGGTGTTTTGGGCCTGAATTTGAGATATCGACTTTGGGCACCTAAAATATCGATTTTTAGCATGTTTTGGCCCTATATTTTGAAAATATTCTAGCACTGAGTAGGCATGTACAGATCGTTTCTGGGACCCCACAAAATAGAATTTTCGGGTGTTTTGAGCATGAATTTGAGATATAAAAGGGTACAGAAGATGCATGCACATTTCGACTTTTAGGCACCTAAAATATCGATTTTGAGCATGTTTTAGGTCTGTATCTTGAAAACATTCTAACTAGGAGTAGGGATGTACAGATCGCTTCTAGGACCCAAAAATACCGAATTTTCGGGTGTTTTGAGCCTGAATTTGAGATATAAACGGGTACAGAAAATGCATGCACATATTGACTTTGGTCACCTAAAATATCGATTTTCAGCATGTTTTGAGCCTATATTTTGAATACATTTTAGCACTGAGTAGGCATGTAAAGATCGCTTCTGGGACCCAAAAATATCGAATTTTCGGGTGTTTTGATGTTGAATTTGGGATATAAACGGGTACAGAAGATGCATGCACATATCGACTTTTGGGCACCTAAAAGATCGATTTTCAGTATGTTTTGGGCCTGTATTTTGAAAATACTCTAACATGGAGTAGGCATGTACAGTTCGCTTCTGGGACCACAAAATATCGAATTTTCGGGTGTTTTGGGAATGAATTTGAGATATCGACTTTGGGCACCTAAAATATAGATTTTTAGCATGTTTTTGGCCTATATTTTGAAAATATTCTAGCACTAAGTAGACATGTACAGATCACTTCTGGGACCCCAAAATATCGAATTTTAGGTTGTTTTGAGCCAGAATTTGAGATATAAACGGGTACAGATGATTCATGCACATATCGACTTTGGACACTTAAAATATCGATTTTCAGCATGTTTTGAGCCTATATTTTGAATACATTTTAGCACTGAGTAGGCATGTAAAGATCGCTTCTGGGACCCAAAAATATCGAATTTTCGGGTGTTTTGATGTTGAATTTGGGATATAAACGGGTACAGAAGATGCATGCACATATCGACTTTTGGGCACCTAAAAGATCGATTTTCAGTATGTTTTGGGCCTGTATTTTGAAAATACTCTAACACGGAGTAGGCATGTACAGTTCGCTTCTGGGACCCCAAAATATCGAATTTTCGGGTGTTTTGGGAATGAATTTGAGATAAAAACGGGTACAGAAGTTGCATGCACATATCGACTTTGGTCACTTAAAATATCGATTTTTAGCATGTTTTGAGCCTATATTTTGAAAACATTCTAGCACTGACTAAACATGTACAGATCGTTTCTGGGACCCAAAATTATCGAATTTTCGGGTGTTTTGAGGTTGAATTTGAGATATAAACGGGTACAGAAGATGCATTCACATATCGACTTTTGGGAACCTAAAAGATTGATTTTCAGTATGTTTTGGGCCTGTATATTGAAAATACTCTAACACGGAGTAGGCATGTACAGATCGCTTCTGGGATCCCAAAATATCGAATTTTTGGGTGTTTTGTGCCTGAATTTCAGATATCGACTTTGGGCACCTAAAAATATCGATTTTTAGCATGTTTTGGGCCTATATTTTGAAAATATTCTAGCACTGAGTAGGCATGTACAGATCGCTTCTGGGATCCCAAAATATCGAATTTTTGGGTATTTTGGGCCTGAATTTAAGATATCGACTTTGGGCACCTAAAATATCGATTTTTTAGCATGTTTTGGGCCTATATTTTGAAAATATTCTAGCACTTAGTAGGCATTTACAGATCGCTTCTGGGACCACAAAATATCGAATTTTCGGGTGTTTTGAGCCTGAATTTGAGATATAAACGGGTACAGAAGATGCATGCACATATCGACTTTTGGGCACCTAAAATATCGATTTTGAGCATGTTTTGGGTCTGTATCTTGAAAACATTCGAACTAGGAGTAGGGATGTACAGATCGCTTCTAGGACCGAAAAATACCGAATTTTCGGGTGTTTTGAGCCTGAACTTGAGATATAAACGGGTACAGAAGATGCATGCACATATTGAATTTGGTCACATAAAATATCGATTTTCGGCATGTTTTGGGCCTGTATTTTGAAAATACTCTAACTAGGAGTAGGCATGTACAGATCGCTTCTGGGACCCAGAAATATCGAATTTTCGGGTGTTTTTTGCCTGAATTTGAGATATAAACGGGTACAGAAGATGCATGCACATATCGACTTTGGACACTTAAAATATCGATTTTTAGCATGTTTTGAGCCTATATTTTGAAAACATTCTAGCACTGACTAAACATGTACAGACGCTTCTGGGACCCAAAATTATCGAATTTTCGGGTGTTTTGAGGTTGAATTTGAGATATAAACGGGTACAGAAGATGCATTCACATATCGACTTTTCTGCACCTAAAAGATCGATTTTCAGTATGTTTTGGGCCTGTATATTGAAAATACACTAACACGGAGTAGGCATGTACAGATCGCTTCTGGGATCCCAAAATATTGAATTTTTGGGTGTTTTGGGCCTGAATTTGAGATATCGACTTTGGGCACCTAAAATATCGATTTTTAGCATGTTTTGGCCCTATATTTTGAAAATATTCTAGCACTGAGTAGGCATGTACAGATCGTTTCTGGGACCCCACAAAATAGAATTTTCGGGTGTTTTGAGCATGAATTTGAGATATAAAAGGGTACAGAAGATGCATGCACATTTCGACTTTTAGGCACCTAAAATATCGATTTTGAGCATGTTTTAGGTCTGTATCTTGAAAACATTCTAACTAGGAGTAGGGATGTACAGATCGCTTCTAGGACCCAAAAATACCGAATTTTCGGGTGTTTTGAGCCTGAATTTGAGATATAAACGGGTACAGAAAATGCATGCACATATTGACTTTGGTCACCTAAAATATCGATTTTCAGCATGTTTTGAGCCTATATTTTGAATACATTTTAGCACTGAGTAGGCATGTAAAGATCGCTTCTGGGACCCAAAAATATCGAATTTTCGGGTGTTTTGATGTTGAATTTGGGATATAAACGGGTACAGAAGATGCATGCACATATCGACTTTTGGGCACCTAAAAGATCGATTTTCAGTATGTTTTGGGCCTGTATTTTGAAAATACTCTAACATGGAGTAGGCATGTACAGTTCGCTTCTGGGACCACAAAATATCGAATTTTCGGGTGTTTTGGGAATGAATTTGAGATATCGACTTTGGGCACCTAAAATATAGATTTTTAGCATGTTTTTGGCCTATATTTTGAAAATATTCTAGCACTAAGTAGACATGTACAGATCACTTCTGGGACCCCAAAATATCGAATTTTAGGTTGTTTTGAGCCAGAATTTGAGATATAAACGGGTACAGATGATTCATGCACATATCGACTTTGGACACTTAAAATATCGATTTTCAGCATGTTTTGAGCCTATATTTTGAATACATTTTAGCACTGAGTAGGCATGTAAAGATCGCTTCTGGGACCCAAAAATATCGAATTTTCGGGTGTTTTGATGTTGAATTTGGGATATAAACGGGTACAGAAGATGCATGCACATATCGACTTTTGGGCACCTAAAAGATCGATTTTCAGTATGTTTTGGGCCTGTATTTTGAAAATACTCTAACACGGAGTAGGCATGTACAGTTCGCTTCTGGGACCCCAAAATATCGAATTTTCGGGTGTTTTGGGAATGAATTTGAGATAAAAACGGGTACAGAAGTTGCATGCACATATCGACTTTGGTCACTTAAAATATCGATTTTTAGCATGTTTTGAGCCTATATTTTGAAAACATTCTAGCACTGACTAAACATGTACAGATCGTTTCTGGGACCCAAAATTATCGAATTTTCGGGTGTTTTGAGGTTGAATTTGAGATATAAACGGGTACAGAAGATGCATTCACATATCGACTTTTGGGAACCTAAAAGATTGATTTTCAGTATGTTTTGGGCCTGTATATTGAAAATACTCTAACACGGAGTAGGCATGTACAGATCGCTTCTGGGATCCCAAAATATCGAATTTTTGGGTGTTTTGTGCCTGAATTTCAGATATCGACTTTGGGCACCTAAAAATATCGATTTTTAGCATGTTTTGGGCCTATATTTTGAAAATATTCTAGCACTGAGTAGGCATGTACAGATCGCTTCTGGGATCCCAAAATATCGAATTTTTGGGTATTTTGGGCCTGAATTTAAGATATCGACTTTGGGCACCTAAAATATCGATTTTTTAGCATGTTTTGGGCCTATATTTTGAAAATATTCTAGCACTTAGTAGGCATTTACAGATCGCTTCTGGGACCACAAAATATCGAATTTTCGGGTGTTTTGAGCCTGAATTTGAGATATAAACGGGTACAGAAGATGCATGCACATATCGACTTTTGGGCACCTAAAATATCGATTTTGAGCATGTTTTGGGTCTGTATCTTGAAAACATTCGAACTAGGAGTAGGGATGTACAGATCGCTTCTAGGACCGAAAAATACCGAATTTTCGGGTGTTTTGAGCCTGAACTTGAGATATAAACGGGTACAGAAGATGCATGCACATATTGAATTTGGTCACATAAAATATCGATTTTCGGCATGTTTTGGGCCTGTATTTTGAAAATACTCTAACTAGGAGTAGGCATGTACAGATCGCTTCTGGGACCCAGAAATATCGAATTTTCGGGTGTTTTTTGCCTGAATTTGAGATATAAACGGGTACAGAAGATGCATGCACATATCGACTTTGGACACTTAAAATATCGATTTTTAGCATGTTTTGAGCCTATATTTTGAAAACATTCTAGCACTGACTAAACATGTACAGATCGCTTCTGGGACCCAAAATTATCGAATTTTCGGGTGTTTTGAGGTTGAATTTGAGATATAAACGGGTACAGAAGATGCATTCACATATCGACTTTTCTGCACCTAAAAGATCGATTTTCAGTATGTTTTGGGCCTGTATTATGAAAATACTCTAAAACGGAGTGGGCATGTACAGTTCGCTTCTGGGACCCCAAATTATCGAATTTTACGGGTGTTTTGGGCCTGAATTTGAGATATCGACTTTGGGCACCTAAAATTTCGATTTAAAGCATGTTTTGGGCCAATATTTTGAAAATATTCCAGCACTAAGTAGGCATGTACAGATCACTTCTGGGACCCCAAAATATCGAATTTTCGGGCGTTTTGAGCCTGAATTTGAGATATAAACGGGTACAGAAGATTCATGCACATATCGACTTTTGGGCACCTAAAATATCGATTTTGAGCATGTTTTGGGTCTGTATCATGAAAACATTCTAACTAGGAGTAGGGATGTACAGATCGCTTCTAGGACCCAAAAATACCGAATTTTCGGGTGTTTTGAGCCTGAATTTGAGACATAAACGGGTACAGAAGATGCATGCACATATTGAATTTGGTCACCTAAAATATCGATTTTCAGCATGTTTTGGCCCTGTATTTTGAAAATACTCTAACTAGGAGTAGGCATGTACAGATCGCTTCTGGGACCCAAAAATATCGAATTTTCGGGTGTTTTGAGCCTGAATTTGAGATATAAACGGGTACAGAAGTTGCATGCACATATCGACTTTGGACACTTAAAATATTGATTTTTAGCATGTTTTGAGCCTTTATTTTGAAAACATTCTAGCACTGACTAAACATGTACAGATCGCTTCTGGGACCCAAAATTATCGAATTTTCGGGTGTTTTGAGGTTGAATTTGAGATATAAACGGGTACAGAAGATGCATGCACATATCGACTTTTGGGCACCTAAAAGATCGATTTTCAGTATGTTTTGGGCCAGTATTTTGAAAATACTCTAACACGGAGTAGGCATGTACAGTTCGCTTCTGGGACCACAAAATATCGAATTTACGCGTGTTTTGGGCCTGAATTTGAGATATCGACTTTGGGCACCTAAAATATCGATTTTTAGCATGTTTTGGGCCTATATTTTGAAAATATTCTAGCATTAAGTAGACATGTACAGATCACTTCTGGGACCCCAAAATATCGAATTTTCGGATGTTTTGAGCCTGAATTTGAGATATAAACGGGTACCGATGATGGATGCACATATCGACTTTGGACACTTAAAATATTGATTTTTAGCATGTTTTGAGCCTATATTTTGAAAATATTCTAGCACTGTGTAGGCATGTACAGATCGTTTCTGGGACCCAAAAATATCGAATTTTCGGGTGTTTTGAGGTTGAATTTGGGATATAAACGTTTGCAGAAGATGCATACACATATTGACTTTGGTCACCTAAAATATCGATTTTCAGCTTGTTTTGGGCCTGTATTTTGAAAATACTCTAACACGGAGTAGGCAAGTACAGATCGATTCTGGGACCCCAAAATATCGAGTTTTCGGGTGTTTTGAGCCAGAATTTGAGATATAAACGGGTACAGAAGATGCATCCACATATCGACTTTTGGGCACCTAAAAGATCGATTTTCAGTATGTTTTGGGCTTGTATATTGAAAATACTCTAACACGGAGTAGGCATGTATAGATCGCTTCTGGGACCCAAAAATATCGAATTTTCGGGTGTTTTGTGCCTGAATTTGAGATATAAACGGGTACAGAAGATGCATGCACATATCGACTTTGGACACTTAAAATATCGATTTTTAGCATGTTTTGAGCCTATATTTTTAAAACATTCTAGCACTGAGTAGGCATGTACAGATTGCTTCTGGGACTTAAAAATATCGAATTTTCCTGTGTTTTGAGGTTGAATTTGGGATATAAACGGGTGCAGAAGATGCATAGACATATTGACTTTGGTCACCTAAAATATCGATTTTCAGCTTGTTTTGGGCCTGTATTTTGAAATTACTCTAACACGGAGTAGGCATGTACAGATCGCTTCTGGGATCCCCAAATATCGAATTTTTGGGTGTTTCGGTCCTGAATTTGAGATATCGACTTTGTGCACCTAAAATATCGATTTTTAGCATGTTTTGTGCTTATATTTTGAAAATATTCTAGCACTGAGTAGGCATGTACAGATCGCTTCTGGGGCCTCAAAATATCGAATTTTCGGGTGTTTTGAGGTTGAATTCGAGATATAAACGGGTACAGAAGATGCATGCACATATCGACTTTTGGGCACCTAAAATATCGATTTTGAGCATGTTTTGGGTCTGTATCTTGAAAACATTCTAACTAGGAGTAGGGATGTACAGATCGCTTCTAGGACCGAAAAATACCGAATTTTAGGGTGTTTTGAGCCTGAACTTGAGATATAAACGGGTACAGAAGATGCATGCACATATCGACTTTTGGGCACCTAAAAGATTGATTTTCAGTATGTTTTGGGCCTGTATATTGAAAATACTCTAACACGGAGTAGGCATGTACAGATCGCTTCTGGGATCCCAAAATATCGATTTTTTGGGTGTTTTGTGCCTGAATTTGAGATATCGACTTTGGGCACCTAAAAATATCGATTTTTAGCATGTTTTGGGCCTATATTTTGAAAATATTCTAGCACTGAGTAGGCATGTACAGATCGCTTCTGGGATCCCAAAATATCGAATTTTTGGGTATTTTGGGCCTGAATTTAAGATATCGACTTTGGGCACCTAAAATATCGATTTTTTAGCATGTTTTGGGCCTATATTTTGAAAATATTCTAGCACTTAGTAGGCATTTACAGATCGCTTCTGGGACCACAAAATATCGAATTTTCGGGTGTTTTGAGCCTGAATTTGAGATATAAACGGGTACAGAAGATGCATGCACATATCGACTTTTGGGCACCTAAAATATCGATTTTGAGCATGTTTTGGGTCTGTATCTTGAAAACATTCTAACTAGGAGTAGGGATGTACAGATCGCTTCTAGGACCGAAAAATACCGAATTTTCGGGGGTTTTGAGCCTGAACTTGAGATATAAACGGGTACAGAAGATGCATGCACATATTGAATTTGGTCACATAAAATATCGATTTTCAGCATGTTTTGGGCCTGTATTTTGAAAATACTCTAACTAGGAGTAGGCATGTACAGATCGCTTCTGGGACCCAGAAATATCGAATTTTCGGGTGTTTTTTGCCTGAATTTGAGATATAAACGGGTACAGAAGATGCATGCACATATCGACTTTGGACACTTAAAATATCGATTTTTAGCATGTTTTGAGCCTATATTTTGAAAACATTCTAGCACTGACTAAACATGTACAGATCGCTTCTAGGACCCAAAATTATCGAATTTTCGGGTGTTTTGAGGTTGAATTTGAGATATAAACGGGTACAGAAGATGCATTCATATATCGACTTTTGGGCACCTAAAAGATCGATTTTCAGTATGTTTTGGGCCTGTATTATGAAAATACTCTAAAACGGAGTGGGCATGTACAGTTCGCTTCTGGGAACCCAAAATATCGAATTTTACGGGTGTTTTGGGCCTGAATTTGAGATATCGACTTTGGGCACCTAAAATATCGATTTAAAGCATGTTTTGGGCCAATATTTTGAAAATATTCTAGCACTAAGTAGGCATGTACAGATCACTTCTGGGACCCCAAAATATCGAATTTTCGGATGTTTTGAGAATGAATTTGAGATATAAACGGGTACCGATGATGGATGCACATATCGACTTTGGACACTTAAAATATCGATTTTTAGCATGTTTTGAGCCTATATTTTGAAAATATTCTAGCACTGTGTAGGCATGTACAGATCGTTTCTGGGACCCAAAAATATCGAATTTTAGGGTGTTTTGAGGTTGAATTTGGGATATAAACGGGTGCAGAAGATGCATACACATATTGACTTTGGTCACCTAAAATATCGATTTTCAGCTTGTTTTGGCCCTGTATTTTGAAAATACTCTAACACGGAGTAGGCAAGTACAGATCGATTCTGGGACCCCAAAATATCGAGTTTTCGGGTGTTTTGAGCCAGAATTTGAGATATAAACGGGTACAGAAGATGCATCCACATATCGACTTTTGGGCACCTAAAAGATCGATTTTCAGTATGTTTTGGGCTTGTATATTGAAAATACTCTAACACGGAGTAGGCATGTATAGATCGCTTCAGGGACCCAAAAATATCGAATTTTCGGGTGTTTTGTGCCTGAATTTGAGATATAAACGGGTACAGAAGATGCATGCACATATCGACTTTGGACACTTAAAATATCGATTTTTAGCATGTTTTGAGCCTATATTTTTAAAACATTCTAGCACTGACTAAACATGTACAGATCGCTTCTGGGACCCAAAATTATCGAATTTTCGGGTGTTTTGAGGTTGAATTTGAGATATAAACGGGTACAGAAGATGCATGCACATATCGACTTTTGGGCACCTAAAAGATTGATTTTCAGTATGTTTTGGGCCTGTATATTAAAAATACTCTAACACGGAGTAGGCATGTACAGATCGCTTCTGGGATCCCAAAATATCGAATTTTTGGGTGTTTTGTGCCTGAATTTGAGATATCGACTTTGGGCACCTAAAAATATCGATTTTTAGCATGTTTTGGGCCTATATTTTGAAAATATTCTAGCACTGAGTAGGCATGTACAGATCGCTTCTGGGATCCCAAAATATCGAATTTTTGGGTATTTTGGGCCTGAATTTAAGATATCGACTTTGGGCACCTAAAATTTCGATTTAAAGCATGTTTTGGGCCAATATTTTGAAAATATTCTAGCACTAAGTAGGCATGTACAGATCACTTCTGGGACCCCAAAATATCGAATTTTCGGGCGTTTTGAGCCTAAATTTGAGATATAAACGGGTACAGAAGATTCATGCACATATCGACTTTGGACACTTAAAATATCGATTTTTAGCATGTTTTGAGCCTTTATTTTGAATACATTCTAGCACTGAGTAGGCATGTAAAGATCGCTTCTGGGACCCAAAAATATCTAATTTTCGGGTGTTTTGAGGTTGAATTTGGGATATAAACGGGTACAGAAGATGCATGCACATATTGACTTTTGGGCACCAAAAAGATCGATTTTCAGTATGTTTTGGGCCTGTATTTTGAAAATACTCTAACACGGAGTAGGCATGTACAGTTCGCTTCTGGGACCCCAAAATATCGAATTTTCGGGTGTTTTGGGACTGAATTTGAGATATCGACTTTGGGCACCTAAAATATAGATTTTTTGCATGTTTTTGGCCTATATTTTGAAAATATTCTAGCACTAAGTAGACATGTACAGATCACTTCTGGGACCCCAAAATATCGAATTTTAGGGTGTTTTGAGCCTGAATTTGAGATATAAACGGGTACAGATGATTCATGCACATATCGACTTTGGACACATAAAATATCGATTTTTAGCATGTTTTGAGCATATATTTTGAAAAAATTCTAGCACTGAGTAGGCATGTACAGATCGCTTCTGGGACCCACAAATATCGAATTTTCGGGTGTTTTGAGGTTGAATTTGGGATATAAACGGGTACAGAAGATGCATGCACATATCGACTTTTGGGCACCTAAAAGATCGATTTTCAGTATGTTTTGGGCCTGTATTTTGAAAATACTCTAACACGGAGTAGGCATGTACAGTTTGCTTCTGGGACCCCAAAATATCGATTTTTCGGGTGTTTTGGGTCTGAATTTGAGATATCGAATTTGGGCACCTAAAATATCGATTTTTAGCATGTTTTGGGCTTATATTTTGAAAATATTCTAGCACTAAGTAGGCATGTACAGATCACTTCTGGGACCCCAAAATATCGAATTTTAGGGTGTTTTGAGCCTGAATTTGAGATATAAACGGGTACAGATGATGCATGCACATATCGACTTTGGAAACTTAAAATATCGATTTTTAGCATGTTTTGAGCCTATATTTTGAAAACATTCTAGCACTGAGTAGGCATGTACAGATCGCTTCTGAGACTTAAAAAAAATCGATTTTTCGGGTGTTTTGAGGTTGAATTTGGGATATAAACGGGTGCAGAAGATGCATACACATATTGACTTTGGTCACCTAAAATATCGATTTTCAGCTTGTTTTGGGCCCGTATTTTGAAAATACTCTAACACGGAGTAGGCAAGTACAGATCGCTTCTGGGACCCCAAAATATCGAATTTTCGGGTGTTTTGAGCTTGAATTTGAGATATAAACGGGTACTGAAGATGCATCCACATATCGACTTTTGGGCACCTAAAAGATCGATTTTCAGTATGTTTTTGGCCTGTATATTGAAATTACTCTAACACGGAGTAGGCATGTACAGATCGATTCTGGGATCCCAAAATATTGAATTTTCGGGTGTTTTGGGCCTGAATTTGAGATATCGACTTTGGGCACCTAAAATATCGATTTTTAGCATGTTTTGGCCCTATATATTGAAAATATTCTAGCACTGAGTAGGCATGTACAGATCGTATCTGGGACCCCACAAAATTGAATTTTCGGGTGTTTTGAGCCTGAATTTGAGATATAAAAGGGTACAGAAGATGCATGCACATTTCGACTTTTAGGCACCTAAAATATCGATTTTGAGCATGTTTTAGGTCTGTATCTTGAAAACATTCTAACTAGGAGTAGGGATGTACAGATCGCTTCTAGGACCCAAAAATACCGAATTTTCGGGTGTTTTGAGCCTGAATTTGAGATATAAACGGGTACAGAAAATGCATGCACATATTGACTTTGGTCACCTAAAATATCGATTTTCAGCATGTTTTGGGCCTGTATTTTGAAAATACTCTAAGTAGGAGTAGGCATGTACAGATCGCTTCTAGGACCCAAAAATATCGAATTTTAGGGTGTTTTGAGCTTGAATTTGAGATATAAACGGGTACAGAAGATGCATGCACATATCGACTTTGTACACTTAAAATATCGATTTTTAGCATGTTTTGAGCGTATATTTTGAAAACATTCTAGCACTGACTAAACATGTACAGATCGCTTCTGGGACCCAAACTTATCGAATTTTCGGGTGTTTTGAGGTTGAATTTGAGATATAAGCGGGTACAGAAAATGCATGCACATATCGACTTTTGGGCACCTAAAAGATCGATTTTCAGTATGTTTTGGGCCTGTATATTGAAAATACACTAACACGGAGTAGGCATGTACAGATCGCTTCTGGGATCCCAAAATATTGAATTTTTGGGTGTTTTGGGCCTGAATTTGAGATATCGACTTTGGGCACCTAAATTATCGATTTTTAGCATGTTTTGGCCCTATATTTTGAAAATATTCTAGCACTGAGTAGGCATGTACAGATCGTTTCTGGGACCCCACAAAATAGAATTTTCGGGTGTTTTGAGCCTGAATTTGAGATATAAAAGGGTACAGAAGATGCATGCACATTTCGACTTTTAGGCACCTAAAATATCGATTTTGAGCATGTTTTAGGTCTGTATCTTGAAAACATTCTAACTAGGAGTAGGGATGTACAGATCGCTTCTAGGACCCAAAAATACCGAATTTTCGGGTGTTTTGAGCCTGAATTTGAGATATAAACGGGTACAGAAAATGCATGCACATATTGACTTTGGTCACCTAAAATATCGATTTTCAGCATGTTTTGGGCCTGTATTTTGAAAATACTCTAAGTAGGAGTAGGCATGTACAGATCGCTTCTAGGACCCAAAAATATCGAATTTTAGGGTGTTTTGAGCTTGAATTTGAGATATAAACGGGTACAGAAGATGCATGCACATATCGACTTTGTACACTTAAAATATCGATTTTTAGCATGTTTTGAGCGTATATTTTGAAAACATTCTAGCACTGACTAAACATGTACAGATCGCTTCTGGGACCCAAAATTATCGAATTTTCGGGTGTTTTGAGGTTGAATTTGAGATATAAGCGGGTACAGAAAATGCATGCACATATCGACTTTTGGGCACCTAAAAGATCGATTTTCAGTATGTTTTGGGCCTGTATATTGAAAATACACTAACACGGAGTAGGCATGTACAGATCGCTTCTGGGATCCCAAAATATTGAATTTTTGGGTGTTTTGGGCCTGAATTTGAGATATCGACTTTGGGCACCTAAAATATCGATTTTTAGCATGTTTTGGCCCTATATTTTGAAAATATTCTAGCACTGAGTAGGCATGTACAGATCGTTTCTGGGACCCCACAAAATAGAATTTTCGGGTGTTTTGAGCATGAATTTGAGATATAAAAGGGTACAGAAGATGCATGCACATTTCGACTTTTAGGCACCTAAAATATCGATTTTGAGCATGTTTTAGGTCTGTATCTTGAAAACATTCTAACTAGGAGTAGGGATGTACAGATCGCTTCTAGGACCAAAAAATACCGAATTTTCGGGTGTTTTGAGCCTGAATTTGAGATATAAACGGGTACAGAAAATGCATGCACATATTGACTTTGGTCACCTAAAATATCGATTTTCAGCATGTTTTGAGCCTATATTTTGAATACATTTTAGCACTGAGTAGGCATGTAAAGATCGCTTCTGGGACCCAAAAATATCGAATTTTCGGGTGTTTTGATGTTGAATTTTGGATATAAACGGGTACAGAAGATGCATGCACATATCGACTTTTGGGCACCTAAAAGATCGATTTTCAGTATGTTTTGGGCCTGTATTTTGAAAATACTCTAACACGGAGTAGGCATGTACAGTTCGCTTCTGGGACCACAAAATATCGAATTTTCGGGTGTTTTGGGAATGAATTTGAGATATCGACTTTGGGCACCTAAAATATAGATTTTTAGCATGTTTTTGGCCTATATTTTGAAAATATTCTAGCACTAAGTAGACATGTACAGATCACTTCTGGGACCCCAAAATATCGAATTTTAGGTTGTTTTGAGCCAGAATTTGAGATATAAACGGGTACAGATGATTCATGCACATATCGACTTTGGACACTTAAAATATCGATTTTCAGCATGTTTTGAGCCTATATTTTGAATACATTTTAGCACTGAGTAGGCATGTAAAGATCGCTTCTGGGACCCAAAAATATCGAATTTTCGGGTGTTTTGATGTTGAATTTGGGATATAAACGGGTACAGAAGATGCATGCACATATCGACTTTTGGGCACCTAAAAGATCGATTTTCAGTATGTTTCGGGCCTGTATTTTGAAAATACTCTAACACGGAGTAGGCATGTACAGTTCGCTTCTGGGACCCCAAAATATCGAATTTTCGGGTGTTTTGGGAATGAATTTGAGATAAAAACGGGTACAGAAGTTGCATGCACATATCGACGTTGGTCACTTAAAATATCGATTTTTAGCATGTTTTGAGCCTATATTTTGAAAACATTCTAGCACTGACTAAATATGTACAGATCGTTTCTGGGACCCGAAATTATCGAATTTTCGGGTGTTTTGAGGTTAAATTTGAGATATAAACGGGTACAGAAGATGCATTCACATATCGACTTTTGGGAACCTAAAAGATTGATTTTCAGTATGTTTTGGGCCTGTATATTGAAAATACTCTAACACGGAGTAGGCATGTACAGATCGCTTCTGGGATCCCAAAATATCGAATTTTTGGGTGTTTTGTGCCTGAATTTCAGATATCGACTTTGGGCACCTAAAAATATCGATTTTTAGCATGTTTTGGGCCTATATTTTGAAAATATTCTAGCACTGAGTAGGCATGTACAGATCGCTTCTGGGATCCCAAAATATCGAATTTTTGGGTATTTTGGGCCTGAATTTAAGATATCGACTTTGGGCACCTAAAATATCGATTTTTTAGCATGTTTTGGGCCTATATTTTGAAAATATTCTAGCACTTAGTAGGCATTTACAGATCGCTTCTGGGACCACAAAATATCGAATTTTCGGGTGTTTTGAGCCTGAATTTGAGATATAAACGGGTACAGAAGATGCATGCACATATCGACTTTTGGGCACCTAAAATATCGATTTTGAGCATGTTTTGGGTCTGTATCTTGAAAACATTCGAACTAGGAGTAGGGATGTACAGATCGATTCTAGGACCGAAAAATACCGAATTTTCGGGTGTTTTGAGCCTGAACTTGAGATATAAACGGGTACAGAAGATGCATGCACATATTGAATTTGGTCACATAAAATATCGATTTTCGGCATGTTTTGGGCCTGTATTTTGAAAATACTCTAAGTAGGAGTAGGCATGTACAGATCGCTTCTGGGACCCAGAAATATCGAATTTTCGGGTGTTTTTTGCCTGAATTTGAGATATAAACGGGTACAGAAGATGCATGCACATATCATCGACTTTGGACACTTAAAATATCGATTTTTAGCATGTTTTGAGCCTATATTTTGAAAACATTCTAGCACTGACTAAACATGTACAGATCGCTTCTGGGACCCAAAATTATCGAATTTTCGGGTGTTTTGAGGTTGAATTTGAGATATAAACGGGTACAGAAGATGCATTCACATATCGACTTTTCTGCACCTAAAAGATCGATTTTCAGTATGTTTTGGGCCTGTATTATGAAAATACTCTAAAACGGAGTGGGCATGTACAGTTCGCTTCTGGGACCCCAAATTATCAAATTTTACGGGTGTTTTGGGCCTGAATTTGAGATATCGACTTTGGGCACCTAAAATTTCGATTTAAAGCATGTTTTGGGCCAATATTTTGAAAATATTCTAGCACTAAGTAGGCATGTACAGATCACTTCTGGGACCCCAAAATATCGAATTTTCGAGCGTTTTGAGCCTGAATTTGAGATATAAACGGGTACAGAAGATTCATGCACATATCGACTTTTGGGCACCTAAAATATCGATTTTGAGCATGTTTTGGGTCTGTATCATGAAAACATTCTAACTAGGAGTAGGGATGTACAGATCGCTTCTAGGACCCAAAAATACCGAATTTTCGGGTGTTTTGAGCCTGAATTTGAGACATAAACGGGTACAGAAGATGCATGCACATATTGAATTTGGTCACCTAAAATATCGATTTTCAGCATGTTTTGGGCCTGTATTTTGAAAATACTCTAACTAGGAGTAGGCATGTACAGATCTCTTCTGGGACCCAAAAATATCGAATTTTCGGGTGTTTTGAGCCTGAATTTGAGATATAAACGGGTACAGAAGTTGCATGCACATATCGACTTTGGACACTTAAAATATTGATTTTTAGCATGTTTTGAGCCTATATTTTGAAAACATTCTAGCACTGACTAAACATGTACAGATCGCTTCTGGGACCCAAAATTATCGAATTTTCGGGTGTTTTGAGGTTGAATTTGAGATATAAACGGGTACAGAAGATGCATGCACATATCGACTTTTGGGCACCTAAAAGATCGATTTTCAGTATGTTTTGGGCCAGTATTTTGAAAATACTCTAACACGGAGTAGGCATGTACAGTTCGCTTCTGGGACCACAAAATATCGAATTTACGCGTGTTTTGGGCCTGAATTTGAGATATCGACTTTGGGCACCTAAAATATCGATTTTTAGCATGTTTTGGGCCTATATTTTGAAAATATTCTAGCATTAAGTAGACATGTACAGATCACTTCTGGGACCCCAAAATATCGAATTTTCGGATGTTTTGAGCCTGAATTTGAGATATAAACGGGTACCGATGATGGATGCACATATCGACTTTGGACACTTAAAATATTGATTTTTAGCATGTTTTGAGCCTATATTTTGAAAATATTCTAGCACTGTGTAGGCATGTACAGATCGTTTCTGGGACCCAAAAATATCGAATTTTCGGGTGTTTTGAGGTTGAATTTGGGATATAAACGGGTGCAGTAGATGCATACACATATTGACTTTGGTCACCTAAAATATCGATTTTCAGCTTGTTTTGGGCCTGTATTTTGAAAATACTCTAACACGGAGTAGGCAAGTACAGATCGATTCTGGGACCCCAAAATATCGAGTTTTCGGGTGTTTTGAGCCAGAATTTGAGATATAAACGGGTACAGAAGATGCATCCACATATCGACTTTTGGGCACCTAAAAGATCGATTTTCAGTATGTTTTGGGCTTGTATATTGAAAATACTCTAACACGGAGTAGGCATGTATAGATCGCTTCTGGGACCTAAAAATATCGAATTTTCGGGTGTTTTGTGCCTGAATTTGAGATATAAACGGGTACAGAAGATGCATGCACATATCGACTTTGGACACTTAAAATATCGATTTTTAGCATGTTTTGAGCCTATATTTTTAAAACATTCTAGCACTGAGTAGGCATGTACAGTTTGCTTCTGGGACTTAAAAATATCGAATTTTCCTGTGTTTTGAGGTTGAATTTGGGATATAAACGGGTGCAGAAGATGCATAGACATATTGACTTTGGTCACCTAAAATATCGATTTTCAGCTTGTTTTGGGCCTGTATTTTGAAATTACTCTAACACGGAGTAGGCATGTACAGATCGCTTCTGGGATCCCCAAATATCGAATTTTTGGGTGTTTCGGTCCTGAATTTGAGATATCGACTTTGTGCACCTAAAATATCGATTTTTAGCATGTTTTGTGCTTATATTTTGAAAATATTCTAGCACTGAGTAGGCATGTACAGATCGCTTCTGGGACCTCAAAATATCGAATTTTCGGGTGTTTTGAGGTTGAATTCGAGATATAAACGGGTACAGAAGATGCATGCACATATCGACTTTTGGGCACCTAAAAGATCGATTTTGAGCATGTTTTGGGTCTGTATCTTGAAAACATTCTAACTAGGAGTAGGGATGTACAGATCGCTTCTAGGACCGAAAAATACCGAATTTTAGGGTGTTTTGAGCCTGAACTTGAGATATAAACGGGTACAGAAGATGCATGCACATATCGACTTTTGGGCACCTAAAAGATTGATTTTCAGTATGTTTTGGGCCTGTATATTGAAAATACTCTAACACGGAGTAGGCATGTACAGATCGCTTCTGGGATCCCAAAATATCGATTTTTTGGGTGTTTTGTGCCTGAATTTGAGATATCGACTTTGGGCACCTAAAAATATCGATTTTTAGCATGTTTTGGGCCTATATTTTGAAAATATTCTAGCACTGAGTAGGCATGTACAGATCGCTTCTGGGATCCCAAAATATCGAATTTTTGGGTATTTTGGGCCTGAATTTAAGATATCGACTTTGGGCACCTAAAATATCGATTTTTTAGCATGTTTTGGGCCTATATTTTGAAAATATTCTAGCACTTAGTAGGCATTTACAGATCGCTTCTGGGACCACAAAATATCGAATTTTCGGGTGTTTTGAGCCTGAATTTGAGATATAAACGGGTACAGAAGATGCATGCACATATCGACTTTTGGTCACCTAAAATATCGATTTTGAGCATGTTTTGGGTCTGTATCTTGAAAACATTCTAACTAGGAGTAGGGATGTACAGATCGCTTCTAGGACCCAAAAATACCGAATTTTCGGGTGTTTTGAGCCTGAACTTGAGATATAAACGGGTACAGAAGATGCATGCACATATTGAATTTGGTCACATAAAATATCGATTTTCAGCATGTTTTGGGCCTGTATTTTGAAAATACTCTAACTAGGAGTAGGCATGTACAGATCGCTTCTGGGACCCAGAAATATCGAATTTTCGGGTGTTTTTTGCCTGAATTTGAGATATAAACGGGTACAGAAGATGCATGCACATATCGACTTTGGACACTTAAAATATCGATTTTTAGCATGTTTTGAGCCTATATTTTGAAAACATTCTAGCACTGACTAAACATGTACAGATCGCTTCTGGGACCCAAAATTATCGAATTTTCGGGTGTTTTGAGGTTGAATTTGAGATATAAACGGGTACAGAAGATGCATTCATATATCGACTTTTGGGCACCTAAAAGATCGATTTTCAGTATGTTTTGGGCCTGTATTATGAAAATACTCTAAAACGGAGTGGGCATGTACAGTTCGCTTCTGGGACCCCAAAATATCGAATTTTACGGGTGTTTTGGGCCTGAATTTGAGATATCGACTTTGGGCACCTAAAATATCGATTTAAAGCATGTTTTGGGCCAATATTTTGAAAATATTCTAGCACTAAGTAGGCATGTACAGATCACTTCTGGGACCCCAAAATATCGAATTTTCGGATGTTTTGAGAATGAATTTGAGATATAAACGGGTACCGATGATGGATGCACATATCGACTTTGGACACTTAAAATATTGATTTTTAGCATGTTTTGAGCCTATATTTTGAAAATATTCTAGCACTGTGTAGGCATGTACAGATCGTTTCTGGGACCCAAAAATATCGAATTTTCGGGTGTTTTGAGGTTGAATTAGGGATATAAACGGGTGCAGAAGATGCATACACATGTTGACTTTGGTCACCTAAAATATCGATTTTCAGCTTGTTTTGGGCCTGTATTTTGAAATTACTCTAACACGGAGTAGGCATGTACAGATCGCTTCTGGGATCCCCAAATATCGAATTTTTGGGTGTTTCGGTCCTGAATTTGAGATATCGACTTTGTGCACCTAAAATATCGATTTTTAGCATGTTTTGTGCTTATATTTTGAAAATATTCTAGCACTGAGTAGGCATGTACAGATCGCTTCTGGGACCTCAAAATATCGAATTTTCGGGTGTTTTGAGGTTGAATTCGAGATATAAACGGGTACAGAAGATGCATGCACATATCGACTTTTGGGCACCTAAAAGATCGATTTTGAGCATGTTTTGGGTCTGTATCTTGAAAACATTCTAACTAGGAGTAGGGATGTACAGATCGCTTCTAGGACCGAAAA
Organism: Petrolisthes cinctipes; assembly: GCA_033782935.1. Taxonomy (NCBI): domain Eukaryota; kingdom Metazoa; phylum Arthropoda; class Malacostraca; order Decapoda; family Porcellanidae; genus Petrolisthes; species Petrolisthes cinctipes. The sequence goes on from JAWQEG010000201.1 coordinate 1,788,504, forward strand.
ATACCGAATTTTAGGGTGTTTTGAGCCTGAACTTGAGATATAAACGGGTACAGAAGATGCATGCACATATCGACTTTTGGGCACCTAAAAGATTGATTTTCAGTATGTTTTGGGCCTGTATATTAAAAATACTCTAACACGGAGTAGGCATGTACAGATCGCTTCTGGGATCCCAAAATATCGAATTTTTGGGTGTTTTGTGCCTGAATTTGAGATATCGACTTTGGGCACCTAAAAATATCGATTTTTAGCATGTTTTGGGCCTATATTTTGAAAATATTCTAGCACTGAGTAGGCATGTACAGATCGCTTCTGGGATCCCAAAATATCGAATTTTTGGGTATTTTGGGCCTGAATTTAAGATATCGACTTTGGGCACATAAAATTTCGATTTAAAGCATGTTTTGGGCCAATATTTTGAAAATATTCTAGCACTAAGTAGGCATGTACAGATCACTTCTGGGACCCCAAAATATCGAATTTTCGGGCGTTTTGAGCCTAAATTTGAGATATAAACGGGTACAGAAGATTCATGCACATATCGACTTTGGACACTTAAAATATCGATTTTTAGCATGTTTTGAGCCTTTATTTTGAATACATTCTAGCACTGAGTAGGCATGTAAAGATCGCTTCTGGGACCCAAAAATATCGAATTTTCGGGTGTTTTGGGGTTGAATTTGGGATATAAACGGGTACAGAAGATACATGCACATATCGACTTTTGGGCACCAAAAAGATCGATTTTCAGTATGTTTTGGGCCTGTATTTTGAAAATACTCTAACACGGAGTAGGCATGTACAGTTCGCTTCTGGGACCCCAAAATATCGAATTTTCGGGTGTTTTGGGACTGAATTTGAGATATCGACTTTGGGCACCTAAAATATAGATTTTTTGCATGTTTTTGGCTTATATTTTGAAAATATTATAGCACTAAGTAGACATGTACAGATCACTTCTGGGACCCCAAAATATCGAATTTTAGGGTGTTTTGAGCCTGAATTTGAGATATAAACGGGTACAGATGATTCATGCACATATCGACTTTGGACACATAAAATATCGATTTTTAGCATGTTTTGAGCATATATTTTGAAAAAATTCTAGCACTGAGTAGGCATGTACAGATCGCTTCTGGGACCCACAAATATAGAATTTTCGGGTGTTTTGAGGTTGAATTTGGGATATAAACGGGTACAGAAGATGCATGCACATATCGACTTTTGGGCACCTAAAAGATCGATTTTCAGTATGTTTTGGGCCTGTATTTTGAAAATACTCTAACACGGAGTAGGCATGTACAGTTTGCTTCTGGGACCCCAAAATATCGATTTTTCGGGTGTTTTGGGCCTGAATTTGAGATATCGAATTTGGGCACCTAAAATATCGATTTTTAGCATGTTTTGGGCCTATATTTTGAAAATATTCTAGCACTAAGTAGGCATGTACAGATCACTTCTGGGACCCCAAAATATCGAATTTTAGGGTGTTTTGAGCCTGAATTTGAGATATAAACGGGTACAGATGATGCATGCACATATCGACTTTGGAAACTTAAAATATCGATTTTTAGCATGTTTTGAGCCTATATTTTGAAAACATTCTAGCACTGAGTAGGCATGTACAGATCGCTTCTGAGACTTAAAAAAAAATCGATTTTTCGGGTGTTTTGAGGTTGAATTTGGGATATAAACGGGTGCAGAAGATGCATACACATATTGACTTTGGTCACCTAAAATATCGATTTTCAGCTTGTTTTGGGCCCGTATTTTGAAAATACTCTAACACGGAGTAGGCAAGTACAGATCGCTTCTGGGACCCCAAAATATCGAATTTTCGGGTGTTTTGAGCTTGAATTTGAGATATAAACGGGTACTGAAGATGCATCCACATATCGACTTTTGGGCACCTAAAAGATCGATTTTCAGTATGTTTTTGGCCTGTATATTGAAATTACTCTAACACGGAGTAGGCATGTACAGATCGATTCTGGGATCCCAAAATATTGAATTTTCGGGTGTTTTGGGCCTGAATTTGAGATATCGACTTTGGGCACCTAAAATATCGATTTTTAGCATGTTTTGGCCCTATATTTTGAAAATATTCTAGCACTGAGTAGGCATGTACAGATCGTATCTGGTACCCCACAAAATTGAATTTTCGGGTGTTTTGAGCCTGAATTTGAGATATAAAAGAGTACAGAAGATGCATGCACATTTCGACTTTTAGGCACCTAAAATATCGATTTTGAGCATGTTTTAGGTCTGTATCTTGAAAACATTCTAACTAGGAGTAGGGATGTACAGATCGCTTCTAGGACCCAAAAATACCGAATTTTCGGGTGTTTTGAGCCTGAATTTGAGATATAAACGGGTACAGAAAATGTATGCACATATTGACTTTGGTCACCTAAAATATCGATTTTCAGCATGTTTTGGGCCTGTATTTTGAAAATACTCTAAGTAGGAGTAGGCATGTACAGATCGCTTCTAGGACCCAAAAATATCGAATTTTAGGGTGTTTTGAGCTTGAATTTGAGATATAAACGGGTACAGAAGATGAATGCACATATCGACTTTGTACACTTAAAATATCGATTTTTAGCATGTTTTGAGCGTATATTTTGAAAACATTCTAGCACTGACTAAACATGTATAGATCGCTTCTGGGACCCAAAATTATCGAATTTTCGGGTGTTTTGAGGTTGAATTTGAGATATAAGCGGGTACAGAAAATGCATGCACATATCGACTTTTGGGCACCTAAAAGATCGATTTTCAGTATGTTTTGGGCCTGTATATTGAAAATACACTAACACGGAGTAGGCATGTACAGATCGCTTCTGGGATCCCAAAATATTGAATTTTTGGGTGTTTTGGGCCTGAATTTGAGATATCGACTTTGGGCACCTAAAATATCGATTTTTAGCATGTTTTGGCCCTATATTTTGAAAATATTCTAGCACTGAGTAGGCATGTACAGATCGTTTCTGGGACCCCACAAAATAGAATTTTCGGGTGTTTTGAGCATGAATTTGAGATATAAAAGGGTACAGAAGATGCATGCACATTTCGACTTTTAGGCACCTAAAATATCGATTTTGAGCATGTTTTAGGTCTGTATCTTGAAAACATTCTAACTAGGAGTAGGGATGTACAGATCGCTTCTAGGACCCAAAAATACCGAATTTTCGGGTGTTTTGAGCCTGAATTTGAGATATAAACGGGTACAGAAAATGCATGCACATATTGACTTTGGTCACCTAAAATATCGATTTTCAGCATGTTTTGAGCCTATATTTTGAATACATTTTAGCACTGAGTAGGCATGTAAAGATCGCTTCTGGGACCCAAAAATATCGAATTTTCGGGTGTTTTGATGTTGAATTTGGGATAAAAACGGGTACAGAAGATGCATGCACATATCGACTTTTGGGCACCTAAAAGATCGATTTTCAGTATGTTTTGGGCCTGTATTTTGAAAATACTCTAACACGGAGTAGGCATGTACAGTTCGCTTCTGGGACCACAAAATATCGAATTTTCGGGTGTTTTGGGAATGAATTTGAGATATCGACTTTGGGCACCTAAAATATAGATTTTTAGCATGTTTTTGGCCTATATTTTGAAAATATTCTAGCACTAAGTAGACATGTACAGATCACTTCTGGGACCCCAAAATATCGAATTTTAGGGTGTTTTGAGCCTGAATTTGAGATATAAACGGGTACAGATGATTCATGCACATATCGACTTTGGACACTTAAAATATCGATTTTCAGCATGTTTTGAGCCTATATTTTGAATACATTTTAGCACTGAGTAGGCATGTAAAGATCGCTTCTGGGACCCAAAAATATCGAATTTTCGGGTGTTTTGATGTTGAATTTGGGATATAAACGGGTACAGAAGATGCATGCACATATCGACTTTTGGGCACCTAAAAGATCGATTTTCAGTATGTTTTGTGCCTGTATTTTGAAAATACTCTAACACGGAGTAGGCATGTACAGTTTGCTTCTGGGACCCCAAAATATCGATTTTTCGGGTGTTTTGGGCCTGAATTTGAGATATCGAATTTGGGCACCTAAAATATCGATTTTTAGCATGTTTTGGGCCTATATTTTGAAAATATTCTAACACTAAGTAGGCATGTACATATCACTTCTGGGACCCCAAAATATCGAATTTTAGGGTGTTTTGAGCCTGAATTTGAGATATAAACGGGTACAGATGATGCATGCACATATCGACTTTGGAAACTTAAAATATCGATTTTTAGCATGTTTTGAGCCTATATTTTGAAAACATTCTAGCACTGAGTAGGCATGTACAGATTGCTTCTGAGACTTAAAAAAAAATCGATTTTTCGGGTGTTTTGAGGTTGAATTTGGGATATAAACGGGTGCAGAAGATGCATACACATATTGACTTTTGGGCACCTAATAGATCGATTTTCAGTATGTTTTGGGCCTGTATATTGAAAATACTCTAACACGGAGTAGGCATGTACAGTTCGTTTCTGGGACCCCAAAATATCGAATTTTCGGGTGTTTTGGGGCTGAATTTTTTATATCGACTTTGGGCACCTAAAATATCGATTTTTAGCATGTTTTTGGCCAATATTTTGAAAATATTCTAGCACTAAGTAGGCATGTACAGATCACTTCTGAGACCCCAAAATATCGAATTTTCGGGTATTTTGAGCCTGAATTTGAGATATAAACGGGTACAGATGATGCATGCACATATCGACTTTGGACACTTAAAATATCGATTTTTAGCATGTTTTGAGCCTATATTTTGAAAACATTATAGCACTGAGTAGGCATGTACAGGTCGTTTCTGTGACCCCACAAAATTGAATTTTCGGGTGTTTTGAGCATGAATTTGAGATATAAAAGGGTACAGAAGATGCATGCACATTTCGACTTTTAGGCACCTAAAATATCGATTTTGAGCATGTTTTAGGTCTGTATCTTGAAAACATTCTAACTAGGAGTAGGGATGTACAGATCGCTTCTAGGACCCAAAAATACCGAATTTTCGGGTGTTTTGAGCCTGAATTTGAGATATAAACGGGTACAGAAAATGCATGCACATATTGACTTTGGTCACCTAAAATATCGAATTTCAGCGTGTTTTGGGGCTGTATTTTGAAAATACTCTAAGTAGGAGTAGGCATGTACAGTTCGCTTCTGGGACCCCAAAATATCGAATTTTCGTGTTTTTTGGGCCTGAATTTGAGATATCGACTTTGGGCACCTAAAATATCGATTTTTAGCATGTTTTGGGCCAATATTTTGAAAATATTCTAGCACTACGTAGGCATGTACAGATCACTTCTGGGACCCCAAAATATCAAATTTTCGGGCGTTTTGAGGTTGAATTTGAGATATAAACGGGTACAGATGATGCATGTACATATCGACTTTGGACACTTAAAATATCGATTTTTAGCATGTTTTGAGCCTATATTTTGAATACATTCTAGCACTGAGTAGGCATGTACAGATCGCTTCTGGGACCCTAAAATATCGAATTTTCGGGTGTTTTGAGGTTAAATTTGGGATATAAACTGGTACAAAAGATGCATGCACATATCGACTTTTGGGCACGTAAAAGATTGATTTTCAGTATGTTTTGGGCCTATATTTTGAAAATACTCTAACACGGAGTAGGCATGTACAGTTCGCTTATGGGACCCCAAAATATCGATTTTTCGGGTGTTTTGAGGCTAAATTATTTATATCGACTTTGGGCACCTAAAATATCGATTTTTAGCATGTTTTGGGCCAATATTTTGAAAATATTCTAGCACTAAGTAGGCATGTACAGATCACTTCTGGGACCCCAAAATATCGAATTTTCGGGTGTTTTGAGCCTGAATTTGAGATATAAACGGGTACAGATGATGCATGCACATATCGACTTCGGACACTTAAAATATCGATTTTTAGCATGTTTTGAGCCTATATTTTGAAAACATTCTAGCACTGAGTAGGCATCTACAGATCGCTTCTGGGACCCAAAAATATCGAATTTTCGGGTGTTTTGAGGTTGAATTTGGGATATAAACGGGTGCAGAAGATGCATACACATATTGACTTTGGTCACATAAAATATCGATTTTCAGCTTGTTTTGGGCCTCTATTTTGAAAATACTCTAACACGGAGTAGGCAAGTACAGATCGCTTCTGGGACCCCAAAATATCGAATTTTCAGGTGTTTTGACCCTGAATTTGAGATATAAACCGGTACAGAAGATGCATCCACATATCGACTTTTGGGCACCTAAAAGATCGATTTTCAGTATGTTTTGGTCCTGTATATTGAAAATATTCTAACACGGAGTAGGAATGTAGATCGCTTCTGGGCCAACTAAATATCGAATTTTTGGGTGTTTTGGGCCTGAATTTAAGATATCGACTTTGGGCACCTAAAATATCGATTTTTAGCATGTTTTGGGCCTATAGTTTGAAAATATTCTAGCACTGAGTAGGCATGTACAGATCACTTCTGGGACCCCAAAATATCGAATTTTCGGGTGTTTTGAGCCTGAATTTGAGATATAAACGGGTACAGAAGATGCATGCACATATGGACTTTTGGACACCTAAAATATCGATTTTGAGCATGTTTTGGGTCTGTATCTTGAAAACATTCTAACTAGGAGTAGGGATGTACAGATCGCTTCTAGGACCCAAAAATACCGAATTTTCGGGTGTTTTGAGCCTGAATTTGAGATATAAACGGGTACAGAAGTGGCATGCACATATTGACTTTGGGCACCTAAAATATCGATTTTCAGCATGTTTTGGGCCTGTATTTAGAAAATACTCTAACTAGGAGTAGGCATGTACAGATCGCTTCTGGGAACAAAAAATATCGAATTTTCGGGTGTTATGAGGTTGAATTTGGGATATAAACGGGTACAGAAGATGCATGCACATATCGACTTTTGGGCACCTAAAAGATCGATTTTCAGTATGTTTTGGGCCTGTATTTTGAAAATACTCTCACACGGAGTAGGCATGTACAGTTCGTTTCTGGGACCCCAAAATATCGAATTTTCGGGTGTTTTGGGGCTGAATTTTTTATATCGACTTTGGGCACCTAAAATATCGATTTTTTGCATGTTTTGGGCCAATATTTTGAAAATATTCTAGCACTAAGTAGGCATGTACAGATCACTTCTGAGACCCCAAAATATCGAATTTTCGGGTGTTTTGAGCCTGAATTTGAGATATAAACGGGTACAGATGATGCATGCACATATCGACTTTGGATAATTAAAATATCGATTTTTAGCATGTTTTGAGCCTATATTTTGAAAACATTATAGCACTGAGTAGGCATGTACAGATCACTTCTGAGACCAAAAAATATCGAATTTTCGGGTGTTTTAAAGTTGAATTTGGAATATAAACGGGTACAGAAGATACATGCACATATCGACTTTTGGGCACTTAAAAGATTGATTTTCAGTATGTTTTAGGCCTGTATTTTGAAAATACTCTAACACGGAGTAGGCATGTACAGTTCGCTTCTGGGACCCCAAAATATCGAATTTTCGGGTGTTTTGGGGCTGAATTTTTTATATCGACTTTGGGCACCTAAAATATCGATTTTTTAACATGTTTTGGGCCAATATTTTGAAAATATTCTAGCACTAAGTAGGCATGTACAGATCGTTTTTGGGACCCAAAATTATCGAATTTTCGGGTGTTTTGAAGTTGAATTTGAGATATAAACGAGTGCAGAAGATACATACACATATTGACTTTGGGCACCTAAAATACCGATTTTCAGCATGTTTTGGGCCTGCATCTCAGTAGGCATGTACAGATCGCTTCTGGGACCCCAAAATATCGAATTTTCGGGTGTTTGGAGCCTGAATTTGAGATATAAACGGGTACAGAAGATGCATGCACATATCGACTTTTGGGCAACTTAAAGATCGATTTGCAGTATGTTTTGGGCCAGTATTTTGAAAATACTCTAAAATTGAGTAGGCATGTACAGTTCGCTTCTGGGACCCCAAAATATCGAATTTTCGGGTGTTTTGTCCCTGAATTTGAGATATCGACTTTGGGCACCTAAAATATCGATTTTAAGCATGTTTTGTGCCTATATTTTGAAAATATTCCAGCACTAAGTAAGCATGTACAGATCACTTCTGAGACCTCAAAATATCGAATTTTCTGGTGTTTTGAGCCTGAATTTGAGATATAAACAGGTACAGATGATGCATGCACATATAGACTTTGGACACTTAAAATATCGATTTTTAGCATGTTTTCAGCCTATATTTTGAAAAAAATTCTAGCACTGAGTAGGCATGTACAGATCGCTTCTGGGACCCAAAAAAATTATATTTTCGGGTGTTTTGAGGTTGAATTTGGGATATAAACGGGTACAGAGGATGCATGCACATATCGATTTTTGGGCACCTAAAAGATCGATTTTCAGTATGTTTTGGGCCTGTATATTGAAAATACTCTAACACGGAGTAGGCATGTACAGATCGCTTCTGGGACCCCAAAAAATAGATTTTTTGGGTGTTTTGAGCCTGAATTTGAGATATCGACTTTGGGCACCTAAAATATCGATTTTTAGCATGTTTTGGGCCTATATTTTGAAAATTCTCTAACTAAGAGTAGGCTTGTACAGATCGCTTCTGGGACCCAAAAACATCGAATTATCGGGTGTTTTGTGCCTGAATTTGAGATATAAACGGTTACATAAGATACATGCACGATCATCGACTTTGGATTCTTAAAATATCGATTTTTAGCATGTTTTGAGCCTATATTTTGAAAACATTCTAGCACTGACTAGACATGTACAGATCGCTTCTGGGACCCCTAAATATCGAATTTTCGGGTGTTTTGAGCCTGAATTTGAGATATAAACGGGTACAGAAGATGCATGCACATTTCGACTTTTGGGCACCTAAAATATCGATTTTGAGCATGTTTTGAGTCTGTATCTTGAAAAAATTCTAACTAGGAGTAGGGATGTACAGATCGCTTGTGGGACCCCCAAATATCAAATTTTCGGGTGTTTTGGGCCTGAATTTGAGATATCGACTTTGAGCACCTAAAATATCGATTTTTAGCCTGTTTTGGGCCTATATTTTGAAAATATTCTAGCACTAAGTAGGCATGTGCAGATCACTTCTGGGACCCCAAAATATCGAATTTTCGGGTGTTTTGAGCTTGAATTTGAGATATAAACGGGTACAGATGATGCATGCACATATCGACTTTGGACACTTAAAATATCGATTATTAGCATGTTTTGAGCCTATATTCTGAAAATTTTTTAGCACTGAGTAGGCATGTACAGATCGCTTCTGGGACCCAAAAATATTGAATTTTCGGTTCTTTTGAGGTTGAATTTGGGATATAAACGGGTACAGAAGATGCATGCACATATCGACTTTTGGGCACCTAAAATATCGATTTTGAGCATGTTTTGGGTCTGTATCTTGAAAACATTCTAACTAGGAGTAGGGATGTACAGATCGCTTCTAGGACCCAAAAATACCGAATTTTCGGGTGTTTTGAGCCTGAATTTGAGATATAAACGGGTACAGAAGATGCATCCACATTTCGACTTTGGATTCTTAAAATATCGATTTTTAGCATATTTTGAGCCTATATTTTTAAAAAATTCTAGCACTGACTAGACATGTACAGATCGCTTCTGGGACCCAATATTATCGAATTTTAGGGTGTTTTGAGGTTGAATTTGAGATATAAACGAGTGCAGAAGATGCATACACATGTTGAATTTGGGCACCTAAAATATCGATTTTCAGCATGTTTTGGGCCTGCATCTGAGTAGGCATGTACAGATTGCTTCTGGGACCCCAAAATATCGAATTTTCTGGTGTTTGGAGCCTGAATTTGAGATATAGACGGGTACAGAAGATGCATGCACATATCGACTTTTGGGCACCTAAAAGATCGATTTTCAGTATGTTTTGGGCCTGTATTTTGAAAATACTCTAACACGGAGAAGGCATGTGCAGTTCGCTTCTGGGACCCCAAAATATCGAATTTTAGGGTGTTTTGGGCCTGAATTTGAGATATAAACGGGTACAGATGATGCATTCACATATCGACTTTGGACACTTAAAATATCGATCTTTAGCATGTTTTGAGCCTATATTTTGAAAACATTCTAGCACTGAGTAGGCATGTACAGATCGCTTCTGGGACCCAAAAATATCGAATTTTCGGGTGTTTTGAGGTTGAATTTGGGATATAAACGGGTGCAGAAGATACATACACATATTGACTTTGGTCACCTAAAATATCGATTTTCAGCTTTTTTTGGGCCTGTATTTTGAAAAAAATCTAACACGGAGTAGCCAAGTACAGATCGCTTCTGGGACCCCAGTAATATCGAATTTTCGGGTGTTTTGAGCCTGAATTTGAGATATAAACGGGTACAGAAGATGCATCCACATATCGACTTTTGGGCACCTAAAGGATCGATTTTCAGTATGTTTTGGGCCTGTATATTGAAAATACTCTAACACAGAGTAGGCATGTACAGATCGCTTCTGGGACCCCAAAATATCAAATTTTCGGGTGTTTTGAGACTGAATTTGAGATATAAACGGGTACAGAAGATGCATGCACATATCGAGTTTTGGGCACCTAAAATATCGATTTTGAGCATGTTTTGGGTCTGCATCTGAGTAGGCATGTACAAATCGCTTCTGGGACCCCAAAATATCGAATTTTCGGGTGTTTTGGGGCTGAATTTTTTATATCGACTTTGGGCACCTAAAATATCGATTTTTAGCATGTTTTGGGCTAATATTTTGAAAATATTCTAGCACTAAGTAGGGATGTACAGATCACTTCTGAGACCCCAAAATATCGAATTTTCGGGTGTTTTGAGCCTGAATTTGAGATATAAACGGGTATAGATGATACATGCACATATCGACTTTTGGGCACTTAAAAGATCGATTTTCAGTATGTTTTAGGCCTGTATTTTGAAAATACTCTAACACGGAGTAGGCATGTACAGTTCGCTTCTGGGACCCCAAAATATCGAATTTTCGGGTGTTTTGGGGCTGAATTTTTTATATCGACTTTGGGCACCTAAAATATCGATTTTTTAACATGTTTTGGGCCAATATTTTGAAAATATTCTTGCACTAAGTAGGCATGTACAGATCGTTTTTGGGACCCAAAATTATCGAATTTTCGGGTGTTTTGAAGTTGAATTTGAGATATAAACGAGTGCAGAAGAAACATACACATATTGACTTTGGGCACCTAAAATACCGATTTTCAGCATGTTTTGGGCCTGCATCTGAGTAGGCATGTAAAGATCGCTTCTGGGACCCCAAAATATAGAATTTTCGGGTGTTTGGAGCCTGAATTTGAGATATAAACGGGTACAGAAGATGCATGCACATATCGACTTTTGGGCAACTTAAAGATCGATTTGCAGTATGTTTTGGGCATGTATTTTGAAAATACTCTAAAATTGAGTAGGCATGTACAGTTTGCTTCTGGGATCCCAAAATATCGAATTTTCGGGTGTTTTGTCCCTGAATTTGAGATATCGACTTTGGGCACCTAAAATATCGATTTTCAGCATGTTTTGGGCCTGTATTTTGAAAATACTCTGAGTAGGAGTAGGCATGTACAGATCGCTTCTGGGACCCAAAAATATCGAATTTTCGGGTGTTTTGAGCCTGAATTTGAGATATAAACGGGTACAGAAGATGCATGCACATATTGACTTTGGTCACATAAAATATCGATTTTCAGCTTGTTTTGAGCCTCTATTTTGAAAATACTCTAACACGGAGTAGGCAAGTACAGATCGCTTCTGGGACCCCAAAATATCGAATTTGAAGGTGTTTTGACCCTGAATTTGAGATATAAACCGGCACAGAGGATGCATCAACATATCGACTTTTGGGCACCTAAAAGATCGATTTTCAGTATGTTTTGGTCTTGTATATTGAAAATACTCTAACACGGAGTAGGAATGTACAGATCGCTTCTGGGCCAACTAAATATCGAATTTTTGGGTGTTTTGGGCCTGAATTTAAGATATCGACTTTGGGCACCTAAAATATCGATTTTTAGCATGTTTTGGGCCTATATTTTGAAAATATTCTAGCACTGAGTAGGCATGTACAGATCACTTCTGGGACCACAAAATATCGAATTTTCGGGTGTTTTGAGCCTGAATTTGAGATATAAACGGGTACAGAAGATGCATGCACATATGGACTTTTGGAAACCTAAAATATCGATTTTGAGCATGTTTTTGGTCTGTATCTTGAAAACATTCTAACTAGGAGTAGGGATGTACAGATCGCTTCTAGGACCCGAAAATACCGAATTTTCGGGTGTTTTGAGCCTGAATTTGAGATATAAACGGGTACAGAAGTGGCATGCACATATTGACTTTGGGCACCTAAAATATCGATTTTCAGCATGTTTTGGGCCTGTATTTTGAAAATACTCTAACTAGGAGTAGGCATGTACAGATCGCATCTGGGACCAAAAAATATCGAATTTTCGGGTGTTTTGAGGTTGAATTTGGGATATAAACGGGTACAGAAGATGCATGCACATATCGACATTTGGGCACCTAAAAGATCGATTTTCAGTATGTTTTTGGCCTGTATTTTGAAAATACTCTCACACGGAGTAGGCATGTACAGTTCGTTTCTGGGACCCCAAAATATCGAATTTTCGGGTGTTTTTGGGCTGAATTTTTTATATCGACTTTGGGCACCTAAAATATCCATTTTTAGCATGTTTTGGGCCAATATTTTGAAGATATTCTAGCACTAAATAGGCATGTACAGATCACTTTTGAGACCCCAAAATATCGAATTTTCGGGTGTTTTGAGCCTGAATTTGAGATATAAACGGGTACAGATGATGCATGCACATATCGACTTTGGATACTTAAAATATCGATTTTTAGCATGTTTTGAGCCTATATTTTGAAAACATTAAAGCACTGAGTAGGCATGTACAGATCACTTCTGAGACCAAAAAATATCGAATTTTCGGGTGTTTTAAGGTTGAATTTGGAATATAAACGGGTACAGAAGATACATGCACATATCGACTTTTGGGCACTTAAAAGATCGATTTTCAGTATGTTTTAGGCCTGTATTTTGAAAATACTCTAACACGGAGTAGGCATGTACAGTTCGCTTCTGGGACCCCAAAATATCGAATTTTCGGGTGTTTTGGGGCTGAATTTTTTATATCGACTTTGGGCACCTAAAATATCGATTTTTTAACATGTTTTGGGCCAATATTTTGAAAATATTCTAGCACTAAGTAGGCATGTACAGATCGTTTTTGGGACCCAAAATTATCGAATTTTCGGGTGTTTTGAAGTTGAATTTGAGATATAAACGAGTGCATAAGATACATACACATATTGACTTTGGGCACCTAAAATACCAATTTTCAGCATGTTCTGGGCCTGCATCTGAGTAGGCATGTACAGATCGCTTCTGGGACCCCAAAATATCGAATTTTCGGGTGTTTGGAGCCTGAATTTGAGATATAAACGGGTACAGAAGATGCATGCACATATCGACTTTTGGGCAACTTAAAGATCGATTTGCAGTATGTTTTGGGCCTGTATTTTGAAAATACTCTAAAATTGAGTAGGCATGTACAGTTCGCTTCTGGGACCCCAAAATATCGAATTTTCGGGTGTTTTGTCCCTGAATTTGAGATATCGACTTTGGGCACCTAAAATATCGATTTTAAGCATGTTTTTTGCCTATATTTTGAAAATATTCCAGCACTAAGTAAGCATGTACAGATCACTTCTGAGACCTCAAAATATCGAATTTTCTGGTGTTTTGAGCCTGAATTTGAGATATAAACAGGTACAGATGATGCATGCACATATAGACTTTGGACACTTAAAATATCGATTTTTAGCATGTTTTCAGCCTATATTTTGAAAAAAATTCTAGCACTGAGTAGGCATGTACAGATCGCTTCTGGGACCCAAAAAAATTATATTTTCGGGTGTTTTGAGGTTGAATTTGGGATATAAACGGGTACAGAGGATGCATGCACATATCGATTTTTGGGCACCTAAAAGATCGATTTTCAGTATGTTTTGGGCCTGTATATTGAAAATACTCTAACACGGAGTAGACTTGTACAGATCGCTTCTGGGACCCCAAAAAATAGATTTTTTGGGTGTTTTGAGCCTGAATTTGAGATATCGACTTTGGGCACCTAAAATATCGGTTTTTAGCATGTTTTGGGCCTATATTTTGAAAATTCTCTAACTAAGAGTAGGCTTGTACAGATCGCTTCTGGGACCCAAAAACATCGAATTATCGGGTGTTTTGTGCCTGAATTTGAGATATAAACGGTTACATAAGATACATGCACGATCATCGACTTTGGATTCTTAAAATATCGATTTTTAGCATGTTTTGAGCCTATATTTTGAAAACATTCTAGCACTGACTAGACATGTACAGATTGCTTCTGGGACCCCTAAATATCGAATTTTCGGGTGTTTTGAGCCTGAATTTGAGATATAAACGGGTACAGAAGATGCATGCACATTTCGACTTTTGGGCACCTAAAATATCGATTTTGAGCATGTTTTGAGTCTGTATCTTGAAAAAATTCTAACTAGGAGTAGGGATGTACAGATCGCTTGTGGGACCCCCAAATATCAAATTTTCGGGTGTTTTGGGCCTGAATTTGAGATATCGACTTTGAGCACCTAAAATATCGATTTTTAGCCTGTTTTGGGCCTATATTTTGAAAATATTCTAGCACTAAGTAGGCATGTGCAGATCACTTCTGGGACCCCAAAATATCGAATTTTCGGGTGTTTTGAGCTTGAATTTGAGATATAAACGGGTACAGATGATGCATGCACATATCGACTTTGGACACTTAAAATATCGATTATTAGCATGTTTTGAGCCTATATTCTGAAAATTTATTAGCACTGAGTAGGCATGTACAGATCGCTTCTGGGACCCAAAAATATTGAATTTTCGGTTCTTTTGAGGTTGAATTTGGGATATAAACGGGTACAGAAGATGCATGCACATATCGACTTTTGGGCACCTAAAATATCGATTTTGAGCATGTTTTGGGTCTGTATCTTGAAAACATTCTAACTAGGAGTAGGGATGTACAGATCGCTTCTAGGACCCAAAAATACCGAATTTTCGGGTGTTTTGAGCCTGAATTTGAGATATAAACGGGTACAGAAGATGCATTCACATTTCGACTTTGGATTCTTAAAATATCGATTTTTAGCATGTTTTGAGCCTATATTTTTTAAAAATTCTAGCACTGACTAGACATGTACAGATCGCTTCTGGGACCCAATATTATCGAATTTTAGGGTGTTTTGAGGTTGAATTTGAGATATAAACGAGTGCAGAAGATGCATACACATGTTGAATTAGGGCACCTAAAATATCGATTTTCAGCATGTTTTGGGCCTGCATCTGAGTAGGCATGTACAGATTGCTTCTGGGACCCCAAAATATCGAATTTTCTGGTGTTTGGAGCCTGAATTTGAGATATAGACGGGTACAGAAGATGCATGCACATATCGACTTTTGGGCACCTAAAAGATCGATTTTCAGTATGTTTTGGGCCTGTATTTTGAAAATACTCTAACACGGAGAAGGCATGTGCAGTTCGCTTCTGGGACCCCAAAATATCGAATTTTAGGGTGTTTTGGGCCTGAATTTGAGATATAAACGGGTACAGATGATGCATTCACATATCGACTTTGGACACTTAAAATATCGATCTTTAGCATGTTTTGAGCCTATATTTTGAAAACATTCTAGCACTGAGTAGGCATGTACAGATCGCTTCTGGGACCCAAAAATATCGAATTTTCGGGTGTTTTGAGGTTGAATTTGGGATATAAACGGGTGCAGAAGATACATACACATATTGACTTTGGTCACCTAAAATATCGATTTTCAGCTTTTTTTGGGCCTGTATTTTGAAAAAAATCTAACACGGAGTAGCCAAGTACAGATCGCTTCTGGGACCCCAGTAATATCGAATTTTCGGGTGTTTTGAGCCTGAATTTGAGATATAAACGGGTACAGAAGATGCATCCACATATCGACTTTTGGGCACCTAAAGGATCGATTTTCAGTATGTTTTGGGCCTGTATATTGAAAATACTCTAACACGGAGTAGGCATGTACAGATCGCTTATGGGACCCCAAAATATCAAATTTTCGGGTGTTTTGAGACTGAATTTGAGATATAAACGGGTACAGAAGATGCATGCACATATCGAGTTTTGGGCACCTAAAATATCGATTTTGAGCATGTTTTGGGTCTGCATCTGAGTAGGCATGTACAAATCGCTTCTGGGACCCCAAAATATCGAATTTTCGGGTGTTGGGACCCTGAATTTGAGATATAAACGGGTACAGAAGATGCATGCACATATTGACTTTGGGCACCTAAAATATCGATTTTCAGCATGTTTTGGGCCTGTATTTTGAAAATACTCTAACACGGAGTAGGCATGTACAGATCGCTTCTGGGACCCTAAAATATGGAATTTTCGGGTGTTTTGAGACTGAATTTGAGATATAAACGGGTACAGAAGATGCATGCACATATCGACTTTTGGGCACCTAAAAGATCGATTTTGAGGATGTTTTGGGTCTGTATCTTGAAAACATTCTAACTAGGAGTAGGGATGTACAGATCGCTTCTAGGACCCAAAAATACCGAATTTTCGGGTGTTTTGAGCCTGAATTTGAGATATAAACGGGTACAGATGATGCATGCACATATCGACTTTGGACACTTAAAATATCGATTATTAGCATGTTTACAGCCTATATTCTGAAAAAAGTCTAGCACTGAGTAGGCATGTACAGATCGTTTCTGGGACCCAAAAATATTGAATTTTCGGGTGTTTTGAGGTTGAATTTGCGATATAATTGGGTACCGAAGATGCATGCACATATCGACTTTTGGGCACCTAAAAGATCGATTTTCAGTATGTTTTGGGCCTGTATTTTGAAAATATTAAGCACTAAGTAGGCATGTACAGATCACTTCTGGGACCCAAAAAACATCAAATTTTCGGGTGTTTTGAGTCTGAATTTGAGATATAAACGGGTACAGAAGATGCATGCACATATCGAGTTTTGGGCACCTAAAATATCGATTTTGAGCATGTTTTGGGTCTGTATCTTGAAAACATTCTAACTAGGAGTAGGGATGTACAGATCGCTTCTAGGACCCAAAAATACCGATTTTTCGGGTGTTTTGAGCCTGAATTTGAGATATAAACGGGTACAGAAGATACATGCACATATTGACTTTGGGCACCTAAAATATCGATTTTCAGCATGTTTTGGGCCTGTATTTTGAAAATACTCTAACTAAGAGTAGGCATGTACAGATCGCTTCTGGGACCTAAAAACATCGAATTTTCGGGTGTTTTGAGCCTGAATTTGAGATATAAACGGGTACAGAAGATGCATGCACATTTCGACTTTGGATTCTTAAAATATCGATTTTTAGCATGTTTTGAGCCTATATTTTGAAAACATTCTAGCACTGACTAGACATGTACAGATCGCTTCTGGGACCCAAAATTATCGAATTTTCGGGTGTTTTGAGGTTGAATTTGAGATATAAACGATTGCAGAAGATGCATACACATGTTGAATTTGGGCACCTGAAATATCGATTTTCAGCATGTTTTGGGCCTGCATCTGAGTAGGCATGTACAGATCGCTTCTGGGACCCCAAAATATCGAATTTTCTGGTGTTTGGAGCCTGAATTTGAGATATAAACGGGTACAGAAGATGCATGCACATATCGACTTTTGGGCACCTAAAAGTTCGATTTTCAGTATGTTTTGGGCCTGTATTTTGAAAATACTCTAACACGGATGAGGCATGTACAGTTCGCTTCTGGGACCTCAAAATATCGAATTTTCGGGTGTTTTGGGCCTGAATTTGAGTTATAAACGGGTACAGATGATGCATGCACATATCGACTTTGGACACTTAAAATATCGATTTTCAGCATGTTTTGGGGATGCATTTGAGTAGGCATGTACCGATCGCTTCTGGGACCCCAAAATATCGAATTTTCGGGTGTTTGGACCCTGAATTAGAGATATAAACGGGTACAGAAGATGCATGCACATATCGACTTTTGGGCACCTAAAAGATCGATTTTCAGTATGTTTTGGGCCTGTATTTTGAAAATACTCTAACACGGAATAGGCATGTACAGTTCGCTTCTGGGACCCCAAAATATCAAATTTTCGGGTGTTTTGGGCCTGAATTTGAGTAATCGACTTTGGGCACCTAAAATATCGATTTTAGCATGTTTTGGGCCTATATTTTGAAAATATTCTAGAACTAAGTAGGCATGTACAGATCACTTCTGGGACCCAAAAATATCGAATTTTCGGGTGTTTTGAGCCTGAATTTGAGATATCGACTTTGGGCACCTAAAATATCGATTTTTAGCATGTTTAGGGCCTATATTTTGAAAATATTCTAGCACTGAGTAGGCATGTACAGATCGCTTTTGGGACCCCAAAATATGGAATTTTCGGGTGTTTTGAGACTGAATTTGAGATATAAACGGGTACAGAAGATGCATGCACATATCGAGTTTTGGGCACCTAAAATATCGATTTTGAGCATGTTTTGGGTCTGTATCTTGAAAACATTCTAACTAGGAGTAGGCTTGTACAGATCGCTTCAGGGACCCAAAAACATCGAATTTTCGGGTGTTTTGAGCCTGATTTTGAGATATAAACGGGTACAGAAGATGCATGCACATATCGACTTTGGATTCTTAAAATATCGATTTTCCTCATGTTTTAGGCCTGTATTTTAAAAAATACTCTAACTAAGAGTAGGCTTGTACAGATCGCTTCTGGGACCCCAAAATATCGAATTTCCGGGTGTTTGGAGACTGAATTTAAGAAATAAACGGGTACAGAAGATGCATGCACATATCGACTTTTGGGCACCTAAAAGATCGATTTTCAGTATGTTTTGGGCCTGTATTTTGAAAATACTCTAAAACGGAGTAGGCATGTACAGTTCGCTTCTGGGACCCCAAAATATCGAATTTTCTGGTGTTTTGGGCCTGAATTTGAGATATTGACTTTGGGCACCTAAAATATCGATTTTTAGCCTGTTTTGGGCCTATATTTTGAAAATATTCTAGCACTAAGTAGGCATGTACAGATCACTTCTGGGACGCCAAAATATCGAATTTTCGGGTGTTTTAAGCCAGAATTTGAGATATAAACGGGTACAGATGAAGCATGCACATTTTGACTTTTGGTCACCTAAAATATCGATTTTGAGCATGTTTTGGGTCTGTATCTTGAAAACATTCTAACTTGGAATAGGGATTTACAGATCGCTTCTGGGACCCAAAAATACCGAATTTTCGGGTGTTTTGAGACTGAATTTCAGATATAAACTGGTACAGAAGATGCATGCACATATTGACTTTCGGCACCTAAAATATCGATTTTCAGCATGTTTTGGGCCTGTATTTTGAAAATACTCTAACATGGAGTAAGCATGTACAGATCGCTTCTGGAACCCAAAAATATCGAATTTTCGGGTGTTTTGAGCCTGAATTTGAGATATAAACGAGGACAGAAGATGAATGCACATATCGACTTTGGACACTTAAAATATCGATTTTTAGCATGTTTTGAGCCTATATTTTGAAAACATTCTAGCACTGACTAGACATGTAAAAATCGCTTCTGGGGCCCAAAATTATCGAATTTTCGGGTGTTTTGAGGTTGAATTTGAGATTTAAACGAGTGCAGAAGATAAATACACATGTTGACTTTGGGCACCTAAAATATCGATTTTGAGCATGTTTTGGGCCTGCATCTGAGTAGGCATGTACAGATCGCTTCTGGGACCCCAAAATATCGAATTTTCGGGTGTTGGGACCCTGAATTTGAGATATAAACGGGTACAGAAGATGCATGCAAATATCGACTATTGGGCAACTAAAAGATCGATTTTCAGTATGTTTTGGGCCTGTATTTTAAAAACACTCTAACACGGAGTAGGCATGTACAGTTCGCTTCTGGGACCCCAAAATATCAAATTTTTGGGTGTTTTGGGCCTGAATTTGAGATATCGACTTTGGGCACCTAAAATATCGATTTTTAGCTTGTTTTGGGCCTATATTTTGAAAATATTCTAGCACTAAGTAGGCATGTACAGATCACTTCTGGGACCCCAAAATATCGAATTTTAGGGTGTTTTGAGCCTGAATTTGAGATATAAACGGGTACAGATGATGCATGCACATATCGACTTTGGACACTTAAAATATCGATTATTAGCATGTTTTGAGCCTATATTCTGAAAAAATTCTAGCACTGAGTAGGCATGTACAGATCGCTTCTGGGACCCAAAAATATTGAATTTTCGGGTGTTTTGAGGTTGAATTTGGGATATAAACGGGTACAGAAGATGCATGCACATATCGACTTTTGGGCACCTAAAAGATCGATTTTCAGTATGTTTTGTGCCTGTATTTTGAAAATATTCTAGCACTAAGTAGGCATGTACAGATCACTTCTTTGACCCAAAAAATATCAAATTTTCGGGTGTTTTGAGCCTGAATTTGAGATATAAACGGGTACAGATGATGCATACACATATCGACTTTGGACACTTAAAATATCGATTTTTAACATGTTTTGAGCCTATATTTTGAAAACATTCTAGCACTTAGTAGGCATGTACAGATAGCTTCTGGGACCCAAAAATATCGAATTTTCGGGTGTTTTGAGGTTGAATTTGGGATATAAACGGGTACAGAAGATGCATACACATATTGACTTTGGTCACCTAAAAGATCGATTTTCAGTATTTTTTGGGCCTGTATCTTGAAAATACTCTAACTAGGAGTAGGGATGTACAGATCGCTTCTAGGACCTAAAAATACCGAATTTTCGGGTGTTTTGAGCCTGAATTTGAGATATAAACGGGTACAGAAGATGCATGCACATATTGACTTAGGTCACCTAAAAGATCGATTTTGAGCATTTTTTGGGTCTGTATCTTGAAAACATTCTAACTAAGAGTAGGGATGTACAGATCGCTTCTGGGACCCAAAAATACCGAATTTTCGGGTGTTTTGAGCCTGAATTTGAGATATAAACGGGTACAGAAGATGCATGCACATATTGACTTTGGGCACTTAAAAATCTTTTTTCAGCATGTTTTGGGCCTGTATTTTGAAAATACTCTAACTAGGAGTAGGCATGTACAGATTGTTTCTGGGACCCAAAAATATTGAATTTTCGGGTGTTTTGAGCCTGAATTTGAGATATAAACGAGTACAGAAGATGCATGCACATATCGACTTTGGACACTTAAAATATTGATTTTTATCTTGTTTTGAGCCTATATTCTGAAAAATTTCCAGCACTGAGTAGGCATGTACAGATCGCTTCTGGGACCCAAAAATATCGAATTTTCGGGTGTTTTGAGATTGAATTTGGGATATAAACGGGTACAGAAGATGCATGCACATATCGACTTTTGGGCACCTAAAAGATCGATTTTCAGTATGTTTTGGGCCTGTATTTTGAAAATATTCTAGCACTAAGTAGGCATGTACAGTTCGCTTCTGGGACCCCAAAATATCAAGTTTTCGGGTGTTTTGAGACTGAATTTAAGATGTAAACGGTTACAGAAGATGCATGCACATATCGAGTTTTGGGCACCTAAAATATCGATCTTGAGCATATTTTGGGTCTGTATCTTGAAAACATTCCAACTAGGAGTAGGGATGTAGAGATCGCTTTTAGGACCCAAAAATACCGAATTTTCGGGTGTTTTGAGCCTGAATTTGAGATATAAACGGGTACAGAAGATTCATGAACATATTGACTTTGGGCACCTAAAATATCGATTTTCAGCATGTTTTGGGCCTGTATTTTGAAAATACTCTAACTAAGAGTAGGCATGTACAGATCGCTTCTGGGACCCAAAAATATCGAATTTTCGGGTGTTTTGAGCCTGAATTTGAGATATAAACGAGTACAGAAGATGCATGCACATATCGACTTTGGACACTTAAAATATTGATTTTTAGCTTGTTTTGAGCCTATATTCTGAAAAATTTCTAGCACTTAGTAGGCATGTACAGATCGCTTCTGGGACCCCAAAATATCGAATTTTCGGGTGTTTTGAGGTTGAATTTGGGATATAAACGGGTACAGAAGATGAATGCACATATCGACTTTTGGGCACCTAAAAGATCGATTTTCAGTATGTTTTGGGCCTGTATTTTGAAAATATTCTAGCACTAAGTAGGCATGTACAGTTCGCTTCTGGGACCCCAAAATATCAAGTTTTCGGGTGTTTTGAGACTGAATTTAAGATATAAACGGTTACAGAAGATGCATGCACATATCGAGTTTTGGGCACCTAAAATATCGATCTTGAGCATGTTTTGGGTCTGTATCTTGAAAACATTCCAACTAGGAGTAGGGATGTACAGATCGCTTCTAGGACCCAAAAAAACCGAATTTTCGGGTTTTTTGAGCCTGAATTTGAGATATAAACGGGTACAGAAGATGCATGACTTTGTGCACCTAAAATATCGATTTTCAGCATGTTTTGGGCCTGTATTTTAAAAATACTCTAACTAAGAGTAGGCATGTACAGATCGCTTCTGGGACCCAAAAACATCGAATTTTCGGGTGTTTTGAGCCTGAATTTGAGATATAAACGGGTACAGAAGATGCATGCACATATCGACTTTGGATTCTTAAAATAACGATTTTTAGCATGTTTTGAGCCTATATTTTGAAAACATTCTAGCACTGACTAGACATGTACAGATCGCTTCTGGGACCCAAAATTATCGAATTTTCGGGTGTTTTGAGGTTGAATTTGGGATATAAACGGGTGCAGAAGATGCATACACATATTGACTTTGGTCACCTAAAATATCGATTTTCAGCTTTTTTTGGGCCTGTATTTTGAAAAAAATCTAACACGGAGTAGCCAAGTACAGATCGCTTCTGGGACCCCAGTAATATCGAATTTTCGGGTGTTTTGAGCCTGAATTTGAGATATAAACGGGTACAGAAGATGCATGCACATATCGACTTTTGGGCACCTAAAAGATCGATTTTCAGTATGTTTTGGGCCTGTATTTTGAAAATACTTTAACATGGAGTAGGCATGTACAGTTCGATTTTGGGACCCCAAAATATCGAATTTTCGGGTGTTTTGGGCCTGAATTTGAGATATCGACTTTGGGCACTAAAAATATCGATTTTTAGACTGTTTTGGGCCTATATTTTGAAAATATTCTAGCACTAAGTAGGCATGTACAGATCACTTCTGGGACCCCAAAATATCGAATTTTCGGGTGTTTTAAGCCTGAATTTGAGATATAAACGGGTACAGATGATGCATACACATATCGACTTTGGACACTTAAAATATCGATTTTTAGCATGTTTTGAGCCTATATTTTGAAAACATTCTAGCACTGAGTAGGGATGTACAGATCGCTTCTAGGACCTAAAAATACCGAATTTTCGGGTGTTTTGAGCCTGAATTTGAGATATAAACGGGTACAGAAGATGCATGCACATATTGACTTAGGTCACCTAAAAGATCGATTTTCAGTATGTTTTGGGCCTGTATCTTGAAAATACTCTAACACGGAGTAGGCATGTACAGATCGCTTCTGGGACCCCAAAATATCGAATTTTTGGGTGTTTTGGGCCTGAATTTGAGATATCGACTTTGGGCACCTAAAATATCGATTTTTAGCATGTTTTGGGCCTATATTTTGAAAATATTCTAGCACGGAGTAGGCATGTACAGATCGCTTCTGGGACCCCAAAATATCGAATTTTCGGGTGTTTTGAGCCTGAATTTAATATATAAACGGGTACAGAAGATGCATGCACATTTCGACTTTTGGGCACCTAAAATATCGATTTTGAGCATTTTTTGGGTCTGTATCTTGAAAACATTCTAACTAAGAGTAGGGATGTACAGATCGCTTCTGGCACCCAAAAATACCGAATTTTCGGGTGTTTTGAGCCTGAATTTGAGATATAAACGGGTACAGAAGATGCATGCACATATTGACTTTGGGCACTTAAAATATCTTTTTTCAGCATGTTTTGGGCCTGTATTTTGAAAATACTCTAACTAGGAGTAGGCATGTACAGATCGTTTCTGGGACCCAAAAATATTGAATTTTCGGGTGTTTTGAGCCTGAATTTGAGATATAAACGAGTACAGAAGATGCATGCACATATCGACTTTGGACACTTAAAATATTGATTTTTAGCTTGTTTTGAGCCTATATTCTGAAAAATTTCCAGCACTGAGTAGGCATGTACAGATCGCTTCTGGGACCCCAAAATATCGAATTTTCGGGTGTTTTGAGGTTGAATTTGGGATATAAACGGGTACAGAAGATGCATGCACATATCGACTTTTGGGCACCTAAAAGATAGATTTTCAGTATGTTTTGGGCCTGTATTTTGAAAATATTCTAGCACTAAGTAGGCATGTACAGTTCGCTTCTGGGACCCCAAAATATCAAGTTTTCGGGTGTTTTGAGACTGAATTTAAGATGTAAACGGTTACAGAAGATGCATGCACATATCGAGTTTTGGGCACCTAAAATATCGATCTTGAGCATGTTTTGGGTCTGTATCTTGAAAACATTCCAACTAGGAGTAGGGATGTAGAGATCGCTTTTAGGACCCAAAAATACCGAGTTTTCGGGTGTTTTGAGCCTGAATTTGAGATATAAACGGGTACAGAAGATGCATGAACATATTGATTTTGGGCATCTAAAATATCGATTTTCAGCATGTTTTGGGCCTGTATTTTGAAAATACTCTAACTAAGAGTAGGCATGTACAGATCGCTTCTGGGACCCAAAAATATCGAATTTTCGGGTGTTTTGAGCCTGAATTTGAGATATAAATGAGTACAGAAGATGCATGCACATATCGACTTTGGACACTTAAAATATTGATTTTTAGCTTGTTTTTAGCCTATATTCTGAAAAATTTCTAGCACTTAGTAGGCATGTACAGATCGCTTCTGGGACCCCAAAATATCGAATTTTCGGGTGTTTTGAGGTTGAATTTGGGATATAAACGGGTACAGAAGATGAATGCACATATCGACCTTTGGGCACCTAAAAGATCGATTTTCAGTATGTTTTGGGCCTGTATTTTGAAAATATTCTAGCACTAAGTAGGCATGTACAGTTCGCTTCTGGGACCCCAAAATATCAAGTTTTCGGGTGTTTTGAGACTGAATTTAAGATATAAACGGTTACAGAAGATGCATGCACATATCGAGTTTTGGGCACCTAAAATATCGATCTTGAGCATGTTTTGGATCTGTATCTTGAAAACATTCCAACTAGGAGTAGGGATGTACAGATCGCTTCTAGGACCCAAAAAAACCGAATTTTCGGGTGTTTTGAGCCTGAATTTGAGATATAAACGGGTACAGAAGATGCATGACTTTGGGCACCTAAAATATCGATTTTCAGCATGTTTTGGGCCTGTATTTTAAAAATACTCTAACTAAGAGTAGGCATGTACAGATCGCTTCTGGGACCCAAAAACATCGAATTTTCGGGTGTTTTGAGCCTGAATTTGAGATATAAACGGGTACAGAAGATTCATGCACATATCGACTTTGGATTCTTAAAATAACGATTTTTAGCATGTTTTGAGCCTATATTTTGAAAACATTCTAGCACTGACTAGACATGTACAGATCGCTTCTGGGACCCAAAATTATCGAATTTTCGGGTGTTTTGAGGTTGAATTTGGGATATAAACGGGTGCAGAAGATGCATACACATATTGACTTTGGTCACCTAAAATATCGATTTTCAGCTTTTTTTGGGCCTGTATTTTGAAAAAAATCTAACACGGAGTAGCCAAGTACAGATCGCTTCTGGGACAACAGTAATATCGAATTTTCGGGTGTTTTGAGCCTGAATTTGAGATATAAACGGGTACAGAAGATGCATGCACATATCGACTTTTGGGCACCTAAAAGATCGATTTTCAGTATGTTTTGGGCCTGTATATTGAAAATACTCTATCACGGAGTAGGCATGTACAGATCGCTTCTGGGACCCCAAAATATCGAATTTTTGGGTGTTTTGGGCCTGAATTTGAAATATCGACTTTGGGCACTAAAAATATCGATTTTTAGCCTGTTTTGGGCCTATATTTTGAAAATATTCTAGCACTAAGTAGGCATGTACAGATCACTTCTGGGACCCCAAAATATCGAATTTTCGGGTGTTTTAAGACTGAATTTGAGATATAAACGGGTACAGATGATGCATACACATATCGACTTTGGACACTTAAAATATCGATTTTTATCATGTTTTGAGCCTATATTTTGAAAACATTCTAGCACTGAGTAGGCATGTACAGATCGCTTCTAGGACCCAAAAATATCGAATTTTCGAGTGTTTTGAGGTTGAATATGGGATATAAACGGGTGAAGAAGATGCATACACATATTGACTTTGGTCACCTAAAATATCGATTTTCAGCTTGTTTTGGGCCTGTATATTGAAAATACTCTATCACGGAGTAGGCATGTACAGATCGCTTCTGGGACCCCAAAATATCGAATTTTTGGGTGTTTTGGGCCTGAATTTGAGATATCAACTTTGTGCACCTAAAATATCGATTTTTAGCATGTTTTGGGCCTATATTTTGAAAATATTCTAGCACTGAGTAGGCATGTACAGATTGCTTCTGGGACTCCAAAATATCGAATTTTCAGGTGTTTTGAGCCGGAATTTGAGATATAAACGGGTACCGAAGATGCATGCACATTTCGACTTTTGGGCACCTAAAATATCGATTTTGAGCATGTTTTGGGTCTGTATCTTGAAAACATTCTAACTAGGGGTAGGGATGTAGAGATCGCTTCTGGGACCCAAAAATACCGAATTTTCGGGTGTTTTGAGCCTGAATTTGAGATATAAACGGGTACAGAAGATGCATGCACATATTGACTTTGGGCACCAAAAATATCGATTTTTAGCATGTTTTGGGCCTGTATTTTGAAAATACTCTAACTAGGAGCAGGCATGTACAGATCGCTTCTGGGACCCAAAAATATCGAACTTTCGGGTGTTTTGAGAATGAATTTGAGATATAAACGAGTTCAGAAGATGCATGCACATATAGACTTTGGACACTTAAAATATCGATTTTTAGCATGTTTTGAGCCTATATTTTGAAAACATTCTAGCACTGACTAGACATGTACAGATCGCTTCTGGGACCCAAAATTTTTAAATTTTCGTGTGTTTTGAGGTTGAATTTGAGATATAAACGAGTGCAGAAGATGCATACACATGTTGACTTTGGGCACCTAAAATATCGATTTTCAGCATGTTTTGGGCCTGCATCTGAGTAGGCATGAACAGATCGCTTCTGGGACCCCAAAATATCGAATTTTCAGGTGTTTGGAGCCTGAATTTGATATATAAACGGGTACAGAAGATGCATGCATATATCGACTTTTGGGCACCTAAAAGATCGATTTTCAGTAAGGTTTTGGGCCTGTATTTTGAAAATACTCTAACACGGAGTAGGCATGTACAGTTCGCTTCTGGGACCCCAAAATATCGAATTTTCGGGTGTTTTGGGCCTGAATTTGAGATATCGACTTTGGGCACCTAAAATATCGATTTTTAGCATGTTTTGGGCCTATATTTTGAAAATATTCTAGCACTAAGTAGGCATGTACAGATCACTTCTGGGACCCCAAAATATCGAATTTTCGGGTGTTTGGAGCCTGAATTTGAGATATAAACGGGTACAGAAGATGCTTGCACATATCGACTTTTGGGCACCTAAAAGATCGATTTTCAGTATGTTTTGGGCCTGTATTTTGAAAATACTCTTACACGGAGTAGGCATGTACAGTTTGCTACTGGGACCCCAAAATATCGAATTTTCGGGTGTTTTGGGACTGAACTTGTGATATCGACTTTGGGCACCTAAAATATCGATTTTTAGCATGGTTTGGGCCTATATTTTAAAAATATTCTAGCACTAAGTAGGCAAGTACAGATCGCTTCTCGGACCCCAAAATATCGAATTTTCGTTTGTTTTGATCCTGAATTTGAGATATAAACGGGTACAGAAGATGCATGCACATATTGACTTTGGGCACCTAAAATATCGATTTTCAGCATGTTTTGGGCCTGTATTTTGAAAATACTCTAACTAAGAGTAGGCATGTACAGATCGCATCTGGGACCCAAAAATTTCGAATTTTCGGGTGTTTTGAGCCTGAATTTGAGATATAAACGAGTACAGAAGATGCATGCACATATCGACTTAGGACACTTAAAATATCGATTTTTAGCATATTTTGAGCCTATATTTTGAAAACATTCTAGCACTGACTAGACATGTACAGATCGCTTCTGGGACCCTAAATTATCGAATTTTCGGTTGTGTTTTGAGGTTGAATTTGAGATATAATCGAGTGCAGAAGATGCATACACATGTTGACTTTGGGCACCTAAAATATAGATTTTCAGCATGTTTTGGGCCTGCATCTGAGTAGGCATGTACAGATCGCTTCTGGGACCCCAAAATATCGAATTTTCGGGTGTTTGGAGCCTGAATTTGAGATATAAACGGGTACAGAAGATGCATGCACATATCGACTTTTGGACACCTAAAAGATCGATTTTCAGTATGTTTTGTGCCTGTATTTTGAAAATACTCTAACACGGAGTAGGCATGTACAGTTCGCTTCTAGGACCCCAAGATATCAAATTTTCGGGTGTTTTGGGCCTGAATTTAAGATATCGACTTTGGGCACATAAAATATCGATTTTTAGCATGTTTTGAACCTTTATTTTAAAAAAATTCTAGCACTGAGTAGGCATGTACAGATCGCTTCTGGGACCCTAAAATATCGAATTTTCGGGTGTTTTGAGGTTGAATTTGAGATATAAACGGGTACAGAAGATGCATGCACTTATCGACTTTGGGCACTTAAAATATCGATTTTTAGCATGTTTAGAGCCTATATTTAAAAAAAAAACATTCTAGCACTGACTAGACATGTACAGATCGCTTCTGGGACCCAAAGTTATCGAATTTTCGGGTGTTTTGAGGTTGATTTTGAGATATAAACGAGTGCAGAAGATTCATCTACATATCGACTTTTGGTCACCTAAAAGATCGATTTTCAGTATGTTTTGAACCTGTATATTGAAAATACTCTAACACGGAGTAGGCACATACAGATCGCTTCTGGGACCCGAAAATATCGAATTTTTGGGTGTTTGGAGCCTGAATTTGAGATATAAACGGGTACAGAAGATGCTTGCACATATCGACTTTGGACACTTAAAATATCGATTTTTAGCACCTTTTTAACCTATATTCTGAAAAAAATCTAGCACTGAGTAGGCATGTACAGATCGCTTCTGGGAACCCAAAATATCGAATTTTCGGGTGTTTGGAGCCTGAATTTGAGATATAAACGGGTACAGAAGATGCTTGCACATATCGACTTTTGGGCACCTAAAAGATCGATTTTCAGTATGTTTTGGGCCTGTATTTTGAAAATACTCAAACACGGAGTAGGCATGTACAGTTTGCTACTGGGACCCCAAAATATCGATTTTTCGGGTGTTTTGGGACTGAATTTGAGATATCGACTTTGGGCACCTAAAATATCGATTTTTAGCATGGTTTGAGCCTATATTTTGAAAATATTCTACCACTAAGTAGGCATGTACAGATCACTTCTGGGACCCCAAAATATCGAATTTTTGGGTGTTTTGAGCCTGAATTTGAGATATAAACGGGTACAGATGATGCATGCACATATCGACTTTGGACACTTAAAATATCGATTTTTAGCATGTTTTGAGCCTATATTTTGAAAACATTCTAGCACGGAGTAGGCATGTACAGATCGCTTCTGGGACTCAAATATAACGAATTTTCTGGTGTTTTGAGGTTGAATTTGGGATATAAACGGGTGCAGAAGATGCATACACATATTGACTTTGGTCACCTAAAATATCGATTTTCAGCTTGTTTTGGGCCTGTATTTTGAAAATACTCTAACACGGAGTAGGCAAGTACAGATCGCTTCTGGGACCCAAAAATATCGAATTTTAGGGTGTTTTGAGCCTGAATTTGAGATATAAACAGGTACAGAAGTTGCATCCACATATCGACTTTTGGGCACATAAAAGATCGATTTTCAGTATGTTTTGGGCCTGTATATTGAAAATACTCTAAAACGGAGTAGGCATGTACAGATCACTTCTGGGACCCGAAAATATCGAATTTTTGGGTGTTTTGGGCCTGCATTTGACATATTGACTTCGGGCACCTAAAATATCGATTTTCAGCATGTTTTGGGCCTGTATTTTGAAAATACTTTAACTAGGAGTAGGCATGTACAGATCGCTTCTGGGACCGAAAAATATCGAATTTTCGGGTGTTTTGAGTCTGAATTTGAGATATAAACGAGTAAAGAAGATGCATGCACATATCGACTTTGGGCACCTAAAATATCGATTTTGAGCATGTTTTGGGCCTGCATCTGAGTAGGCATGTACATATCGCTTCTGGGACCCCAAAATATCGAATTTTCGGGTGTTTAGAGCCTGAATTTGAGATATAAACGGGTACAGAAGATGCATGCACATATCGACTTTTGGGCACCTAAAAGATCGATTTTCAGTATGTTTTGGGCCTGCATTTTGAAAATACTCTAACACGGAGTAGGCATGTACAGTTCGCTTCTGGGACCCCAAAATATCAAATGTTCGGGTGTTTTGGGCCTGAATTCAAGATATCGACTTTGGGCACCTAAAATATCGATTTTTAGCATGTTTTGAGCCAATATTTTGAAAAAATTCTAGCACTGAGTAGGCATGTACAGATCGCTTCTGGGACCCAAAAATATCGAATTTTTGGGTGTTTTAAGCCTGAATTTGAGATATAAACGGCTACAGAAGATGCATGCACATATCGACTTTGGACACTTAAAATATCGATTTTTAGCATGTTTTGAGCCTATATTTTGAAAACATTCTAGCACTGACTAGACATGTACAGATCGCTTCTGGGACCCAAAATTATCGAATTTTCGGGTTTTTTGAGGTTGATTTTGAGATATAAACGAGTGCAGAAGATGCATACACATGTTGACTTTGGGCACCTAAAATATAGATTTTCAGCATGTTTTGGGCCTGCATCTGAGTAGGCATGTACAGATCGCTTCTGGGACCCCAAAATATCGAATTTTCGGGTGTTTGGAGCCTGAATTTGAGATATAAACGGGTACAGAAGATGCATGCACATATCGACTTTTGGACACCTAAAAGATCGATTTTCAGTATGTTTTGGGCCTGTATTTTGAAAATACTCTAACACGGAGTAGGCATGTACAGTTCGCTTCTAGGACCCCAAGATATCAAATTTTCGGGTGTTTTGGGCCTGAATTTAAGATATCGACTTTGGGCACCTAAAATATCGATTTTTAGCATGTTTTGAACCTTTATTTTAAAAAAATTCTAGCACTGAGTAGGCATGTACAGATCGCTTCTGGGACCCTAAAATATCGAATTTTCGGGTGTTTTGAGGTTGAATTTGAGATATAAACGGGTACAGAAGATGCATGCACTTATCGACTTTGGGCACTTAAAATATCGATTTTTAGCATGTTTAGAGCCTATATTTAAAAAAAAAACATTCTAGCACTGACTAGACATGTACAGATCGCTTCTGGGACCCAAAGTTATCGAATTTTCGGGTGTTTTGAGGTTGATTTTGAGATATAAACGAGTGCAGAAGATTCATCTACATATCGACTTTTGGTCACCTAAAAGATCGATTTTCAGTATGTTTTGAACCTGTATATTGAAAATACTCTAACACGGAGTAGGCACATACAGATCGCTTCTGGGACCCGAAAATATCGAATTTTTGGGTGTTTGGAGCCTGAATTTGAGATATAAACGGGTACAGAAGATGCTTGCACATATCGACTTTGGACACTTAAAATATCGATTTTTAGCACCTTTTTAACCTATATTCTGAAAAAAATCTAGCACTGAGTAGGCATGTACAGATCGCTTCTGGGAACCCAAAATATCGAATTTTCGGGTGTTTGGAGCCTGAATTTGAGATATAAACGGGTACAGAAGATGCTTGCACATATCGACTTTTGGGCACCTAAAAGATCGATTTTCAGTATGTTTTGGGCCTGTATTTTGAAAATACTCAAACACGGAGTAGGCATGTACAGTTTGCTACTGGGACCCCAAAATATCGATTTTTCGGGTGTTTTGGGACTGAATTTGAGATATCGACTTTGGGCACCTAAAATATCGATTTTTAGCATGGTTTGAGCCTATATTTTGAAAATATTCTACCACTAAGTAGGCATGTACAGATCACTTCTGGGACCCCAAAATATCGAATTTTTGGGTGTTTTGAGCCTGAATTTGAGATATAAACGGGTACAGATGATGCATGCACATATCGACTTTGGACACTTAAAATATCGATTTTTAGCATGTTTTGAGCCTATATTTTGAAAACATTCTAGCACGGAGTAGGCATGTACAGATCGCTTCTGGGACTCAAATATAACGAATTTTCTGGTGTTTTGAGGTTGAATTTGGGATATAAACGGGTGCAGAAGATGCATACACATATTGACTTTGGTCACCTAAAATATCGATTTTCAGCTTGTTTTGGGCCTGTATTTTGAAAATACTCTAACACGGAGTAGGCAAGTACAGATCGCTTCTGGGACCCAAAAATATCGAATTTTAGGGTGTTTTGAGCTTGAATTTGAGATATAAACAGGTACAGAAGTTGCATCCACATATCGACTTTTGGGCACATAAAAGATCGATTTTCAGTATGTTTTGGGCCTATATATTGAAAATACTCTAAAACGGAGTAGGCATGTACAGATCACTTCTGGGACCCGAAAATATCGAATTTTTGGGTGTTTTGGGCCTGCATTTGACATATTGACTTCGGGCACCTAAAATATCGATTTTCAGCATGTTTTGGGCCTGTATTTTGAAAATACTTTAACTAGGAGTAGGCATGTACAGATCGCTTCTGGGACCGAAAAATATCGAATTTTCGGGTGTTTTGAGTCTGAATTTGAGATATAAACGAGTAAAGAAGATGCATGCACATATCGACTTTGGGCACCTAAAATATCGATTTTGAGCATGTTTTGGGCCTGCATCTGAGTAGGCATGTACATATCGCTTCTGGGACCCCAAAATATCGAATTTTCGGGTGTTTTAAGCCTGAATTTGAGATATAAACGGCTACAGAAGATGCATGCACATGTTGACTTTGGGCACCTTAAATATCGATTTTCAGCATGTTTTGGGCCTCCATCTGAGTAGGCATGTACAGATCGCTTTTGGGACCCCAAAATATCGAATTTTCTGGTGTTTAGAGCCTGAATTTGAGATATAAACGGGTACAGAAGATGCAAGCACATATTGACTTTTGGGCACCTAAAAGATCGATTTTCAGTATGTTTTGGGCCTGTATTTTGAAAATACTCTAACACGGAGTAGGCATGTACATCTCGCTTCTGGGACCCCAAAATATCAAATGTTCGGGTGTTTTGGGCCTGAATTTGAGATATCGACTTTGGGCACCTAAAATATCGATTTTTAGCATGTTTTGTGCCTATATTTTGAAAATATTCTAGCACTAAGTAGGCATGTACAGATCACTTCTGGGACCCCAAAATATCGAATTTTTGGGTGTTTGGAGCCTGAACTTGAGATATAAACGGGTACAGAAGATGCATGCACATATCGACTTTTGGGCACCTAAAATATCGATTTTCAGTATGTTTTGGGCCTGTAATTTGAAAATATTCTAGCACTAAGTAGGCATGTACAGATCATTTATGGGACCCCAAAATATCGAATTTTCGGGTGTTTTAAGCCTAAATTTGAGATATAAACGGGTACAGATGATGCATGCACATATCGACTTTGGACACTTAAAATATCGATTTTTAGCATGTTTTGAGCCTATATTTTGAAAATATTCTAGCACTGAGTAGGCATGTACAGATCGCTTCTGGGACCCAAATATAACGAATTTTCGGGTGTTTTGAGGTTGAATTTGAGATATAAACGGGTGCAAGAGATGCATACACATATTGACTTTGGTCACCTAAAATATCGATTTTCAGCTTGTTTTGGGCCTGTA
Source organism: Petrolisthes cinctipes (assembly GCA_033782935.1). NCBI lineage: Eukaryota > Metazoa > Arthropoda > Malacostraca > Decapoda > Porcellanidae > Petrolisthes > Petrolisthes cinctipes. Next base: position 1,822,867 of record JAWQEG010000201.1, read on the forward strand.
TTTTGAAAATACTCTAACACGGAGTAGGCAAGTACAGATCGCTTCTGGGACCCCAAAATATCGAATTTTCGGGTGTTTTGAGCCTGAATTTGAGATATAAACGGGTACAGAAGATGCATCCACATATCGACTTTTAGGCACATAAAAGATCGATTTTCAGTATGTTTTGGGCCTGTATATTGAAAATACTCTAACACGGAGTAGGCATGTACAGATCGCTTCTGGGACCCGAAAATATCGAATTTTTGGGTGTTTTAGGCCTGAATTTGACATATTGACTTTGGGCACCTAAAATATCGATTTTCAGCATATTTTGGGCCTGTATTTTGAAAATACTCTAACTAGGAGTAGGCATGTATAGATTGCTTCTGGGACCGAAAAATATCGAATTTTCGGGTGTTTTGAGCCTGAATTTGAGATATAAACGAGTACAGAAGATGCATGCACATATCGACTTAGGACACTTAAAATACCGATTTTTAGCATGTTTTGAGCCTATATTATGAAAACATTCTAGCACTGACTAGACATGTACAGATCGCTTATGGGACCCAAAATTATCGAATTTTCAGTTGTGTTTTGAGGTTGAATTTGAGATATAAACGAGTGCAGAAGATGCATACACATGTTTACTTTGGGCACCTAAAATATCGATTTTCAGCATGTTTTGGGCGTGCATCTGAGTAGGCATGTACAGATCGCTTCTGAGACCCCAAAATATCGAATTTTCGGGTGTTTGGAGCCTGAATTTGAGATATAAACGGGTACAGAAGATGCATGCACATATCGACTTTTGGGCACCTAAAAGATCGATTTTCAGTATGTTTTGGGCCTGTATTTTGAAAATACTCTAACACGGAGTAGGCATGTACAGTTTGCTTCTG